>JAQNBH010000017.1:6395818-7595818 GCA_028752905.1 Cladorhizidae sp. MBARI D1340-BT2
CCCTGACTGTGCCTGCAGCTCAACCCATGTGTGCCAAACTGGTTGACATCCAATTCACAGTAACTACAAGAGTGTGGCTGGCACAGCGGTGCTCCAGGATGTAGCCCAACTGCTATTCGAACTACAACATCGCTCATTCAGAGACCCAGTGAGGAGATTGGCAAGGCATTAAGCCAGGCACCTGACTCACATATGGACACTGCGAGGAGATGAGCTCTGGTTTTGGGGTCACTAGCATTCCGCAAAAGTGACTCTGCCCTTTCCAAAATACGAGAGATGTCCCACGACTTCTGCTGATGGGAAGCAGGTGGGGCTGGAGGAGGCAAGACAAGGTCATCACCCCAGAGTGAAAGGGCAACCTCAATCTCAGGGTACTGGACAGCACTAAGGGAGGATATGGTGAATGAGATTGGACGATCCATCAGCAGAAGCCAAAAAGGCAGAGGGAGAAGATGAACCGCACTCCTAATTCCAATTCCCCCATGGTTCACTGGAAGGGTGGCCTGTAGCCAAGAAAGGTCATTGTTCTGAAAATCTATATTAGTGATATTGCTGAGGATCGACTTGAGAAGGTGGTCATAGGCTGGGAGATGACTGGAAGAGAAACAGGGAGCAGAGCGGAGAATGTGCATCATCTTAGGGATCACAAATGAGTGACGCAACAATGTGATAGATTGCAAATGACAAAGTCTATCACTCATCAACTGCAGCAGCTCTGTCTTCTCCCTTACACATGCATCCACTAATTGTAACCCTCCAATAGGAGAGCCCAAGAGATTGGCATTCTCTATTATTAATATTAATAATAGCAATAAAATGGTGATGTCATCATTTGCTGTCACGGGTCCTTCTGTGAGGAGCTTTTCTGTGTCCGCTACTGGCCTCATAGCCCCTCCCAAGCCTCCTGCTCCGCCAATACAACCAACCCCTTTTACTTTTAAGCCATCAACTAGGATCCCGAAGAAGATACCAAGGGCCTCTAGAGACAAAGCAACAGCTAAGCTAGCTAGCTATTATTCTGGAGAGGGTGGTGGGCTCCACAGTCAAGGAAAGGTTATTTTTGTTTCCTGCTAGATGCCTGTGTGTGCCTTCAAGGGGTGGTCAGCATTAGTCGCTCTCACTCAAAATTGAGAGAGGAATTAACTACCTGAAAGTGTGAACCTCCCATACAAGAAGACTCACAACCAAAGGGTCTCTGCTAAATTAGAGGAATGGGATTTTAAGGAGGCAGTACGTTTGGCATGCGCAGAGGATTCCTTAGCAAAGAAGGATGAAGCCACCTTCAAGGCATTGAAAGATAAGCATCCCTTTATCCACCCTAGCTCATCAATTCCATTGCCTCCCACTGTAGCTTCCCTTCCAACTCCAGTGTTAGAGGCTGCAGTAGTTCATGCCATCAAGTTGTTTCCATGTGGTTCAGCTGGGGTGGGATAATTGGAGGGTTATTGAAGGCATGGTGGAACCTTGGTACTGGAGGGCAGGACATCTTCCTTTGTCAGCCTATTTTCTTTTGGTGCTAGTTTGACAGCACTTGAGAAGAAAGATAGTGGGGTTAGGCTCGTCGCAGTTGGATGTACCCTCAGGCACCTTACAGCAAAGATTGCCGGGAATCAGGTCATGCCTGCCGTGGTTTCACTGCTTACTCATACACAGTTGGAGTTTGGTAGGGAGATAGCCACCTATATACTAGGCAATACAATCGAACACCTGCAATCAAGTTATGCGGTGCTAAAGCTTGATTTTAAGGGGGGGCTATGCCTCCAAAATTCGAGATTTCTTTTTTCCCCTTTCCCCCCCCTTCTTCTGGCAAACATTTTCCCCCCCCATGTAACAGATCAAGAAACTACAAAGAGGACACATCTTGCATGATATTTGCCCTAATTTGGTCTCATTTCCCCCCAAAAATCTTGTTTTTTTGCCGTAAAGCTCATAACTTTTCTATACTTTACCCCCAAAAGATAATTTTTATATCACCGGATAGCCCTTCTAATTATCTGTCTTTTGTACGTGCCAAAATTTTGAGTACTGTAAGTATTAGCAAGTTATGGTGATTTGAAGTGGTAAGGTTTGGGATTTTTCCTGGTGTTTTCCAGTTGCCAAAGCGGTGGCCTGCCAGTGAAAAACCACTACATTTATTGATAATCTGTTCACATGTTGCAGATAAGGGCCTTCTCTATCAGTTGACAAAATCTGGGACTTTGGTCTTGTTAATTAGGGCAGTTATGAATTGTACTGCAAGATAGATCAACTTATTTAGGGATCTTGATGTATCTTCCAAGAAAATATGTCTGCAGAGACATTCAACATATCATTAGGCAGGATAGATCAACTTATTTAGGGATCTTGATGTATCTTCCCAGAAAATATGCCTGCAGAGACATTCAACATATCATTAGGAACAAAGCATAAGGAAATAGGGAATAAAATGACCTGCATATACTACGTTCCCCCCACCCCCCTCCCCCCACACACACCCCTGGCGACTACACATGAAATCAGTTCAAACTGTTGTTGCATCTATCTACTTGCTATTTCCAAAGTTTTGGAGACATAGGATGCTTCTTTCAAAGTTATGGTGGATCTACTTCATCATACATTTCTTTGACATGCAAAAATATTCAGCTGTAAAGGAAAGTTCCATAACAGTTTTCATCATATTTTTCTTTCTTACATGTAGATATAGGCACAGAAAAACCCAAGAGTCACGGAAGTAAAAAAAAACAGATCAAGGAATTGCTAAAACTTGTAAAAGAACACATTTTGAGTTATTTCAGTGCTAACTCAAACATTTCGTTTTCCAAACTTGGAATGCTTATTCCCACAATTAATGGAAATATTTCTTGTTGCGAGAATAACTTTAAAAACGTTTGCTCAATTTTTTGGCTATGTATGTCATTTTAGAGCTCTTTTAGTACTCTGTGATATCCATGAATCAGATTTTTGTTTACTGCAAGGATTGCCAAGAGATGGTAGTTAGAAGAGGTGGCCTCTAGTTTTTATCAGTTTTTCAGACTCTGTAAGTGTGTAACTAATCAACATGACAACATATGGTAACTTTGCTCCATGGATACCACTGAGACACTCCTTAGCAAGCCACACACCAATTATGAGTAAATAACTTCAAATCGTTAGGCAGCTAGGTCTGCCACAAATATCTTGGAGTCACCTCGATGTTTCTGCATGTATCTTCTGAGAAAATTATGTATATAGAGATATTAACACTTTATAAAAACAAACACAGAATAATAAAGACTTTGTATCATAAATACTTGTGTAGACGAAAGAGAAAAAAAGTTATGACAATTAGAAATAGGTACAACTATTTTGTGGTTTTGACGCATAGTCCCCCCAGACCATTTTGTGAAGTTTTTTCCTTCTTTTTTTCTTCTTCCATCATTCTATACCTTCACTATTAAATTAGCTGCATTTCAAGTTTCAACAATTTATTGTCAACCATTCTTGAGTTATGATACTTTTTATCCTCCCATTTCAATGCAACTCTGCGCGATGAACAAGAAGAAGCCTGAATAAAGCAGTAAGTTGGATTGTTCATAATATAATAAGCGTTCATGGCCAAGACTTGAAACTTGGCTAAAATATCGCTCAGTTATTTCCGCGCTATCTGCGCAAAGTGGGGTGTACAAACGTCTGCTCCTGCGCATGCCACGTTCTTTCTCAGTTCCCAACTTTGATCGAACCTCTGTGTGATCTAGTGCGATTCTAAAGCTACTATCATGCACTTTTCAAACTGATTTATTATGAAATGTAATTTCATGTAGTGACATCACATGATACCGTGTAACTCATTCAATTTTTGTCTGTAGTAAATAATTTTTATATATTATGAAAGCTCTTGCATTACTTCTTCTTTTCAATTGACAAATTATCAATCCAGTCATTTTCTGATGAGATATTCAGTCTGACAGCATATGACCGGGGGGGGGGGGGGGGGGGGGGAAATGAAATTGGGGATGTTGGGGTGAATAAAAAATTTTTTTTTTAACTATCAATTCAAAAGAGGTATCTGTGATCACTCTAATATCACCATAAATAGCAAGTGTTGAAGACCTGTGGTTTGGGTACTGGAGTGCATCCAAACATTTTAAAGGACCTTTGTGGTTTCCCCATGTTTCAGTCCTAGTTTATTGCAACACCATTATTCTAATGTCATTGGAAAGCACCTAGAATGAGCTACATTTTGAGACCATAATCTTTGGAAATGGATTAAGCATTCAATAGTTATGACACGTTTTTAAAAAAACCCACAAAATGGTCTACTCCCCCCTTAAGAACACTTTTAATTCCGTTCACAAAGACAATATGCTTAGAGCTGTTCAAGCTTTAACTCCAGAAATCTACCCATTTGTCTATTCCATGTACTCTTCTCCATCCAACCTTTTCTGGGAGGATCAGATTCTTAACTGAAGAAGTCCAACAGGGCGCTCCGCTAGGTCCCATGCTATTTTGTTTGTCCGTTCGGCAACACTGCACTCAACTTTCTGAGTTGTGTATAATGTATTTGGATGACAACACTACAGGCCTCAGCATGGGTGATCATTTTCTTCTCATCCACAGAGAGAGCCTTACCCTAGGTGATCTTTTCCAGAGAGGTAGTAGTTACACTGGGTGGCTGCAGGAATCAGAGCAGGCATTTCCTTCTGACCGCCAAGGTGGCTCACTGAGCAGTTGAAAAAAGTGCATCCCTGAAGGAGTTTGCAGGAGAATATGTCCGGTACCCACCCACCCCCCGGGCCCCCCATTGATAGATCTAAGGAATTGTAGTTATAAACTATCTCAGAGGCTTAGCTAGAAATAGCCTGCTGATTTGAGTTGATGCTGGTTCTAATTCCAAATTTATGTTGTCTGTGAGTTTGGTGTTGATAGCCAAACGAATCTGGAAAAGTATGGGGATTGGCATAAAGAATTGTTGCAGCTATGACAAAAACATGTCCTTTATAGACCCCCATTGTATCAGCACTATCAGTATTCATGGCAAGTTAATAATCCAGCTACAACGAGTTCTCTAGAAATATTGGTAATACATGATAACATGTTTGTTCACACCACACACACTTCTCTTCCACCAGTGCAGGATGCAGTCATCATCATTTCCAGAATAATAAAGCCAAACTGAGCATTCACAGTACACTACTGGGTCAGCACAGTGTGCAAGGAGGAGGACTGCTTGTTACTTTTGGGAAGGATTCCCTGTGAAATGAAAATGTATTCATTTTACCACAATCTCATTATATTTACTATTGTTCAGATTTCAGATACTAACCAGATATCCATATTCACCAGTGGCTTCCAGAATCAACCCACTGCACTTCTTTACGCGCTTCATTCTCTTTCCTGAATGGGCAGCACCACTCTCACTTCCAGTCTTAGCTATGAATCTGCTGCTGCTGTTGCCTCGTTCATTCTCTTCACTATGACAACCATTCCTGATTTAAGGGAGATATGTTATGAAGGCCAACCAACCCTTCGCCTTGGCACACCTTCATCTCTAGTTGGCGTAGAGTCAAGCAGGGTGACCCTTTATGTCCTCTGGTTGGCCCTCAACCCCATTGTTGAGCACAAGACCAAGTACCAGAACTCCAAATCAATGCCTGGTAAGTATCTTGAGGAGGATGGAATACCCTGTGGACTTTACCTGAATCAGGCCAAGTCTCTCCAAGAAGCCACACCTCTTCCCAACCCCTTACCTGCTGACATCCATTATCAAGGGATGGATTCTCTCCCATAGGCCCGCCTTCCTATTGCGCGAATATGGTCCTCTGTTGAGTGAGGAAGGTGCAGGAGGTTCTGGCTAGGCTCCCTGACCTCCAAGACTCCCAGATGGAATGTACGCCCTTGTTAGCCCTTCCCAAAGTGACCTTCACCCACCTGGAAAAAAAGTTTCACACCATTCTGATTGGCCAACAACTGTGCAATACTACATCAAATGCAATACTACATCAAACCCGCTGGACTCAATGACACAGAAGCAATCAAGCATAGTACTAATGCAAATGCCAAAGTTATGGACAATTGACAAAATAAATAATGAACATGCATGATATTATATAAAATTGTAGGCTTATTATATTTTTGGGGGCTTCTCGGGTCTTGAAGGTTTCTGTGCAATCATAGTTTTCCAAGTCTTTGATGTGACCTGGTCTTCAATGGTGATTCTGCTGAAGTCAAATTTCTGCAACTGGGGAAGGAGAGAGATGATATAGTGTCTATAGCCAGGGGCTACTTCCACAGGATTGCCATGCAGAGTTAATGATTTCAGATTTTCCAGGACCACAAGTTTGTCTACTTCAGAAATAGAGAAAATGTTATTTCCGTGAAGGTAGAGCAGACTCAAGTTAGGTAGAGTCAGGAGGACCTAAAACAACAATTACATTTTATGGTGATTTCAAAGGAAGTAATAATGATCTTGCATGGATTTATTATGTGAAAATCATAATGTATCTAACCACACCACATGGAATAGGTGGTTTGATCCTTATTTCAAAATGCACCGCATACAAGCATGCACATGCACACATGCACACACACACACACACACACAAAAGCTCAATCTTGGCTAAAACTCAATTTGGCAGCTTCTTAATGGTGGCATTTTCACTAAGATAGCATTTTCACTAAGATAACTAAGATAGTAAATTTGGCACACCTAAAAATGCGATCATGTATATATTTATCATCTCCTTTCTCCCACCTCCATAACTTAACTACCATAAGTCCTTTCTTAATGACCAAATATTCTAATAACTATAGTTTCTCGTGCTAATGTGAAAATGAATATTGACAAAATAACTTGAGTATATGTGTGTATGTCCAATATATTGAGCCTAGCTGAGCTGATTCAGCAGCTGCATGTTTTCACTAAGGAGGTCATGGGAGGGAAACACTCTTAGGTATGTATAAAAAAATAATTAGTGTATATCTTGCAGCCCATTTGCTCAAAATCAGTAGAGATGTCACTATATATGGATGATGGGAGCAAGTTAAAAACACAGATCTTCAACAAAACCAGGTAGGCTACTTGTGATCTGTATAATTATATATATATATATTGTGTGTGTGTGTGTAAACATGATAAATAACATCTGCTCTGATTGGTTAATTCCTGAGAGCATCTAACGAAAATATTGAGAGAGTAAATTTCAAGTTGATTATTAAGAAATGTTGAACTACCGTAAACTCTGGTTGTTAAGCCTCTCAATGTTTAGCGCACAAGGTTGTTAAGCACCTATTTTGTTGTCACTGCAAACAGGCGTTCCTATGGTATTTCTCTGGGAAGTGTTGATATTTGATGTTGTTGAAAAAGTACTAATTATGTGCAGTAGCTGCACTGCCTAGGCAATGAATTTCAACATTAGGTAGAGTATGAGCACATCTATTATTAGCATCTGTAGTTGTTCGTAATATCCCGATGAGCTTCTTGCTGCTTATTTGCAGGGGACTATAGTCGTTTTACGTCTTCCAGTAGCATAGGTAACTACTCTATGGCCTAGAAGGCAAAACACTTTCTGACATACCCAGCAACTCTTGTGAAGGATGCCAACAGTAAGCTTGTCACAAGAATTGTTCTCATCATTGGTTAAAAGAATTTTTTTGCCATGTAAGATGTAAGATGTCAAAATAGTTCAGTGGCAAACTTGTTTCCGAGTTAAAAGCTTGAATGGCCATTGTTAATTCCTTCTTTGTTTGCCTCGAGAGAGACTTGCTCCCTCGAGGGTCTTTCTTAGTCTGGTTTGAGAAATTAGCTCCTTCTTAGACTAGCTTGCAAGATTTGGTCCTCAGTTCTCCGTCACAAAACAATTATGAGTAATTTTCCTGTGAGTGTGTGTTAATTAGCAATAGTGTTTAGTAAACACCTATTCTCAGTTAACCCTCTCACTGGCATAAGCACCATATGGCGCAAAAAGGTATAACCGCCACTAAAGAAACAATAAAAAAAGGATCGTTTGCTGAAAAGAAAAAAACACATATCAGAGCATGTCCAAAGCATTGCTCTATAAATAATTAAAATATCAGGAATGTACGACGTAGGTATCCATGGAGAACATGATGTCAAATTTCACTTCTGGTTTTGGAATAAAGATGTCGGTTTGCTATAGTCGAGATGAAGTTATCAGTCAGATTTTTAAACGACGATTTCGGCCTCTCCGAGAGTGATAGCTCTGAAGATGAAGAAGAAAATACCCCTGCTTACCTGGGAAGCCACGAGGTTGATTTGAATGAGCTAGCAGCTCTGACAAGAGCTGTCGTTAGTGATGGCCTTAGCCCTATGCACTCGAGCGATAGTGGTGATCAACAACAGTGCTTTCAACAGGATATTCATGGTTATGTGGTTGGTGCTACATATTTAGCTTCATATAATGATATTTATAATTATATGTTTGCCAAAAATATATTCTTCAACTGACAATGGTGAACATTCTGGGTGGACTAAATAAAGAGAACTAGAAAGACTTCCTGTTTGTTATAGTGAGATTCACAATGTTGTGGTTTCCTGCTAGGCAGCAAAATTTTGTTACAACATTCGGCAACTCATTAGCTATCACATGATAAATGGTTGCTAGGTAATTTTCATCATCTATCATCTATCTTTAAATATAATAAATAATGTGAAGATCATTCATTTTGGGGGGAAAACCGAGCTGTAAAGGTGCCATGAGAGGGTTAAGCACTCATTTTCTTTGGGTTAGAAGCAGGGCACTAAAAAAATAGAGTCTACACTTTGTTTGCCTTTATACACTGTATATTCGGATATCTTTGAGGGGTTAAAATATTTGCAGATGTTGACTAACAAAAGTTCTGCTGCTCACATCCTTTACCATTAATAAGTGTGGATTCAACTATTACATTGAAAATTCTGCTCACTCAAATATATCCTTCTGGACCTAATGGAGCTGGCTTTTCTTTGTGAGATTTATAGCTCCCCATTTAAATCGGACACCTGTATTATTATGTCACATGCATTCAGCCATGTTTACTTATGGTTTTAATAATTCTATGTTCCATAGGAAATGTATCGCTATTCATCGAATCCATGAGCAACCATATAAATTATAGGGCTCAAAATTTGTTACAATGTTACATATATTATATGTTCAATTGAGCGATTGTTGGGGAAATATGGCAAGTGGAATTCATGTTTTAGCACTGAAATATTCCTGCAAGCTTGCTGCTCAGAATTACTTTGCCAGGAAGCAGTTTATTAGTTTTATCTACGGTAAGAAGAGATGGCTAGAGCATACCTTGTGAGCTTTTCAGTCCTGTAGTTTGCATCATAATTGTACGATTATTTTCAGCTGACATCAAAGGTTATGTAGATTTTTCTTTCTGGGTAGATGCTTTCAAGGGTCTTGTTCACCAGGGCTCTGTGTTACACCATCGAAAAGCTGGGTCTCCACCTAGCAGATCCAATGCTATACCATACAGGAATTTGAAAGCCCAGCTTAAGAACAATATTTTTGATGCAATGGGAAATTATTTGTTTTGTTCTCGCTGTGTTTCGGTAGTGTTCGACATCTCACCTGAATTATCTTGCTCGACTTAGAAAGGTAAAAAGAGAGAAATTCCAGTCACCATTAACAGAAATTACAAAAGCTGAAGTAGAAGAGAAGAAGTTAGGAGCATATGTCGTAATGCCTGATGTGTGTGAGATAAGTTTTGGTGCTTATTGGCGATTTCTGAGCACTTCAGCTAAAGATAATGTACGTTATGTTATCCTCATGAGAGACATGGACTTGCAGGAAAACAGTCAAATTTTGCCAAGCTTAAAGTTATGGAGGACTTCCTACAGTTCATTGATAACAATAGCCAACCAAATGGGAGGAGTGCTGACTCGCATGGTCCCACCAAGTACTTCATTTCAAAGTTCACAACTATTGAAACTCCCAAAAAGGGTGTTAGTAAATATGAAGAGCGACTTCAAAGATCTGTAGTTGGCGAGTTTTGTAGATCTCAGAGAGATGCGGATAAAGAAGGCTGCTCGAATACATCTGCTCTTAACTGGCTTCATGCCCACAGGCCGAAAGTAGCGATATCACCACATCAACAAGATTACTGTGACGCGTGTGCCAGTTTTAAAGCTAAAATCCATTCCACTAAAACAACTCTTAATAGATTACGGCAGAGTGGTTCAGCTGGCATCCAAGAACAAAAAAGTATAGAAGACAAACTGAAACTGAACGGGAGGCTCATCGGGACAAAGCTAAATGTTCCCATGAAGATTACGTTTTGCTTACAAAGCGGTGCAAGGAGGGATAGAACCAAATCAGCATCCTTGCTGAGAGAACTGGGGAAGAAAATGATAAATTGGCACAGTTGCAACGACAGTTTTCACTTGTGGTCTGTGCCGACCATCAGATGTCGAAGTTGGTACCAAATTGGGGATACTCCCCTCAGCCTGGGTCAACGTACTATTTACAGAAGCTGAAGCATGATTTGTTTGGAATAGTTAATCATTCTGATGACAGTTCTGCTGTTTATATTTTCGATGAGTACAGTGGGCCAAAGAATACGGATCATACCCTATCGTATTTGACCCATTATCTTGGTGATACAACGAAAGTGCCTTCATGGATAAGGAAGCTACACATCTACTTGGATAATACTTGCACTACCAACAAGAATCTCTACACTTTGGGGTGGGCTAGCGAAATGGTCCAGCAGGGGAAGTTTAACATCCGTGTCTTTTCTTATAGCAGGCCATACAAAATTTTCCCCTTACTCATTGTTCTCTAATATTGCCCAAGTATTTAGAAAAAATGATATTTTGACTACAGATGAACTGGAAATTATTGTTGAAAATTTTCCTTCTGTTGTGATCGATGGGGATGAAGTGCAATGGAGGCATTCGTTATCATCCAAGTATTCATCATTGCCAGGTATTCGTGACTTGGATGACTTTGTATTCGCTTGTAACCCAGGAAGGGATGTCAAGCTCAAAGTCCGCCCTCTTTGTTATGAAGGCCCACTCCAGGATTGAATATTTCATGATCACTGTTCTTTGGCAGAGAGTGCATTTCCTGCCTCAGATGCAACCTGCAAGAAAACTGGCCAGTTTAAGTCCCTCTCTGATACTAAACTTTCCAAATGTTCGACAAGTTCATACCTGCAGAGAGATATCTACCTTTACTGGGTGACTGATTTCACTGGGTTACCAAGACGTAAGTAAAGGGTTCCCAAGACGTCAATTGATTTAAAAAAATAATACAAACCACAAAACGTTTTGTGTCTAGTATTATAGTAGCTAGTTTCTAATACTGCTATCATTGCATTTATTGTCAGTAAAATCGTTCCGAATGATGCGTGTTCTTTTATTTTTCTTTAAGTCAATAATTGTCCTATATACAATAACGAAATTTAGAGAAGTCATAGTTTATATAATTATTAAGGATGATAATTTAATTTTTAATTTTTAAATTTTTAAAGTTAACTAAAACTAAAATTCCATTTCTACTTGAGGCGTTCACATTGTGTTCTTCAGCAGTGCAATTAAAAACTATCACACTTATGTGCAAATATATAATTACTAGACCTGGTGTGCTTGAAAACATTAAAAAAAAATATTTCCTTATAATATTATTGTTGCTCGAATGGTTGAAGTTTGTGACTGATGCTTCTCTCTCTCTGAGAGTGAGAGCAGCAAGCGCAAGCCGATCAAATACCATGGGCAAAACAAAAGGGGAGATCTTGTAACTTGGAATGCACTTGATAACCAGGCATTGTCGAATGCTAGAGATGATGCTTCATTATCTGGTAATAATTATAAGAAATTCAGCACTTGCATTATATATACCAATTTTCAAATCTTGCTGGTCTCCTTCTCTTCCTTGGTAAACAGGGTTCTTTCACGTTCACTCATCAGCTTTCTTGGTGTAATCTTCTGTCCTCAATGTTCCTCTGTCCTCAATGTTTCAAGTGTTGTGATGGTCATCTGTTGTCCTTCCACTGCACACATTTTAGGTGACTTGAAGTGCCAGGCTAAGATTGTCAGAGGAGGAGTTCTCCTAAAAAGAAGTTGAATGTTGCCATATATGAAGCCACACGAATTCGACATTTCATCTCTTGATCTTTAGTGTGGTCTAATGATTCCTCCCAAGTAATTGCAAGGCATGAGAGTTGTTCAAAATGCTATATATATATGCAATGCTTGGGTTTTTATGGTCCACCTTGTGGAGCACAATACATGTTCTCCTGGTGAATTATCAGAAAGCTGCTACTGCACTCGATGTGTAAAACTGCATCTCTGTGTGGAGACTTTTTCAGCTTGCAGATTTCCCATGTTACATTCAGTTCATTCATTACTTTGCACTGCTTGATAATGTCACTGCATGCTAAGCCTAGAGTGACCTAACAGAGCATAATAGACTATACGTGGTTCTTTATTTGAGTGGCTACTTCTGTCCTGGTTCCTGACGTTGAGGCACCATCGTAACATTGCCCACGTAAGTAATTTGGTGTATGAGAGGTTTAAGTGATGATGCATCGGCAGATTCCAGTTGATGAAGACCCAAGAAATTCTTCGTTAGCTTCTTTGTTCGAAGAATCAGCTGTTCATCAACCATGACAGTGTAGTAGGCAGTTGAGTGGAGAGATTCTACTTTCTGATGACCAATGACATAAATCTCATTCTGAATATTGGCTGAACGTCTTCCTGCCCATCCAGGGACTAATTCATGAATCATCTTCTCCACTTAATTTTAGAAGCTGTGTGAAGTTAGAATCTGTTTCATCACCGTGTTGAGCTCTAAGAGCAAGACTTTGATGAGCTAAGAATCTCACATTTGACAGTATTTTCAGATGTCATCATTTAGTCCTGTAACCACTTCGAGCACTGATTCTTTTAGCATTTACTGGCTCCATGACTCACAAACTGTCCCACATTCTTCCAATTGGAATAACCCCAGGTAATAAAGGCATTATAGTCTTTGGTTGTTTACACAAACAGTAAGATGCTAGATCTTTTCCTTCATCATGTGCAGTCATGGCCATTGACTGAACCATGATGGCTAAAAACTTATTTTCACAACGACAGATCTCCAAATTCTCTTTGGGGGAATTTAAAACACCTAGGCTGATGAGGTACTGTTACTGTTGTATACCACTGCTGACTGATGGTGCATGTGCTTGTCATCATGTAGTTAACAAAATAAACACATTTAACTGTCAGCTATGCCAAGCACTGCAATGGTTATAGTATATATTCCTTTTTAGATGAACAGTGGGGAATCCAGACACCCTACTCTAACATCCCTGTGCTATACGTGCAACCAGAATGGATTTGATATGTTGATGCCTCTAGACTCTATCTCTAGACTCTATCCCAGCATAGTGTTTAAAGATCTGGTTACACAAGACTGGGGAGAGGGAAGGGGAGGGATAGGAAGGAAAGGGGTGATTCAATCTTACACAGTCGATGGTTCTGAAGTCGTTGAAGGAGAAGTCTAGCCATGCCAATGTCTTTGTAGGATCTACAAAGAGCTTGTCAATGGTGCTTTGGAAATCAGACCAGTGGGTCAGCATGTTGTTGTTCACCTTGAGTGCAGTGGACTTAGACTGCGCAAGATCGAGTGACATTTCAGATTCTTCTTCACTTGTCTCGGTTTCCAAGCTCTAAATTTTTCCATACACAACATGGAATTTTAATACCTAGATATGCAAAGTATAGGCACCTACCACTTCTCCTTGTTGACCCCTCAATCTTTGCTTCACTCTTAGCAATTCTACTAGAATGCAATTACAGTAAGCGCAATCAAAAGAAAAGGGAAATTCACCTTCAAATGATCCAAGCATCTTGAATGAGTAATCCAGAGGGTAGTAGATAACTTTTTTATTGTCCAGTCTGGACTCTACCACACATTTCTTGCTGAAACTCGTCCTCCACGGCGGCACTGGCGCAGCCATGCAGAGATAAGCGCCTGCGGATCCTGCAGTTTAGTCATCTCCATAACAACGAACATTATAAGACTCAGCCCACTTCTCGCGGTGCTCTTCATCTGGAGTTCAGTAAAAATTAAAAAATGGGACCAATAGGAAAGCTGGTTTGTTTCTCGTTGGCAATGCTTACTCTACCCATAGGAGGATTCTTCGCGTCAAAAACTTTCATTTTTGAAGGTACTTATATTAAATAGTTGTTACAGTAATTTTCAGTGGTCAGTTGTAAAACGACACGGAAGCCCCTCGAGGCAGAGATATTCACTTGGGGAATGGGAGTTCAATGGTTCATCAGAATTCTGACACTACAATCATTTGGGATTGCGTCAGTACAATGAGTTGTAGTGGGAGGTAATCAACTACCCCTGACCTTGTGATATCAATATTCCCGACATTTCGTTTACCAGACATTATCCCCAGCAGCTCTTCTCTTTGTCTGATATATGTTGCTTATTAACACTGGACCTAATTTTTTGCTAGATATCCTGGGCTACAAAGATGGTTCGGTAGGCAGTGCTATTGTTGCGGTTCTTCTGGTTCACAGTGTCATAGCTGGTTATATTTACACTGCTTGGGTGGAGGGATCCATTGCCGACCAGACACCGGCTGCTTTCAAGAAAGACTAAAAGCCATTTGGGATCACCTCGCTTCTTCCTTAGAACATATCAGCACAGATGTATGCAATTCAGACTTCAATAAGATTAAATATCTCTGTGTGTGTATATGTGTAGTTTACAAGTTACTTCTATGAATGTCAACTACAAAGATCTAGATATATTATATAGATTCATGAATTCCTAACTAAGAATCAAAGTTGATCAACAAACATTTCGGCAACATCACGTTGAAGAAGGCGATGTAATGCTGTCAAAATGTTGGCTCAACTTGATTCTGGGATATATGTAGTTCCATGCCACTTAGCGGTGATTATGCATCCTGTGTGGAAGCTCACTAATGCCATGTAGTGGGTATTAGATGACTGTAGCAAACCAGAAAAGACATGAGAACATTATATGTTTTTATTTATTATCCAGTTAATGATTAGTTTAACATTTCACATATAACATTTCACATATAATTAATTTGTTACTGTAGTGAATTTATTACTGTAGTGACAAGGGCCAAGAGAATACCGCGTGAAAAGTCCAGAGGATCAGAAAAGGAAAGCTGCTCCAGAGTTTTAAATAAAGTGGTGTTGGCAACCAAATCTGTTCTTCAGCAGCTTTGTGTTGCATTCCAAAAGAATGATAGAGTGACAGCCTCTGATGTAGGCACTTCCAATGGTTCTTGGGTCAACATGGCATTGCCAAATCATGTTATATGCAATGACAAGAAGGACATTTTGCAAATCAGTCTATATGAGGAAGGGGATTAGAGAGAGAGAGGAGAGAGTAACATATGTTTTAGCTCTGTTGTGTGTGGCACCTGGACGTTTATGGTCTCCTACCATCTAAATATGCAGCAGGATGCTAACAGCTTGTATCTAACTAAGTGAAGAGTGGCCACTGATCATGGAATTTAATCTTGCTTTACTCCAAGGAAAAATATTCTATTGTATAACAATATTGTACTTACAGATACATATGTCTCCTAAACAAGATCTCTGTGGCCCTACAACAGGGCAACGCTGCATGCATTTGGAGAACCACTGCCACTTTGAGGTTCCAAAAAGAAATTGTATTTAAGTATGAAATTATCAAAGATTTCCCCCTACATGAACGAGGAACACTAACACCAACTAGTTGGTTTGGACCCCATTTTTGGCCCTTAGGCCATGCTCCTGGCCATGGCATACTGTCAAAGCTTTAAAAGGAGTCATAACAGCCTAATATAAGCAGGTAATATGGTCGGCACTGAAGTGATGAGGTAAATTTGGGTGGCGGGGAGGGGGGTTTCAGGAATATCCCTCCTGGGGATGACAAGTATTTCTTCTAGTATTTAAATAAAACATCTTAGTTCAACTTGGCATCCATTGGATGACATGGGATTGATGACAACATTGGACCCCTCTGATTGACAGCAGCTTCCACCTCACTAAACAAACCCAATTGTCTAGGAGCCAGACACAAGCTACCTCCTTCTTAGCAATGAATGCTAGCACACTTTGCAATCAACTTATACATATATAGTACAGCCAACAAGATGTTATCCACACCATCCTTTTTTAAAATGGCATTAGAGTGACTAAAAAAATCAGAATGTTTGTCTCCAAAAAATGAGGTGATCAATGAGGAGAGAAGGCCTTCAATAATTTCATGCCTCCTCAGCGGCTGAGACACCACAAATGTTTTTGCAATGTTGACATTATATGCCCCCCAAAAAGTATTATCAGCTGAATAATGTTCACAACAAAATTCCAGTTAATATTTTCCAAAATACTTAGTTCTTCATGTCTCTGTACAAATTCATTTGCTACACGATGTTAAATCCATGTACTCTTTGTGTATATGCAATTGTTTAAGTGGAATTCTGACATTCAAGACTATAGGTATATAGATGTAAAGCCATTTCAAAGCAGAAAATGATCTCTCGTAAATGGAAGAAGTAATGGGTGGAGTTAAGTTTGATCTAATTAATTGGTGAACTGCTGGTAATATCTCTTTCAATATTTCTTTTTCATGGCTTCACATATATATTGAAGTTATAGAAGGTGTCCCATAATGTTGTGGAGTGGTTAAATCTGATGCATTTACATCCCTACACCCTTCCACCCTTTAAACATTTCCTCCAAATCACTCGGAAAGTCTTTATCGTTTGCTGCTTTTATCAACGTGCGCTCTATAAAGAGCACCTCTCTAATATAAAATAAGGGGGGTCTCAAGCCCCCTCCCCCTTTTGCTTTCAGCCTCCGTAGCACACCACTGCTTTTACAGTCATATAATTTAATCTTCAAAATGCTGAGTCCCTTGGGACCATCGCACCCAGTGCAGTACAATTATATAAATAATGACAGTAAATGAGGTAGGATGACTTGTACTGTAATAAACACTCTGACATATATATCTGATAAAACATTAAGTTAATGTTCTATATTAAATGAGTTGTACTGCTTGCTTATGGTGGAGTGGGGGGAGGCCATAAATCAGTCCCTTCCTCCTCTGCCAATACTTCACTATGCACTACAAAATGCACCCACACACTTCCACCCATCACCTGAAAACTCACACCCTCCACCTCCTTTCCAAGCAACAATGCCACCTTCCCCTCAGTGCCCACCATCTCAAACTCCTCCATTCCATTCCCTTCCAAATTCATCACACTCTAGTGCCCTACATCTTCCATTTCCTCCCTATCACACAACATGCATCATCATCACTACACAGCCTACATTGCTTCTTGTCCTGAAATAGACCTGCTGACCCTCTCAACCTAAATATCAACCTCACTCCCTTATATCCCTATAATGACTTTGTATATCTTTCTGTTCCATCACCTTTTGCCAACCAATACCACTTCAAACTGCTCATACTCTCGACATCCTCCTCCCAATCACACACATTTCTCTTCTTCATCTTCATCTTCCATTGCCTCACTGACCCTAGCTCAGCATTCAGATCATATTTCCTCCTCAACAGTTTATATTCTTCCCACCATCCTATCTCTCCATCCATTCTTAGCAATTTTTATCAGTCTACCCTCCTCCACCTGTGCAAGCCTCCTACCATAGAGATTTTTTCCTCCTCCCTCCTCTCTGCCAACTTCCTCCATCCCAAGTCCCCCAGCACTGCCACTCCTGTGCCACTGTGTTGCTAGCCCTAATTTCTCAACTGAACTGACTCTAATTTCCTACAAGCAGTCTGTCCTCCTGTTAGCCACACTTCAGCAGCGTGTTCCAGGCTTGGCCTAGCCAACAGCTCCCACACCATCCTCTATCCACTTCCATTTTTCCGTTCCCTTGACTCATCCACACTCGCTGCCTTTCCAATCCATTCCTCTGCTTTAATCTTCATTTTCTCCAAGTGTACATTCCCTCTCAGTTTCTCACCAAACCACACTCCCAGGTATCTGAATGCTTCCACTACTTTCAGCTCCTCTCCATTAATATTCCACTTCACACTATTCCTTCCTTTCCCAATGACCATTGCCTTACTCTTCTTCACATTAAACTTCAACTTCCATCTTATCGCATAGTTCTGCACCACATCCAACATCTCTTGCAATGCCAGTAAAAATAATACAACTTGGTACGACCTCCCCTGCCCCCTCCCACCCATGTCCGAGCCACTGCTCCTTTTAAGTTCTAGTCAGGTCCTTCAAATATTGAGATCTAAGTCTATCAGCAGTCAAGGCTAGGATCAAAGAAGGAAATCTATTGATGGAAAACTACAAAGCTAGGGGGGAGGGGGAGGGTTTAATCCTAACCCCCTTAGATCCGCCCCTGTTGTATGTGATGGAAAATGAGGTTATATCTGAGTTTGGGGGTTGAATGTAAGTGCAGTCTGGGTGGGCATCTGTATGTTTTTGTTTCAAGGTGATCAGCTAAAATGTCCTCAGCACAGACTAGTTTAATTAACCACCCTTTTTTGGGACCAGTGCAACGTAGCCAGATTGACTTCTAATTCAGTCATGACCTTATAATAACCTTCTCAATAACCTTCTCAATAATAACTTGAAACTGAAAACAGCGTGAAGTAAACTTGAGAAGATGCATCCATGTGGTGTGCTCATTGCTTGACGATGCAAGTATCTGGATCTTCGCGGCACTCTCTTCAGAATACCTGGACATATAGTTTGGTAACAGGTATCTAGAGCAACAGGACCGTCGTTTTTTAGTGCACCCTTTCTTGTCATGGAGAATGCCAGATGGCAAATGCCACACTTCCCTCTCTGAGATGACTCTAACGAAAGTTCATCAACTGCCATTTTATTGTTTTCATGGTTGTGTTGTTACTAATATTATGAACTATATATGAATATATATGAATATCTATGCTGAATATATATATACACATATATCTATGCTGAATATATACTATGCTGAATATATATATACACATATATATATGAATATCTATGCTGAATATATATACACATAAATATGAATATCTATACTGAATAAATATATACACACATGTATATGAATATCTATGCTGAATATATATACACACACATATATATATATATATTGGGGGAGGTATAGTCACACGAAGTAAGCGTGTGAGTTATGCAATAACTTTTTTCACCGCTGTAGCTGCTGTCCACCACCACTCACCTCATATCCTATATGTTAGTACAGTCACCAAGAAGAACAGACACAGCTTGTCTTAGAGAGTTTTTGTCACACTTTTCCCACCAAACACACGTGTATATGACCCAACTAAACACACGTGTATATAACCCCACTAAACACATGTGTATATGACCCCACTAAACACATGTGTATATGACCCACTAAACACATGTGTATATGACCCCACTAAACACACGTGTATATGACCCACTAAACACACGTGTATATGACCCCACTAAACACACGTGTATATGACCCCACTAAACACACGTGTATATGACACCACTAAACACACGTGTATATGACCCCACTAAACACACGTGTATATGACCCACTAAACACACGTGTATATGACCCCACTAAATACACGTGTATATGACCCTACTAAACACACGTGTATATGACCCCACTAAACACATGTGTATATGACCCACTAAACACACGTGTATATGACCCCACTAAACACACGTGTATATGACCCACTAAACACACGTGTATATGACCCCACTAAATACATGTGTATATGACCCTACTAAACACACGTGTATATGACCCCACTAAACACATGTGTATATGACCCACTAAACACACATGTATATGACCCCACTAAACACACGTGTATATGACCCCACTAAACACACGTGTATATGACCCACTAAACACACGTGTATATGACCCACTAAACACGTGTATATGACCCCACTAAACACACGTGTATATGACACCACTAAACACACGTGTATATGACCCCACTAAACACACGTGTATATGACCCCACTAAACACACGTGTATATGACCCCACTAAACACACGTGTATATGACCCCACTAAACACACGTGTATATGACCCCACTAAACACATGTGTATATGACCCCACTAAACACACGTGTATATGACCCACTAAACACACGTGTATATGACCCCACTAAATACACGTGTATATGACCCTACTAAACACACGTGTATATGACCCCACTAAACACATGTGTATATGACCCACTAAACACACGTGTATATGACCCCACTAAACACACGTATATGACACCACTAAACACACGTGTATATGACCCCACTAAACACACGTGTATATGACCCCACTAAACACACGTGTATATGACCCCACTAAAAACACGTGTATATGACCCCACTAAACACACGTGTATATGACCCCACTAAACACACGTGTATATGACCCCACTAAACACACGTGTATATGACCCCACTAAACACACATGTATATGACCCCACTAAACACACGTGTATATGACCCCACTAAACACACGTGTATATGACCCCACTAAACACACGTGTATATGACCCACTAAACACGTGTATATGACCCCACTAAATACACGTGTATATGACCCTACTAAACACACGTGTATATGACCCCACTAAACACATGTGTATATGACCCACTAAACACACGTGTATATGACCCCACTAAACACACGTGTATATGACACCACTAAACACACGTGTATATGACCCCACTAAACACACGTGTATATGACCCCACTAAACACACGTGTATATGACCCCACTAAACACACGTGTATATGACCCCACTAAACACACGTGTATATGACCCCACTAAACACACGTGTATATGACCCCACTAAACACACGTGTATATGACCCCACTAAACACACGTGTATATGACCCCACTAAACACACGTGTATATGACCCCACTAAACACACGTGTATATGCCACCACTAAACACACGTGTATATGACCCCACTAAACACACATGTATATGACCCCACTAAACACATGTGTATATGACCCCACTAAACACGTGTATATGACCCCACTAAACACACGTGTATATGACCCCACTAAACACACATGTATATGACCCCACTAAACACACGTGTATATAATCTAAAACAACAACAAAAAGTCAAAACAGAAGGAAATTGTCTGTGCAGTGCACACAACCTACTGATCCCAGAACAGATATCCCAACTATAGTCGGACAAGCTTGTAAGCACTGCCTTATTTATTTCACTTTGGAGGGCCATGAATGCCATTCCAAATAAATATTGTATTGAAGGCCTACAGGGTCTTAACAACTACATTTTGGATTTGGATTACAGAATTATGCAAGTACAATACATGTGACTCCTGGCAGAAGGGAAGAAGCTGACAGCATCAACTAACTTTGACCATGTCCCTGCCACAACAAAAGGTGTTGTTGACAGTTACACAAAACAAGATTCAGTTGATAAACTTGATTGTTGTGGCTCAGCAGAAGCAGAAGGATCTCAGTTCAAACAGTGTGGACACAAACTGGTAGTAACTGGGCGTGATCCAGTGCACAAGGCAGCGGGAGGCTGATGTCATAATAGTTTGGCATATGGTTGCATGATGGAGCTGGAATGAAAGTGTCGTGTGGTGATAGCGATGTCCTTGTGTTGCTGCTGTACTCCTACAGTCTCAGGGAAATGACATTCCCCCTCATTATGGAGTCCTTTCTTAAAGACAGGAAACGCACGGATATTAAGGCAACAGCTGCAAAGCATAAAGACATGACTACTACCTCTTGGCAGCACATGCTTATCTGGATGTGGTACAGTAGCCCAGTGTTGGGCATTGGGAAAGGCAAGGTAGTAAAGGTTCTGAAAGCTGCTTGTCTTACATTCCAAAACATTGGTAGTGTTTCAGCATCAAAGGTGAGGTCCTTCAAGAGGCAACTTCCTTCATGGCTGCATGCTATGGAGACACCAAGTCCAGTACCATGACTGCTGTGCGTCGAAAGGTGTGGACAGATAAAACTGGCAGAGCAAATATTGTGTCAGCTTCAGACACTCCTCCCAACTGATGAGTCCTTTCTAATGTGAGCCCACTTCCAAGTTTGCATTTGGACACACGTGACGCACTGCTGTTAGACCCTCTTGAGTATGACTGGATGCTGGATATATAGTCAACAAAAACTGGCACCAATAGTGCTGTGGCACCCGCTCCAGACTTCATCCTGAAGCTGATCAAATGTTTATGTGCATCACCATCACTTCCATGAACTCTCTTCTGCAGATGTGATGTCTGCAATGACTGCCCTAACAGTCTCAATGCTTCTGTGCAAGTATTAAAACCAGACGATGATGAACCTGGTCATCATGATCATGGCGTCTAATGCTTACTGATTGATGCATGTTTATGATGTTTATGATGCATCAATATCTATATATCTATATATATGATTGCTTTGTCTATTAATTCATTGTTATGTCACTTGTGTCATATGTCATGATTATTATATGACTGGGAAAATAGGCCAAATTGCCTACCTTGTGCAATCTTCATGTTCTATTTCATAATGCATCATGTGACATGCCAACTTTGATATACAAAATATATCTTGTATACATACTGTAAACATGCGTTGTGAGCATATGGCAGTGCAAAATTCATCTTTTTTAGCCTGACCATGACTTTTTGCAATGACCTTGACCTTGAAACAGTAAGGTCATGCCCTCAATCAATAGGCCCCATGCCTAAAACATGTTTAGACACCAAGATTGTGAAAATAGCTCATCTACATCAAGAGATCATTTACATTTTACATTTGGTTGCCATGCAAATGGGCCATTTCATCAGAATGCTCAAATGTATCAGCTTGGCGTCACTTGGATTCTTGGTATGGAAGGTCCAGAGGTGCATAATTTGCAAAAACATATTTCCAGGTGCAAGGTTGGACCAAAAATCTCACTTTGGCTGTCAGACTATTAGCTGCTTAGCTAGTATTATTAGCTCTCTACTTAGTTAGTTAGCTAGGGATAGTAACATTTGTAGAGTTCTTGTGGAGTGGAGTCTCCACTGCTGATGGGCTATATTTAGAATGACCATCAAGTTCCTTTGTGGTAGGTGTAGTACAACAGTCAAGGACAATCAGGAAGAAGTCCAGTGAGACGCATGTGATTATGGCATCACTGCAAGTGTTTAGGCATGTTGAAGAGTTTACACCAGCCAAATGTGAACTGGTAGCTACTGCCACAAATGCACATTAACTCCAGCCTCTTTAGATCCTACACTCTGGGAGTTACTGGACTGTCTGTGTTCTACACAACCGGTAGACATGTTTTGCCAAAGATGGACAAGTTAAGGGCTTTGGCAGACAATAACAGACCTGATGTCATCACCCTAACTGAATCCTAGCTTGACACTGAGATTCACCAGAGTGAGGTCGCTCTTACAGATTGCTTCATCATGACCGTTCCTGCCATGAAAGAGTAGTTATGTTGTATATAAGTGAATCTCTTGTTATCATGTCACACATGCATGATAGGGCCGAGCTTTTGAGTGCTGTGAATACTTGTCTTGGATTCACTCTTGAGAGTTGGTGTCAGAGGACCAATCCAGTGGTTCATGGACTACCTCTCTGGCAGGATGCAGTGTGTCACTCTGGAAGGCGTGACCTCCCCAACCATAGAGGTGACCTCTGGTGTCTCCCCAAGGTTTGATCCTGGGCACCCTACTTTTCACACTATATATTGTCTGTTTGAACTATCTATCTTCAGTTCAGAGGGAATTAGACTATTTTCAGATGATATAGTCTATTGCAAACCAATCACCTGTGATGGAGATCTGCTAGCTGTGCAATGCAAGTTGATCTTATTGCCGAGTGGGTGAAGTCACAAAACCTGCACCACCACAACATTAAGAAGACCAAATGTCTTGTGATCTCCAGGAAGCAGCAGCCACCAAAGCCTTGTGGGATGGAGAGCAGATCCAGCAGGTGTCGTCCTTCAGGTACCTGTGGGAGTCACCATCCATGAGGACCTGTGTGGAGCATGCACATGGCCCAGGCTTGCTGCAAGGCAAGACAGTTACTGGGTTTCCTGTACCACAATTTCAAGCTGGCAGGTATATAGGTGATGTTTGTCATACTTCTATAGATCCCTGGTGCTTCCCACACTGCAGTGGTGTGTGGGACCCTCATCAGGCATATAACATCTGGAAGCTTGAGAGGGTTCAGAACTTTACAGCAAGGTTAGCCACAGGCAACTTAACTGGTCCATGGATGGTGAATCTCTGTGTCAGGACCTTGGGTGGTCAACATTGTTCATCAACTTCCTTGAGTTGTACTCTGGACATTTCTACTAGATGCTCTAGCCTTCATCAGGATGCCTGTGGACTTTGCCCTAGATGGAAAAAAACACCTCTTAATATTTACCTTGTTCTCTCGTCATGGAATTTTTTTGTCCTGCAGTTAGCTTGACATCGCTGGTTGTTGAGCTGGGTGCTCGTAGCATCAGTCAGTAGCATCAGTCAGTGTTTGTAAGGGAGGAGTACTGGACCATTTTTGTGGGGGGGAGGGGAGGGGGTTCTATAAAAATTGCCACAACATTTTAATACTTCATCCATTTTCAATAATCTTGGTCTTGGAAGATAGCCTCTTCTGTATGCTTTGCAATGATATTTGCATAGTGGTGTTGCAATCATCCATGATCAGCTATAGCACAATCTTCCCATGGTCAGCTATAGCACAATCTTCCATGGTCAGCTATAGCACTGAGATTAAAAATAACACACTGTACACCTTTAAAGAGGGTGGGTCGCCATTTATGGTGCTAGCAGAATAACCACAGATGCAGTGATTGAGTTTTCTTTACCCAATTTATTTCTCCATGTGAGCACACACACAGGACTCTTTTCTGATCATTCATGCGCTTTCAGATGATATGAAAATTACATACTAAGGAGAAAAGTTGACTGAGTTAGAAATGTTAATGTGTCGTGAATGCACTTGTATGGGAAGCCATGTTATTCATAACTGGTTGACAATGCGCTGAAACTTGAGACACTACACACCTACCAGTGAAAGTAGAGAACCAGTCAAGGTAGAGAACCAGTGAAGGTAGGGAACCAGTAAAGATTAGTTACACAGTGTAACATGTTGTTTGTTCCTGATGAAGGTTAGACGAGTATCTAGTCAAAACATCGACAGAGTAAATTTCAAGTTGATTAATTGAGTAGTCCTTGTAGCCTTACATTTCTCTCACACACAACACACACGACACACATACACATACACACGCACACACAACACAACACGCACACACAACACACACAATACACAACATACACACACAACACACACAAACATGCACACACAACACACACACACACACAATACACAACACACACACACAACACACAACCACACATACACGCACACACACAACACACACACACAAATACCCACAATGCACAACACACAACATACACACAACACACATACATGCACACACAACACAACACATATACACACACACATACACACACTCACACAAACAACACACACACACACACACACAACACACATACATGCACACACATACACGCACACAACACACATACTCACAACACACATACACGCGCACAACACACATACACGCGCACAACACACATACACAACACGCAGACACACACACAATACATGCACACACACACACACACATGCATACACACAAAACACACACAACACAACCACACACACACACAACACACACACTTCTTTTCTGCCAGTGCAGGATGCAAAACCAAACTGAAGCTTTCATGGCACAAATAGTTGATATGCTCAAAGGCCTGCTTGTAACTGATTCCTTGTGAAATGAAGATTTACCATTTCTGTTCTGACAATGTGCATATTCATACCTGGTGGCTTCTAGAGTAAACCCACTGGGTATTATTGAGGCCCTTTGATAGTTATTGGCCGAGACCATAAAACTATTCCTAATATCATCAAACTTTCGGCCACATCAAAGACAGAAATTGAAACTTGTATATTCAATTCTAACGAATGATAGTAATTAAGAAAGTTATGCAGATAGCTGATATCATAATAGAAATTAAGAATATTAGTTCCTTTATAAGCATAGTTTTGTTTTCTGCATAAGCAGTGCCATTCTTGCTTCCCCGTGCAGCCCTTCCTTCCTCTAGCTAAGAATCTGCTGTTGTTTTCTCGTTCATTCTCTTCACTAGGCACGACTTGTTCTCTTCACTAGGCATGACTTGTTCTCTTCACTAGGCATGACTTGATCTCTTCACTAGGCACGACTTGATCTCTTCACTAGGCACGACTTGATCTCTTCACTAGGCACGACTTGTTCTCTTCACTAGGCACGACTTGTTCTCTTCACTAGGCACGACTTGTTCTCTTCACTTGTTCTGTATGTATAGTATACAGAGAGGACATACATGATCCCATTCCTATCTTATATGGGTATACAGAGAGGACATACATGATCCCAATCCTATCTTATATGGGTATACAGAGAGGACATACATGATCCCAATCCTATCTTATATGGGTATACAGAGAGGACATACATGATCCCATTCCTATCTTATATGGGTATACAGAGAGGACACACATGATGATCCAGACCTGCCAACTCACCCGATTCTGCCGGGTGTCACCCGATTTCAACACTAATCTCCAGATCTCCCGATTGAATATCCAATTCACCCGACTTTCTGAGGAATTGATTTTTTAAAGATCAGGGTTCAGGTTTAAAAAAATAATAATACAGTATACCCTCGCATATTATCCGAACCTCGAACGCTCGAACTCTGATTACATAATAAACCTGGTAATGGTTGTGGATTCGTACGCAAGTTACACGTGGAAACTAAGCAAAAGGAAGAGAGTAGTTTTGTCGATCGAGTCTCAGTCAAAGATAGCCATTCTAAGCAAGATATCAAATGGAACCAGTCAAGCCGAACTAGCGTAAGGCGTAGGGAAGTTGACAATAACGGAGATAAAAAAGAACGAAGCCAAACTTCGAGAGTTCGCAGGCAACCTTGACTGTCGGGGGATAAGTTCAGCTCGCAAAATCATGGCCTTGCTAAAGACAAAATGCTTTATATCTGTGGTTCATTCAGAA
Source organism: Cladorhizidae sp. MBARI D1340-BT2 (assembly GCA_028752905.1). NCBI lineage: Eukaryota > Metazoa > Porifera > Demospongiae > Poecilosclerida > Cladorhizidae > Cladorhizidae sp. MBARI D1340-BT2. The sequence goes on from JAQNBH010000017.1 coordinate 6,422,889, forward strand.
AAGGGAGCAAGTCCCAAGGCACTGCAGTTGGTGGACTATTGCTCAGAGAAAATAGAACATTAAATAGTATGAAAAAATATGTATGTAAAACAGCATGCCAGTTACTGAGGACCTAAATCCTTCTAGTAACAGGAAGTGAGCTTCTTATTATCCCTAGGACCTGCAGATTAAAAGGATATTGAAAATAGTTCCAATGTGATTCATCATTAATATTTGTGGGGTTTTTTCATATCCAAACTTTTTGCTTATCCAAACTACCTTGGATCCCAATGAGTTCGGATAAGAGAGTAATTATGAAATCGAAGTTCAAACAAAATAAAATGACAAAGCGACCCGCATCAGCGAGTGCAAGCTACTCTGAAAGTGGCACAGACGCCAAGAAGACACGGAAATACGACGGATCAGGCAAGTATTCGTGTTGTTATAAATCCCTGTGGGCCCAAAATTATCCTGTTCGAGCTGTTCCTCGTTGCCCTGCGATGTTTCACTGCATTCCATGCAGTAAAAACATTCTCTGTAGCCACCAGGGTTTGAGGGATGTCAAAGTTCATTGTGAGAGAGATTCTCATAAAAGCAACGTGAAAGGGCTTAAAGAACAGATGCCACTGAACTCTTTTCTTAGCAAGCCAGGAGAATCTGAGATTGGAAGAAAGACCACAAGAGCTGAGGTAATGATCACCAATTTTCTCATTCAGCATAACCTCCCTATTGCTACTGCTGATCATTTAGGACCATTATTTAAAGCCATTTTTCCTGACAGCAAGATTGCTTGTCGATATGCATCTGCCAGAACAAAAACCTCTGCTATTCTTAATGTTGCTATTGGTCCATATTGCCATGAGATACTTGTCGAACACTGCAAAGCTCATCCTTTTAGCTTTGGGACAGATGCATCCAATGACAAAGGACTGTTGAAGATGAACCCAGTTACCATCCATTTTTTTGACATTAACAGGTCCAAAAAAGTAACTAGCCAATTTTATGACATCTGCACAACATCTGGGGAGGATTGTGGCAAAGCTTATTCCATATTTGATGCCATAAATGGAAAATTTGAGTCAGATTCAGTTCCTTGGGTCAATGCTATCAGTCTTAGCGTTGATAATACCAATGCTATGATTGGCACTCACAACTCCATTGCTTCAAGATGCAAAGAGAAGAATCCCAGTGTCTTTATTTCTGGATGCCCATGCCATCTTGCTCACCTTGTTGCCAGTGAGGCCAATGATGCTTTTACGAAGATTGCTGGAATCAACGTCGAAGATGTTGTAATTGATTTGTTCTATTGGTTCGATAAGAGCTCGAAACGCAAGGGGAAGTTTGCCGAATACTGTGAATTTTGTGACCAGGAATATCAGCAAGTCCTCAAACATGTTTCAACACGCTGGCTATCACTAGAACGATGTGTTGATCGAGTTTTAAAAAAGTACCCCAGCCTTAAGTCATACTTCGAGTCAGAGCACTTTGCTGATGAACGTTTTCGTCGACTTCATGCAGCATTTTGTAATCCAGTTCTGGAACCAGTCCTTCTGTTTCACAGTGCTTCTATTCAATTATTCACCACGTTTAACAAATTGCTACAACGTGAAGAGCCAACGATCCACATTTTACAAGATGCTATGATTAGCCTGGCCAAGAAGCTAGCTTCTCGTATTGTTCTACTGGACATACTCAGGGACACGCCATTGATGGAAATGAACTTAAACGATGAAATCTTCAAGCCAACCAATCAAATTTATTTGGGAGGATTGACCAAGACAAAGCTGTCCAAACTATTGAATGATGGTGACATTTCCCTAACAATTTTTAACAAGTTTTTTGATGCCGCTAAGTGCTACTTTAAGTATGCACTATTGTACATGCAAGCAAAATTCCCTTTGACTGATGAACTACTTGCAAATGCAAAGTGGATTGATGTACCAAGAAGGATTGAAAGCAATTGGGAAAACCTAGAGTACTTTCTAGAGAGGTATTCAAACTTGCTATCTGATATACCACAGGATGCCCTCTTTGATGAATTTGTTGACTATCAGACCCTAACAGATGATGACATTGGCCAGTCTGCATGGGAGGAAGCAAAAGTAGTTGATAGTGAGATGGAAGGGTCATCACCAGTCTTTCACTCTAGAGTGGATGTGCTATGGTGGTACATTGCCAACATGAAACTTTCTGGTACAAATGTTCAGCGTTTCAAATACCTATTTCGTGTCGCTGAGGTAGTTGTTGTCCTCCCTCACAGTAATGCTGAAGAGGAACGACTCTTTAGCATTGTCAGAAAGAATAAGACATACGCTCGGTCATCAATGAAGCTCGATGGCACTTTGTCAAGTATTCTAGCCATGAAGCTAGCATTCCCTGAATCTGAAGTTCCCTGTTACCGCTGGGTGCCTGATGAGAAAATTTTGGACCATGCAAAAAGGGCAACTTCTTGCTATAATCAGAATCATTAAACTGATAGCAGTCTGTTATTTGGAGAATTTAGTATGCTTAGTAATATGCTTATGTTATGACTTGATGCAAATGATAACCAGATTTTATACTAAATCTCCAGATTTTTCGAGGATCTTTGGGGGAATCTCCAGATTTTCATGACTCAGGGGTTGGCAGGTCTGCATGATCCCACTCCTATCTTATATGGGTATACAGAGAGGACATACATGATCCCATTCCTATCTTATATGGGTGAACATACAGAGAGTACATATGTAGATAGATAGATAGATACATTTACCATGCTCAGCAACACTATCATCCACATCCTTGCTTGCAACAAGGTGTGCTCTTGAGATCTTGGCATGCAAAGTGCTAGTGCACATGTTTTTGGAAGCAGGAGAGGGAGTGCCCAATTGTCGGGGTGGGTGGGGGGAGAAGGGTCCATCCATATAAAGGAGGTCCACTCCCACTGCAAACTTGTTATATATACTTCCCTGTTCCCAAGGGCATTTTGGATCTGCTAAGAAGTTCATCTAGCATAGCGTATGGTCATGAATGTTGTGAATTATTTAATTACGTATACTTGCCAACAAATACAAGCTGTATCTGTGTGGTGTGGGTGTGACTGGTGTGGTGTGGTTGTATCTGAGGTGTGGGTGTGTCTGTGTGTTGCGTGGGTGTGTCTGATGTGGTGTGGGTGTGTCTGTGGTGTGGGTGTATCTGTGTGGTGTGTGGGTGTGGTGTGCGTGTGAGACAAAATAATCATAAAATATTTTCAAGCGAATATTATTTTTCAAGCACTGGAAGTGAAATGAGAGAATGTAACCAATTAGACCACACCCACGTAGATTACTTTTTTATAATATATTGAAGACATGCTTGGGTACATGGGTGTGGTCTAATTGACTATGCTGTTTTTTCTCTCAGTTTTATTTTTCTGGGATACACCACGTGATTGTCATGATGCAGAAACTAGGAGGCGAAGGGCACACAAGCAAGCACAAGGGGAAGCAAGTTTACTTTGAACTAACTGAATCCAGTAGAGCCGACCAAATATAGATGCATCCCTCCACCTGGCCACCCCTTACCTTCTCCTCACCAGTTGTTATCAACCTTGCCAAAGCAAACTGCCACTGCACCACCTCACTAGCAGCACTGCACCACCTCACTAGCAGCCACTGCACCCACCTCACTGGCAGCCACTGCACCACTCACTATTAGCCACTGCTGCCTGCACCACCTCACTATTAGCCACTGCACCACCTCACTATTAGCCACTGCACCACCTCACTAGCACTACTGCACCCACCTCACTAGCAGCCACTGCACCACTCACTATTAGCCACTGCACCACCTCACTATTAGCCACTGCACCACCTCACTAGCAGTACTGCACCACCTCACTGGCAGCCACTGCACCACCTCACTAGCAGCCACTGCACCACCTCACTATTAGCCACTGCACCACCTCACTATTAGCCACTGCACCACCTCACTAGCAGTACTGCACCACCTCACTGGCAGCCACTGCACCACCTCACTAGCAGCCACTGCACCCACCTCACTGGCAGCCACTGCACCACTCACTATTAGCCACTGCACCACCTCACTATTAGCCACTGCACCACCTCACTAGCAGTAACTGCACCACCTCACTGGCAGCCAGCCACTGGACCACCTCACTAGCAGCCACTGCACCTACCTCACTGGCAGCCACTGCACCACCTCACTATTAGCCACTGCACCACCTCACTAGCAGTACTGCACCACCTCACTGGCAGCGACTGCACCACCTCACTAGCAGCCACTGCACCCACCTCACTGGCAGCCACTGCACCACCTCACTATTAGCCACTGCACCACCTCACTATTAGCCACTGCACCACCTCACTAGCAGTACTGCACCACCTCACTGGCAGCCACTGCACCACCTCACTAGCAGCCACTGCACCCACCTCACTGGCAGCCACTGCACCACTCACTATGAGCCACTGCACCACCTCACTATTAGCCACTGCACCACCTCACTAGCAGTACTGCACCACCTCACTGGCAGCCACTGCACCACCTCACTAGCAGCCACTGCACCCACCTCACTGGCAGCCACTGCACCACTCACTATTAGCCACTGCACCACCTCACTATTAGCCACTGCACCACCTCACTAGTAGTACTGCACCACCTCACTGGCAGCCACTGCACCACCTCACTAGCAGCCACTGCACCCACCTCACTGGCAGCCACTGCACCACTCACTATTAGCCACTGCACCACTCACTATTAGCCACTGCACCACCTCACTAGCAGTACTGCACCACCTCACTGGTAGCCACTGCACCACCTCACTAGCAGCCACTGCACCCACCTCACTGGCAGCCACTGCACCACCTCACTAGCAGCACTGCACTCACCTCACTAGCAGCCACTGCACCACCTCACTGGCAGCCACTGCACCACTCACTATTAGCCACTGCACCACCTCACTGGCAGTACTGCACCACCTCACTGGCAGCCACTGCACCACCTCACTAGCAGCCACTGCACCACCTCACTGGCAGCCACTAAACCACCTCACTAGCAGCCACTACACCACCTCACTAGCAGCCACTGCACCACCTCACTAGCAGCCACTGCACCCACCTCACTAGCAGTACTGCACCACCTCACTTGTGACAACTATGGATATAAGATGTGCAAATTTCAACTTCTGTTTATTTTAAAATTTAACGTTTTAACCTAATTAACACATGCTAGATTAAAGGGAAATAATATTTTTAATTTTATTATTATTTCAATTCTCCCACCAGTCTCAACCAACATGTTTTTTCCCTGAAAAAGACTAAAAGTATTTAGGTTGGGATATCTGTTGGTGAAATGAATGCCACCACCAGGTGAAGCTTGTCATTGCAGTCCAATGATTTTCTCCTGTTCTATCAATTAATGGGACAGCTATTTATAATTAGGTAATTACTGTGTGCACTTTTGTTTGTCCTTCCTTCTTCAGGTAAGACGGAGTTGGCCAAGCAGATTGCCAGGCACATTCATCATGACAAGCCAGAGGTAATAATGTGCATCACGTATTGGTGGGGACCAGTGTTGGATGATGGTGGTCCTAAATGAGATGAGGCAACCGCCCTCCTCTGCCAACAATTATTTTATGCAACAGCTGAAGGCACAAGTTATTTGTTTGCTGCCTCCTCACCTCTTCCTCCCCCTCCCTTCTCTCTCCTCCGTCATCTCTTCCCTCCCTCTTAATGGCCTCCTTGTGAGTTTGCTTCCCTTCTTAGATTCTCCAAGAAGAAGTATGAGAGTGTGTGTCTATTATCTCAAGACCTTAGTAGTGAGTGCATGGGAACACCTCATCCATTGTGCCTCCCCTGTCTTTCTTGCTATATCTCTCATTCAAACTTTTCTTTCAGTGTTCGCTTCTCTTCTCCAGTCAGTGTTCAGTCGGATCACTCGAGTCTTCCTTGCCCACAACAATCTTTAGCTTGTCAAGTTTGCTGGCCTAAGCAAGTTACACGTATGAGGTACGACTTCTATGCTTCCCACCTTTTCCTTTGCGCTTGTCTTCCTGATCTGTTTGGATATGTGCACCTGTTGCAACGAGTCACTGGTGCCGGATCTGATTTGTTGTACACATCTTCAAAAAAACACAACATGGGCTTCATCAAACAGCCTGCTGGCGATCAAACTTAGTCGGCTTAGCACACAAACACACGACAATTAAAGACACTGCCAAGGAGACAGAAGTTTGGCTTCATGCTCTTCTCGTGTCCTCTTTGAGCCACAAAGGAGAGTGATGCAGCTGATTGGAGCACCCCCAGGCTACATCAGGCACGATCAAGGTGGACAGCTCACGTCTCGGCTCTGCAAGTGTCCCGATGCCGTGGTTCTCCTTGACGAGGTGGAGAAGGCACACCCCGATGTCCTCACGGTTATACTGTAGCTCTTTGATGAAGGGAGGCTGATGGATTGACAGGGGAAGACTGTGGAATGCAAGAACACCATGTTTGTGATGACGTCCAACCTGGCGAGCGAGGTCATTGCCTCTCATGGCCTCCAACTCCGGAGAGAGGCTCAGCGGGTGGCAGAGAAATATCGAGATGTGAAAGAAGGTTAGAGAAAAAAAATCATATCATCAATAACTTCCTTCGATTGTGTATGCGTAGTCTGGGATCATTTGTTAGCATTATCATATTATTATCATTATAGTATACCTCATTATAGTATACCATTATTTATTATTAAATCAGATCCACAAAAGCACATTGAAATTTCGCGTAAATTCAAAGACAATGTGGTGGAGTCCATTATCAAGGTAAACAAGCAAGCGAGGTCTTGCAAGATGCATGCATGTTTTTGTTCTAGGCTGCATGACAGCCTATCATGCATTGACAATTCACAGCGGCACTTCAAGAGAGACGAGTTTCTAGGAAGGATCAACGAGATGCTCTACTTCCTGCCGTTCTCGAGCTTGGAACTGAATCTATTGGTCGAGAAAGAACTTGAGGAGAGGGTATGTAGACAGTGTGATCACGTGACTTCATCCACCGGTCGTGTCTTTCACAGGCAAAAAGGAACCATTCCATAGAGCAGTCATGGGAGAGAGAAGCTCTTGACGTCTTGGCAGATGGCTATAATGTCAGATATGGTGCTCGTTCAATCAAGCAAGAGGTGTGTGAGTAAAACCCTGCCAATTTTTGCCAATTTTAATTGTTTATTTTACAATAAGTGTTTTATTGTTGTACTTAGATAGAGCGAGTGGTGGTGACCAAGTTGGCAGATGCCTTTGAGCAAGAGGCTCTCTCACCTGGAGACAAAGTCTTGCTTGCGGTAGAACCAGGAAGTAAGGAAGGAACAGCCATGGTGTGTTTGAAGATAGAAAGCTCTCAAAGTCAACCCTTGGAAGATAGAGCTATAGAACTGCTGGGATTTTAAATATAATATCTTTTTTTATTTTATATATATACATAATTATAAAAAATATATTGCCACTCCAAAAAAAAAAGAACACGATGATTCAAAATCCATAAATAACGTATTACACAAACAATGTTTAGAATAAGAGCTTTTGCTACAAGTATGTATTAATTTATAATTCTAGTGGAACGAAAACAGCTAACATAGAGCATAATGTCGTGGTGCTTTAGCATGGTCTGCTATTTTTGATCCATGGGGATATCTTCATGCTCTTTCCCAAGGAAGTCGGATTCCACAAACAATTTTGAAGGCATTCTGTGGGTGTGGGGTACAACAAGAATAAATACAGCAAGTGAAGTCAGTTAGGGTGGTGTTCATTTAGAAAACAAACCATGTTTATAATAAGAGCTATTGCTGCAAGAGAGTCCCAGTGACAAGCACCCACTCACTCACTCACTCACTTGGATGTAGTAGACTTCTAAGTCACTTGGACATGGTGACGCTTGAAGTCAGATCTCTAAACTGGTTTTTCAACTTCCCTTTATTATTTATTATACACACTGAATTTCCTTGAATGTTACTGCAGATAAAAGGACTAGGTACATATATTGCCCACTAGTTCATTTGTCCTGCCGCTGCTTCCTGCCACTGGTTCTAGCCAGCTTTTGCCAAAATGTGCACATACACACACAAAAAGTCCAAATGCTGATTGAGGGTTAGGACCCTGGCAAAGTGATGACTACTTGTCTACCTGCAGTTTGGTTCTTCCTATACATGCATGGTGGAAACACACTCGGCAAACACTGCACTGTTCGGACAAACTTGGAAGGTGAACACCGAACACTATTGAAAGGCACTACCATTCAAGGAAATGTAGTGCATGTATTACAGGGAGGGAGGGAGGAACGAAGTCCAACGAAAAAAAGTTTTTATTATGTGCCCATGCATGTGTTATATTAGTGCTAAACGCTGGCATAATCGTATGATGGGTCAGTCATGTGAGGTATTGGGTCAGTGGCATGTGAAGTATGGAGATCTGTATGTACATAACCACCCATACTTGTGTACTTAATTTTCATCAGATGGGTGGCACTGGTGATTACACATTTACATTCACCAATGAAGCAAAGCCTAGAGCTAGAGCTCTAGGAGAAAACTACTGATCACTGATGCATAGCTCCACCAGGCCTGCAAATGGATGGTCGTTGCTACCCTACTCCGCAGCTTTGCATCTCATTTTTGACATGGCTACATGTACCCTGCCTGATCAGAGATGGTTGGCTAGTGAGCAAGTCCCCACACTTTAATGGTGTTACAGGACTACCAACATGCTGATGAACTTCAAGCAGAAGGATGGAGGGACTCAATGTTCAAGTAGCTCGTGCACCCATAGAGCTATTGTCTATATCAACCTGCCTCAACCCAGTGTGGTGTTGGTCCAGTGCATAGAGCTATTGTCAACTTACTTCAACCTGCCTCAACCCAGTGTGGTGTTGGTCCAGTGCATAGAGCTATTGTCTATTTCAACCTGCCTCAACCCAGTGTGGTGTTGGTCCAGTGCATAGAGCTATTGTCTATTTCAACCTGCCTCAACCCAGTGTGACGTTGGTCCAGCTATTGTCAACTTACTTCAACCTGCCTCAACCCAGTGTGACGTTGGTCCAGTGCATAGAGCTATTGTCTATTTCAACCTGCCTCAACCCAGTGTGACGTTCCAGTCCATAGAGCTATTGTCTATTTCAACCTGCCTCAACCCAGTGTGATGTTAGTCCAGTGCATAGAGCTATTGTCCTGCCTCAACCCAGTGTGGTGTTGGTCCAGTGCATAGAGCTATTGTCTATTTCAACCTGCAACCCAGTGTGGTGTAGGTCCAGTGCATAGAGCTATTGTCTATTTCAACCTGCCTCAACCCAGTGTGGTGTAGGTCCAGTGCATAGAGCTATTGTCTATTTCAACTTGCCTCAGCCCAGTGTGACGTTGGTCCAGTGCATAGAGCTATTGTCTATTTCAACCTGCCTCAACCCAGTGTGGTGTTGGTCCAGTGCATAGAGCTATTGTCTATTTCAACCTGCCTCAACCCAGTGTGATGTTGGTCCAGTGCATAGAGCTATTGTTTATTTCAACCTGCCTCAACCCAGTGTGACGTTGGTCCAGTGCATAGAGCTATTGTCAGCCTACTTCAACCTGCCTTAACCCAGTGTAGTGTTGGTCCAGCGCATAGAGCTATTGTCAGCCTACTTCAACCTGCCTCAACCCAGTGTGGTGTTGGTCCAGCACATAGAGCTATTGTCAGCCTACTTCAATGTGCCTCAACCCAGTGTGATGTTAGTCCAGTGCATAGAGCTATTGTCAACTTACTTCAACCTGCCTCAACCCAGTGTGGTGTTGGTCCAGTGCATAGAGCTATTGTCAACTTACTTCAACCTGCCTCAACCCAGTGTGGTGTCGGTCCAGAGCATAGAGCTATTGTCAACTTACTTCAACCTGCCTCAACCCAGTGTTGTGTTGGTCCAGTGCATAGAGCTATTGTCAACTTACTTCAACCTGTCTTAACCCCTTGTGGTGTTGGTCCAGTGCATAGAGCTATTGTCAACTTACTTTAACCTGCCTTAACCCAGTGTGGTGTTGATCCAGTGCATAGATAGCTATTGTCAACTTACTTCAACCTGCCTCAACCCAGTGTGGTGTTGGTCCAGCACATAGAGCTATTGTCAGCCTACTTCAATGTGCCTCAACCCAGTGTGATGTTAGTCCAGTGCATAGAGCTATTGTCAACTTACTTCAACCTGCCTCAACCCAGTGTGGTGTTGGTCCAGTGCATAGAGCTATTGTCAACTTACTTCAACCTGCCTCAACCCAGTGTGGTGTCGGTCCAGAGCATAGAGCTAATGTCAACTTACTTCAACCTGCCTCAACCCAGTGTGGTGTTGGTCCAGTGCATAGAGCTATTGTCAACTTACTTCAACCTGCCTTAACCCAGTGTGGTGTTGGTCCAGTGCATAGATAGCTATTGTCAACTTACTTCAACCTGCCTTAACCCAGTGTGGTGTTGGTCCAGTGCATAACTTTGTTAACCTACTCAGTGCAATATGAATTGGTGCACAATGTGTTGCTGCATGTACTTTGCACTCACTTTTTGTTCTTGACTACAAAGATTATGATGATGGCACCAACGATGGCGAGGACTATGATGAACAGAACCACTATCACCACCACCAGGGGAACAATGATCCCAGCGCTACTATTTCCCTTCGTCTGCTTTCCTATGTCCCCTCCGGGTTCCTTGGTTGGTTCTTTAGTGGGGGGCTCCTTGGTCTCAGGGGGCATTTTTGTGGTCGTGGACTCTGCTTGCAAGAAATGGCATGAAGAACAAATTAATACCCTTACAAGAGATGGCAATCAATTGCTGTCTACAGCGTGTTCTCTGAGTAGCTTTTTTTATTACCTCGGCAGCGGACTCCACTATCTTCATGGTGCTGGCAGTTATTGTCTTGGAACAGCGGAAGTTGTGAGCAGCTGAAGATGTTGTCCTCCATGCCAGTGCACTTGACATCGTCTAGCCAAATGGCTCCTGAACCTTCCCCAAATTCAACTGAAGAGTCTTTCCCATGAACAGCTTCTGGAACTTCACAGACAAAAGGAAATTTCAAAGGTTATGCATGGGATTCTTGGTCACAACAACATGATATAAACAGACGCCGTCTCATCTGTGCTTACTTCTGCTTGAAAGGTTGAGCTGCTTGCAGACAACTGCAGCTACATTGACATCAAAGGAGTCGTCACACAAGGTCCCCCACTCGTCATTGATGCACACTTCAACTCTTCCCTCGGAGGGACTGGAGCCCCCCATCAGTTGCAGACTTCCTGTCTCACATGTGGTAGGAGCTCCGGTGAGAGATGAAGTCTTCGCCAAAGGACAGAATGCCCCCGCCAGTCCACTTGTGCACTGAGTGGCATTGGATGTGAAATTGCAGCTTCCAGCTGAACATGCGCCAGATAATGCAAAGTAGTTCTCTCTGTTTGAGTCTTCTGGCGTGTTGAACAGTTGTCCGAGAGCAGGAACAGCCAATTTGCTGTCATTTCCTAGTCCCAAACTCAAACAGATCATGTCTGCATCAGCTTTTTTGAAGGAGTCAGCACAGACTGGTACCCAGGAGCCACTGTTGCAAACTTCCACCTGTCCACTACGACTGGAGTTGCTAGCTAGTCCTCCCACCAATTGTACAGTACCAGAAAAGCATGGGTTGGCTGTATGGAGGAGGAGGTGAGGAAGAGGAGTGAGGGAGGGGAGGTGGAGGGCAAAGAGGAGGAAGGAGAGGGGGGGAGAAGAGATGGAGGAAGGAGGTTGAGTTGGAGGTGGGGAAGGAGAAGAGGTGGAGGTGGAGGAGGAGGTGGAGGAAGCTATTGAATTTGTGCAGTACAAATTGTGAGTGTTTTTCAGCTTATGTTTGCATCTGATGCTAGCATCCTCTGAGTGCCCACAGTTGTGAGTCCCCACCCCTGAGTTGTTGCACTCCACTAACGCGCTCTCATTTCCAAAGCATTGAGTGTCGTCAATAAATATAGGTAATTCTTCATTCGGACCAAATCGAGCATTCAAGAAAGCCTCGGCATCTACAAAAAATAGTTCATTGTTGAAAGAAAGTGATTCTATACTCCAGCATTCGCATGCTTGTAATCCTGTACCATATTCTGAGAATCCAAGCTGTCTGCAGACCACTGAAGCATCTAATGTGTCCCAGCGATCATCGCAGACAGTTCCAAACCTTCCTCCGAAACATATCTCCACCCTGCCTTCATACTTGTTTTGACCATTTGCCAGACGCACATCACCATAAGTACACCTCGGGTTGTCAGCTAAAGGGACACACAGATAGGAGCAGTTGATACCAGTACATCAGCACTTAACTACCTGTGGCAGTCCTTAGACACAATATATAAATATAAGCAACATACATATCAGAGCATCTATATATATATATATATGCTCTGATATGTATGTTGCTCTTATATATATATATGAGCAACATACATATCAGAGCATCTATATATATATATGAGCCATATCAGAGCATCTATATATATATATGAGCAACATACATATCAGAGCATCTATATATATATATATATATGAGCAACATACATATCAGAGCATCTATGAATATATTGAGTAACATACATATCAGAGCATCTATATATATATATATATATATATGAGCAACATACATATCAGAGCATCTATGAATATATTGAGTAACATACATATCAGAGCATCTATATATATATGAGCAACATATATATCAGAGCATCTCTCTATATATATATGAACAACATACATATCAGAGCATCTATGAATATATTGAGTAACATACATATCAGAGCATCTATATATATATGAGCAACATATATATCAGAGCATCTCTCTATATATATATGAACAACATACATATCAGAGCATCTATATATATATATATATGAGCAACATACATATCAGAGCATCTATATGAGCAACATACATAATTATCAGAGCATCTATATATATATATATGAGCAACATACATATCAGAGCATCTATATATATATATAAATATGAGCAATATACATATCAGAGCATCTATATATATTATATATATGAGCAACATACATATCAGAGCATCTATATATATGAATATATATGAGCAACATACATATATCAGAGCATCTATATATATGAGCAACATACATATATCAGAGCATCTATATATATGAGCAACATACATATCAGAGCATCTATATATATATATGAGCAACATACATAACAGAGCATCTAGCAACATACATATCAGAGCATTTATATATATATATGAGCAACATACATATCAGAGCATCTATATATATATATGAGCAACATACATATCAGAGCATCTATATATATAATTATATGAGCAACATACATAACAGAGCATCTAGCAACATACATATCAGAGCATTTATATATATATATATGAGCAACATACATATCAGAGCATCTATATACATATCGAGCAACATACAATCTACACGTTCACAATCAGTTGATAACACATACTATACTATACAAGTATTCATAGTTAAGTCTGATTGCACGTGCTACAATGCAGATAGGAGCTGATTTGCACATGCCACTCTACATGTATTCACAGCTAAGGATCTGGTTGCACGTGCTACTATACAAGTAGGCTGCTGCTTACCTATGCAGACAACTCCAGCATCCTCAAAGTGAGCGCAGTTGTGCTGTTCTTGTCCGGGGCACTCTAACAAGTTTGACTCATTTCCTAAGCAGTTAAGATCGTCAAGGTGGATCCTATCTGAGCCGGTGCCGAAGAATGCACGTGACAATGGAATAGAACCTGGACAAAGAAGTTCAGTTTAATTAATATAAGAGGGGGAATGGAATGGAAACTGAACAACTAGTCCAACCATACACAACAGGTATGTACATATATAATGGTATGGAACCTGAACAAAGCTCATCTTAACGAACACTAGAGATAATGGAATGGAAGATAATGAATGGAACCTGAATAAATGAGTTATCATAATGAACGTTAGAATGGAACTGGAATACAGAAGCTCAGCTTAAGCATTTAATGGAATGGCACCCAAGTACAGAGGCTGGGCGTAAGTCGCAGTAGAGGTACCAGCAATGCCTAATAACAATGACAACATCACTTGCATAGTCTAGAACTCGTGACCTGGTCCCATTTATTGCTGTTGTCAGTTGAATGGTGTAGTTTTCAGACCCACCATGAGGATCCTGCACATCATTACCTTCGTCGATGTAGCCCAGCTGCCGACAGACGACCTGAGCTTCTTTGGTATCAAAGCGGTCATCACAGACGGTTCCCCATGAGTTTCTCACGCACACCTCCACTCTTCCCTCGTTGTCAGTGGCCCCGTTCACCAGCCTCACGTCCGCAGTTTCACAACTCGTTGTGTTATCAGCCTTACAGATCACGCCCACATCACTCGAGTGTTGGCAGTAACTCAGTCCCCCATTGTTGAAGCCGATGCACTCCATGAACTTTGTCTCGCGGCCAGTGCATGTAGGTGTGGTGACGAGAATGGGGGCAGTACTATCTCCATAGTAATCCGAGATGCTCGTCTGAGCTACTGATGCTAAAGAGAACACAAGACATTAAATATATATATATATTATATATGTATATATATATATATATATATTTTTTATATATTAGTCCGCGCAAAAGCAAGAGCCACTTCCCTTACCTTCAGTGTCATTGAATCCGAGGGTTCTGCAAATGACTTGTGCAACTTGGTCCCTCCAAGAGAAAGTTCTACACATAGTGCCCCACGATCCCCCTATGCACATCTCCACACGGCCTCTGTACTCATTGCCACCCGCCAGCCTCACAGCTCCGAGGGGACATGGAGAGTCTTCATCTGCAATTAGAGAGGGAGGAGGGGACGGATGTACAGTGTGGCCATGCCCCGAGACTGCAATGTACTGTACAGTGTGGCCATGTCCTGAGACTGCAATGTACTGTACAGTGTGGCCATGCCCTGAGACTGCAATGTACTGTACAGTGTGGCCATGCCCTGAGACTGCAATGTAATGTACAGTGTGGCCATGCCCTGAGATTTGTCAAGCAATTCTTCTGCATGCTCATAATTATCGTTTCCGATTTTCTCTTTTTATTTAATTTAACAGCACGCTTGTTGGACATTTCTCCCCCAGTGCTTACTAGTGCAACAAATACCATCTTGTTGGACATTTCTCCCCCAGTGCTTACTAGTGCAAGAAATACCATCTTGTTGGACATTTCTCCCCCAGTGCTTACTAGTGCAACAAATACCATCTTGTTGGACATTTCGCCCCCAGTGCTTACTAGTGCTACAAATACCATCTTATTGGACATTTCTCCCCCAGTGCTTACTAGTGCAACAAATACCATCTTGTTGGACATTTCACCCCCAGTGCTTACTAGTGCAACAAATACCATCTTGCTTGCCATCATAACAGCACTGACTGTTCCCATTCACTGGCCTATAGAAGTCGGCCAAGAACTCACCACACACGAAGCATGCTTTGCATAATTCAGTCTTTACGAATAGCTAAGCAGGTTCTGCAAAAGTCTGGCTAAGCTAGTTCAGAAATACATACCTTATTTGGCAGTTCAGCATCTTTTGTACTTAGAGGTTTAGAATATATTAGTAACTCATCTTTCCCCACCTCCACCCCCCCATCCATCTCCCCCCCCCCCCCCACAAAAACATGTAATTTAGTCCATGTGGTGTGCTTTATTATGGAAGGGGAGAGCTTACAAGGACAGAACACGCCGGCATCTTCCGTTGGTAAGCAATTGTGGCCCCCAATGTCCCTGGCTCTACAGCTCAGTAGTGTCGTCTCATTGCCATCACACATCACATCATCCAGAATAATCAAACCATCGCCTTGCCCAAACCGAGCGTTGTTGATGGCGTACGGCTCCCCATTCTCCTCGAGGCCGAGCTGTCTGCACACAACAGCCGCGTCCCTGGAATCCCAGCTATCGTCACAGACGGTTTCCCAGCGACCATGAAGACAGAGCTCCACCCTCCCTTCGTAAGCATTAGATCCACCTTCCAAGTGGACTGCGCCATCGGTGCAGTTTTGCATCCCTGTGGGGGGGCAAATCACTCCCGCATCCTCGTTATGGAAGCAAAAGAAGGAGGAAGACAAACGGCATTCATCGAGACGACTCTCATTTCCAGAGCAACCTGAATTGGAGACGAGGACATCGCCTGGCCCTCTGCCAAAGAACGCACCTCTCACAGAGAGAGCATCTGAAATGTGGTTTGACAACAATAATCATATGACGATGGTTGCCACCACCAGAGCCACAAGGTGCAATTGCAAGTGGCAACAGGTTAGGACACTAGCAAGGAAGAAAAGAATGGATGGGAGGGAGGGAGGAGAGAGGGGGGAAGGAGGGAGGGAGGGAGGAGAGAGGGAGGAAGAAAGGATGGGAGAGAAGGAAGGAAAGAGAGTGAGGGTAAAGACTCACATGTGCTGGAGAAGCCGAGCTGTCTGCACACAACCTCTGCATCCTTGTTGTCCCACAAGTCATCGCACACGGTGCCCAACTTGTTACCACGGCAGAACTGCACTGTTCCATCGTGATTTGATGTACCTCCCAGAAGTTGAATGTCACCTTCAGTGCAAATCCGTTCTGCATTACACAAATGGTAGAGGGCATCAGTGAAGTACTAGCATCAGATCAACTGCTAAGCAAGTTCAGCCATACCAACCAACCGAACATTATGTGAAACCACACCCACTTCAATGTCGCCCCCATGATGGCAGAAAGTTGAATTTATTTTGTGCATGCACGGAGTTAATTTTATACGGATCACCATTCCTGGAATGTCTGCAGCTGTTTCTCTCTGCTCCGTTTCAATGGAGCCAGCAGCACATAGCTACTGGGAAGGGGGAAAAAGAGCTGTTCTTGAGCATGGAGGAGAGCTGAAGATCTGAGCTATCCCTTAAGCATAGAGGATGAGCCAAGATCTGAGCTATCCCTTGAGCATAGAGGATGAGCCAAGATCTGTGCCAAGATCTGTGCTCTCCCTTTGAGCATGGTGTCAAGAAGATGAGAATCGTCCGTCAGGAGAGCTGACTATTTATCCAAACATTTCAGTTATCCGAACACACTCAGGTACCAATACGTTCGTTCGTTCCTCCATGCACATTCACTGTGAGTTACCTATTGGAACAGGGATTTCACAGGACACTCCAATATCTTCACTGTGTGTGCAGTTGTGTTCTCCAGCTTGAGGCCTGCCACAGTCCAGGAGCATACTCTCATTGCCCGAACACTGCAAGTCATCCAGGAAGATGACTCCAGAACCAGCTCCAAAGCTCGTCACATTGGCTCCTGGGAGGAGGGACAGAAATAAATAATTGCTACTCATATCTCTCCGCAGAGGCACATGTACACTTACATGCATGTGTACATGTACACTTACATGCTCATTTTCACTTATATGGCATGCACATGTATACTTACATGCATGTGTGCATGTACACTTATATGTCATTTGCACTTATATGGCATGCACATTATACTTACATGCATGTGCACACATACTTAAATGAACATGTAAATGTATACTTATGGCATGCACATATACACTAATTATGCATGTGCACATGTATACTTATGAACATGTAGATGTACACTTATATGCACATGTAAACTTATGTAGACTGATGTATATGCACATGTACATGTACACTTGTATCACATGTACACTAATATGTACATGTACACTGCTATGTACATGTAGAAGTTACATAAGGTAAAGTAGAAAGGTCTGCAATAAGGTGTTTTTACTTTTGATCATTTTAACATTGGACATAAAGTTGGTCTTGAGACTGAGAAAGTTGGTTGAAGTGAGGCCTGTAGGAGCTCATACTAGCACTGTAGGAGCTCATACTATAGCACTGTAGGAGCTCATACTATAGCACTGTAGGAGCTCATACTATAGCACTGTAGGAGCTCATACTAGCACTGTAGGAGCTCATACTATAGCACTGTAGGAGCTCATACTATAGCACTGTAGGAGCTCATACTATAGCACTGTAGGAGCTCATACTATAGCACTGTAGGAGCTCATACTATAGCACTGTAGGAGCTCATACTATAGCACTGTAGGAGCTCATACTATAGCACAGTAGGAGCTCATACTATAGCACTGTAGGAGCTCATACTATAGCACTGTAGGAGCTCATACTATAGCACTGTAGGAACTCTGTAGGAGCTCATACTATAGCACTGTAGGAGCTCATACTATAGCACTGTAGGAGCTCATACTATAGCACTGTAGGAGCTCATACTATAGCACTGTAGGAGCTCATACTATAGCACTGTAGGAGCTCATACTATAGCACTGTAGGAGCTCATACTATAGCACAGTAGGAGCTCATACTATAGCACTGTAGGAGCTCATACTATAGCACTGTAGGAGCTCATACTATAGCACTGTAGGAGCTCATACTATAGCACTGTAGGAGCTCATACTATAGCACTGTAGGAGCTCATACTATAGCACTGTAGGAGCTCATACTATAGCACTGTAGGAGCTCATACTATAGCACTGTAGGAGCCCATACTATAGCACTGTAGGAGCTCATACTATAGCACTGTAGGAGCTCATACTATAGCACTGTAGGAGCTCATACTATAGCACTGTAGGAGCTCATACTATAGCACTGTAGGAGCTCATACTATAGCACTGTAGGAGCTCATACTATAGCACTGTAGGAGCTCATACTATAGCACTAGGAGCTCATACTATAAGCACTATAGGAGATCATACTATAGCACTGTAGGAGCTCAGACTATAGCACAGTAGGAGCTCATACAATAGCAATGTAGGAGCTCATACTATAGCACTGTAGGAGCTCATACTATAGCACTGTAGGAGCTCATACTATAGCACTGTAGGAGCTCACACTATAGCACTGTAGGAGCCCATACTATAGCACTGTAGGAGCTCATACTATAGCACTGTAGGAGCTCATACTATAGCACTGTAAGAGCTCATACTATAGCACTGTAGGAGCTCATACTATAGCACTGTAGGAGCTCATACTATAGCACTGTAGGAGCTCATACTATAGCACTGTAGGAGCTCATACTATAGCACTGTAGGAGCTCATACTATAGCACTGTAGGAGCTCATACTATAGCACTGTAGGAGCTCATACTATAGCACTGTAGGAGATCATACTATATCACTGTAGGAGCTCATACTATAGCACTGTAGGAGATCATACTATATCACTGTAGGAGCTCATACAATAGCACTGTAGGAGCTCATACTATAGCACTGTAGGAGCTCATACTTATAGCACTGTAGGAGCTCATACTATAGCACTGTAGGAGATCATACTATAGCACTGTAGGAGCTCATACTATAGCACTGTAGGAGCTCATACTATAAGAACTATAGGAGCTCATACTATAGCACTGTAGGAGCTCATACTATAGCACTGTAGGAGCTCATACTATAAGCACTGTAGGAGCTCATACTATAAGAACTATAGGAGCTCATACTATAGCACTGTAGGAGCTCATACTATAGCACTATAGGAGCTCATACTATAGCAGTGTAGGAGCTCATACTATAGCACTGTAGGAGCTCATACTATAGCGCTCATACTATAGCACAGTAGGAGCTCATACTATAGCACAGTAGGAGCTCATACTATAGCACTGTAGGAGCTCATACTATAGCACTGTAGGAGCTCATACTATAGCACTGTAGGAGCTCATACTATAAGAACTGTAGGAGCTCATACTATAAGCACTATAGGAGCTCATACTATAGCACTGTAGGAGATCATACTATAGCACTGTAGGAGCTCATACTATAGCACTGTAGGAGCTCATACTATAGCACTGTAGGAGCATACCATAGCACTGTAGGAGCTCATACTATAGCACTGTAGGAGCTCATACCATATCACTGTAGGAGCTCATACTATAGCATTGTAGGAGCTCAGACTATAGCACTATAGGAGCTCATACTATAGCACTGTAGGAGCTCATACTATAGCACTGTAGGAGCTCATACTATAGCACTGTAGGAGCTCATACTATAGCACTGTAGGAGCTCATACTATAGCACTGTAGGAGCTCATACTATAGCACTGTAGGAGATCATACTATATCACTGTAGGAGCTCATACTATAGCACTGTAGGAGCTCATACTATAGCACTGTAGGAGCCCATACTATAGCACTGTAGGAGCTCATACTATAGCACTGTAGGAGCTCATACTATAGCACTGTAGGAGCTCATACTATAGCACTAGGAGCTCATACTATAGCACTGTAGGAGCCCATACTATAGCACTGTAGGAGCTCATACTATAGCACTGTAGGAGCTCATACTATAGCACTGTAGGAGCTCATACTATAGCACTGTAGGAGCTCATACTATAGCACTGTAGGAGCTCATACTAATAGTACAGTAGGAGCTCATACTATAGCACTGTATGAGCTCATACTATAGCACTGTAGGAGCTCATACTATAGCACTGTAGGAGCTCATACTATAGCACTGTAGGAGCTCATACTATAGCACTGTAAGAGCTCATACTAATAGCACAGTAGGAGCTCATACTATAGCACTGTAGGAGCTCATACTATAGCACTGTAGGAGCTCATACTATAGCACTGTAGGAGCTCATACTATAGCACTGTAGGAGCTCATACTATAGCACTGTAGGAGCTCATACTATAGCACTGTAGGAGCCCATACTATAGCACTGTAGGAGCCCATACTATAGCACTGTAGGAGCCCATACTATAGCACTGTAGGAGCTCATACTATAGCACTGTAGGAGCTCATACTATAGCACTGTAGGAGCTCATACTATAGCACTGTAGGAGCTCATACTATAGCACTAGGAGCTCATACTATAAGCACTATAGGAGCTCAGACTATAGCACAGTAGGAGCTCATACAATAGCACTGTAGGAGCTCATACTATAGCACTGTAGGAGCCCATACTATAGCACTGTAGGAGCTCATACTATAGCACTGTAGGAGCTCTTACTATAGCACTGTAGGAGCTCATACTATAGCACTGTAGGAGCTCATACTATAGCACTGTAGGAGCTCATACTATAGCACTGTAGGAGCTCATACTATAGCACTGTAGGAGCTCATACTATAGCACTGTAGGAGCTCATAATATAGCACTGTCGGAGCTCATACTATAGCACTGTAGGAGCTCATACTATAGCACTGTAGGAGCTCATACTATAGCACTGTATGAGCTCATACTATAGCACTGTAGGAGATCATACTATATCACTGGAGCTCATACTATAGCACTGTAGGAGATCATACTATAGCTCCTACAGAGCTAATACTATAGCACTGTAGGAGCTCATACTATAGCACTGTAGGAGATCATACTATAGCACTGTAGGAGCTCATACTATAGCACTGTAGGAGCTCATACTATAAGAACTATAGGAGCTCATACTATAGCACTGTAGGAGCTCATACTATAGCACTGTAGGAGCTCATACTATAGCACAGTAGGAGCTCATACTATAGCACTGTAGGAGCTCATACTATAGCACTGTAGGAACTCAGACTATAGCACTGTAGAAGCTCATACTATAGCACTGTAGGAGCTCATACTATAGCACTGTAGGAGCTCATACTAGAGCACTGTAGAAGCTCATACTATAGCACTGTAGGAGCTCAAACTATAGCACTGTAGGAGCTCAGCACTGTAGGTCTTTATAATACAAAGATGCTAGAAGAAAGCACCCTCTTGAGTTTTGCCAGCCACAGAAAAATTGAGCTCACCGCAGTAGAGGTCATGACCCTCACTAATCCAAGCCTCTATCATATGAATTGTTCAGATTACTAATTTGTAAGTAGATTGCTAGCCACACAAGAGGATGTATACACATTTAGGTCAGTCAGTTATAGTGTTCTATTAGATCTTAGTGAAAAGAGCTGCTTATTGCAAATAATTTGCCTAGGGCTACTGACAACAGCAATTATGACCTTAAAAGTTGTAATAAATAATCTCTTTTCCTAGGGAGGGGTTGGATCTGCCACTGAGAAGCACTTTAAGAATGTTCTCCCGACAACCCTGTAGACCTTCTTAGATGGATAACTATTGCTTACCTTCACAAGCAAATTGTGGGTGTGTTTTTTAATTTTTTATATTATGTTTCTACCCTGAGAATTAGGAGAATTAATTACCTTGACTACAGACACTACCCAGTGGAAGGCTCTAGAATTAAGGCCTGTCCACACTGCACACTGAATGCGCGTTAGATCTCAACGAATGCGCGTTTGTTGCGTCCACACTGAATGCGAATTAGATTTCTTGGACCTAACGCGCATTAGGTCCAGTCCACCTCGATAAGTGGTTTGAGTCCAACAAATCCAAGCGTAAAATTAATTACGCGGGTGCGCGTTAAAAGATATACCACGCTGGCGATATGGCTGCAGGCAGAAACAAGAGTGCTGATCAGTGTGTGGAGCCATGCCAGTGTCCAGGAGCTACTCGACGGAGTACAAAGAAACGGAATCATTTATGAAGTTGTAGCTGATTCCCACCAGACCAATAGCAGGCAAAGATCAAGCTAAATACTATTATAGCTAAAATAGACTTCGAAAATTTTACCTCCACAGCCTTCTTTTATGGAGTTCATGGAGCGCCATCCGTCTACTGTATTGCCTTTTTCTATTTCGCTTCTGTAGGTATCTCGTCCATAACAGAAGAAATCCTTGTGCATTGTGACGTGGGTGCAGTTTTCTTGGAGTGGTTTTTATGCGCGTTTGGTTTATTGTCATGTCAGTATGGACGCGACGTCGTGACTGGACGCGCATTGAGACTCTCTTGGTAGCGAGTGTATCTCAATGTGCATCCAGTTATTGTGCAGTGTGGACAAGCCTTTAGAGCATGAAAAATTAGAAAGCAAGATCATAAATGATAACTTGGTGATGTGTAAAAACATTAGGTAGTGGAATCACTAGAGCTTATATGGTTTAGTGGGTAGGATCTTGAATTAAGACAAACAGACTTCCAAACAGACATACACATTTAGAGCCCACCCCACTCCTACAAAATCCATAATAGAGCCCACCACACTCCTTACATAATACATAATAGAGCCCACCACACTATTACATAATATATAATAGAGCCCACCACACTGTTACATAATACATAATAGAACCCGCCCTACACATGACTCTCAACGTACGGTCAACTGCACATACCTTCTGCTTCAAATTCAAGCTGTCTGCAAATCACTGCAGCATCCCTCTTGTCAAAACTGTCATCACAAACAGTTCCCCATTTGCCCCCTATGCAGATCTCAACTCTTCCTTGGTTTCGACTCAATCCATCCACCAAGCGCACTTGACCGTGATAGCAGGTGGTTGTATTGGCTGCAGGTGAACAAGACAGGGAGACTGGGTATAAAGCAGTTACAGATGTGTTGCATGCACATGGGATGGGAGAGAGGTTGACTTGAGAAACAAGTGAGTGTGCTAACAACAGCAAGAAGCTAGCCAAGTAGGATAGGGAGGTAAAATATGGCTGGGAATTTGTTTAGCATGTGAGCAAATGGTTTATTTTACAATCAGCTTCTTTAGTTGTTTTTCTATACTGCCACATTTCAACAACATACTTCCTTCTTCCTCAGGGCGAATTCAAACAAATGCACGAATTACAACAATGCATCCACACTCGCTGGCAATGTGTTTCACACGAAATACACGTCACGTGACTCCTGCATGACCCATCTGATGATTTTTGTGTTAACTTTACTGTGATCAAAATGTCGAGCAACTTTTAAGCTTACTGTGATCAAAATGTCGAGCAACTTTTAAGTATACTGTGATCAAAATGTCGAGCAACTTTTAAGTTTGCAAGTTTACTGGGCAAAATATCAAGCAACTTTTAAGCTTACTATGATCAAAATGTCGAGCAACTCTTAAGTTTACTATGATCAAAATGTCGAGCAACTTATAAGTTTACTGTGATGAAAATGTCGAGCAACTTTAAGTGTTCTGTGACCAGCTTACCAATGCAGAGAACTCCCGAATCCTCTGCATTGCTGCGTCATGCACACCAATGTTGGGGTGGCTGCAATCATTCAGAAAGCGCTCAGTACCATCGCACATCAATTCATCCAGGTGTATTGACGTGATGCCCCTTCCATAAAAGGCGTTTCCGTAAGCAATGGAGTCCATCCAATCACCATAGCCCAGCTGCCTGCAGACAACTCTGGCCTCGTTTGCGTCCCAACCATCATCGCAGATGGTCCCCCATTGACCGTAGAAGCAAATCTCAACACGGCCCTCATTCGGCAGAGTTCCATTGAGTAGGCGAACCTCTCCATCTGTGCAGTTTGCAACTAAAAAGGCAAAAGGGAAGAGGGTGACAAATAAAGTATGAACAATAAATGGCTAAACTCGTATAAAGTATGAACAATAAATGGCTAGACTCATATAAAGTAGGAACAATAAATGGCTAGACTCGTATAATGTATGAACAATAAATGGCTAGACACGTATAAAGTATGAACAATAAATGGATAGACACGTATAAAGTATGAACAATAAATGACTAGACATGTATAAAGTATAAACAATAAATGGCTAGACACGTATAAAGTATAAACAATAAATGGCTAGACACGTATAAAGTATAAACAATAAATGGATAGACACGTATAAAGTATGAACAATAAATGGCTAGACACGTATAAAGTATGAACAATAAATGGATAGACGTATAAAGTATGAACAATAAATGGCTAGACACGTATAAAGTATGAACAATAAATGGCTAGACACGTATAAAGTATGAACAATAAATGGCTAGACACGTATAAAGTATGAACAATAAATGGCTAGACACGTATAAAGTATGAACAATAAATGGCTAGACACGTATAAAGTATGAACAATAAATGGCTAGACACGTATAAAGTATGAACAATAAATGGCTAGACACGTATAAAGTATGAACAATAAATGGCTAGACACGTAGGGTCTGTAAAAATGCCCGGTACCTCCACATATCAGTCCAGCATCGCGAGCGTGAATGGTGCAAAGGAAAGAGGGAAATCTACTGGAGCCTATTGGACAGTCTGCAAGAGACGATTCATTTCCTATGCACCGAATGTTCACAAGATACTAATGTGAATATCTGCAAAGGGAGGGAGGGAAGAAACTACTTGA
The DNA here is from genome assembly GCA_028752905.1 of Cladorhizidae sp. MBARI D1340-BT2. Classification (NCBI taxonomy): domain Eukaryota; kingdom Metazoa; phylum Porifera; class Demospongiae; order Poecilosclerida; family Cladorhizidae; species Cladorhizidae sp. MBARI D1340-BT2. Next base: position 6,448,002 of record JAQNBH010000017.1, read on the forward strand.
AATGGAAACCAACCAGAGCAAATGACTGCAGCATCTTCTGAATGTAAGCAGTTGTTGATTCCTACTTGATCCAGAGAGTCAAAGCACTCTATGACCTTGCTGTGGTTAACGCTTGAGCATCCTAAGTCATCCAGGAAGATGGGTCCAGTACCACTCCCAAAGTAGGCATTGGATAATGCCACAGCCTCTGCAGAAAAGTGGGAGAGAGGAGGGAATAGTAATATTATATAGATCGGCTGATCAGCCACAGATTTCCTCGATTGCCCTGAGGTCTGCTACAGTTCCTTGAAGAATTTTGTCGGACCATTACTTATAACTACCTCCATCTAAATCACCCCGTGAGTAAGTAGGGATGGCATTTAATATACATTACCCTCGGGGTAATTTAGCTTAATTACCCCAGGGTAATTTGGCTAGCTGCATATACATCATTACTTTCCCACCCCCACCCGGAGTAATTTAGCTTAATTACATAACTTGCCTCCAGGGTAACCTAGTTGGTTGCATACAACCGCAGCATCTTCTGAGTCCCATCTGTCATCACAGATAGTCCCCCAGCGGTTGCTGAAGCACACCTCCACTCTACCGGAGTGTGAACCAGTGCCATTCACAAGACGAACGTCCCCATTTTTACAGACAGAATCGGAAGCTGGCAAGGGTGAAGGGTGAGGAGGGAGGGGAGAAGATGGGGGGGAGGGGGAGGGGAGGAGGGAGAGTATGGGGAGGAGGGGAGACAAGGGTAGGAGGGGAGAGGAGGGGGAGGGGAGAAGAGACGAGGGTAGGAGGGGAGAGGAGGGAGAAGAGGAAAGAGGAGGGGGGAAGGGGGGGGAGGGGGAGGAGGGGAAGCAAGGGAAGGAGGGGAGGTATAATGTACATATTTGTAGAAATGAAAGATCAAAACAGAGTACTCCTGGCTGCTTACCCTATTCCCCATACTCCTATCAATACCCACCCTTCCCATCTTACTTCCATTACGTACTTTGACATAAGATGCTGACATCTTCGCTATGGAGGCAGTTGCTAATCCCAATACCAATGTGGGAACAGTTGATGATAGACGTCTCGTTACCCACACACTCCACATCATCGAGGAGGATGAGACCCACTCCAAGACCAAAGAAGGCTCGATGGAGAGCAATAGCCCCTGAGAGAAGAGGAGTGGACATTAGATTATAAAGAAGTTGCTAATTGCGATGGAGAAGTGTTAAAGTGTTACTCTACACAATCAATCTCTTGCTAGGTGAGCCACACTTTATCACCATGTGAGATGAGGTCTGTGCGTGTGTGTGTGTGTGTGCATGTTTGTTCATATGATATGATTACTAGTAGTGTAGAAGTAGTAGTAGTAGTATATAGTAGTAGTATATAGTATAGTAGTAGTATATAGTAGTAGTATATAGTATAGTAGTAGTATATAGTAGTAGTATATAGTATAGTAGTAGTATATAGTAGTAGTATATAGTATAGTAGTAGTATATAGTAGTAGTATATAGTATAGTAGTAGTATATAGTATAGTAGTAGTATATAGTAGTAGTATATAGTAGTAGTATATAGTAGTAGTAGTAGTATATAGTAGTAGTATATAGTATAGTAGTAGTATATAGTATAGTAGTAGTATATAGTAGTAGTAGTAGTATATAGTAGTAGTATATAGTATAGTAGTAGTATATAGTAGTAGTATATAGTATAGTAGTAGTATATAGTATAGTAGTAGTATATAGTAGTAGTATATAGTATAGTAGTAGTATATAGTAGTAGTAGTAGTATATAGTAGTAGTATATAGTATAGTAGTAGTATATAGTAGTAGTATATAGTATAGTAGTAGTATATAGTATAGTAGTAGTATATAGTAGTAGTATATAGTAGTAGTATATAGTAGTAGTAGTAGTATATAGTAGTAGTATATAGTATAGTAGTAGTATATAGTATAGTAGTAGTATATAGTATAGTAGTAGTATATAGTATAGTAGTAGTATATAGTATAATAGTATATAGTAGTAGTATATAGTAGTAGAACATAGTAGTAGTAATAGTAGTAAATAGTAGGTAGTAGTAGTAGTTAAGATATGTCAGCATATTTGTATTGCATGGTGGTGGTGGTGGTGGGTCCAAGAAGCTGGAGAAAAAAAGGTTAATAAAAATAAAAGAAGTACCCTGGAACTTAAAAGATGGCAAGTCAACTGAAAGGTATTAGCAAACATGCAGCAAACCTTGTGCGGGGAATCCAAGCTGTCGGCACACAAAAGCAGCGTCTTTTGAATCAAAATCGTCATCGCACACAGTCCCCCAGTGATTGTAATAGCAAACCTCAAGACGTCCTTCACTCGATCTGTTACCGCCAACTAGCCTAACTTCTCCCTCAGGACAGGTGTAGTTAGGATCTACAACAAACGACAAAGAGTCACCTCTGTTCTGGTCCCCGTAATCTCACTTATATTGCAGTGTGAATGAGAACATACCCATGCAGATAAGTCCGGAGTCCCGGTCATGCCGACAAAATTGTTGTCCAATTCCAGTGGAAGAACAATTTGATATACGCGATTCATTACCGGTGCACTGGACATTAGAGAGAAATATCAAGCCATCCCCAGCCCCAAAGTCGGCATAGCCAAGAGGAATAGCACCTAGAGTAATCAACAGCGAGGAAAATGTTAGAATCACCTTTCTTCTATAGAAATGCAGTTCTTGGTCAAGACGAACCTTCAGACGAGAAGCCCAGCTCTCTGCACATCACCTTGGCTGCAGAATCGTCCCAGCCATCATGGCAGACTGTGCCCCAGACACCATTATAGCACACCTCCACTCTGCCTTCATTGGGTGGCGTTGAAATTCCAACAAGCGGACTTGCCAGTTTTCACAAGTGGGATTTGGTTCTAAGTTGTAATATATGGGATCGTATTCAACATGAGTTGCCTGCAACCTCTGCCTCCCTCCCCCACACCCCGGGGGGGAATACAAAATACACTGCGACACCTGAAAAAACTATAAAACAGTGTTTCTAGCCCTTTTGGTTTCAAAACACTTTTCTTTGGCTTTTGTCCCATTTCCCCCTCACACTCACCTACTGCTAAGCGAGCCCAATGGCAGAGCAAATGACAACCTGCCTGGGGCAGACAAGTACACTGCACCACCTGCTAGCTGAGCGAGCACCGATGGCAGAGCAAATGACAACCTGCCTGGGGCAGACAAGTACACTGCCATCTGCTAGTATATGCTCAGCTTGTAAAGCTTGTCCTAATATGCACTTGAAGTAAGATTTCCTAGAGAATGAACTACAGCTGTGCAAATCTGGCCAACTGGTCAGATGACTTCCATCAGTTTCCAAGAAGTTTTAAATAAGGAGTCACTATTGATGAATATGCTGTGATATACATACACATCCATCCATACACACACTGTACATACTAAGCATGCTGTACATATTGTACATACTGTACATACTGTACATACTGTACATATTTTGTACATACTGTACATACTAAGCATGCTGTACATATTGTACATGCTGTATATATTTTGTACATACTGTACATACTAAGCATACTGTACATATTTTGTACATACTGAGCATACTGTACATACTGAATATTTTGTACCAACTGAGCATACTATCATACTGAGCATACTATACATACTGTATGTATTGTATATGCTGTACATATTATAATATACATATACATATATATTGACACACTTGACTGTTTCATGCCAGGGGTGGCAGCTATAGAACTACAACAGGGACTACATAACGAGCTCGTCAGTCAAGGATAGAGGCACTATTACCTTTGAAGTCAAGTACATTGCACCAGTGGGTAACTAACCACTCGACTCCTTAACTCAAAAATCAGAGGTACCGTATTTGCCGGAGCATAAGTCGCAGAACAGCTCCAAATCGTCTTCTCCAATTCAGGGGTGCGACTTATAATCCAAACATGTCGATGATTTCGAATCTTAAAGCTTTTTTATTGTTGTTGTTTAAAAATTGTTTTGCTTATTTTTCTTGAGATAATTAGAAGATAAATCCTCAATAGCAGTATTACAATTCTGGTGGGAAACTTATAGAGTCAGCTACACAAACATGGGCCAATGGGCATGGTAAGTAAATTGCTGCGAGGCCAAACTTATCTTTCTGCACTCCCCTCTGGGTCAGGTGATTCCTCCCCTAACATAGACCCCTGCCTAGACCCGCAGAACACCCAATCAGGTCAGACCTCGGATTGACTATCAAGCCGGATTGACTTTTGCATGATTAACACAAGAAGTTTGGTTAACAAACTCTCCAGCTTCATAGCCTTTGCCTACTCTGCTAGCTTCTCTGTCATCTGTTGTACTGAAACATGGCTATCTGAGAACATATATGACGGTGAGATTTTACCATCTAGTTACTCAATTTATAGTGGTGATCCTTTTGCTGATATCGATCAAGATTCAGAGGACTGTAACGATATTGCACAGAAGGATATTGACACATAATCATAGAATTGACAAGATACACATGCACACTACTGTATGCACCATTTCTACATGATATCATTATCTAAATGATATAATTATTTCAGTATCTACATGTAGCTAACTAGGAGTAGTAATAGTCTTTTTCTTGTTTGCCATCACTTTTACCAGCCTTTTGATCATGGTTGACTTTGCTCTGAAGGTGTACACACAAGGAACCTCTACACCTGTGTTGAGAACATCGCAAAACTTTCTTCCTGTAATTTCACAGGTAATACGACCTCCATGCTGTAGAAAATAGAACTACTCTCGAGAATTCCCGTGGCAAATGTCCGATGACAATAGTACCAAGAGTAGTAGCAACCGCGTAGGAATTGTGGGTATTTTGCGCTTTAGATTGGACCGACATGGTGTCCTCGTACTGAACTTTCCAGTTGGAAACTTTCTTCCTCTTCAACTCCTGCTCCAGCCATGCTCATAGTCGAAACTTTACCTATTGTCATTGCGCTTTATAGCATGCGACTATTATAGATTTTCAAAATGACACCCCCCTTAATATACCACCCATGCAATCAACGTGATATTGCACAGCTAGAGAGAAGCTAGTTACTATAATGTCTACCATTGCTTCTGCTTTAGCTATTGTTGTTCTTGATACTTGATGAATATGCTGCCATATACCTACTGTACATATACTATAACATTCACTAAAATGTTATAAATTTTTTATAAAATCATCGACTTCAAGCTTTGAGCAAGTCTGTGAGTGAATCTTCAACACCATCTTTCTCAACTCTGCCAGGCCTCACATATGAAGTGACACTAACTAAATGCTAGGCACTTGCTACATTATTACTCCTAGTAGCAAACAACCACAACCACAGCAACAACAACAACAGCAACAACAACAAGCATACATACTTGACTACACTTACGTGGGCATAAGACACCAGCATCGCTGAAATGACCACAAAAGGATGTAGATTCAGTGGCTACAGAGCAAGAGGTGAGTTGTTTTTCTGTCCCGTTGCACTCCAGACCTCTGAGATTGATATCCCCGATTCCAGGACCAAAATAGCTTCCACGTAGAGCAACAGGAGCTACGTATTACAGACCAACCGTACACAAACATAGGCACATGCACACCAATTCACGCACACGATACACACAAACAAAAAAAAATACATGCACACAGGCACACAAACACACAGGCACACAAGCACACAAAAAATAAACAAGCAAAACAATATATAAATGTCACATGATAACAGAAGAAAGCGTTCATAGCTTGACAGAATGTTTTCTCATAATTTGAGAAAGATCTTCACTTACATCTGCTGGTGTCAGTGAAGTTGAGCTGGCGGCACACAACGACAGCTTCTTTCAAGTCCCAATATGTGTCGTCACACACTGTCGTGGTCCTGTTATCAACACACACCTCCACGCGTCCTTGGTATTCGTTTGCTCCACCAACCAGCTTCACCTCACCAGTCTTACAGGAAAAACCAAGCTCTGCAACGAAATGCAACCTGACATTTATTTGGCTTTGCAGTCACTTCACCCCTGTAGGCCAACCACCATCTAGTCATGGCTACCAGATAATATTCAACTTGCTGTAAATAGTGCACATTAACTAGTAGTGCAGAGTAGGCATTATTCACATTTTCCTACTGAGCTTGTATAATTTCCATCAACTGCCAAATGCCCATCCATAGGCAGAGCTTAAAAACAAGAGTCCTAACACAAAACAGAATTCACTGACCTTCACACTGAACACCTGCATCTTCAAAATGATTACAGTTATGCACACCAAAACCAGAATAGCTGCAATTGGTAAGAAACTCCTCTTCGCCTGTGCACTCGACATCATCAAAGTATATAGGGCCTGATCCACTATTAACGTTTGAGGTATCTGCTCTTGCACCTACAAAAGATGAGAGAGATAGTGATTTCTGACGTTCTTCATTTAATTCTGTTGTGTTTGTCCACACATGCAGCAGCTATACCTTGCCTCGAGTAACCTAGCTGCTTGCACACAACCTCAGCATCGGCATTATCCCACATGTCATCACAAATAGTCCCCCAGGTTCCGTTCGCACAAAATTCAACTCTTCCACTGAGTGCGTTAGTTCCACCAACAAGTTTTATTTCGCCGTCCGTGCTGCACTCACCATTTGTTTGACCTGTAGGAGACAAGATGTTGGCTAAAATACCTTTACGTAGTACATGCTTGCTAGCATGCACAAACTATTTACCTTGCACATCGTTCAGCAATGCAATGCAAAGGATGAAGCACATGCAAAAGCATTTCCAAGAGCATGTCGACAAATACGAGTACATCACTAACAGTCTCACGAGTGATGGGTATAGTAATGGTAGTAGTTTTCAGCCGCCTAAGAAAGACTTGCTTATTATGCCGCAGTTTTTCCAGCTTTCCCTTCTGTTATTTATTTAAGCTATGATTTAATGTCATTAAAAGATAACTTTTAAGGAATCAGGATTAATCATTCACTTTCAATACTAACACTTAATGACAAGCAGTCAAGGCAGGAGTTTTCAGCCGGTTGTTGGAGTTTTCAGCCACACCCTTTTTGGAATATTTTAACCCACTCAATATGGTCAGAATTCTTAAATATATATATATATATATATATATATATACATAGAAAAGAGCTTTGAAATATTACATCAAATCACGTTGAGTGTTCAAACACAAAAATGACAAAACCATTCCAAATCTTTCCAAATCTTCTTTCTTCCAACACAATATCAGCGCAACATTCTTCGTACCATCTTTGACAATTGCTACACTGTACCCAGTTTTCCTCAGCATCTGAGCTGTCTTCATGCGTACCACAAAGAGCACAACATGAAGTGTTTACATTCAACTTGTGTCGCTTGATCCTTGGCTCATCTCTAGTGGTGGAAGATCCTTCAGTGGTAAAAGACTGACCCGAGGTTGAAGGAATTTCATTGATAGAAGAACACTCTCCTGAATCACTTGACTGGTAGGAATTTTGTTTCTTCCCTGGGTGGTAGTTTTGTCGCTCTTGTCGCTTCTGTTCATTTTCAAGTTTACGTTCCTGCTTTCTTTGTGGTTCTTCAGCTTTTTTCTTGGCTCTTTCTTCTTGCTTCTGCTTCCTAACTTTGGCTTTTTCTTCTTCTTGCCTTTTCCTCAATTTAATCTTCTCCTCTCTCTCCAACTTTCTCCTTAGTTTATCATCCTCTTCATCTTGCTTCTTCCTCTCCTTTTCTTACACAGTATGATGAATTGGTCAGAAGTCAAATGCCTAGGGATGCAATATTTGTTAGCCCTTTGTTTCCCTTTTATCGACTTAGCCTTTGGGTAGGATAAGACTTCTTTGAAAGCAGGTGAAACCTTATTTTCACGCTGTACTGTACTCTGTGGTGGTCCAGGTGGTGATGAGCAGGAAGGAGCTTTTTTGTTCATAGGTGCTTCTTCAGTAGTAGAGGAATTTTTCTGTTCTCTAGCATTTGATATGCGTACCTTCATATCTTTCCACCGAGTATACAGTGTATCAGTTGAAAGATCAAAGCCTTCCTCTAGTCGACGATTGAAACATTCAATATCATTAAGTGTCATTGCTGCTTCCAGGTCTTCAAGAGTCTTTACAAGCTCTAACTTGTCACCTACTTCCTGACCATTGCCATCAATCTCCTTGTCTCCTCCATCAACTATGTTGTCCTCACCAACCACCTCCTTGTCTTCAGCCCCACACCTTCAAGACTTCGGTACACAATAGCAGGTCCAAGTACATCATCCTTTATTGCCAAACAGTTTAAAGGACAAAGACCAGTAGCTTTGAAGCTGTTCACTAAAGTTGATACTTTCAAGGTTCATTCCCATGCCAGTCGAAACACTCCAGCAGACTCATATTTGCTTAACACTTCCCCAAGGTGCTCAACTTCCAATTCTTCTACAGCTTTGTCCCAGTTCGACTTTAGGGGTTTGAAAAGTCCAACATCACAGGGTTGGAGACAGTGTGTACAATGAGGTGGGAAGCAGTACAAGACTTGGTTCTCTATAGCAAGTTTAGAGATTTCCATGTCAATGTGAGACCCATGGCCATCTACTATGAGGACAACTGGATGATCCGGTGGTATCCTCTTTACAAAGTGATTACCCAACCAACCATAAAAGAGTTGTGTGGTCATCCATTCATTATCACTTCGACCAAATATGAATTTGGCACAGCATCTTGTAAATGATTCTGCTTAAAACGCTCACCAGGAAAAACATGATAAGGAGGGATGGCTTCTCCTGCAGCATTATAACAAGCAAGGGTAGTTATTTGCTGCTTGTTACCACTGCTCACTTTGTTTATGGACTTGCAACCAACAGGAGCAAGTACTTTCCCTGTTCGTGCCGTAAGGGGAAATGCACTCTCATCACAGTTGTATAAAGCAGATGGACAACATAGAATCTTATGTTCCTCTAGGAATGCTTTAAATTCTCCAAACCACTTGTCAAGAACTAAAGGGGTACATGAAATTGCACGACTGATGCCTAAATGTTGTGTTTTTTTTACAGTTAACTCGGGGTGCCGGTTCATAAAACCTAGTAGCCAGAATCTTCCAGGGCGATTGTCCGTAAAGGGATTGGGTCATCCATCCTTGTCTAGGATAGCCTTCACTACAATTGTAAGTTGATCTCTCGTAAGACCATAACCTATTTTGTTCATGTGGGATACCCATTCAACAAGAGCCCGTTCCTCGTCAATGGATAAAATCGGAGACGTCCCAGATCGAGAGTCAGCTGGAATACACAACTTCAACTTGCTTTGTAAAGTTCCTATAAATAATCAGGGATGCTAATAACAAAACAAAACACAAGAATTAGTGAGTCAATTTACCCCTTGGAACACCATTGAGTTTAGCTGACTGACCACTAACCGTGCCCGAATTGCAAACAGCCATCAGCCAGAGCCTTTTTCATGACATCTTGAGGCCAGTTTCTATAGGTTCCCTTGGCTCCTTTCCTCTTCTGAGGGGTGTCAGAAACCTTGTGCACTACTTAAGGCACTTAGTGTGACAGGACCCACTAACGAGCCACTTAAGTGAACGAGGTTTCCTATGACACCCAGCCTACTACTGACCTCACTCTGTCAGCAGTCTTGTCTGGACCAAGATAACAATCTACCTCCTGGTGCTATACCTATAGCACTTAATGACTGGGCTATCTGTTTTAGCCACTTAAGTCACCTATGTTGTGATACTCCCAGATCTCTATTATTGGTATTCGCCAATAATCTTATCTAAGCCAATACTACTCCACCAGACTCTCCCTCAGCCTAACCCAATCTCAGTATAAGTAGAGAAACAATAATTGACTGGCATATAACAACACAATCAAAAGTCTAGTCAGTCTATCCTGTTAGGCGATAGCTCTAGCCTCTCTCTCTCTCATTAACAAACATCATCTTATTTTATACTCTGTTTTGTTCTACGTCACAACACTCTTCAAAATGGTCATTTGTATGACTTGGCTGACTTGGCCAATCAGGTTCCGTGGGAGCTTCTGTTCTTCAACCCCCCCCCCCCCAAATAACATTGAAGTGTTGATGACAAGAGCGCAATGAACTTTTTTCACGTAATTGTGTCCTGAATTTGAAATGTCATACCAATACCTACATGGCTCTATGATAGGATGATAGGTGTAGTTAAGTATGTAATTAATGCCCTCTACCCCTTACCCACCCTTGAATGTTGATTATTACCTCTAAGAACATTTTTCAAACACAACCTCAGACTTTACAATGACATCATGAGCAGGAGGTCATATCAGAAGCTGTGCTTGTGCTGCCGTATTCTGACAGGCGGCTCACTCATCCCTGACTCAGGAGGTCATATCGGAAGCTGTGCTGCTTGTGCCGGCATATCCTGACAGGCGGCTCACTAATCCCTGACTCAGTGTTTTCCCTGCACAATTCTCCTCGTCTGAGAACTGTGAACAGATGTGCGCTACTTTCTGTCAAAACAAACCACCATATCTTTGTCAATGTTGTTCCCTTGTGGAATGCTTTGCCTGATAACATAGTTTCCTTGAACTCTACTTTAAAAACCACCTAAAACCACCGAAAACACTATTTATAGTAGAGGAGGTTTACTTTTTAGTGTTTTATGTTTCATTATTACTCTATTGTTCTGTTCAGTCTTTTTTTCCCTTGTTTTGTTCTGCTTACTTGGGGAGCTTTAATATTAGCACATTTGCCACATGTGACACACTATGTAAGATCAATATTGTCTGCAGGTTGCTTAAGGAATTTCACCAATAATGGGATGTCTTGAAATTCAAACCAAAACATAGGGAGAAGAGTGAGGGAGATCAGTTTAATCACATGATGAGTCCATCAATATGAACTTAGTTGCTCGACTGTACTCTTTCAAGAGCTTTGATGTCCTTGATACGGCGAGGATGACAGATTTGTGAACAGTAGGGGAATTGTGATCTCACCAGAGAGATGAGCAGATGCTTTTTCACATTTGTTGGAGAGGTAATTTTAATCAAACTGAGCCGATAAAATATGCTTTCCAACATATTGCTGCAACATGAGCCAACCAGTTGACTAGTACCCCAAGTCCCTTTGTTGTGAGACTGCTCTCAATAGCTTTACCTCCAATGGTGTAGGATGAATGAGCCCGAGTTGGAAGTATGCAGTATGCAACACTTGGACAAGTTGATGGTGAATTTCCAATGTTGGCACCATGAATACAATGAGTCAAGATCATCTTGTAAATGGCAACAGTCCTCCAATGAATTTTTTGATTTGATCAACTTTGTGTCATCTGCATAGAGGAGAAGGAACTGAGTGATGGGATGTCGTTAATGTATATTATGAACAGTAGAGGACCAAGGATGCTTCCCTGTAGAACACCTGATCTGACAGGAAGCATCTTAGACAGGACTCCTTCAAATTCCACAAAATGACTTCTGTTGATCAAGTAGCTTCTGAACCAGACCACAGGGGACCTGTGATACCCATCAACCACAACTTGTAAAGAATTTCAGTATGAGGGACTGACTTTACTGGTCTAGAAACATATATCAGACTGACAGTTGTTTAAGGAACATTGTATATACAAGATGAGAAGAGACTATTTGTTTTTTAACTTCGACAAATGTGGATACAAGAAAAGAAGGATTTTTTTTAATGCAATAGATTCTAGGACCTTGTGAAGAAGGCAGAACAACGAGATTGAGTGATAGTTACTAACTAATGGACATTCAGCTTTTTTGAAAATAGGACAGGATAGATTGATTGATAGATGGAGTTATATAGAGAGGAGGAACAGAACTTCAAAATGCATGAAATGATATTGTCAAAACCTGTAACCTTGGAAAGGTCAAGGGAGTGGAGTGTATTAAATACATCATCTGAGCCAATCTCCATCTTACTTAACTGGGATTGTGGTGTGGGAAGTTCCTCTACAGATGAAAGTACAAAACCACTAGTAGAGAACACAGAATTCAAGTACAGTTTGTGAATGGCATAGGAGTTATTGATCATCACTTGTGGAAGTTTATCAGGAAACAGATGTTTGAAAAGGGACTTAGGACTAGAATGGTAAGAATGAACCAGGTTTTTGAGGAACACTTTGGGCAGACAGAATCATATGTTGAAGTTTAGATTCCATTGAGAGCAAGGTTGCCAATTGAGATGTTGGCTGGGACTTTTTAACTAGATGGCGTTTTGTATGCATCTTAGAAAAGGCCTAATTTCTTGTGTAAACTATTTAGGAGAAGAATGAGCAGGAACTTACATATAACGAACTCATGCGAGTTTTATCATCTCACTATTCCTGATGTAGATGACAGCATCTAGTCGAAACGCCGAGAAAGTAAAATTCAAGTCGATTATTGAGAAGGTCATTGTAAATTTATTGTGAATTGAGAGTGAGGGAACTTTACACTAGTATTACAGGCTTGTAACATTGCTGTCTTAATGAAATCCCAGATGAAATTGGGTCAGCCAAAATTGGTACATATATAGTAAAGGGCAGAGACAAGGCAGTCTGACATTCGGCTTTGTGGTAGTTGAAAAATGTACTGCAGCGTCTGAGGAACACTTTTTATCAAAATATCAAATTGAATCATGTAGTGATCAGACACATTTTGGCAAGCAATCTATATGATATCACTAATTAACTCAGGGTGGTTTGTGATTATTAGATCAAGAATACCACCATGGATATGTGTAGGGACTGTAACCATTTTGAGTCAATGTAGTCACAGGTGAGAGATCCAGTGGTAGTGGAGGAAGAGAGAGAAGGCCAATTTACATCTGGGAGGCTCAAGTCGCCCAAGAGGATGAGTTTTGTGTTGTCCACACAAAGATGTGAGGCAGAAGCGAAAATATTATGGAAAATGTGGGACGAGGATTGGGGAGGGAACAACAGAGAAGAGGAGGGGAAGATTCGATCTGTACTAGCTGTATTATTAACACATGGAGATAGGGTGGGAAGGAAATGAATCAGAAACAGCTATCATGACACCTCCACCAATAGAAACCCTGTCCCTGCAATGAATTTGATATCCCAAAGGAATGATTTCATTATCAGAGATAGCAGAAGAGAGCCAAGTTTCTGTTAGGGGGCAAAGATGTCAGGAGATTTGGTATATATTGCATTCCATAAGACTATTTTTAGCTTAAGAGTTGCATAGTCATTGGAAATTGGACTGGGTGGGAAGGTAGGTAGAAACGTGAGGCAGTCAGAAGAAACAAACGGGACTGGAGAGGCAATGAAGAATGCCAGTCACTGATACCTAGACGTCGTGGGTGATTGCTATTAGGGTGAGGGGAGAGGAGACTAATATTGTGGTCATCGATTTGAGTGTTCGCTTGAAGCAGCACAGGGGTTTGGTTGCATTCTGAACAATTCCTTTCAACACTGTATATCAACCTATTGATGATCATTACCAAAACTTATTTATGTTATGAACACACGTGGTAGATAATAGTCACGCGGAAAAAAGTAGTGGTCAACAGCTCTTTGGGATTGTTGCTAACGCACCTGGGTGGGAGAGGTTCAGCCGCTCGTGTGTGTGCTGTGCCCACCTTTTATTTTCCACTCTGTTCACGAGATAGCCAGTCATATAGTAGGTGCACCGGGGGAGGTGTATTCGTTGCTTCAAGATGTCTCAGTCTGTAAGTTACCTAAATATTCGTCTACCTATAGTAGTCCACAACCTGTAAGTTACCTAAATATTATTCGTCTACCTATAGTAGTCCGCAACCTGTATTCTGCATTTGCATTTGCGTAAAATTGATGATAGCAGTGAGATGTAGCTTCTTGGAATTTGAAATTTAGAGGTTGGAACTAATGGCCATCCTTTTTCACTTGTGAGCACAGAAAAGAGAAAGGATAGCCAGGAAGAAAAGAAGACCCAAATAAATTAAAAAAATGTATCCCTGTGTTGATATAGCGATGCGACCATCAGAAATGAGCCATTGTACACAGTTTTGGAGAAACAATCGGGCGTGATGAGATACTCTTCTGCTTGGTGTTGTTAAACAATTACGTAAAGCCCTTTCAATGGAAGACCTCCCATCACCTTCCTGAATTCATCATGTGACAAAGTCTTATCGAATTTGAAAAAAAGATGGAAGACTTTTGTTGAAAGACTTGCTCAATGGGTTTGATATTTTTGCTTGTGAAAAAAGAAGACCTACCCATAGTTTGACTTGGCCAAAGTTGGGGCTGGTTCAGGTAGGCTCTTGGCTTGACAAAATTGAATGCTACGTTGCTAAGAGGTAAGAACAGTGCTGACAGTGTTGGCCTGCAGTGGACACTCAACTCTAAGTAGCGGCTTTTACAAGCAATACTCGTGTGCGATGTAATCAATTTCTTACAGGGATGATTGTTTGACGTGGACTGTCAAGAAGAGATGCTGAACAGTTGCATAGCATGCACCGCAAGCTCTGGTTGTTAAGCTTCTCGATGTCTACCGCATAACCTCTTGTTGTCACTGTTGGGCACCCTCATTCTATCTCGCTGTGAAGTGCTGGTCTTGATATTTTTGGAAAAGGTGTTGGATATGTGCATGTCTATTTGCTTCGCTGTCAAGGGTACGTATGTATTTTCACAAAAATGAGGCAAGAATTACTAATATGATCACAAACTATTAGCTATATATAGTTGTCCTAAGTTTCCCGACGAGTCTTTTGCATAGCCATTTTTAAAGTCATCTAGCAACTGTTTTGTTGCACATAGCTCTCCTCATCCATGTTCTATAAGTTCCAAAAAACTTCCAACATGCTCAACAATTGCATTAGGCTCGTTAAGGCCGACATTTGTCTGTTGCAAGAATTGTTCTCATGTTTGGCTGAATGGAGCTTTTTCACCTAGAAAGGTGTCCAAATAATTTTGTAAACGAACATACTTTGAGGGGGTGTCAAGTCAAATCGCTTGAAGGGCCTTCGCTAGCTCTTTAGTCCACGTCGAGGGATTTGTTCCTTCATAGTCTTGCTCAGGAGACAGGGTCTTCCTTAGTCTGGCTTGCGAGACTAGCTCCACCATCTCTCCGTCAATCCAGTGTAGAAATAATTATGCAAAGCATTTGTTTAATTATGGTAGAAGAATTAATGGGCGTGTTGTTAATATTATTTAGCGCTTGTTTGCAGTAAGCGCTGGTTTTCTTATAAGTTGGTATTAGAAGTGGGGTCATGTTGCTACCCAAAAGTGGATGGACGTGATGTTATGTACTTGTGAAGTTCCTCACATGCTTCGATTTATCTAAAGCTTTCACTTGAGGGAGGTTGACAGCTGACCGAATAAGTCGCAGATTTGAGCGTACCTATATAAATGAAGCATGCCTTGGAAGAGATGCCTGTCATAGATTTGTGCTGATTATGGATCACCCTTCATCTCAATGAAGACACTTCAGAGATTGTCATAGGACATCCATAGCAGTTCCTAGAACTCTGCACTTGCATTACCTCTGCTCACCCCTAGTTCCCAATAAGGTTAAGGCTTTCACAACTGCACTATATCCAGGTGTTTGTTGTTGCAAGTTGTAAAACACAGAGATTGCATCGTTTCTATTGTACATACTTTACACTGGAGAACTGCTATGTTTGTGATGCTTTTTTTAGTCTTATTTTCAGAACATCACTTCCCCTTCCCCCCCAGGTCGACAAGGAAACTCGCGAGATACTGCCAGAGAAATAAACATTCGCAACCTGCTTTTAGCAGTGGTTCACACTTAAACAAGACCACTGTTCAAAGATTTCTGACAGGGGTTACATCCATTTGAGCAGGCAGCAGAGCGACTGAAGCTTGTAGAAGCTGTTTTTGAGTAGCACAACAAGTCCTCTCTTCTAATATTCTTCTTAACAACTGTGGGCAACTGGTAATAGCTCATTCTTGTTAAAATGGGCAATTAAGCTTCTTTTTAACATTATGAAGAAACTCAAAAAAAAAAATTCATGCATTTTTTGTGCTGTTTTGTTTGCAAATCTGGATCAGTATAGAACACATCTCAATGTGTCACTCTTTCCCTTTTTGTAATCAGCGCCTCAATTTCATCCGGGTTTTTTCTTCCTTCAACCAGGGGGTATGACAATACATCAGGTGATGCAAGACATCATTAATGCTTGAAGTATGTGTGGCATTTGTGCTCCATGCTTCGGCCAAGAATCCTGGGCTTAGGTATAGAATCACTTGAGCAAGAGTGACCAGACTCTGTGCGCTTGTGTGTGTGTGTGTGTATGCGCCATGTAAGAGAGCCATTTAGAATGCATAAATAATTAGTATCCAAAATTGAATTCACTTCAATTCAAATATGCAAATATCCACATTCATTGCAAGTGGCTCTCGTAAATTTTGCATTGGCCTTTGCCAACAATTGCAATAAAACTGTGGAATAGCCCTAGTTCAAAGACATACTCAGAATTGCCATAGCAGCCATACTCGAGCCACTTTCATTGACCCCCCCCCCTTCTTCCTAACCAATGTTTTGTCTGCCCATCAGTTTACCAAGCGTGATGCTATCCTGGAGATAGAGAGGGAGATGCAGAAGAAGTGGGAGGCTGAGAAGAGTTACGAAATTGATGCTCCTCGGGTATGCATGTATGCATTTATTTATTATGTATGAATGTGTATGATGCAAGCATTATGTGGGTATGTATCTGTGTGTGTGTATGGATGTATGTGTGTGTATATGTATGTATGTGTGTATGTATGTATGCTGTGGGTATGTATGCATGTATACATGTTGTGTGTATGTATGCATGTATGTGCTGCATGCATGCATGTGTGTGTATATGTATGTATGTGTGTATGTATATATATATGTATGTATGTTGTGTATGTATGTATGTTATGTGTGTATGTATGCATGTATGTGCATATATATGTATGTGTGTATGTATGTATGTATGTTTGTGTATGTATGTATGCATGTATACATGTTGTGTGTATGTATATATGTATGCATTTATGTGTGTATGTATGCATGTATGTATGTATGCATGTATGTATGCATGTTGTGTGTAAGTATGCATGCATGTGTGTATGTATGTTGTGTGTATGTATATATGTATGTTGTGTATGTATGTATGCATGTATGTTGTGTGGTGTGTATGTATGTATGCATGCATGTTGTGTATATGTATGTATGCATGCATGTATGTTGTGTATGTGTGGTGTGTATGTTGTGTGTGTATGTATGTTTGTATTGTAAGGTATGCAGTAGTCAGTGCTCTCCACTGGGTAGGCATCCACATTATCCAGATTTCTTCAATCATAAATAGAATAATAGGAGAACAAGACAGCTGGGTCATTCCATGTCAATTCAACCAGGGGTCCCCGGGTGACCCTCTCAGAATTCAACCATTTTTGGCATGTATGTGCTACAACGTATATTATGAAGCTATGCAAAATTTGGGGGCAAAATATTGAATATTTTGGATGATATGACCCTTAAATCATGTCTGGGCGGTGCAAATTTCGCGGGCTTTTTCCCGCATATTGATTTTTTGGTCATATTCAAGAGCCTGTAACTTTTGATCCGGAAGAGGTTAAGCTCTGAAATTTTCAGGATTTGTTCATCTCACAGTCTGCTATAAGGAGATGTCAACATAAGATGATTTATGTATACTTTTTTGTGGTACTGATCAAATCAAAAAGGATGATTTCACCTATAATAATGCTTGCGAACCAATGTTTAGCCACCAACCAGGCAAAAACTAACTGCTAGAATCCCTTGTAACTTTGTATATAGCATCTCTAGCACCCTGAGCACTAGTGTGTATAATATGAAGTCTCTGATTCCTACAACTTCTGAGATATAGGCATCCCTATTTGCAAAAAATGAAATTATAATACAGTTTCAACCACAATTTTTCGTTATGTGGGATAGGTCATACTATAAAATGTTATATCTCACAAGAAAGAGAAAAATTTACTCTTTCATTTGATATTAAACACATCTTGCTTCCGTAAAGCCTTCAGTAACTAATTGATAATTGAAAAAGAGACATTTTTATCATTCGTGACATAATATTAACATTTACTTTACCTACAGATGATGTAACATGACCTTGTGTTAGAACTAACATTGCATATCAATGGGTGCAAAAATATAATTACAAGTTGTGTCTCTTACAAAACTGCCTAAAACCGTCAGAAACTTTCTTCAATGAGGGTGCATCAAGGTTGTACTGCCGTCCAGTTGAACTCGTCAAGCCTTCAATTAATGCCAGGACATGATGTTCTGGGACCCAACATTGGTCTTTTCGATATGGCCAAGTGAAGGAATTTGCTGGTCCTTTGGGTTGCATAAAGTCTACCAAAATATCTGCAGCATCTTCTGATACTTCTGCGATATTTCCTATGTACCAATCCCGATCATAGATGGCAGCAATGTATTGTCCAGGATGTAGATCTTGGAATACTGGAATAGCTTCTGTTTGATTGACTGTCACATTTGTTCCTGTATTATCTCCTGAAATTCTACTAATCTTCAAGTTGTTATTGTCCACAGGAATGAAACAATGATGACTTCTTGTACCTGGAATTGTGTGTGCATCAGCAAATCGCTCGAGTTGTCTGGGGCGATATATATTCACATCACTAACAGAAAGGTAGAACATTTTAATGCCATGAATGTGTGCAGTAGCCCACTGAAATAGCTCTGATGGAGTCAGAATATATCCTGCAGATGTTTGCTGGAGACTCATTCTGGTGGCCAAGCGTTTTACCGTTCCACCTATTCCATCACAGATACTCTTGCCATGGCTTGTGGCAAATAAGTGCCACTCAGCAGATAATCCAAAATCATCAGCATGCATACAGAGGTTGGAGAAATTCTTATAATTTTTGTACTGGCTGGCAGCTCCATCACTGAAGTATTTCACATGCTTCACATCTGGTAACACATCTTTGATATGCTGCAGAACAGCATGCAGGAATGCATGAACAGTCACTGTATCATGTTGCATACAGTCACTTATCACACACAGAGACATGCTGCACAGATTTCCATCACTGTCAATGAATTATACTCCAAAAGGGTGGAGAGTTGCCTGTCTATTCTCCCAATAAAATCCTTGAATAGAGTCTTGGATAAGGAAAGAATAATTCTCTGCAAAGTCTAGAATTACCAACACAGTGTTCCGTCGAAGATTTTCTTTGCAACTGGTGAGATAGGCTGCCTGTGCTTTTGAAATATAGTGATGTGTGGTAAGCTTGTCAAACTGATCGCAGAGAATTGTGATAAAATCACTAACAGACTCTTGCCTTCTGACTATTGTAGTGCGGTTGGTGTGATCCCACTGGCTGAATGTGATAAGATCATCATCATCCATGTCTAACTGTTCAGAGATCAAATTATGCACATGAGTCTGTAAGGCATTGATACCTGGACACTGGTCACAACGATGTATCATGCAGTCTTTTGATTTAATGTCACATACAATAATCGACAGCAATGTTGCGTAATCCAGCTTCAGTTCTGTAATAGCTGCTAAAAGTAGCTTCACATTTTGGTGAATTTCACACACACAGACTGAATGAGCGCCTTTTGCACCTACTGTAATACACCAAGGAGGTCGGAATTCACAAAACTTAGAAACTCCTATATTGTAAGCACCACCTGTCTTTTCTTTGAACAGTGCATACAGCTCATGAAGATTAGCAAGTAACAGTCTTTTCTGTTTGTGAACACGTTGTCCATTCACTTTCACCGACACAAATTCCTTTTTACCTGGGCAAAGACGAGTATACTCATCATCTTCATAAAAGTCCACTACCTTTTTCTTGATCTCATCAGATATTTCCTTTCCTCTCTTTGCACCAGGTTCGGCAAACACACCGTGTAATTTTTTCAAGGCTCGGGATTTTTTAACCATATACTGGGAAACATTGAACTCTTCAGCTGTCTGCTTTACAGACCAACTTGATGGAGCCATTGTGAGAATCTGAAGTTGTTTTTGTCTTGTTGCAACGGCACACTGTTCTTTCATATCCGTGATCATTTTTTCAAGATCAGAGCATTTTTCACATTTTGTGATATCCTCTTTGCTAAGAGTTTTGGGACTGACATGGATTTTTTCCGCAATTGTTTGTTTGAGAGCTTCATGAGCTTGCAACAGTTTTCTTTTACCATAACCTGAAATATCTCTTTGGCTAACATCGTCTACTTTCATAGGTGAGCATCCAAGTGATGTTATACTTGTGTTAAGATTTGCCAGTTCATCAGGCAAAAATGTCTCATCACTGCTTGATGAATCTTCTTGTGATGGCACTGCACTTCCCATCATTGCTATACATCGTGGGCACAGCTTCTGGCCTGGTTTTATTTTTTTGTGTGCGAGTTTACTCAAACTTTTAGCTTTAGTTTTATCCAGGCTACAAAGACTTCCTTTAGCAGTTGTTTTATGGACACAAAATGGATCACAACACGTTTTTTGTAGAAACTCGAATTTGTCAAGGAATAACTGCTTATGGTGAAGACATACAGTCGTAACTTCAGAGACAGAAGTTTTTTCCAATCCACATCTTACAAACAGAAGACTTTTATCTTCCAGTGTCAAATCAGAAACATTTACAAAGCCAACTGTCCTGCAATATGTCCTCTTATGACATGGATCTTTTCTATGTGCACCAATTGAACAAGATTCCAAATTTGTAGCCATGGTGTCACACTTTAAATCCGGCACAATGTTTTGCGAGTCCAACTTGAATACTAGTGTATATCACTGAATCAATTAGAAAATGGTAGCATTTCACCTAACAAGCATCTTCAACTGAAACCTGGGATTTTTATGTATCAAGTGGGATTTTTAGGCTTATATAAGCAGCATGGAGAAATGTGGAGATCCCCATGGAAAATCCCAGGGAAAACACCAGGGAAAACTCAATAGTATCAATTCCCTTCTTTCCCTATCATAGTTTTCTTGTATTTATTCAGCATGGAGAAATGTGGAGATCCCCATGGAAAATCCCAGGGCAAACACCAGGGAAAACTCAATAGCATCAATTCCCTTCTTTCCCTATCTTAGTTTTCTTGTATTTATTCAGTAAGGTTAGTTGGTCAGCTCACGTTGTATGTTTTTGGTGCTGCGATCAAAATAAACACACACTGCACCACCGCTCATCTGGTTTTCTATGAAGTTTGATGCTTTTGAAACACAACACTAAGATAGGGAAAGAGGCGAATTAGAAATAGTGCTAAAACTGGACATGTCACACAAATGTAAGTAATTTTAAATGTCAATAATTATACGTATATATATGCATGTAGTACTGTAAAATGTCACAAATGATAAAAATGTCTCTTTTTCAATTATCAATTAGTTACTGAAGGCTTTACGGAAGCAAGATATGTTTGATATCTAATGAAAGAGTAAATTGTACTCTTTCTTGTGAGATAATACATTTTATAGTATGACCTATCCCACATAACGAAAATTGTGGTTGAAACTGTATTATAATTTCATTTTTTGCAAATAGGGATGCCTATATCTCAGAAGTTGTAGGAATCAGAGACTTCATATTATACACACTAGTGAACAGGGTGCTAGAGATGCTGTATACAAAGTTACAAGGGATTCTAGCAGTTAGTTTTTGCCTGGTTGGTGGCCAAACATTGGTTCGCAAGCATTATTATTGGTGAAATCATCCTTTTTGATTTGATCAGTACCACAAAAAAGTATACATAAATCATCTTATGTTGACATCTCCTTATAGCAGAGTGTGAGATGAACAAATCCTGTAAATTTCAGAGCTTAACCTCTTCCGGATCAAAAGTTACAGGCTCTTGAATATGACCAAAAAATCAATACGCGAAAAAAAGCCCGCGAAATTTGCACCGCCCAGACATGATTTAAGGGTCATATCATCCAAAATATTCAATATTTTGCCCCCAAATTTTGCATAGCTTCATAATATACGTTGTAGCACATACATGCCAAAAATGGTTGAATTCTGAGAGGGTCACCCGGGGACTTTTCTAAAAACTGGTTGAATTGACATGGAATGACCCAGCTGAAGATCATTCACAGAATTGGATGAAGCTCAATCTAAGTTTTAGTAAACGTGGGAGTCAAGAGCAGCAAAAGCTAAACCAGATCCACTGGCTGGACATAACTAAGCAACCAGCAAACATTAGAGCAACCTGCAAACATTAGAGCTACCAGCAAACATTAGAGCAACCTGCAAACACTAGAGCATCCTGCAACGCTAGAGCAACCAGCAAACACTAGAGCAACCTGCAAACACTAGAGCAACCAGCAAACACTAGAGCAACCAGCAAACACTAGAGCAACCAGCAAACACTAGAGCAACCAGCAAACACTAGAGCAACCAGCAAACACTAGAGCAACCAGCAAACATTAGAGCAACCAGCAAACACTAGAGCAACATGCAAACACTAGAGCAACCTGCAAACACTATAGCAACCTGCAAACACTAGAGCAACCTGCAAACATTAGAGCAACCTGCAAACACTAGAGCAACCTGCAAACACTAGAGCATCCTGCAACACTAGAGCAACCAGCAAACACTAGAGCAACCAGCAAACACTAGAGCAACCTGCAAACACTATCTAGAGCAACCAGCAAACACTAGAGCAACCTGCAAACACAAGAGCACCAGCAAACACTAGAGCAACCTGCAAACACTAGAGCAACCAGCAAACACTAGAGCAACCTGCAAACACAAGAGCACCAGCAAACACTAGAGCAACCTGCAAACACTAGAGCAACCTGCAAACACTAGAGCAACCTGCAAACACTAGAGCATCCTGCAACACTAGAGCAACCAGCAAACACTAGAGCAACTTGCAAACACTAGAGCAACCAGCAAACATTAGAGCAACCAGCAAACACTAGAGCAACCTGCAAACACTAGAGCAAACTGCAAACACTAGAGCAACCTGCAAACACTAGAGCAACCAGCAAACATTAGAGCAACCTGCAAACACTAGAGCAACTGCAAATATTAGAAATCACCTGGAGCAACTAGCAAAGCAAATCCTCACCTGGACAACTAGTAAAGCAAATCCTCACCTAGAGCAACTAGCAAAGCAAATCCTCACCTGGAGAACTAGCAAAGCAAATCCTCACCTGGACAACTAGCAAAGCAAATCCTCACCTGGACAACTAGCAAAGCAAATCCTCACCTAGAGCAACTAGCACGATGTGTGCTATTTAGAATCATAGTGGCAATTTTATGATGCACCCACCCATCTGATTTTCAAGTGCGAAGTGTTGACCCAAGAGCACGGACATTTAGTCTTTATGGCACATATTGTCACATTGTTTGCAGAGCTCTAGAAGATTTTTTCCCTTTCATTCTTTCCTTCCTTCCTTCCTTCCTTCCTTCCTTCCTTCCTTCCCTCCCTCCCTCCCTCCCTCCCTCCCTCCTTCCTTCCTTTCTCTCTCTCTCTCTCTCTCCCCTCTCCTCCCCTCTCCTCCCTCTCTCATTCTTTCTTTCATTCTTACTTTCTTACTTTCTTTCTTTTTCCTGGTAAAATATGTGTATGAAGGATGAAGAAGTTGGGAAGGAAGAGTTCAAAAAGGAAAACAAATTTTTTGCCACTTTTCCTTACCCGTACATGAATGGTCGTCTTCATCTTGGGCATACCTTCACTGTATCTAAGGTACAGGTGCATGCACAGATTGACTCACTTCTTCTCTAAGCATAGACCCTTTACCTAATTTCAGGTGGAGTTTGCGGTCCGCTACCAGCGGCTCAAAGGGAAACGATGCCTGTTTCCTTTTGCCTTCCACTGCACTGGAATGCCAATTAAGGTGTGTGCGTGTGCATGCATGTGTGTATGTATGTGTGTGTGTGTGTGTGCATGCGTAGAACTGGTGGACATGACCGGTTCCTATGTTGGAGTACATGTCGTAATAAGGGGGAAAAACTAGTCCCTGAAAGTGTCCGGTTGTGTTCTTATATTTGAAGGTTTCCCCCCCTTTTTTCCTTCTTTCTTCCCCCCCCCCTCCACCAAGCACACATTAATTTTCACTGCCTCTGTGCAACAATCCTGAAAGTCCCATAACTGAGCGTACAAATTATGTGCAACATTTGTCAAACAATAAATGAAAAACAATAAATGAAACGAGAATTTATTACTGTAAACCACACATTTTATATGTAAACCCTTTACCTATTAAAATAATGAACGCAGATTTTAAAAAGCAATTTTTATATATATTTAACAAGTCAATCCAATAGAGTAGGATGCTTATTCAAACACATTGGGACCAGTGGGTGCTCGGATCTTCAGATAACTGAAGTTGCAAAATAGTGTGTTCTCTCTCTCTCGGGCTTCTGCCACGATCTACAAGCAAACAATTTTTCAACTTTTCTCTGGCTGAACAATTCTCTTTCTTTACAACACTTGTAGCAGAAGTAGTGCTAACCATTTTAGCTAACTGCATTCAAGGTGAGCTGCAGGTAAGAGTCACGCCCGATAGACCCTCCCATACACATGCGCACCACAGACAACGTGGTGATCATAGCAGTAGCACGACCCAGGTGCATTGGTGCCAAGTTCATTAAACTGTGTTTCATTTCAGCATAGTTTAGGCCTCGGTTAGTGCTAGGATCTGCTGGCTTCTGTCACTTTTTGCCATCCAGAGGAAATGACCCAGGTGTATTGGTGCCAAGTCGCCGCCTTGTCCATTAATCAATTTGCCCTGATGAAGACCAAAGTATTTCAGTTGAAACGTTGGCTTCAAAAACCAAAAAGCTGATTTAAAGATTATCTTAAAGCATATGATGTCAGCTGAGAGTAATCGAACAAGTTTGAACTATCACAGTTGTTTTTCTTTACCTTGTTGATTAAGTATTCTCCCCCAGAGCGTTTAAGCGTATTGGACCGATATCTCTCCGAAGTTGAAGGTGCACCGGCCAATATGCCTTACCGGTGTACTATCACAGTTCAAACTTCATTTCGTATTGTGGGTGTGGTTGGTGAAAAATTGCAGCAATTCTAGAAGCTCTCATCTCGCGTGAGACTTAGCGAAGCGTAGAAATCCAGACGAGAGTGGCCCTGGCAGATACAGGAAGGCTGGCATTGATTTACAAAAAATAGAAGTTGAACTTTTCCTGAATGTTGGAGTTGGAGGATGAGCAAGGTGTGGTGTGTTTGCTCTGATGGTAACATAATCATAGGCCTAGGAAAGTCACCTTTGGCCGTGCGACATGGATCAACTTGCCTCGCACGACTCTAACAAGGCAGAGCGTAGTGAAGCATGCGAAGAGCGAGTGCTAAATCATGGTAGGCTGGATTTGGGACGATGGTGCAGTGCCTAGGAGAGGTTATAGCTTAGCCCTCACTTTCCACCTAAAGAGTCTCCCTTGGTGTTCATGAAGCCATTTCTTCCAGGAATCAACATCGTAAACAGCACACAACAGTTACTTATATTCACTATACTATAAGCATTCAGACTTCAGTATAATTTGTAGAATATGTATCTCCATCGTATTATGTACTGCTTGTTGCATGATACTGTACTGATTCATACTTTTACATGTAACAATATTATGTCTAGTCCCGTGTACTACCTGCAACTTGTAAACACAGGAATGAATGCAAGACCCAAAAAACACAGACCATCATAGTTGTTTATTAGTCCACTACTCCACTGATGACATGCCAATATCCCTTACAAAAATCCTGGGAGAACACTGACTTATTACTGGCTTATGAAGTTCCAAACACTTTCTGACGTACCCAATGATTGTACTTCTGGCTTGTGAGATATGCCATGCGAGCGTGTCGCAAGAATTGGTCTCATCTTTGGCACGCAAAGCATGCTTGAGAAGGCTCCTTCTTAGTTCGCCTTGAGAGACTTGTTCCTTTATGTAACCTGCCTCAAGTGACTGGGTCTTTCCTAGTCTGGTTCGGTAGATTAGCTCCTTCTTTGACTAACTTTGTGAGTTAACTCATCAGTTCTCCATCTAAAGAAATATGGTAAGCATTTGTTTAATATATCTGTGAATGTGTGTGTGTGTGTGTGTGTGTTATTTAGCTAGTTAGTAAGCACCTATTCTTACAGGTTGGGACGGGGTGCTAAATAACCAAGCTTACAGTATATGGGGCGCTAAATAGTCACAGTATATGGGGTGCTAAATAACTGGAGTTTACTGTGTATATATATTTATATACATATTTATATATACAGTAGACCCTCGCTAATCCGGACCCCGTTAATCCGAAACCTCGCTATTCCGAACGGCATTAGTTAGCAGGAAGAAAAGGGGGAAAAACGATTAAAAATGCGTGCCATTATTGAACTTTGAACCTACCACGAGCCTGTCATACGATGCAGCTGCAGTGATATGGAGAAGAAAAGAGCACACAAGAGCCTTACCATTGAGGAGAAGGTCGAGATCCTGGACCAGCTCGGGAAGAAAAGCTACAAGTTACTATCTGAACAGTATGGAGTTGGAGTCTCAACTATCTCGGACATAAAGAAGAAGGGCAGCGAGTTGCGAGGATGCAAAAGGAAGATGACTGAGATGGGATTCCGGAGATCTGCTAAAAGAATGAGGATGGGAAGGGATTAAAAATAACTTGCACTCCCACCACCCAGTCAGTATTCAACCCACACCCCACACCTGCAAAAAATAAACAAATTCAGAGTTCAATATAATGATATTCATACATTTCACTAATCCGAAAATTTCACTAATCCGAACTACTCAGATCCCCAGGCTATTCGGATTAGTGAGGGTCTACTGATATATATAGTATTGGATTGGCTTGTTTTAAAATGTTTTTAAATCTATGTGGACCATGTTAGTAGACCCTTTAAAATGATGAGCACCAAGTAAGATGAGATTTAAAAAGCAGTGTTATAATAATTATTGGTCTTCATTATGTTAATCCTTTAAAATGATGAGCACCAAGTAAGATGAGATTTAAAAAGCAGTGTTATAATAATTATTGGTCTTCATTATGTTAATAGGTAAAGGGTTTCCTGTAAATGTCTACACTGGCAATTTCTTCTTTTTGACAAATTAAATGAAGGTTTTCCCCTCCCCTCTATAAGTTTGATAGTCTGCTATATATATATATCAGCCTTCAAGAAGTCGCTGAGGGAAACTCCTAAAATGATAGATGTTAAAACTATTAACCATGCTTATTACTAAAGTACAAACACAAAACACACACACACATGCACACACACACATGCACATACACACACACATGCACGTATGAACACACATGGATCACAAGTAGTTGACCTGGTTTTGTTGAAGGTGTGTGCTACTGACTATTGTCACAAGAGCAAAGCTTCTTAGGAGAACCTGCTCTTGAAAATGTGCAGTTGCTCCAGAATTAGGTCACACACAAGTGTGTTTATTGCATTGATGACCTTTTGCCAATTTTCGTGTTACAATAAGGAGTCTTTTGGTGCTAAACTTATCACAAATGGACCAATTCCATGCAAGTTAACTTATGTGTGGATTATGTGTGGAAAAGAAAAGAAGTAGCTAGATACATAGAAGATGGATCTTTGAAGTTGTTTTCTGGGATTCTGGTTTAGTACCTGAATGAAAGATTGAAGGCATGATGGCTGTGTTTAAAAAAGGTTGAAATCTGGAAGCTGTCGAAGTGAGCTTTAGCTGAGATAGAGCCTTTCTTTTAATTAGGGGTAAGGGGGGGGGGGGGGGAATGGCATCCACCATTATTTAATAGCTGTCAATGTTGTGTAGGAGTGCTACCGCATGTTGTTAAGTAGTGTAAGTTTGTATCACTTACTGTTCAAGTATTATGTGATGACTGGTACAGTAGACCCTCGCATATCCGAACCTCGATTATCCGAACGCTCGGATTATCCGAACTCCTGATTAAATAATAAACATGGTAATGGTCGTCGATCTGCCAATTTGCACGTGGATCGTTCGCTTTGGCCAGAAAAAAGTTTTGTCGATCGAGTCAAAGATAGCCATTCTAAGCAAGATATCAAATGGAGCCAGTCAAGCTAGACTAGCGGAAGAGTCAGGTGTAGGGGAGTTGACAATAACGGAGATAAAAAAGAACGAAGCCAAACTTCGAGAGTTCGCAGGCAACCTTGACTGTCGGGGGATGACTGTCGGGGGATAAGTTCAGCTTGCAAAAAGTCATGTGCCTTGCTAAAGACGAACAACTAGAAAATGCTTTATATATGTGGTTCGTTCAGAAAAGGGAGCAAGCCCCAAGGCTCTCAGTGGACTATTGCTCAGAGAAAATACAACATTATGAATATATATAATATGAAAAAATATGTATTAAAACAACATGCCAGTTACTGAGGACCTAAATCCTTCTAGTACCAGGAAGTGAGCTTCTTAATCCCAAGGACCTGCAGATTAAAAGGATATTGAAAATAGTTCCAACGTGATTCAGCATTTTAATTACATTCATGAATTTTTAATTAATATATATTTTTTTTGCATATCCGAACTTTTTGCTTATCCGAACTACCTTGGGGCCGAATGAGTTCGGATAAGAGAGGGTCTACTGTACTTGAAGACTAGTAGAATACTTGATGACTAGTAGGGTACTTGATGACTAGTAGGGTACTTGATGACTAGTAGGGTACTTGATGACTGGTAGGGTACTTGATGACTAGGGTACTTGATGACTAGGTTACTTGATGACTAGGGTACTTGATGACTAGGGTACTTGATGACTAGGGTACTTATGACTAGGGTACTTGATGACTAGGGTACTTGATGACTAGGATACTTATGACTAGGGTACTTGATGACTAGGGTACTTGATGACTAGGGTACTTATGACTAGGGTACTTATGACTAGGGTACTTGATGACTGTGGTACTTGATGTGCTACAGGCTAATGCCGACAAACTCTCAATTGAGATAAAGGAGTTTGGCTACCCACCGGTCTTCCCCAAGAAGGCCGTAGATGCAGAAAGTCTGACTGAGGAAGTCGCTGACCCTGCCGACCCTACCAAGCGAGTAAGGAAGGTCAAGAGCAAAGTGGCGGCCAAGTCATCGTCCTTGGAATACCAATGGCAGATTATGAAGAGCTTTGGGATGGAAGACTCTGAGATCAAGAAGTGCGTGCGTTATTATGTAGCCGTAGCCATGGCACCACACAGGGAGTAATTAACGCTCTATGCTTCATAATTATAGGATACCCCTAATACTCAATTAAATCTATTATTTCTCGTACAGAGCAGGGGAAGGAGGGTCATGGAACATCACCCCCCCCCCCCCACACACACACATCCCACACCCACTCCCATGCTGAGAATTGTTTTTCAAGTTATTCTGTTATGCTCTATGTGAGTGACGTGTGACGAGTTCCCTGGGGGGGGGGGGGGGGAGGTATTGCTTACCCCAGGTCCAACTCTGTTCTGCAACAGTTTGCTGGTTCAGCATCCTTCTAGCTAGTCAGATTTATCTCCACTAGCTGTAGTTCCACCATAGTTAGTCAGGTATAGTTCCAGCACAGTTAGTCAGGTATAGTTCCACCATAGTTAGTCAGATATAGTTTTACCATTGTTAGTCAGGTATAGTTCCACCATAGTTAGTCAGGAATAGTTCTACCATAGTTAGTCAGATATAGTTTTACCATTGTTAGTCAGGTATAGTTCCAGCACAGTTAGTCAGGTATAGTTCCACCATAGTTAGTCAGATATAGTTTTACCATTGTTAGTCAGGTATAGTTCCAGCACAGTTAGTCAGGTATAGTTCCACCATAGTTAGTCAGATATAGTTCCACCATAGTTAGTCAGGTATAGTTCCAGCATAGTTAGTCAGGTATAGTTCCACCATTGTTAGTCAGGTATAGTTCCACCATAGGAATAGTTCCACCATAGTTAGTCAGGTATAGTTCCACCATTGTTAGTCAGGTATAGTTCCACCATAGTTAGTCAGGAATAGTTCCACCATTGTTAGTCAGATATAGTTCCACCATAGGAATAGTTCCACCATTGTTAGTCAGGTATAGTTCCACCATAGTTAGTCAGGAATAGTTCTACCATTGTTAGTCAGATATAGTTCTACCATAGTTAGTCAGGAATAGTTCCACCATAGTTAGTCAGGAATAGTTCCACCATTGTTAGTCAGATATAGTTCTACCATAGTTAGTCAGGTATAGTTCCACCA
Source organism: Cladorhizidae sp. MBARI D1340-BT2 (assembly GCA_028752905.1). Classification (NCBI taxonomy): domain Eukaryota; kingdom Metazoa; phylum Porifera; class Demospongiae; order Poecilosclerida; family Cladorhizidae; species Cladorhizidae sp. MBARI D1340-BT2. The sequence goes on from JAQNBH010000017.1 coordinate 6,478,055, forward strand.
TAGTTAGTCAGGAATAGTTCCACCATTGTTAGTCAGGTATAGTTCCAGCATAGTTAGTCAGGTATAGTTCCACCATTGTTACAGGTATAGTTCCACCATAGGAATAATTCCACCATTGTTAGTCAGATATAGTTCTACCATAGTTAGTCAGGTATAGTTCCACCATAGTTAGTCAGGTATAGTTCCAACATAGTTAGTCCGGTATAGTTCCAACATAGTTAGTCAGGTATAGTTCCACCATTGTTAGTCAGGTATAGTTCCACCATAGTTAGTCAGGTATAGTTCCACCATAGTTAGTCAGGTATAGTTCCACCATAGTTAGTCAGGTATAGTTCCAACATAGTTAGTCCGGTATAGTTCCAACATAGTTAGTCAGGTATAGTTCCACCATTGTTAGTCAGGTATAGTTCCACCATAGTTAGTCAGGTATAGTTCCACCATAGGAATAGTTCCACCATAGTTTGTCAGGTATAGTTCCACCATAGTTAGTCAGATATAGTTCCAGCACAGTTAGTCAGGTATAGTTCCACCATAGTTAGTCAGGTATAGTTCCAACATAGTTAGTCAGGTATAGTTCCACCATTGTTAGTCAGGTATAGATCCAGCATAGTTAGTCAGGAATAGTTCTACCATTGTTAGTCAGATATAGTTTTACCATAGTTAGTCAGGTATAGTTCCACCATTGTTAGTCAGGTATAGTTCCACCATAGTTAGTCAGGTATAGTTCCAACATAGTTAGTCAGGTATAGTTCCACCATTGTTAGTCAGGTATAGTTCCACCATAGGAATAGTTCCACCATAGTTAGTCAGGAATAGTTCCACCATAGTTAGTCAGGTATAGTTCCACCATTGTTAGTCAGATATAGTTCCACCATAGTTAGTCAGGTATAGTTCCACCATAGTTAGTCAGGAATAGTTCCACCATAGTTAGTCAGGTATAGTTCCACCATAGTTAGTCAGGTATAGTTCCACCATAATTAGTCAGGTATAGTTCCAGCATAGTTAGTCAGGTATAGTTCCACCATAGTTAGTCAGGTATAGTTCCAGCATAGTTAGTCAGGTATAGTTCCACCATAGTTAGTCAGGTATAGTTCCACCATAGTTAGTCAGATATAGTTCCACCATAGTTAGTCAGATATAGTTCCACCATAGTTAGTCAGGTATAGTTCCAGCATAGTTAGTCAGGTATAGTTCCACCATTGTTAGTCAGGTATAGTTCCACCATAGGAATAATTCCACCATAGTTAGTCAGGTATAGTTCCACCATTGTTAGTCAGATATAGTTCCAGCACAGTTAGTCCGGTATAGTTCCAACATAGTTAGTCAGGTATAATTCCACCATAGTTAGTCAGGTATAGTTCCACCATAGTTAGTCAGGTATAGTTCCAGCATAGTTAGTCAGGTATAGTTCCACCATTGTTAGTCAGATATAGTTCCAACATAGTTAGTCAGGTATAGTTCCACCATAGGAATAGTTCCACCATAGTTAGTCAGGTATAGTTCCACCATTGTTAGTCAGGTATAGTTCCACCATTGTTAGTCAGGTATAGTTCCACCATAGTTAGTCAGGTATAGTTCCAACATTATAGTTCCAACATAGTTAGTCAGGTATAGTTCCACCATTGTTAGTCAGGTATAGATCCAGCATAGTTAGTCAGGAATAGTTCTACCATTGTTAGTCAGATATAGTTTTACCATAGTTAGTCAGGTATAGTTCCACCATTGTTAGTCAGGTATAGTTCCACCATAGTTAGTCAGGTATAGTTCCAACATAGTTAGTCAGGTATAGTTCCACCATTGTTAGTCGGGTATAGTTCCACCATAGGAATAGTTCCAGCATAGTTAGTCAGGTATAGTTCCACCATAGTTAGTCAGGTATAGTTCCACCATAGTTAGTCAGGTATAGTTCCACCATAGTTAGTCAGGTATAGTTCCACCATAGTTAGTCAGGTATAGTTCCACCATAGTTAGTCAGATATAGTTCCAGCATAGTTAGTCAGGTATAGTTCCACCATTGTTAGTCAGGTATAGTTCCACCATAGGAATAATTCCACCATAGTTAGTCAGGTATAGTTCCAGCACAGTTAGTCAGGTATAGTTCCACCATAGTTAGTCCGGTATAGTTCCAACATAGTTTGTCAGGTATAGTTCCACCATTGTTAGTCAGTTATAGTTCCACCATAGTTAGTCAGGTATAGTTCCAGCACAGTTAGTCAGGTATAGTTCCACCATAGTTAGTCAGGTATAGTTCCAGCACAGTTAGTCAGATATAGTTCCACCATAGTTAGTCAGATATAGTTCCACCATAGTTAGTCAGGTATAGTTCCACCATTGTTAGTCAGGTATAGTTCCACCATAGGAATAGTTCCACCATAGTTAGTCAGGTATAGTTCCAACATAGTTAGTCAGGTATAGTTCCACCATAGTTAGTCAGGTATAGTTCAACCATAGTTAGTCAGATATAGTTCCATCATAGTTAGTCAGGTATAGTTCCACCATAGTTAGTCAGATATAGTTCCACCATAGTTAGTCAGGTATAGTTCCACCATAGTTAGTCAGATATAGTTCCACCATAGTTAGTCAGGTATAGTTCCACCATAGTTAGTCGGGTATAGTTCAACCATAGTTAGTCAGGTATAGTTCCACCATAGTTAGTCAGGTATAGTTCCACCATAGTTAGTCAGGTATAGTTCCACCATAGTTAGTCAGGAATAGTTCCACCATAGTTAGTCAGGTATAGTTCCAGCACAGTTAGTCAGGTATAGTTCCACCATAGTTAGTCAGGTATAGTTCCACCATAGTTAGTCAGGTATAGTTCCACCATAGTTAGTCCGGTATAGTTCCAACATAGTTAGTCAGGTATAGTTCCACCATTGTTAGTCAGGTATAGTTCCACCATAGGAATAGTTCCACCATAGTTTGTCAGGTATAGTTCCACCATTGTTAGTCAGGTATAGTTCCACCATAGTTAGTTAGGTATAGTTCCAGCACAGTTAGTCAGGTATAGTTCCACCATAGTTTGTCAGGTATAGTTCCACCATTGTTAGTCAGGTATAGTTCCACCATAGTTAGTTAGGTATAGTTCCAGCACAGTTAGTCAGGTATAGTTCCACCATAGTTAGTCAGATATAGTTCCACATAGTTAGTCAGGTATAGTTCCACCATAGTTAGTCAGGTATAGTTCCACCATAGTTAGTCAGATATAGTTCCACCATAGTTAAGTCAGGAATAGTTCCAGCACAGTTAGTCAGGTATAGTTCCAGCACAGTTAGTCAGGTATAGTTCCACCATAGTTAGTCAGGTATAGTTCCAGCACAGTTAGTCAGGTATAGTTCCAGCACAGTTAGTCAGGTATAGTTCCACCATAGTTAGTCAGGTATAGTTCCACCATTGTTGGTCAGGTATAGTTCCACCATTGTTAGTCAGGTATAGTTCCAGCACAGTTAGTCAGGTATAGTTCCAGCACAGTTAGTCAGGTATAGTTCCACCATAGTTAGTCAGGTATAGTTCCACCATTGTTGGTCAGGTATAGTTCCACCATAGTTAGTTAGGTATAGTTCCAGCACAGTTAGTCAGGTATAGTTCCACCATAGTTAGTAAGGTATAGTTCCACCATAGTTAGTCAGGTATAGTTCCACCATAGTTAGTCAGGAATAGTTCCACCATAGTTAAGTCAGGAATAGTTCCACCATAGTTAGTCAGGAATAGTTCCACCATAGTTAGTCAGGTATAGTTCCACCATAGTTAGTCAGGTATAGTTCCACCATAGTTAGTCAGGTATAGTTCCAGCATAGTTAGTCAGGTATAGTTCCACCATAGTTAGTCAGGTATAGTTCCACCATTGTTAGTCAGGTATAGTTCCACCATAGTTAGTTAGGTATAGTTCCAGCACAGTTAGTCAGGTATAGTTCCACCATAGTTAGTCAGATATAGTTCCACATAGTTAGTCAGGTATAGTTCCACCATAGTTAGTCAGGTATAGTTCCACCATAGTTAGTCAGATATAGTTCCACCATAGTTAAGTCAGGAATAGTTCCAGCACAGTTAGTCAGGTATAGTTCCAGCACAGTTAGTCAGGTATAGTTCCACCATAGTTAGTCAGGTATAGTTCCAGCACAGTTAGTCAGGTATAGTTCCAGCACAGTTAGTCAGGTATAGTTCCACCATAGTTAGTCAGGTATAGTTCCACCATTGTTGGTCAGGTATAGTTCCACCATTGTTAGTCAGGTATAGTTCCAGCACAGTTAGTCAGGTATAGTTCCAGCACAGTTAGTCAGGTATAGTTCCACCATAGTTAGTCAGGTATAGTTCCACCATTGTTGGTCAGGTATAGTTCCACCATAGTTAGTTAGGTATAGTTCCAGCACAGTTAGTCAGGTATAGTTCCACCATAGTTAGTAAGGTATAGTTCCACCATAGTTAGTCAGGTATAGTTCCACCATAGTTAGTCAGGAATAGTTCCACCATAGTTAAGTCAGGAATAGTTCCACCATAGTTAGTCAGGAATAGTTCCACCATAGTTAGTCAGGTATAGTTCCACCATAGTTAGTCAGGTATAGTTCCACCATAGTTAGTCAGGTATAGTTCCAGCATAGTTAGTCAGGTATAGTTCCACCATAGTTAGTCAGGTATAGTTCACCATAGTTAGTCAGGTATAGTTCCAGCACAGTTAGTCAGGTATAGTTCCAGCACAGTTAGTCAGGTATAGTTCCACCATAGTTAGTCAGGTATAGTTCCACCATTGTTGGTCAGGTATAGTTCCACCATAGTTAGTTAGGTATAGTTCCAGCACAGTTAGTCAGGTATAGTTCCACCATAGTTAGTAAGGTATAGTTCCACCATAGTTAGTCAGGTATAGTTCCACCATAGTTAGTCAGGAATAGTTCCACCATAGTTAAGTCAGGAATAGTTCCACCATAGTTAGTCAGGAATAGTTCCACCATAGTTAGTCAGGTATAGTTCCACCATAGTTAGTCAGGTATAGTTCCACCATAGTTAGTCAGGTATAGTTCCAGCATAGTTAGTCAGGTATAGTTCCACCATAGTTAGTCAGGTATAGTTCACCATAGTTAGTCAGGTATAGTTCCACCATAGTTAGTCAGGTATAGTTCCAGCATAGTTAGTCAGGAATAGTTCCACCATAGGAATAGTTCCACCTTAGTTAGTCAGGTATGGATTTAAAAAACAACTGGTTGAGTTGATTGGTTGGTGGTGTCTATAGGCTTCCACTTCATTATGTGAAATTTACCAACAGCATGAATTTTACCTGCAGTGACTCTGTTAGAATTACCACAATGAATGGGTGGAGTTAACCTCACATTTTTTTCTCTCAGGAATATTGAAGAGAATGGATAATTATAACATCAAAGTCGGTATCGGTAAGTGCATACCCCCATGCAGCAGAGGTGCAAGGTATAGCTTCTAGATGCTCCCTGAGCTGGTTGCCATGGATTTGAAAAAGAAAATGGACTGCCTTCTTCCAAGGATCGATGCCATTATCACTTTCCTCTGAGGCTACAGCAACCAAGGTTGGAGAAGAACTGAAGTGAAAGGCTAGGAAGTGTTTGCCACACAGCAGGTTGGTGCACGTTTCTCTGCTCTGCTTGTAGCTAGCTTGTTGATATGCTAGCCACAAATAGCAGCAGCATCAGCTCCTTTCAAACTCCTCCAGCTTCAGCATGACAGGAGAACGTTTAGCCACAAACACCAGCAGCATCAGCTCCTTTCAAACTCCTCCATCCTCCAGCACTGGAAAGAGTATGAGACTTGATTTGAAATGAGTTTTCTCTCAAGTGTGATCTTTTCTTTCTAGGTGGTATCTGCAACTAGGACTATTTGAAATGCATTTACACAAGAGCAATTTTGTAGTTTAATTTGATGCTTCCTCGACAATCAACTTAAATTTAGTCTAGATGCTCTAGCCTCCATCAGGAAGTGTTGCCCCAAACTGCAGCTCTAATTGTCGAGTTTGTTGTTATTGTTGTCGGTTGTTTTTCACAACAATGATGCAATGCTCTTGCAGGTTCACTGACCCTTTGCATTGGATGAGCTACTTCCCACCTCTGGTCAAGAAGGACCTCAAGGCCCTGGGCACCTGTGTGAGTTGGAAGCACTGAAGATAAACCCGCATGGAATGCTGTTACGAGTTATGTGTGGACCTTTTTTTCTTCTCGTATACAAAAAAATCTTTACCTTTGTTGTTGCTGTTGTTTTTGTTGCTGTTGTTGCTGTTGTTGCTGTTGTTGCTGTTGTTGCTGTTGTTGTTGTGTGTCAGGTGGACTGGCGTCGGTCCTTCATCACCACCGACATCAATCCGTTCTACGACTCCTTTGTCCAGTGGCAGTTTGCTCACCTCAAGGAGAAGGGAAAGATCAAGTTTGGCAAAAGGTACACCATTTACTCTCCCAAAGACGGCCAGCCCAGCATGGACCATGACCGATCATGTGGAGAGGGGGTGGGGCCTCAGGAATACACTCTTATCAAGATGAAGGTTGCTGAGCCTTTTCCAGACAAGATGGCGTGAGTAATAGGTAGAAGTAGGGAAGGGTTAAAGGACAGTTATAGGTGAGATGGGAGAGGAAGGTTGAGGAACAGTAATGTGGAAGGATTAAAGAATCATTATAGGGGAAGGGTTAAAGGATAGGGGGGGAAATAGTTTGATTGGGGAAAGGGTTAAATTAATAAGTGGAGAGAAGGGTTAAAGAACAGTAATAGGGGATGGTAACCATTCGTACCAGTCTCATGCAATGCGGACTTTCACAGTGCGAAATTACTTGCAGATAATATCTATAAGGGAATGGGCTTCTCTCGGATAGGAATATTTATGAGCAAATGTTCTCCCCCCCCCAGAGGGAAGAGTTGTCGAGTACATCCCTCTGGTGCTAGTACATTTGGTCATATGCAGGATGTTCAAGGTAAGAAAGCAGTAAGACGCTACTTATCCTTGGGACTGGGATGGTGTGCAGATAACTAGAATGTTCGGATAACTGAACTTCAGCTTGTTTTTGCTCCTCATAAAATCGTGGACAGTCTACTTTCCAACATCGCATTCCTCCGCCACTTCTCTAGATCACAGATCTGGAGCCTACATTGATTTTAAGGACATCTTTTTATCTCTTGAATAGGTCTAGCCATGCTCTCAGCTTTGACATGGGGTTGGGGGGGTGGGGGAGAAGAATCGAAGGAAACTGCTGGATGAAGTTCCATGTTAGGCGAGCGGTGTCTATTCATTTTGTGCGTGCATATGTGCATATGCAAGGAATTTTCCCTGCAGGACGAAAAAAAGAAGTACCGAAAAAGTCAGCATTTCCGCAGGCACGGCTACCATTGCCTGGGCGGGGCTTCTTGTTGCATTCGGTTGACGGGCGTGTTAGTTGCCTCCTAGTATTGGATGACAACAACCTTGAACTTTAAACTTCTGACAGTGTACATGACATAACTCTCACTACTAGACATAGATTATGGGTTTGTAAAAGACAGTAGTTATACAGTTGTAACTATCCTTTACCAGTTCAGGAAGCACCTTGCATTTGGTGAGCAAGGTTAGCTTTTGTGCAGTATATACTAATCAATTATCTTATTGTTGTTATTACTATTATTACTGTTGTTGTTGTATTATTATTACTATTATTACTATATTATTATTACTCGTACACACTGTAATTATATTATTATTATTATTATTATTATTATTATTATTATTATTATTATTATTATTATTATTATTATTATTATTATTATTATTATTATTATTATTATTATTATTATTATTATTACTATTATTATTACTATTATTATTACTATTATTATTACTATTATTATTACTATTATTATTACTATTATTATTACTATTATTATTACTATTATTATTACTATTATTATTACTATTATTATTATTAATACTGTTGTTGTTGTGTTGTTGTGTTGTTGTTGTTGTGTTGTTTTGTTGTTGTTGTGTGTTAAGGCAGATGTGCACATATTCTCCTCAGGTCGCTAGCCGGGAGGTCTGTGATCCTGGTGACGGCAACACTCCGCCCAGAGACCATGTATGGCCAGACCAACTGCTGGGTCCGCCCAGACATGGAGTACGTTGCTTTTGAGACCACTGGGGGAGAGGTCTTCATTTGCAGCCGGCATTCCTCACTCAACATGGCTTATCAGGGGTTCACCCGGGAGTTTGGGAGGGTGGACTACCTGCTGACACTGCATGGTCGTGACATCATGGGACTGCCCCTCAAAGCCCCCCTCACTTCCTATGATGTAATCTACACTCTGCCCATGCTTACCATCAAGGACAACAAAGGTCAGAGGGCAACAAAGGCTGGAAAAGGGGGGAGGGGAACGTGTGTTCCTCTAATTAAGAGTGTCTTCCACCCACTAGCAATGTGCCCTCTTGCGCATGATGACTAAGGGACTGTTTCCACTTGTGTGCTGGATTGCCATAACTATTTTTTTGTTGCTAACACAGAGTGGGTGTGATTACACTTTCCCCCCCTTTTTTTCTTTTTCCCCTTCTCCCTGATAAGTCAGTGAAGGGCTGGTGCACTCAAGAAGTGGCCATTGTCTGGTGTTCATAATTGCATATCATTCTGAAGAAGCGTATAAGAGTTAACCTAGAATGCTCACCATTCTCAAACTCTTGCCAGCAACCAGTTTTGTATGCAGAAATTCCAAACTTCGTGCAATGTTGTGTTGAGATGTGCCATCTTTTACCAGGAACTGGTTTGGTGACCTCTGTACCCTCGGATTCCCCAGATGACTATGCTGCTCTCAGAGACCTTCAGAAGAAAAAGGTAGTTTTTCCCATGGATCTTCCCAACTCTCTCTCTCTCTTCCTCCTCCCCTCTCCCCCTCACTCCCTCTTTCCTTCCACACGCTTGACATCTCCATTATACTTTATCCACACTCACCCTTCCTCTCCACACCTCCTCGTCTCTCTTCTCTCCTCACGCCGGTCCTCTGTGTCTCCCCCCTCCCAGCCTCTGAGGGAGAAGTTCGGTATCGAGGATAAGATGGTCCTTCCCTTCAGTCCTGTCCCCATCATCAACATCCCGGAGTTTGGCGATCTTTCTGCTCTCTATGCCTGTGACAAGTTTAAGATCAACTCTCAGAACGATAAAGACCTGCTAGAGAAGGCCAAAGAGATGATCTACCTGAAGGGCTTTTACGAAGGGGTAAGTTAACACCTTATTTTCTCCAATAGATTCTCACTCCAATAACGTTCGCCCAGTTACGAGAGATATTAACGATGATAGTGTTCACCCTCAAATTGTATTTGCAACGTGTGCTCGTCTCACGCACGCGCAGAATTTTTTTAGTTCCAATCTTAGTCGAGAACGTCAGGAGGATGGCAGTGAAGATGACGAAATTTACTTCCTAAAGCAAGGAGAAGTGACAGCTAAAGCCTCACCACAAGTTGCTGAGCTCACTTCCAAACTGGGAAATCGAGAACATCAGGATTTTAGCGACCCTTTCTTGGACCTCGACGATGACGAAGAAGAACTGGAAATAAATACTAGTGGATGACTGAGGACTAGCAAACTTTGTTTCCAACTTTGTTCGGGCCCCGGCCGCTGGTATCTCTCACTATATTCAATTTCTCTGTGCTAGTGTCTGTTGGCTCAGGCTCAAGAATGACTGGGAGGAGCTGTTGCGCGAGGCTAAATGAGCTTGCACCTGCCTAGTTGAGGATGGCCTGGGTTCAGGATTAATTGTATACACGCCTAGGATTGGAGGTGACCACGCCTTCCACATAGATGCTCTCGAATTGTGTTCAGCCTCATTTAGTGTCTGCTTCATTAGGAAACCTGAAATTATTTGAACCCACAGTAACCATTTGAGGAAATACCGTATATACTGATTTATCTTTTATTGTTGTTATTAATTATTGTTGTTGTTATTGTTGTTACTACTACTACTACTACTACTACTACTACTACTACTACTACTACTATTATTATTATTATTATTATTATTTTATTGTTGTTGTTGTTGTTGTTGTTATTATTATTATTATTATTATTATTATTATTATTATTATTATTATTATTATTATTACGTGCATTGTTGTGTCCTTTGTCACCGCCCGCCAGGTTCTTTTAGTTGGAGATCATAAGGGGGTTAAAGTGCAGGATGCCAAGAAGAAGATCCAGCAGATGATGATGGACAGAGGTGAGGCTGTTTTGTATAAGGAGCCGGAGAAGAAAGTCATGACCCGCACAGGAGATCTCTGTGTCGTGGCTCTGTGTGACCAGTGGTGAGTGGATGGGGTGGGGGGGGGGGTGGGGGGGGGGGGTGGGGGGGGGGGGGGGGGGGTTGAGTACAGAGGTTGGAGTGGGTAGTGGAGTGGGTTATTGGTGACAGCTCCGTGATCAAAGAGAGGAGGCTGTTGGATAGAAGTCCTGCGTATACAGTCTTGGTGACCTCTAGGTACCTGGACTAAGTCCTGCGTATACAGTCTTGGTGACCTCTGAGGTACCTGGACAAGTCCTGCGTATACAGTCTTGGTGACCTCTCAGGTACCATGACTACTGTAAGTCCTGCGTATACAGTCTTGGTGACTTCTCAGGTACCTGGACTATGGGGAGGAGAACTGGAAGGCGAAAGTGAAGATGGCTTTGGCTGCCCTGAGGACGTGAGTGTCTCGCACCCTCTCCTCGTCTTTGCTCTCTACTCCTCTCTCTTCCGCTGTCCATTCTCTGTCTTTTCACACATTTACTCGTCGTCATATTCTCCTCCTCACCCTCTTCTCTCGCCACTTCTGCCCCTCCTCCCTCCCTCCCTCCCTCCCTCCCTCCCTCCCTCCCTCCCTCCCTCCCTCCCTCCCTCCCTCCCTCCCTCCCTCCCTCCCTCCCTCCCTCCCTCCCTCCCTCCCTCCCTCCCTCCCTCCCTCCCTCCCTCCCTCCCTCCCTCCCTCCCTCCCTCCCTCCCTCCCTCCCTCCATCATACATGTCCACTTCTTCCATGCTTGGGACCGTCCCAGGATGCCTCCAGTGAGGGTGACTGACTATTCATCATGGATCCCCCCGGAATCATGGCTAGGGCTAATTGTGCAGCTAGGTAGGGATATCACAGGATAGTACAAAGGTTCTCGTGACACAGCATCCGTATGCTGCATAGTCATAGTCACCCTCACTACGGACATCCTGAACTCATCTATGAACTCATATAGGAATAGTTGTGGCGACCCCTTCTTCCCTCTTCCTCCACTCTCCACTCGTTCTTTTCTGAAATAGTTCCTTTCCTTCTCGTCTCTTAACCACCTATCTTCTCTCTCCACCTCCTTCTCACCTTTTCTTTATCCTCTCCATGGCTCTGTCCTCCTTCTCGAACTCCCTCCATGCCTCTTCGTACCTCTCCACTCATCCACTTCCTCTTCCTCCCCAATACTCGGGCAGATATTCCGAAGAAGCAAGACACAATTTTGAGTTCACACTGGACTGGCTCTGTGAGCATGCTTGCTCTCGGTCATACGGACTGGGCTCTCGCATCCCTTGGGACAAGAAGTACCTGATCGAGTCTCTGTCTGATTCCACCATCTACATGGCATACTACACCGTGGCCTACTTGCTGCAAGGAGGCGTCTTTGACGGACAGAAACCTGGGCCCCTTCAGATATGGTGAGAGCAACGAGAACCCGGCAGCTGACTGAACCTAGTCATACCTTCTTCTTTCTTTGCCTTCCATCTTTTGCACGACATCTGCACAGGCCCAAGCAAATGACTCGCGAGGTGTGGGATTTCATTTTCTTTGGAGGATCTCTCCCGGTTTCTGACATTCCAGCGGAGTCGCTGAAGTAAGTGAAATTTCTTGAAGTTAGGAAAGGGACGGTAGATGAGTAGGGGCAGGCCCGTCTCATGAGGCCGGTGTTCTGACTTCATTCACTAAACAGTACAGGACCAGGATCGTGGTTGATACTAATCCTTGACCTCAACTCTTCCCCTCCCGTGTTAAAGCTGATCAGAAGTTAAAAGAGTCTGCCTCTTTTCATGGCCTTACAATAATAGATATCTCTCTCATGTGTGTGTGGTGTGATGTGTGTGTGGTGTGGTGTGTGTGTGTGTGATGCGTGGTGGTGTGTGTCGTTTCTGTGATCGTGTAGGAAACTGAGGGCAGAGTTCGACTACTGGTACCCTCTGGACCTGCGCGTATCAGGGAAGGATTTGATCCAGAACCACCTTACTTATTTCATCTACAACCACGTGGCCATCTGGCCGGAACCCGAGATGGGTCAATGGCCCAGGGGCATCCGGAGTAATGGGCACCTGCTCCTCAACTCTGAGAAGGTGAGAGAGCTATGCATCCTAAATATTCATGTGCTCTATTTAAAAAAAATTAAAGCCACTCACTGTATTGGTTTGAACACCCACTTATTAAAAATGGTGGACAACACCACCTCCCTTCCCCCCCCCCCCCCCCAAAATGCACGAAGGCTCCTATCTCAGCTAACACTCACGTACATGTAGGCAGCTTCTTTGGCTGCTGTTTCCGGCCACCATTAGCTCCAAAGGGACTACACGTCACTAGGTAGTAAACCAGCAAACAATAGAATTTAAAATAAAATAAACTGTGGAAGGTGTGAAAACCCTTGATGTTCATCTTCAAGCAGGGGTTGTGGTGGGCGGTAGCATTCCCTATATTGACTTGGACAACCCTCCATCCCACCCCAAAAAGAAACAAGGTTTATGTCTCCGTTAAAACTTGGCAGATTCTTAGTATCCTAAAAGGTGGTTTAGTATCCTAAAAAGTGGTTTAGTATCCGAAAAGGTGGTTTAGTATCCTAAAAGGTGGTTTAGTGTCCTAAAAGGTGGTTTAGTGTCCTAAAAGGTGGTTTAGTGTCCTAAAAGGTGGTTTAGTATCCTAAAAGGTGGTTTCGGCCGATTTTAGCTCTGAAAACACTTCAGGCGTGTCTTGGCTGAGGTGGTACACTGACAACTCCCCAAACAATGTTAAAAACCATGAATTCTCTCATAGCCATGCATACAAGCATTATAATTTTGCCACCAATACAATCCAATCCAAATTGTCCAGTACATTTTAGCGACTAATCTTATGATAACCTTCTCAATAACCAACTTCAAATGTATTCTCTTGACGTTTCGACTAGATGCTCTAGCCAGGAATAATTATGTCAACTGAGAGTTCATTGAGCTCAATTGAGTAAAAACACCTGAGAATCGGTAAAGATTGTCGGTGCAATAAACACACTTGTGTATGTGCAATATCGAGTCGAGCTGAGCTTAATCACCAAAACAGTTATATACACATTTTCACTACAAGAAGTGATCGGTTGGTTTTCTCAGAAGCTTGCTCTCATGAAACAGTTAACAGAACCATAACTACTCGTGATGCATGTGGAATACAACGTGTGTATACCGAATAGCATCTATGATTGGTTAGTTCTGGAGTCATCCCGAGTAACTTCTTGTAAGTGACTGCTCGACTCTGTATTAGAAACAAAAACAATACAGGAATACAGGATTGACTGGTCAAACAGGAAACAGGACAATAGCTCTCGGTGTAGTATAGATACAATGACGTTCTCAATAATCAACTTGAATTTGCTCACTCGACGTTTTGGCAAGCTGACTAGCCTTCATCAGAATATTATTGGAAAAGTCATATTGTAAAGAAGGATTTATTCCAGCTGACATCATCCACAGTAGATGCTCTGGTTTTTGTTGTTGTTGTGTTTTTCGATCTTCATCAGCGACCCAGCTATCGGGTAACTCCAGTCCTATGTCTCTCTCAGGTGTAAGATGGTTGTGCAGCGCCTCCTCCATGAGAAGTTCCCTCTGTTTGCTGGCTCTATCACCACTGAGGTATCTTCTCCCTTCCTCCATGCATCCTTATGCTCCTTAATCCGGTCTCCAACTGCCTTCTTGTCCGTATTGTTTTCAATCAGACATGGCCTTAAGACCACAGCTTACCAGGGTCGAAGATGAGGTGAATGACAAACTACTATGAGTAGTGTTTAGAATTCCCTGCAGCTGTGGGAGAGTGTATATTGGTGAGACAAGAGGTTGGAGACAGGATCAAGGAACATGCAGAAAAGTCTGCCATCACAGAGGATGCTGGAACCAACACCACGAGACATTTGGCGATCGATAGAGCCAAAAAAATGGAGGGAACTGCTTTGCGAAGAAGGCGGTGCTGCACATCCATCTTACATCCAAGGATGTGTGCTTCAATTGAGATGCATGTGAACCACGCCCATCATTATCTGTATGATATGTTGCTGTGCTTACATTCAGATGGAACGTGCTGCCAATGAGTATAAATGCATTGTAGTTGTTGTTGTTGCTGCTGTTGCTGTTGTTGATTTTTAATTTTTTTATTTACCTGATGAAGATCGAAGAAATGCTTGCAATAGGTACGTCCACAGTGAAGCAAGATTTCACCAGTGTAAACTGCAAACATTTGTAGGACCCTTTACCTATTAATATAATGTAAACCACAAACGTTTTTAGGACCCTTTACCTATTACTATAATGTAAACCACAAACATTTATAGGACCCTTTTTACTATAATGTTTTTTACTATAATGTAAACCACAGACATTTATATGACCCTTTACCTATTACTATAATGGTAACTATAATGGAAACTACTTCATTACATTAATAGGTAAAGGGTCCTTTAACATTTGTGGTTTACACTAGTGCCTTTTTTTGAATGTCGATCTGAAGTGCATATATATTTTTTGAAGTATTTTTGGCTTGTCTTTCTATGTACTTTCTATAAATTCCCTCATAACTTGCGTACAATAAGACTATTCCCGGAAGTTTTAGCACCACACGACTCCAAATCTTCCAATGTACGCCCACGACTAATCTGTTCCTGTGTGGAATAAAGTAAGGATCAGCCAGTGGGTTCGCCGAGGGTGCAACCAAGCTAGTGCATGCATGTGCTGTTGATGATGTAGATAGCTTACATGCTATGCATTGATGGAAGAACTGAGCAGTCTTTAGATTGAGGGGGAATGCAGCTGACCCTACATGGGTACAGTCAACAATAGCAACAAGACATGGCATGTGCTAACGATAATAAACAACTCTCAATGAACTTCAGTTGACATAATAACATTACAATAACCTTCTGAATAATCAACTTGAAATTGTATTCTCTCGATGTTTCGAGTAGACGCTCTAGCCTTTATCAGACGCTAAGACTCGCCTGAGCCTGATTCGAGAGAATACAATTTCAAGTTGAAGGTTATTGCAATAATAAACAAGTTAGAAAAAGTGTTGAAAGCCATGGAGACCCTGAAGCTCTGACTTGGGATTTTGTGGAATTGACTTGGTGCAGTCCTCCATCGCTCAACTTTACTTTATAGAAACAGAAAACTAATAAAAAACCAGAACAACTTGGAAATATGAACAAAAATGTCTTAAATTACACACACACACACACACACACACACACACACACACACAAAGACTCGTATTGGATTGACCGTTAGGAAACCAGACTGTACCCATGTAGACCTCAAGAAGATGACCCTTTACCATTTAAAATCGATACTGTACTGCTTTTTAATGGCTGGTGTATATGAGTGGTAAAGGGTCACCTAACTGGTTGCCATCTACACGGGTACAGTCGTTGTTCCCTTAACAGGTTGATCCAATGTTTTAAAAAAATTTTTTTAACTTTAAATAAAACCATGTAGTGTTATAGGCAGCATGTTCAAGCATGACTAATAGAAAGCCACCAGCTGTGGTGAGAAGTTACTAACCTCTTGGTAAGCTTTCTGGTTAAGGAATATCTTACTAGAAAATGAATCTTTAACAAACCACTTGCTAGATATTTCATTGATCTTCCAATAGCAACACCAATCATCAGTCAATGATACCAATCATCTATGCCAATCATTGGTCATCGACACTGATCAGCACCAATCATCAGTCAATGATACCAATCATCTATGCCAATCAGTGGTCATCGACACTGATCAACACCAATCATTGGTCAATGATACCAATCATCTATGCTAATCAGTGGTACATCGACGCTGATACACCAATCATCGGTCAATGATAGCACTCATTTGCACCAATCAGTGGTACATCGATGTTTATCAACACCAATCATATCAATGATACCAATCAGCTACGCCAATCAGTGGTCGATGCTGAGCAACACCAATCGTCATCAATCAATGATACTGATTATCTACGATCGGTGGTATATACATCGATGCTGATCAACACCTATCATCGGTCAATGATACCAATCAGCTACGCCAATTAGTGGTCATCGATGCTGATCAACACCAATCATTCAGTAATGACTGTCCATATGACACCTCATGAGCAACTAGCTATAGACATTGAGTGGCGAGGGGAAAAAAGCTGGAGAATGTTGTGAGCCAAGTAACATGTCCATCATCCTTTCCTGTCAGCCATGCAGCCTGTTCTCACCTGCCTGTGCACCTTTTATATTATGAGGTCTATGGGGAGGTTGTTTTGGAGGGCTTGCTGAGGGTTATTAGGAGGGAGGATTTGCGGGGGTTATTAGGAGGGAGGGCTTACTGAGGGTTATTAAGAGGGAGGGCTTACTGAGGATTATTAGGAGGGAGGGCTTACTGAGGGTTATTAGGAGGGAGGATTTGCGGGGGTTATTAGGAGGGGGGAGGATTTGCGGGGGTTATTAGGAGGCAGGATTTGCGGGGGTTATTAGGAGGGAGGGCTTACTGAGGGTTATTAGGAGGGAGGGCTTACTGAGGGTTATTAGGAGGGAGGATTTGCGGAGGTTATTAGGAGGGGGGAGGATTTGCGGGGGTTATTAGGAGGGAGGGCTTACTGAGGGTTATTAGGAGGGAGGGCTTACTGAGGGTTATTAGGAGGGAGGGCTTACTGAGGGTTATTAGGAGGGAGGATTTGCGGGGGTTATTAGGAGGGAGGATTTTTCGGGGGTTATTAGGGGCTTGTGAGGGTTATAAGGGGCTTGGGTTGTTGTTTGTCCTATTTCTGCTGGCTTGGTCTGCTATCTGGTAAGGGGTTGATGCATCACCTATTAACCGTGCAGCCCATTCTCGTTTAATTGCCTGTGCAGTGCACATGTCCAAGGCTAGCTTCAAATCTGCTGCCAGCTGGGGTTGTTTTCTCGATCATTCTCTTCTCTACGACGACCATTCCTGGTTTTCTTAAGCCTCTTTTATGGGTAAATGTACAATGAATACATACATAAGATGAAACAGTGTAGATCTTCATGTGCGGCAATACCAAGTTTTCCATTCAACTCCCAACTGAGTGTTCTCTTCGCTCGCCAATCAACAGCCAGCCATCCTCAACAACAGTCAGCCATCCTCAACAACAGTCAGACATCCTCAACAACAGCCGGCCATCCTCAACAACAGTCAGACATCCTCAACAACAGTCAGATATCCTCAACAACAGCCGGCCATCCTCAACAACAGTCAGACATCCTCAACAACAGCCAGACATCCTCAACAACAGTCAGCCATCCTCAACAACAGCCAGCCATCCTCAACAACAGCCGGCCATCCTCAACAACAGCCAGCCATCCTCAACAACAGTCGGCCATCCGCCAGCCATCCTCAACAACAGCCAGCCATCCTCAACAACAGCCAGCCATCCTCATCAACAGCCAGCCATCCTCAACAACAGTCAGCCATCCTCAACAACAGCCAGCCATCCTCAATAACAGCCAGCCATCCTCAACAACAGCCGGCCATCCTCAACAACAGCCGGCCATCCTCAACAACAGCCAGCCATCCTCATCAACAGCCAGCCATCCTCAACAACAGCCAGCCATCCTCAACAACAGCCAGCCATCCTCAGCCATCCTCAACAACAGCCAGCCATCCTCAACAACAGCCAGTCATCCTCAACAACAGCCAGCCATCCTCAACAACAGCCATCCATCCTCAACAACAGCCAGCCATCCTCAACAACAGCCAGTCATCCTCAACAACAGCCAGCCATCCTCAACAACAGCCAGCCATCCTCATCAACAGCCAGCCATCCTCAACAACAGCCAGCCATCCTAAAAACAGCCAGTCATCCTCAACAACAGCCAGCCATCCTCAACAACAGCCGGCCATCCTCAACAACAGCCGGCCATCCTCATCAACAGCCAGCCATCCTCAACAACAGCCATCCATCCTCAACAACAGCCAGCCATCCTCATCAACAGCCAGCCATCCTCAACAACAGCCAGCCATCCTCAACAACAGTCGGCCATCCTCAACAACATCCAGCCATCCTCAACAACAGCCGGCCATCCTCAACAACAGCCGGCCATCCTCAACAACAGCCAGACATCCTCAACAGCCAGCCATCCTTATCAACAGCAACAGCCGGCCATCCTCAACAACAGCCAGCCATCCTCAACAACAGCCAGCCATCCTCAACAACAGTCAGACATCCTCATCAACAGTCAGACATCCTCAACAGCAACAGCAGCTGGTAGTGATTATAGCAATGATTCGCTAACAATATCTTGTGTTGTCCAGCGATGCTTGGTCGTGCATCCACTTTGGGGAATAGAGCAACACCAGATCTTTGTTGTTCTTTTGCTGAACAATTACTTGCAAACAAGATGACGTAAAAACAAATAACACTGTTATTCTGTAGACACACTAACACATGCACAGTGTGTGTGTGGGGGGGAGGGGGGGGGCAGTGTGTGTGGTAGTGTTGTAGTAGTAGACTACATTGTTTTTGTGGCAAGAACTAGCAGTTGCTTTGTAAGCAGAACTGTGTCAACCTTATAAGCTTACAAGGTATTATAATTGTGTAATGATGTGATTTGTGAGGTTAAGGAAATTATGGGACTTTGCACTTTTGATCCATGTGTTTATAACTGCATAATATTTATGCTATCATATGATACCAATAACATTTACACAACATGGTCGCTATCATCTTCAAAGTCACTAAGTGGATCTTCGTCCTACATTAAATTTCCCAGCTCTTCCTCATCTTGATGTGACCACCATGTTGCACCAACAAGGTACCATCTTTAGACTTGATAATGCCTTCAGCAGCTGCCTGTATCACTGGAGTGTTCACTGGTGTGCCCAGACTTTCTCAAAGCAGTGATGAGCTTCAGCAGCTGCCTGTATCACTGGAGTGTTCACTGGTGTGCCAGACTTTCTCAAGGCAGTGATGAGCTGCCTGTATCACTGGAGTGTTCACTGGTGTGTCCAGACTTTCTCAAAGCAGTGATGAGCTTCAGCAGCTGCCTGTATCACTGGGGGTGTTCACTGGTGTGCCAGACTTTCTCAAGGCAGTGATGAGCTTCAGCAGCTGCCTGTATCACTGGAGTGTTCACTGGTATGCCCAGACTTTCTCAAGGTAGTGATGAGCTTCAGCAGCTGCCTGTATCACTGGAGTGTTCACTGGTGTGCCAGACTTTCTCAAGGCAGTGATGAGCTTCAGCAGCTGCCTGTATCACTGGAGTGTTCACTGGTGTGCCCAGACTTTCTCAAGGCAGATGAGCTTCAGCAGCTGCCTGTATCACTGGAGTGTTCTCTGGTGTGCCCAGACTTTCTCAAGGCAGATGAACTTCAGCAGCTGCCTGTATCACTGGAGTGTTCACTGGTGTGCCAGACTTTCTCAAGGCAGATGAGCTTCAGCAGCTGCCTGTATCACTAGAGTGTTCACTGGTGTGCCAGACTTTCTCAAGGCAGATGAACTTCAGCAGCTGCCTGTATCACTGGAGTGTTCACTGGTGTGCCAGACTTTCTCAAGGCAGTGATGAGCTTCAGCAGCTGCCTGTATCACTGGAGTGTTCACTGGTGTGCCCAGACTTTCTCAAGGTAGTGATGAGCTTCAGCAGCTGCCTGTATCACTGGAGTGTTCACTGGTGTGCCAGACTTTCTCAAGGCAGTGATGAGCTTCAGCAGCTGCCTGTATCACTGGAGTGTTCAACTAGTGTGCCCAGACTTTCTCAAGGCAGATGAGCTTCAGCAGCTGCCTGTATCACTGGAGTGTTCTCTGGTGTGCCCAGACTTTCTCAAGGCAGATGAACTTCAGCAGCTGCCTGTATCACTAGAGTGTTCACTGGTGTGCCCAGATTTTCTCAAGGCAGATGAGCTTCAGCAGCTGCCTGTGTCACTGGAGTGTTCACTGGTGTGCCCAGACTTTCTCAAGGCAGATGAGCTTCAGCAGCTGCCTGTATCCTGTGCCAAACTTTCTCAATGACTTTAGGACATCAATATAACCAAGAGCAAGAGTGTGTCCACCCTTTCTTGAAGCAATGCTGATAATCACAGTACCAGGAGTGCAGCTGTTCCAAGTAGCATTTCTTGAAAAGAGGATCCGTGCTTCCACTCAGATCAGATATTTCTGGTTGATACTTGCGTACGGCCGCCTCACATTCAGCAGCATATTTTCTTATTGCAGCCCGCTCCTGGTCAGTGAAGGCAGTGTACACTTTCCTCTTCTCATTGGTTTGCTGCACTTTACTGCTCGATTTGCTTCCCTGGTAGCAGAGCCTCCCAGCCCAGAGTTGCTTCCCTGGTAGCAGAGCCTCCCAGCCCAGAGTTGCTTCCCTGGTAGCAGAGCCTTCCATCCCAGAGTTGCTTCCCTGGTAGCAGAGCCTTCCAGCCCAGAGTTGCTTCCCTGGTAGCAGAGCCTTTCAGCCCGGTCTCCTTCAGAGTTGCTTCCCTGGTAGCAGAGCCTCCCAGCCCGGTCTCCTTCAGAGTTGCTTCCCTGGTAGCAGAGCCTCCCAGCCCAGTCTCCTTCAGAGTTGCTTCCCTGGTAGCAGAGCCTCCCAGCCCAGTCTCCTTCAGAGTTGCTTCCCTGGTAGCAGAGCCTTCCAGCCAAGAGTTGTTTCCCTGGTAGCAGAGCCTCCCAGCCCGGTCTCCTTCCGAGTTGTTTCCCTGGTAGCAGAGCCTTTCAGCCCAGAGTTGCTTCCCTGGTAGCAGAGCCTTCCAGCCCAGAGTTGCTTCCCTGGTAGCAGAGCCTTTCAGCCCAGAGTTGCTTCCCTGGTAGCAGAGCCTTCCAGCCCAGAGTTGCTTCCCTGGTAGCAGAGCCTCCCAGCCCAGAGTTGCTTCCCTGGTAGCAGAGCCTTCCAGCCCAGAGTTGCTTCCCTGGTAGCAGAGCCTTCCAGCTCAGAGTTGCTTCCATGGTAGCAGAGCCTCCCAGCCCGGTCTCCTTCAGAGTTGTTTCCCTGGTAGCAGAGCCTCTCAGCCCGGTCTCCTTCAGAGTTGGTTCCCTGGTAGCAGAGCCTCCCAGTCCGGTCTCCTTCAGAGTTGCTTCCCTGGTAGCAGAGCCTCCCATCCCAGAGTTGCTTACCTGGTACAGTAGCCATCCCAGTCTCCTTAAGAGTTGCTTCCCTGAGCAGAGACCATCCCAGAGTTGCTGCTTACCTGGTAGCAGAGCCACTTTTTCCCCTTCCTTCATTCAATGCACAACATTAGGGCAACTAGCACTTATTAAGGCACTCCCAGTGAACAGAACAAAACAAGGAAGGAAGAAGAGACTAAACAATAACAATGGAGCAATGGGAGAGACAATGAAACATTAAACACTAAAATGTCAGCCACTAAGCATTGCTGTAGGTGCTTTTTAAAGACAAGGTTAGAGTTCAAAGCAACATTGTTATCAGGCCAAGCTTTCCACAAGGGAACAACATTGGCAAAGAAGATGGTAGTTTGTTTTGACAGAAGGTCTTAATAGCGCACATGAGTTCACAATTCTCAGGCGGGGAGAGTTGTGCAGGGAAAACACTGAGTCAGGGATGAGTGAGCCACCTGTCAGGATATATAGCGCACATGAGTTCACAATTCTCAGGAGAGGAGAATTGTGCAGGGAAAACACTGAGTCAAGGATGAGTGAGCCACCTGTCAGGATATGCCGGCACAAGCACAGCTTATGATATAATCTCCTGCTCAACAATGTTGACCACCCAAGGTCCTGACACAGAACCTCACCATCCATGGACCAGTTGCCTGTGGCCAACCTTGCTGTAAAGTTCTGAACCCTCTCAAGCTTCCAGATGTTATATGCCTGATGAGGGTCCCACACACCACTGCAGCATGGGAAGCACCAGGGATCTATAGAAGTATGACAAACATCGCCTATATACCTGCCAGCTTGAAATTGTGGTACAGGAAACCCAGTAACTGTCTTGCCTTGCAGCAAGCCTGGGCCATGTGCATGCTCCACACAGGTCCTCATGGATGGTGACTCCCACAGGTACCTGAAGGACGATACCTGCTGGATCTGCTCTCCATCCCACAAGGCTTTGGTTGCTGCTGCTTCCTGGAGATCACAAGACATTTGGTCTTCTTAATGTTGAGGTGCAGGTTTTGTGACTTCACCCACTCGGCAATAAGATCAATGTTGCATTGCACAGCTAGCAGATCTCCATCACAGGTGATTGGTTTGCAATAGACTATATATATCATCTGCCAATAGTCTAATTCCCCCTGAACTGGAGATAGACTGACCATCTATAGAAAGTAGGGTGCCCAGGATCGAACCTTCTCAGAAGTCACAGCCAGACGGCAGTTTGCTGGTTTGTCTCAGGGGAGAAGACATTCCTGGAGCATTATTGAGCATGCTTCACATAGTAGAGCTCAAGTGGTTGAAGTGCAGAGCAACAGCTGGTGACTAGTGTGCTTCACATAGTAGAGCTCAAGTGGTTGAAGTGCAGAGCAACAGCTGGTGACTAGTGTGCTTCACATAGTAGAGCTCAAGTAGTTGAAGTGCAGAGCAACAGCTGGTGACTAGTGTGCTCCACATAGTAGAGCTCAAGTGGTTGAAGTGCAGAGCAACAGCTGGTGACTAGTGTGCTCCACATAGTAGAGCTCAAGTAGTTGAAGTGCAGAGCAACAGCTGGTGACTAGTGTGCTTCACATAGTAGAGCTCAAGTGGTTGAAGTGCAGAGCAACAGCTGGTGACTAGTGTGCTACACATAGTAGAGCTCAAGTGGTTGAAGTGCAGAGCAACAGCTGGTGACTAGTGTGCTTCACATAGTAGAGCTCAAGTGGTTGAAGTGCAGAGCAACAGCTGGTGACTAGTGTGCTTCACATAGTAGAGCTCAAGTGGTTGAAGTGCAGAGCAACAGCTGGTGACTAGTGTGCTCCACATAGTAGAGCTCAAGTGGTTGAAGTGCAGAGCAACAGCTGGTGACTAGTGTGCTCCACATAGTAGAGCTCAAGTGCTAGTTGAAGTGCAGAGCAACAGCTGGTGACTAGTGTGCTCCACATAGTAGAGCTCAAGTGGTTGAAGTGCAGAGCAACAGCTGGTGACTAGTGTGCTTCACATAGTAGAGCTCAAGTGGTTGAAGTGCAGAGCAACAGCTGGTGACTAGTGTGCTTCACATAGTAGAGCTCAAGTGGTTGAAGTGCAGAGCAACAGCTGGTGACTAGTGTGCTCCACATAGTAGAGCTCAAGTAGTTGAAGTGCAGAGCAACAGCTGGTGACTTGTGTGCTTCACATAGTAGAGCTCAAGTGGTTGAAGTGCAGAGCAACAGCTGGTGACTAGTGTGCTCCACATAGTAGAGCTCAAGTAGTTGAAGTGCAGAGCAACAGCTGGTGACTTGTGTGCTTCACATAGTAGAGCTCAAGTGGTTGAAGTGCAGAGCAACAGCTGGTGACTAGTGTGCTCCACATAGTAGAGCTCAAGTAGTTGAAGTGCAGAGCAACAGCTGGTGACTTGTGTGCTTCACATAGTAGAGCTCAAGTGGTTGAAGTGCAGAGCAACAGCTGGTGACTAGTGTGCTCCACATAGTAGAGCTCAAGTGGTTGAAGTGCAGAGCAACAGCTGGTGACTAGTGTGCTTCACATAGTAGAGCTCAAGTGGTTGAAGTGCAGAGCAACAGCTGGTGACTAGTGTGCTTCACATAGTAGAGCTCAAGTGGTTGAAGTGCAGAGCAACAGCTGGTGACTAGCGTGCTCCACATAGTAGAGCTCAAGTGGTTGAAGTGCAGAGCAACAGCTGGTGACTAGCGTGCTCCACATAGTAGAGCTCAAGTGGTTGAAGTGCAGAGCAACAGCTGGTGACTAGTGTGCTCCACATAGTAGAGCTCAAGTAGTTGAAGTGCAGAGCAACAGCTGGTGACTAGTGTGCTTCACATAGTAGAGCTCAAGTGGTTGAAGTGCAGAGCAACAGCTGGTGACTAGTGTGCTCCACATAGTAGAGCTCAAGTAGTTGAAGTGCAGAGCAACAGCTGGTGACTAGTGTGCTCCACATAGTAGAGCTCAAGTGGTTGAAGTGCAGAGCAACAGCTGGTGACTAGTGTGCTCCACATAGTAGAGCTCAAGTGGTTGAAGTGCAGAGCAACAGCTGGTGACTAGTGTGCTCCACATAGTAGAGCTCAAGTGCTAGTTGAAGTGCAGAGCAACAGCTGGTGACTAGTGTGCCCCACATAGTAGAGCTCAAGTGGTTGAAGTGCAGAGCAACAGCTGGTGACTAGTGTGCTTCACATAGTAGAGCTCAAGTGGTTGAAGTGCAGAGCAACAGCTGGTGACTAGTGTGCTTCACATAGTAGAGCTCAAGTGGTTGAAGTGCAGAGGTAACAGCTGGTGACTAGTGTGCTCCACATAGTAGAGCTCAAGTGGTTGAAGTGCAGAGGTAACAGCTGAGAAGAAGCAGGATCTTGTGATAAGGTGAGCAGTGAGAGCTAGTTTACAGAGGAAGTAGTACGACCTGAGACAAACCAAAGGTGAGCAGGCTCATAGCTAGTTTACAGAGTTACTAGTGACCTGAGACAAACCAAAGGTGAGCAGGCTCATAGCTAGCTAGCTAGCTAGTTTTCATAGGTAGTAGTATGACCCGAGACAAACCAGTCAACTCCTTGCAATGAATTCTGAGAATAACTAGCAGGGGAGCTCAGCACTAACACCACTTCAACCACTTAAACTTCCACTCTCCATTATTCCTCGGCCATAGCTTGCATGAACACGAGGGGGGGGGAGGGGGATCCGATTGTAGCAAATTTTGTGAGCTTTCCTGTCCTATAATTTTGGTCAATATTCGCTGTTCAGTGTACGTGCAATGCTCAGGGACTCATTGAGAATCATGGGAGGTGGGGGGGAAACAATGGAGCACATAGAGTTATTGATACACAAGTGGGCATGACTGAATGTTGCTAGAGTCCCCCATTCGATGATGTAGCTTCAAAATTATGATTGATGCCACACCCACTATTTTATTCATGGTATAAGTGCATCCTTGAATGAAGATAATTTGTAGCTGCGTATATGACACATCCTTGGAGAATGGGAGATGAAGAGGGAGATGAAGATAGCTTGATTTGTATACCATAATGAGTACATGCATGCATGAAGATTCTGAGCTGCTGACGATCGTCTTGGTACAAAAGGAGAATGTCTGGCATGCACTTTGACCCATGAGTGATACTGGATTGTGGACAGACACTTCAGTACACTTACTAGCCTTCTCTGTGGACAGACACTTCAGTACACTAACTAGCCTTCTCTGTGGACAGACACTTCAATACACACTCTAGCCTTCTCTGTGGACAGACACTTCTATACACACTCTAGCCTTCTCTGTGGACAGACACTTCAACACACACTCTAGCCTTCTCTGTGGACAGACACTTCAGTACACACTCTAGCCTTCTCTGTAGACAGACACTTCAGTACACACTCTAGCCTTCTCTGTGGACAGACACTTCTATACACACTCTAGCCTTCTCTGTGGACAGGCACTTCAACACACACTCTAGCCTTCTCTGTGGACAGGCACTTCAACACACACTCTAGCCTTCTCTGTGGACAGACACTTCAACACACACTCTAGCCTTCTCTGTGGACAGGCACTTCAGTACACTTACTAGCCTTCCCTGTGGACAGACACTTCAACACACACACTAGCCTTCTCTGTGGACAGACACTTCAGTACACTTACTAGCCTTCCTTGTGGATAGACACTTCAGTACACTTACTAGCCTTCCCTGTGGACAGACACTTCAGTACACACACTAGCCTTCTCTGTGGACAGACACTTCAGTACACTTACTAGCCTTCCCTGTGGACAGACACTTCAGTACACTTACTAGCCTTCCCTGTGTACAGACACTTCAGTGCACACACTATGTATATAGCCTTCTCTATGGACAGACACTTCAGTACACACACACTATATATAGCCTTCTCTATGGACAGACACTTCAGTACACACACACACACACACCTTCTCTATGGACAGACACTTCAGCACACACTATGCCTTCTCTATGGACAGACACTTCAGCACACACACACACTATATATAGCCTTCTCTATGGACAGACACTTCAGTACACACACACACACACTATATATAGCCTTCTCTATGGACAGACACTTCAGTACACACACACTAAATATAGCCTTCTCTATGGACAGACACTTCAGCACACACTATGTATATATAGCCTTCTCTATGGACAGATACTTCAGTACACACACACTATATAGCCTTCTCTATGCACAAACACTTCAGTACACACTATATATAGCCTTCTCTATGGACAGACACTTCAGTACACACACACACACACACACACACACACTATATATATAGCCTTCTCTATGGACTGACACTTCAGTACACACACACACTATATATAGCCTTCTCTGACAGACACTTCAGTACACACACTATGTATATATATATATAGCCTTCTCCATGGAAAACACTTCAGTACACACACTATATGACTTCCCTCTTCAATTCACACACTATCTCTATTCTTGTGTATAGGCACTTCTCCTCCAGGATGGTTGAGGCTGGAGGCAGACACTTGTCAGAGCCAGTGTACCAGCTCTTTGGTGTGGGCGGGGCTGTTGTTGGCTTAGCTAAAGAGCATATTTATTGGTGGAGTGCATGTAGTACATGTTGAAAAAGAAACTAATTAGTCTCATGAGTAGTATGTTTGATGTGTGGGCCTGCCCAACATCAATAAATACCCACTCCCTCCCAATTAATAGCAATAATAATATTAATAAGACTGAACTTTAAGATTGAACTATAATAATAATAATTATTATTATTATTATTATTATTATTATTATTATTATTATTATTATTATTATTATTATTATTATTATTATTATTATTATTATTATTATTATTATTATTATTATTATTATTATTATTATTATTATTATTATTATTATTATTATTATTATTATTATTATTATTATTATTATTATTATTATTATTATTATTATTATTATTATTATTATTATTATTATTATTTTATTTTATATAATAATCAATTGATAGTTATACAATTAATTTATATAAGTTGAAGTAATGATATTAGTTGAAGAAGTCAGTAGCGGTTGACATATCAGCCGCTATTATTATTATTATTATTATTATTAATTATTATTATTATTATTATTATTATTATTATTATTATTATTATTATTATTATTATTATTATTATTATTATTATTATTATTATTATTATTATTATTATTATTATTATTATTATTATTATTATTATTATTATTATTATTATTATTATTATTATTATTATTATTATTATTATTATTATTATTATTAATTGTTATTGTTATTGTTATTGTTATTGTTATTGTTATTGTTATTATATTTATTGTTGTTATAGTTATATCATTTATTATTGTTGTTGTTATTGTTGTTGTTGTTTGTTGTTGTTGTTTGTTGTTGTTATTATTATTATTATTAATATTATTGTATTACATGTATTATTATTCTATTATTATTATTACTATTATATTTATTGGTGTTATTATTGTTATTATTATTGTTGTTATTATTGTTATTATTATTGTTGTTATAGTTATAATAGTTATAGTTATATTATTATTTATTTATTATTATTATTATTATTATTATTATTATTATTATTATTATTATTATTATTATTATTATCATTGTTAAATATTATTATATTATTATTTATAGTATTATTGATAAGGCATGCAAGTACATGGTCATACAGGGCATGCACTCCTTCACTGGTTACGTGAGATTAACTGACCAGGTCATTGGCTATTTGTAGTGCAATGCTGCACCAGAGTTACTATCCAGTCTTGATGTCTCTAAGTACAAAGGTCCATCCACTCTCTCCATGCTGAACAGTGTGGTAAAGAAAATTCTTGTGCTGAAAAGTTGCCACTTTTCAAAGATTTCCTTTAGCCTACCTGCTACACAGATTACTCTATATTCTATTCTCTTACCATCGACTAGCACCTGCCTCATGTACATACAACGAGGCTTGTCATGTCCCCTCCCTCCCCTTCCATTCCTTACTGGCAAATAAGTGCACAACTGTACTCGGTGCTCAAAGCACTTCATCTGTAATGATCATGTTCATAATTTTTCATTTGCTGTCGTTGCCAAGGGGAAGATGTTGATCATGTTCATAATGTTTGTTTCATTGGCTGTCGTTGCTAAGGGAAGATGTTGACCGTGTTCGTAATGTTTGTTTCATTGGCTCTCATTGCTATGAGAAGATGGCAAAGTCAACTGGAAACTTCATCACTCTGAACGAAGCCATTGCCCGTTTCACGGCAGACGGGACTCGTCTCGCTCTGGCAGATGCAGGGGACACCTTGGAGGATTCAAACTTTGTCTACGACATGGCAGACGGAGGTCTTCTTCGCCTCTACTCCCAGCTAGACTGGATCAAGGTAGGCTGCCAAGGGACATGTACACTACATGCACACCCTGTACACACTCACCCCACTGAGCAGATGAGCACGTGCCAGCCTCCACATGGTTTGTGAACATTTCCAGTTTATTCTGCACCTGCCACCTTTGTCTTGTTGGCTCGGCTGTTACTGGCTGTCCACATGTGTTGGTCAAATATGGTGTGTGTGGCATCGTAAATGAGGTGTTTAGACTAACAGAGTGTTGTCGTCATCGACAGCTGGTGTGCTAATGATGTCATCTTTTCATCCATTACTTATTGCCACACCTTTCCGAATCATTTCTTGGAAGGATTTATTATTGTGTCTATCTAAGGACGGAGGAACGCTTGGGGCTACCCAATACAACCTCATGTTGTTAAGTAATGCTCTTGTAAAGTAGTATAATGGCGGTTATCATAGTCGGAAGATATAAGCTAAGGCTAGGGTTGTGTTCCATCTTTACGACACATCTCCTCGTAGCAGCGCAAAGACTTGTCTTATTGTAAGCCAGTCCTGCAGCAATTAGTATGTTGCACTTTGAACCCAGCATGTGTTGATTTCTACTTGTGTGATGTGTTTTGTTTGTTTGTTTTAAGGAAATTATTGGACAGAAGAATTTGCTCAGGGACGACCCCAGGGAGTGTTTTACCTACCAGGACCGGATTTTTGACAATGAGATAAACCGGCTGATCCAGGTGGCCGATCAGCATTACGAGAACATGATGTTCCGTGATGCAGTCAAAGCTAGCTTCTACGACCTCCAGGCTGCACGGGATAGGTACAGGGACATCACAGGTGTGGGTGATGGCATGAACTGGCAGTTGGTGGAGAGATTCATCAAAGTATGTTGTCGCATTCAGTAGACGCATTCAGTAAAGGTCATTTTTGTATGTTTTGGTCATTTTAAGGTTGGTCATTTTAAGCTCGTTGTTGTTGTTGTTGTTTATGGTCGTCAGGTGCAGGCATTACTCTTGAGTCCAATCTGCCCACACTTATCCGAGTACGTGTGGACAGTAATAATGAAAATGGTAAGAGCAATTGTGTTTAGCATTCTTCCCAAATTTTTTTATTACTTGCATAGCCTGATGCTATCATACGAGCTCGTTGGCCAGAGGCTGATGCTGTTGACAACACCCTTGTCAAGGAGGCCAGCTATCTTAACGAGATTGTGCACGAGTTCAGAGTTCGTATCAAGAAGATGATGGACATCAGAGTGAAGGTAAGACAGTGATGTACGTAGGCAGGAATTTCTACTCGATAAGTTGGTGCCCATCTTTGATGTGGATCGTGTGGACCCTTTGCTTGAAACTTGTTACATCTCACTTCTCTCTTAGAAAGTATTGGTTTCTGCGGTCAGGCCGGAGTATGGGGTGATCTACGTGGCTGAGCGCTACCCGGAGTGGCAGCATGTGACTCTCCTAAAGCTGGCGGAGCTGTACAACGAGGAACAGAACACTCTCCCGCCCAATAATGAGCTCCTGGCAGTGCTGAAGAAGATGGAGGCCCTGAAGCCCCATATGAAGAAGCTCATGCATTTTGTGCAGTATGTCAAGGTGGGAGGTCGTCAGCTATGAATGTTTGAATGATCATGTGAGATGGTCATCTTGGCTTGTGGTGGCCATGTGATCTTACTAAGTGGTCACGTGAGATGGCCATCCTGGCTTGTGATAGTCATGTGATCTTACTAAGTTATGAGTTGCTGATGTTTGTATATGAAATATGAAATAGCAAAAGGTTCGTAGCAAAATAGTAATTTAGCTGGGGGGGGTGGCCCCCCCAAATTGCATGAGACGCCATCCATGCTACATAATGAGTGGTATTTATACAACATTTCAAATCATTGTGTTAATACCATATAATAAAGAATGGGCAAAGAAAAACACTTCAGGTGGTTCTCATTAAGTATAGCTAGTGCTCTACCCTAGTTGCACTTCAGAATCAAAATTCCTTACTTCATCTACCCAAAAGCATTGATTGCTATATACATGTGTACCAACGTCATTTGTGCAGCGCAATTTAAACAAAAAAAAATCACCACTGCTGCCAGTGGGGGCAAGTCTAACAGCATTCTAAATGCCTAACAACTGTGAAACATCACGGCAGAACTATTGCGTTTCACTACAGGAAGCAATTCAGGTATGGTATTGTTTATTGGTGTGTTGCTTTTTACAGGGGCTGCTTCAAGAGAAAGGGAAGGATGCGCTTGGTCCCACTGCTCCATTCAATGAGAAATCTACTCTCCAGATCAACATCAACTACTTGGTCCGCTCTCTGGAGGTAGAGTATAATATGTGACCCCTTACCAGCTTATGTCCTAGCCCTGGCTGATTGCATGTACGCAATATTGACATCAATTAATTATATGCTGTTTGTTTAGTTAAAAGAGATATGGATTGAGTCTGTGTCAGCCACCACAGACCAGAAGATCAAAGATGAGTGTGCCCCAGGGAAGCCCATGTCTGTCTTCACCAGCAAGCCACACAAGGTAGACAGACGCCAAGAATCTCTGTGATATGGAGGCTGAGAGCAAAATTGGTTGTGTTCTTCCTTCCTTCAGACAGCGGTCGTGCATTCTTAGACATCATTTGTGTTTGGGCTTGATCGCTCATTCTAATATTTTTCATCGTAAAATATATATTTCAAGGCTTCCCCCCCCCAAACCCAAATATGACTTCTTTTTTCCTTTCTCCCTGGGCAATGGGTCCCCGCATCTTTGTAGGCGATCTCAGATAATTGTGAGGCAGGATAGACGTATGAAGTCTCATTTTTGTCATTTATTTCTCAAGGAAACTCTGTGTGTGTGCAAGCATGTGCATGCGTGTGTGTGTGCATGCGTGTGATGTGTCCCCCCAACTACAGCATTTTCAAATAGAAAGTGAGGAACTTGGTGCCCTTAGAACCCCTCTGAGTGCCTTGAACTTTTTCATGTCTTTAGTTTAAAAAAACTTTAAATTTAAACACGTTTGCATCCAATGGGCTGGATCTACCATGGGGCGGGAAGGAGGATCTCTAACCACTACGAGAGCTCTCTCTCTCTCAACTTTATTTATTTGTATATAGATGAGCCTTCTGGTAACGTTGGTGAATCCTCAGCGATGTGTGGGCTACTTCACTATCTCCATAGCAATTTACGATGGAGACACATTCCTGTGTGTGGTGGACAGGGTGAGGAGGGAGAGTAGAGTGCCTGGTAAGTGCGTGCTTCCATGGATGACGTCCTGGATATGGTATCTTGCTGCACAATTCTAGAGAGATGGATATCCAATCTCCCCTTATGTTGACCAAATCCCCAAAACCTATGCATCTGCAAGGCAGCGACACCCTATGAGGGGAAATGTCTCAAGCATTTATTAATTTCCATAAGGAGCTGTGACACAGGCATCTAGTATACTACAGGAAGTGCTGTAATGAGATTCATCAACTGATGATCCCACCAACTCTAGACCCAGTTAGTTAGTATACTAGCTTAGTAGTTTGTCTATTGTATTTGAGATGGGCCACTGCAGAGCATGCTGGTGGGAGTGGAGTGCAGCTTTCTATTGGTGTAGAGATGGTCATCAAGTAGTAGCTGCAAGTAACCAATAGTTCTGCAAGTCCATGGAGAAGCCAAGCAGGAGGGGAAAACCCCCCTGTGATTGCCAGCATAGGGTGGTAGAATAGGCATGGGCAGACAGTGGCCACTCTATTTTTAGTGGCTCGGTACTTTTCAAGATTAGACTAATAGCCAGCCAGTGCATGCGATACTCCTTTCAAATAGGCTCTCCCTCCCTCTCTTTTCTCCTCTCTTTCCCCCTCTCCATCTCTCCCCTCCCTCACTCACTCTTTCTCTGCTTTGATATAAATATGTTTAGTGAGCAGTATTGAATGTTACTTTATTCACAGTTAGAATCCAATGCACGGATCTGAGCAGCAAGTGGAGTTTGACTTCCAGCACTCGCTAAATCAATGCACAAATATTTAACTCTTCAATAATATCCCAGAACGCAACAGTGTCGATAGGAAAAGCACCTTATATGGTAATATGCACATTGGTTGTTCTGGACTTCCGTTCAGAACACACCTAGGATTGTCAGTCTATACACCTTGATGATCATCGAGTTACCCTGTCTAGAAAAGCAGTTACTACAACAAAGGGCCACCATGTTGACCTGGCATAGACAGAGTTCTGTATGGCATGTTGATTCCCACTCCTTACTAGGAAGTCCTAGTTGGATAAGTACGTTGCATAAAGGCCAGTCTGCAGTATGTGGTGAGTTTTTATGCTGATAATGTTCGATGACCGTAGCGCTATGTTGGAATACACTCGAGTGTTCTAGAATCAGTGTGAACTTGTGACCTTGCAAACTAGCCTTAAAATTGTGACCTTGTGCAGCACCAGCCTTAAAATTTTGTGACCTTGTGCACCAGCCTTAAAATTTTGTGACCTTATGAACAAGCCTTATAATTTTGTGAACTTGTGAACCAGCCTTATAATTTTGTGATCTTGTGAACCAGCCTTATAATTTTGTAACCTTGTGCACCAGCCTTTAAAATGTTGTGACCTTGTGCACCAGCCTTAAAATTTTGTGACCTTGTGAACCAGCCTTATAATTTTGTGACCTTGTGCACCAGCCTTTAAAATTTTGTGACCTTGTGCACCAGCCTTAAAATTTTGTGACCTTGTGCACCAGCCTTAAAATTTTGTGACCTTGCCATATAATTTTGTGACCTTGTGCACCAGCCTTTAAAATTTTGTGACCTTGTGCACCAGCCTTAAAATTTTGTGACCTTGTGCACCAGCCTTAAAATTTTGTGACCTTGCCATATAATTTTGTGACCTTGTGCACCAGCCTTTAAAATTTTGTGACCTTGTGAATCAGCCTTAAAATTGTAACCTTGTGCACCAGCCTTAAAATTTTGTGACCTTGTGCACCAGCCTTAAAATTGTGACCTTATGAACCAGCCTTAAAATTGTGACCTTGTGCACCAGCCTTAAAATTTTGTGACCTTTTGAACCAGCCTTATAATTTTGTGACTTTGTGCACCAGCCTTAAAATTTTGTGACCTTATGAACCAGCCTTATAATTTTGTGACCTTGTGAACCAGCCTTAACATTTTGTGACCTTGTTAACCAGCCTTAAAATTTTGTGACCTTGTGCACCAGCCTTATAATTTTGTGACCTTGTGAACCAGCCTTAAAATTGTGACCTT
The DNA here is from genome assembly GCA_028752905.1 of Cladorhizidae sp. MBARI D1340-BT2. Lineage (NCBI taxonomy): Eukaryota > Metazoa > Porifera > Demospongiae > Poecilosclerida > Cladorhizidae > Cladorhizidae sp. MBARI D1340-BT2. The sequence goes on from JAQNBH010000017.1 coordinate 6,511,856, forward strand.
TTGTGACCTTGTGAACCAGCCTTATAATTTTGTGACCTTGTGCACCAGCCTTAACATTTTGGACCTTGTGAACCAGCCTTAAAATTTTGTGACCTTGTGAACCAGCCTAAACATTTTGTGACCTTGTGAACCAGCCTTATAATTTTGTGACCTTATGAACCAGCCTTAAAATTTTGTGACCTTGTGAACCAGCCTTAAAATTTTGTGACCTTGTGAACCAGCCTTAAAATTGTGACCTTGTGAACCAGCCTTAAAATTGTGACCTTGTGAACCAGCCTTAAAATTTTGTGACCTTGTGCACCAGCCTTAAAATTTTGTGACCTTATGAACCAGCCTTATAATTTTGTGACCTTGTGAACCAGCCTTATAATTTTGTGACCTTGTGAACCAGCCTTAAAAGATCATGTGCTCTAATTGAATTGGTCGAAAGTTTCATTGGTTCTCTGTGTGGGAGTGGGTGTGGTCAAATTTCATTGGCCATGGGCAGTAGCTGAGCACTGCAATCTCCAGTGGATGAGTCCTGTCGCCTAATTTCAAGTAGCCTCAGGCTGTTATAAAGAGGTGAAATGTTATAGCGATAGGTGTGTCCTCATTATCAGTGCCAGTCAGTCATGAGAACAGCTAAACTGGGTATCACTAAATAGAACTAGAGACAGCTCTTTCATATGCATGTGTTCTTTCATATGCTTGTGAACCTCTTTCACATGCACATGAACCTCTTTGATATGCGTGTGAACAGTGAGCAGATGAACTGCTTAAGGGAAACCTTACTTTCATCAAGTAGCCTCACATGTGGTATAGTTTACCACCTAAATGTTGCGCGGTGAACGGACGGCATGTAAGGAAAGTCTTTAAGTGTGTGTGTGTGTGTGTGTGTGTGTACTGAAGCCCGAGCCAAAGAGCTTGGAGCTTTGAATCTTGCTGCTCTGTGGTCACAAGTGCATGCCAGCCCATACATGTCCGATGTCGTCGTCGTCAATCCCATGTCATCTATGGATGACCAAGTTACTAGAGGGATTCACATGGATCATTCAGGGATGGCGGAGTTACTCGAGACATCCGGGATGGCGGAGTCACTAGAGACATCTGCGGATGGCAGAGTCACTAGAGACATCCGTGGGTGGCAGAGTTACTAGAGACATCTGGGATGGCGGAGTTACTAGAGACATCCACAGATTCAGAGTTACTAGAGACATCCGTTACTAGAGACATCTACAGATGGCAGAGTTACTAGAGACATCCACGGATGGCAGAGTCACTAGAGACATCGGATTGCAGAGTTACTAGAGACATCCGTGGATGGCAGAGTTACTGGAGACATCAGCGGATGGCAGAGTTACTAGAGACATCTGCAGATGGCAGAGTTACTAGAGATATCCGCAGATGGCAGAGTTACTAGAGACATCTGCGGATGGTAGAGTTACTAGAGACATCCGCAGATGGCAGAGTTACTAGAGACATCTGCAGATGGCAGAGTTACTAGAGACATCGGATTGCAGAGTTACTAGAGACATCCGCGGATGGCAGAGTTACTAGAGACATCTGGGGATGGCATAGTTACTGCAGACATCAGCAGATGGCAGAGTTACTAGAGACATCTGCAGATGGCAGAGTTACTAGAGACATCCGCAGATGGCAGAGTTACTAGAGACATCTGCAGATGGCAGAGTTACTAGAGACATCCGCAGATGGCAGAGTTACTAGAGACATCCGTGGATGGCAGAGTTACTAGAGACATCCGCAGATGGTAAAGTTACTAGAGACATCCGCGGATGGCAGAGTTACTAGAGACATCCGCAGATGGCAGACTTACTAGAGACAGATGGCAGAGTTACTAGAGACATCCTTGGATGGCAGAGTTACTAGAGACATCCGCGGATGGCAGAGTTACTAGAGACATCCTTGGATGGCAGAGTTACTAGAGACATCCGCGGATGGCAGAGTTACTAGAGACATCCAGGGTTCATCCGTGGATGTCCACAAATGCCCCATGCCCTTACTGTCAGAGTATCCACGGATGGAAGAGTTACTAGAGATCCATGGATACTCTGACAAGGGGTTCATGGGCATATGTGGACACCCGCGGATAAACCCTGGATATCCCTAGTAACTCCTCCATCCGTGGATACTCTGACAGTGGGGTCATTGGGCATATGTGGGCATCCGCTGTTGTTATGTGTGCCGGTTCAAAACTTTATTTGGGGTGTTTTATCTCTAGTGGATCTCAGCGATGCTGCTTGCCATTGTGATGGAGACTGCTTGGGGTGTTTGATCTCTAAGCGATGCTGCTTGCCATTGTGATGGAGACTGCTTGGGGTGTTTTATCTCTAGTGGACCTCAACGATGCTGCTTGCCATTGTGATGGAGAGTTTTTGTTCAATTCCAAAATTTGCTGCACTCCAAAATGGGCAACTCTGGTTGAAAATTTCTCCAGAGAAGGACGTATCCCCCCCCATACTGATCTTATTTCTGTTCTGGCAGCAGATGATGTATGTTCAGCATAACCAACAATGACAGCAAGTAGTTGTGGACTCCAAGCTCCTGCATAACTAAGGAGTAGCCATGCAGTGGTATCTGGACCCCCTCACTCATACACGCTGCAAGTAGTGTCATAATAGATGTTCGTTTGTTTGTTTGTTTCTTTTATTTGTGAGTGCATTCAACATCTACAGTTTCCATGAAGAGACGTCAGCACCAAGGAAGTCGCCTGGCAACGCAGCTATGTTCAGCGAACACGGTTTCAAGGAATAATTGTTTCGGATTGTACGCCCATGTCTGCTGGGATTGGTCGATGTATTGAATTTGAAATGCTATCCCAAAAGCTATTTAATATTCTTTGATTATCGTGCTAGTGATGGATTTCTATATCATCAGACCCTAATTTTGGTGTTTCTTTGTCCATTAGAACCTAATCTTGGCTATCACCTGCTTTCTGGAAAATCAACACAAGGTCGCTGCCAAATGCAACCCACAACACGTTTCTTTGTCCTTCGTGAAGCCGAACTTTTCTTGATTTCTGGTCCCCCTTTGTAACCCGTCTCTTGCAGGATTCTTTCTCAAGAGGCCCCATCTATCTTTAAAAAATCCACTCGTGCACTTGACCGTGTACTTACATTTTAGCGCCTAATGAAAACACTCATTGTATAGAGTGGGGCTTCCTCTAGCTAATTTCAACTGTCTTGCACTTTCCAATTAAGAGTTAGAAATGCAGAAAACTTGGGCAGGCTGGTTTTGAGGCCCCCAACTTTGATTGCATGTACCTTGGGTATGGTTGTACCTATGCAACAGTTTTTAGCATCAAAAGAAAGCACACAGAGAGAGCTATATTTTGAGAGTGAAGTGTGCAGAATTTATTTGAGCTCCAAAGTCATAACCAGTCCTTTATTTGTAAAAATAAGAGGAAACCCATGTGGTTTTAGTGTTGTCAAACTGATTTACCACGAAAGTGTAATTTCATGCATTGACATTACATAAAGCAGTCTAATTTTTGTCCTTAGTAAATAATTTTTCCTGATGAAGGCTAGAGCATCTAGTCGAAACGTCGAGCGAATACAATTTCAAGTTGATTATTGAGAAGGTTATTGTAATGTTATTATCTCAAATGAGAGTTCATTGAGAATTTTTATATAATCTGAAAGCTCTAACATGGCTCTGCATTTTGAATGATCAGTTTTCTAATCCAGTCATTTTCTGATGAGATATAGTCAGTCACCTGAACAGTAAAAATGAAATTGGGTGAATGGGTGAAATAGAATTGTTTTATAATTAATTCATAAGTTGTATCTGTAGGTACTCTGATATCACCATAAATGACAAGTGTTGAAGACCTACAGTTGGGAGCTGCAATAGGGCATATAAATTAGTGACCTTTGTGGTTTTTCCCATATTTCAGCCCTAGTTTATTGCAACACTACTATTGTAGCATCATTGGAAAGCACACACGGTCAAGTGCACGAGTGGATTTTTTAAAGCTAGATGAGGGCCTCTTGAGAAAGAATCCTGCAAGAGGCGGGCTACAAAGGAGGACCTGAAATCAAGAAAAGTTGGGCTTCACGAAGGACAAAGAAACGTGTTGTGGGGTGCATTTTGAGACCAAAATCTTTGAAAATGAAGAAAGTAATAAAAATGTGTTTAGTTTTGTTTTTACCACAAGAAATGGTCTACTCCCTCCCCCCTTCCCCCCCCCCCCCCTTAAATTAACCCAAGCTGTACTCCATAATGTAGCCAACCAACAATGTCAATGTGCATAGATAATCATCAACTGATTTAAGTTTAAAAAATGGTGCATGCTAGTATAGACCCACTGGAAATGCAAATGCACGGACAAAATTCAAAATTGAGTGCTACTGATAAAGACACGTTCATCGTTTACTTCAGAAAACTAACAAACCACATCCCGGCAGAACTCTAAAAGCCAGAACAAATGACTCCATAGAAATGTACTAGACCTTTTCCAAGCGTAGCAATTTGTTGTGGGTCGTCTGGCAAGACTTATCATTCGCCCTCTTTTAGAAGGTGATTTGCTGAATGGATGCCCTCATTGGACAAGTGGACCATGACAGCACACAGTGCTTGAGTAGTTGGACCAGAAAAGGGAGGAAATGGAGATAGCGTGATGCATGATATGTGGTTGTTGTCATTGAAAACATGCCCACCCTCTCTCTCTTCAGTGTTGCAGATTGCTGACTGGCTATGTAGCATCACATTGCACATTCACAATTTAGCGCAGATAATCCTGGGCCTAGCCTCAATTTTTGCACCTGCAGGAATGTATGAATTCTAAACAATTACCTGCTTTTTTATATTCTCTTTCACACCGTATGTGCGAAGCAGGGTAAAGTATGACCATGCATTACACCATTTCTTCCCGCTTCTGATCAAACTAGCCAAGCACCTTGTGCTGTCATGGTCCACTTTTCCAATGAGGGCATCCATTCAGCAAATCACCTTCTAAAAGAGGGCGAATGAGAGTCTTGCTAGACGACCCATACCAAATCGCCACGCTTGGAAAAGGTCTATGGAGCCATTCCTTAAGTAGCAGGGTTAGGTGAAGACAACAGGAGGGTCTGCAGAAAGTTCAACATCAATCGTTTTCAGATTGGGAAGAACTCCGAGGGCACAACTGAGCAGAGTGACAGATGGATTAGCAGCTAGTATGCACTTGTGCATTGTGTACTGCATCCCTTGCAGGTGTGGGAAGTACTACATAGGGGAGACCAGCAGAAGACGAGAGAACATCAAGATGCCTGTAAAAAGTGTGTTAAAGAGAAATCTGCAATTGCTGAACATGCATGCAATGGACATCCTATTTTGTGGGAGGAAGCCACCATCTTAGCCCAGGCCAGAAAACTGAAGGAACTGCTAGTGAAGGAGGCATTGCACATTAGCCTAGCACCAAAGTGTGAGCGGTCAATCGAGACTGTGGAATGGCCTTACCTAGTGCTGAGGAGCCACTCTCAAGAGCCTGAACTTGAAACCATGACAACCAATAATTTTTTCTGAATCAAGCACATCGTTTTATTTATTTATTTATTTCGTATATTTAATTTGCTATTTATATTTTTGCACCCTGTACATGCACTTGGTACGTGTGCCAGGGTGTGGTTTGTATCACATGCTGGATACGTGTGCTTGGGTGTGGTTTCTATCACGTGGTGGATGGCGATATATAACAAGCTTATGCGAGTCTAAACATCTCATTATTCCTGATGAAGGCTAGAGCACCTGGTCAAAATGTCGAGACAAGTTGATTATTGAGAAGGTCATTGTAATGATCATTGCTATTATATATATATATATATAATCACATTCATGGTTGTTACAGGCAGTGTGCTAATGATGGATTTTGATCACTAATCTTATTTAAACCTTGGTCATAAACCTTGGTCATGATTTGTATTGGCAACGAGTGTCAATGCTCGTGCATCTGATGGATCACATGACGTAATTCACTAGTGCAAAGAGCGAGACTATTTTGAGGTATATACATTGTACAATATTATGTAATGAAGTGTCTAGCAGTTTTGTGCTCCATAAAGACCCTCCAAAAATCTGCCTCTGATTAATACCCATCCTAGCCACAAGACAACATGGATACTTCTCTTATTCCTGTATCTGTCGTATATCGGTTCATTGTTTTGCGTGTGTAGGTAACTTGGAAATGAACCTCCGTAGGTACAAGAAGGACCCACGTTCCGTTCCAGTATACGAAGACTCCAGTGGGTTGGTAGACATTGGTGCCAACAGTTGTTTCTCTATACTAGATCAGAAAGTACTTCTTTCTGACCCAGAAAATGGCTGTGATGGAATAGACATTGGCAGCTGCTTGCAATATGTGGTAGCGATTTGATAACTGATTTAAGTCATGTATATACTATAGCTATATATCTCCCCTATATCTCCCCCACCTTTTTTTCCTTTCTTTTCTTTCAGACTTCTATATATATATTATAAATAACATATGGCAGTCTATATATTCCAAGATGATTATGTATATAGTTTGGATGTGGAGTGGTAGCTCGTGTACCATTATAGTTTGGCCTCATGTGAAGGAGCGCTTGCCATTTTCTCTTTCTTGCATTGTAGTTGACTTTCCTTGTAAGTTATGGTGTTTTTCATATCCAACAGTTTCATCCTGCAGTGGGAAGACATCGGAGGTGCATGCACACTGTGGCATGGTATTTGCTAATGTGCTGATATAATTGTACAGTAGCTTGCAAGGTTTGAGGGGTAGCTATTATTTTCCCTGCTTGTGTACCCTTCAAACTGTTGATGGGAATAGTTATCTACCATCCTGAATGTATGTATGTGAATTATATAGAGAATTGCTTGCAACATTTATTCCATGTATGCATGGGACAACAAAGTGCTATTATATATGTATATATACTGTGGGTGTTTTTGTTTATTGTACAGAACAGAATGCTACCACGTTTAGTGCATGGGTTGATCTCCAACATCAAATGCATTTATTGACATCTGTCTTATTTTGACAATCCTGACACACACAACACTATCTTTAGGTGCACACACAGCTAAAGAGGCTTGGGAAACAATGGTGATCGCATCATGTGCTATTTTAGAGCAATGTTTTGACGTACCTTGCCTTGGTGTATGTGACGAGAATAATGATAGCCACAACAGTGACAATTATGAGGCAGAAAAGCACTGACATAGTGACGACTAGGGCAGTTAAGTTCCGGTGAGCTGGAAGTTCATTTCCTGTGAGAGGGGTGGGGTATACACCTAAAATTATACTCGTCATTGGAGCGATAGGTCGAGTTGGAACCCCATCTAGCTTGGCCCTCTGAAAGGGTGGGGTATATACTTGGAGCGATAGGTCGAGTTGGAACCCCATCTAGCTTGGCCATCTGTCACACCCATTATCCTTTGATTGGCCAACAACAAAAATACTTGGAGCTAATGGGGGAGATTTGAACATTTATTCCCTGTGAGCTTTTAAGTAAGAAAAGTGGTCATTTGTAGCAATTAATGGGTAGTGTGGAAATATATTCATCCCTTTAATGTACACCTTATAGCTTGAGGGAATCATTAAGTGTTTTATAGAGCAGTTTGCTGGAACATAACTGACCTGAGCTGCACTTCACACCAGCATCTTCCTTGTGTGTGCAATCATGGCCTCCTGAACTCCTTGTCCGGCACTGAAGCAGACTGGACTCTGTCCCATCACACTTGAGGTCGTCGAGGAGAATGGGAAGAGAAGTATTCCCTCCAAATGATGTGGCTTGGGCTTCTGTGGTATTTGCAATAGAAAGCTGCTGGGTGTTTTGTTTTAGGGGGAAATTGCATATTTGTCATCGTGATTACCAGAAGAAGTGTAGCCTAGCAGCCTGCATACAACAGCTGCTCCATTGTTGTCCCATGAGTCGTCGCAAATAGTGCCCCAGTTTCCCCCGAGACACACCTCCACTCTTCCTTCCCTTTTGGAGCTCCCGCCTGCCAGTCTAATGTCTTCGGTTGAGCATCCATCTACAACCCTGCCATCTGTAATGGTTAGATAAGCTGGCAATAACATTCACTTGAATCCCGGCTCAAAATTGACTCACTGGTGCAAATAAGACCCACGTCGTTATTTTGACTGGAATCCTCCATTTTTATTGTCCCATTAATGGCACCAGATTCCGAAAGAGTCAACGAGTAGATTTTTCCCTCTGCCTTGCCAAAAAAGGTGGCACTGGTTACTTCAAATCCTGCACGAGAGTAAGGTTTTTCTAAATGCATACTCAGTTGTGTGCACTTAGTCCACATTCTGATAAACCTGGCATCGTGCACAATATTAAGTTGTTTTGACTATGTACAAACTACCTGGTAATCCAAGTTGTTTACAAACAGCGGCTGCTTGGCTTGCTTCAAACCCACTCGAACTGGCTCTTCTGAAACTTCCGTCCACGCATACTTCCACGCGTCCCATGTTTTTGTGCTCACAAGTACTGCCAACCAGTCTTGCTACATTCTCTACGCATGGGATACCTGAAAGTTTTTAAACAAATGGCACCAAAATGGTCGTGTAAAGAGTGGCAGAGTTGGTCTCGGATGGGGAAGAGCTTAGCTAGCAATGGAAACTCACGTGAGCAGACGACACCAATCTCTTGAGAATGGTTGCAGTCTGTGACGAAGTCAAAGTGGGAGCCTACACACTCCAGCAAGTTCTGCTCACTTCCAAAGCAGTTGAGATTATTGAGGAAGATGGGGCCTGTTCCTATTCCGAAGCTGATGCCGTATGTAGCTATTCCTCCTGCGTTAAAATGGAATTATATACTTGAATGCATACGCAGCCACCAAGAACATATGACTAAGCTCATGCACACAACCTTATTGATATTTAACCAACTTGTTTCTGTGATGTTAAAACCCAGCTGTTTGCACACGACTTCGGCGATGTTCGAATCCCAACTCTGAATCCCGCCTCTGCACACAGTGCCCCAACGACTATTGACACATATTTCTACCCGTCCCTCGGCATCAGAGGAGCCTCCTTTCAGTCTCACGTCACCATTCTCACAACTCCTCTGGCTTTTGGACACTAGAGAGTCGGGGACAATACAGCACAAGATTATAAGCAGTAGCTGGATCACATTTCTTGAAAATTAGGGTGAGGCTCTTGTATTCACAATATTGCCAGTTCTACAGGATGTTTACTTTATTTTTTCTGTAGCCACATACCAGGACAGATGACTCCAGCCACTTCATTTTTCTTGCAATTGTGCTGGCTTAGATATTGCACGCTTGAGCACTGGAGTAGTTGGGACTCATTCCCTATGCACATTACATTGTCAAGCAGGATCGGTCCAGTACCAGAGCCAAAGAAACCATTTAATGTAGCCAGAGAACCTTGTAAGGTAACAAATAAAACGATCATGGTATGAGTGCTGGATTCAGCGGTGTGTGTGCATGCATCGGATACCTATAGTTTCAAAACCAAGCTGTTGGCATACTACAGCTGCCTCTGTGTCATCCCAGCTATTCGAGCAGATGGTTCCCCAATGCCCATTCCAACAGAGCTCCACTCTTCCTTCATTGTGTAAACTCCCATCAACAATACGGATGTTTCCGTTGGTACAGTATCCTTCAGGCTGCATGTGCTTTGGTGCTAAAAGGTGAAAGTAATTAGCAGTGAACTGTGAAGTGGTAAAATACATGGGGTGCATTCACTAACCAGTGCAGATAACATTAGCGTCGGTATTGTGATTGCATGTTCTCTCAGATGGTTGTCTCTTGGGACAATCTAGAAAGTTAGTTTCATTCCCTATGCAGCCAAGTTTAGAAAACCAAATCAACCCTCTTCCTCTGCCGTAGAAGGATTTCGGAAGTGCCAGTGATACTCCTGCATAAAGAATGACTATTATCCCCGACCACACACAACCAATCTTATAACTTTGCTCACCCACCTTACCAACATGTCCAGTATATTGCCACAATCTTTCCTATATAGTAGTCGACATAACCTTTACCTGTTCTGATGTGTCCCCCACCCACCCACCCCTCAAAAAAATGGGGGTGTTTATTGAGTATTTGACCACTTACGACCACAATTCTTATTAGCCAGACCACAGATAAAAAGCTTTAGTAGAGGTGATAACAATCCTCTTTGCTGTAAAATGCTACTCTAATAAGGCACTGTTTTTGAGAGCCTGCTCTGTTATTCCTGTAAATAATAGTAGAGGCAGTCTGATCCTTTTTTTTGAATGTCTGTACTCTAGATGTACCAGCAAGGAAGGAATCAAGAAAGAGATGAAGAGTTAGTAGAGTGTGTGTCTGTGGTGTTCAAGAAGGAGGGAATTGTAGGAGTGATGCTTGAGAAGGATGGTGCGGTGAGATGGACAGAATGGAAGTGGAAGAGGATAGGGGAAGAAGCAAACTGGTGGTTCTACTGAGAGAGAAGGTTAGGACGGAGTTAATGTTCCAGGAAAGGAGCGGTGGGGAGGCTGTATGTGCAGGGACAGCAATAAGACATAATCCTATCCCATCTCAGAACTAAAACTACACAGATGGGTTAGCTAATTATATTAGGTCTTATCCAGTTGACAAAGCCCACTCTCCTCCAGAGCTTTCTCTACCTAGCCACTACAGCATCATTATTAATAAAATTAATTAAAATCAAAGCAACATCATGGCTAATGATAGTTAAATTTGGTCAAACACTCGATCAACAAGCCAACTTTTCCCCCTTTTTTCCCCCTTCTTCTTTTTTTAGGGGGGGGGGGCATGGGGGGGGCATCGATGGAAGGGGGAAGTTTGTTAGAATAAAAGCTTGGCTATTGCCCAGATCATAGCATAGCCGCATAGTGATAGGTAAAGGGTCAAGATTACAAACCTAGGACATACTTGGTACTATCCTGGGGTGTCCATAGTGACTGTGAACTGACTATACAGCATGGATCCTGGAATCATAACTAAGGCTAGGGGTATTTTAGGGCTTGCAAGAGTGCTATATATGAGATTCTGGAGCTAGGACTAGTGATAGTCTAGGGCCAGTATTCCTATGTCTAGGGACTATTACAGGGTTTTCTGGGGCTAGAACGAGGATATTCTAAGGTTATGCTGTGCTAGGTTTGGGGATACCCCTATGTATCCAAGGATACAAGTGTTCTAAGATCCATAATGTATACTCCTCAGTCACCCACACAATTGTCCTGGGTACTCTCAGGAAAGGTTGTGGCAGTACTGGACATCCCTCCCAAACCTACTATTAAGAGCAATGTTATATAAGATGGTTTTTCCCCAGTTTTAGTATAGTAACTGTACCAGGATATCCTAGCTGATTGCAAATGACAGTAGCATCTGCGTTGTCCCATTGCTGGTCGCAGACTGTGCCCCAGTGACTGTTGATACAAACCTCCACCCGTCCCTCATACAGTCGTCCCTCTGTCCCATTCACTAGGCGCACTGATCCATCAAGACACATCTGTCTAGCTTCTCTGCATATGACTGCAGCATCCTCATTATGTCCGCAATTGTGGTCTCCTAGGCCATCATTCCTACACTGGTGGAGAAACTCTTCTGTTCCGTCACAACCTATATTGTCCAGCAATATGGTTCCAACTCCAGGTCCAAATGCACCAGAGCTAAGGGCAATAGCTCCTGTATGATGATAAGTTTGATGTGCATGAAAGGGAATGCTTTTGTATCTCTGTACCTTGAATTGAGAAACCTAGTTGCCTGCATGCCACGCCTGCGTCTATATGGTCCCACAGGTCATCACAGATGGTGCCCCAATGATCGTTGAAGCATACTTCTAACCTCCCTTCAGATTCATAGCGTCCCCCAGCCAGTCTGAGTTCTCCGTCACCACAAATATTGTAATGACCCATGGCTAAACAGAGAAACAGAGAAACTGATACATAGAGTGTTGTTACTGTGTTGTTGTTATTGATTTTCTTTCTCTGCCTACTAGTGGCGACGCAAAGAAATAAATTGTGAAGAGAGCATTGAGGAAGGTAAGATGGGAAGTGCAAGGGACTCGCTCAAGTTCAAGCAAGATATATATTCTATTCTAAACACACAATTATGTCATCTGATATATCATTGCAGTAGTTATTCATGTGTAGCATTTCCCCCCCCTCAGAGTGTCATCTGATTTTAGGGTTCAAATTTAGGGAGCTAGTGAACATTGAGATGAGAAGGCCAAGGGGAGGGAGAAGGTCATCTTTGGAGATTAATGGGGTAGAAGGAGACTGCTGGGAAGGTCCGCAGTCGGCTAGCTATAGGCAGCTGGGTAAGAGTTGCTATACTCTGGGTTAAATTCTTGATATTTTTTTCTACATTGCTGCCAGGTATACCATACTCTTGGTCCCCTACTCTCCAGACACCGAACAAAAGTCCTTGTCTCTTCTGTATCCCAGCTTAGCTGACACCATAGACTGGTCAGGGCATCCAAATTTATCAAACAACCTGATAGTCATGGACACCGTCAGCAGGTCTGGCAACTCTTCCTTTCCTGCTCAGCATGAGCATAGTCATGGATGCAATCAAGCTCTCTCCTGATGCATTAAGTGCTGGTGGCTTTGTTGCTGGTACATATTGTGGTAGTGCAATTGTATAATCGGTTACATAGCTATGTTTTTTTCCATGTTCTAGACCCAACGTGCAAAACAAAAGTTAGTACAGACGGGATCAGTTAGGATCAGACATGCATCAATGCTCTAGTTCAGACAGACAGCTCACAGAAAGTGCAGTACGCATGCAAAATTATATGTCTGGTGTGTTTCCTAATACTTTGTCACATGCCTAATGTGGGCCAAGTCAGAAGATGCCTGCGTCTGGTGTTGCCTTAAAAGTGGTGTTGTTGTGTTACTAGCTTTTCATTGATGATGAACTGTGACCTAAACATAACCCCCAGCAAATATGGTAGTGAGGAGAAACAGGAGTGTAGTGTTCCAGCATTCATTGTTTGAATATGTCTAGTGAGATATAGCTAGTAGTCAGCTGGTGGCGAACGTTCCAGTCCTTAAGCACATTAATGGATAGTTCGTGATAATATTCCTAAAGAAGAGTTATCACAGATTTAGCCCTAGTGAAAGAGGTTGGTTCCTAGTAAAAGTAGTGTGGGAAGGTATTCTGGTCTGGAATAGCAGTTATGTTGAATTTGCAAAGTGCGTGAATGATGAGTAGTGGATTGTTGAAATATCGTCTTTTATTATGACACATTTTCTCATTTTTTGGTGCTTTTCTCAAATTTCCCCTAATATAGTTGGTAGGAAGAGAGTTAATGATGCTGCACACAAATGTACATACGTTTGCAGATAACTCCGGCGTCTTCATGGTGTTGACAGTTGTGTCTCAGGATGCCATTGTGGGCACACTGTGTGATATTCTCCTCATGCCCTTGGCATCTAACATTGTCCAAGTAGATGTTACCAATGCCATTCCCAAATGTCTCAGTTCTGATGACAGCGATAGCATCTGTAAAAACAAGATAAAAAAAAAGTCAAAAGCTCTAAATCTCAATGATAAAGGGTTTTGTATTACTGTAAAGAGGCTCCCAAAATCACTGAACTTGCTGCCACAAAGCAAAAGAACTATATCGGCAGCATAAATGCACTTATAAGTGTGTGTGTGTGTGTGTGTATTTGTATGTGTTTATATATAACTTCCTATTGTCTCATCATCCCATCTAGATACTGCTCAGTTTTCCTACTCTCTCCTGGCATGTCCACTTTGTCTTAGTCTCAACTTGTCTGGATATTGTTGATGGTGCTCACAGGAGAAAAGTAATGGCTATAATCATAAATGTTTCTCCTGACAGGTTCACTTTGTCACAATTTGTTGATGCTACTGAGGGCTTACCTTTATAGACCTTCGCTGCTGAGCTTTCATCTTGCTCACTGTTTAACTCCCCTGCTTTGTGTACAAATTCAGATGACACATGGCCTCCAACATAATGTCAAGACAAGGAATCAGCTGGGTGGATATTTCGCTTCATGAACCTGACTCAGACTATTCTATGTGTAACACACACTGCACATTCATGGGATTTAGTCAATGGTAGAGTTGGCATGTCGTGCATTATTTGTTCTTGATTTCAGATCACACACATACAAAAAAAACCCGTCTGTTTTAGTGTTATTCAAAGTCTGAAAATTGCTATCCCTTCCCTCTTATGTTTTTTTGGCATAGTTACAAAATCATAATACTGAGTGCTTTATGTATACCAAGCCTAATCTTAGATTAGAAGGGTAAGTGCTTGCTACATGTGTCTATATAGCCTCCTTCTGGATTGAAGGATTCAAAGCTGGAGTGGCACTTGTTATATATATGTGGGGGACAATTATTGTGTACTGGAGTTAGTCTATTGACTGCTATATATAATCACCTATGCATGTAAAGTTGGACATCATTATTTTATTAATTTTTCTGTAAAGTGAAACACACCCGCTAAACACTCTTTTTTTACTTGTATATACGCCTAGCAGAATGGTCTAGCAGAATGGTCTATCGACCTAAAATAGCCACAATACTTTACTTCCAGTTTGAGGGTGTAGCGCTCTAGAGGAAATATTTATTGTTACTGCCTCCCAAGAGTATTCTTCTAGACTCTTGCTGCTGTTTTTGGTAGCCCTTCTGTTGAAGAAAGCTGCACAGGCATCTATGCTTACAAGGACTGTTCTGAAGAATCTTTCCACTCTTGAGAAAGGAGATGCTCCAGGGTGGATTTATTTGGATTAAGTTTTGCTCTAGACAAACTGCTGTTAGTGGAGCTAATTTTAATACCAAACTGCAACTTATTTAACATTGTAATGTAATGTTAAATATATTCTTGAAAAAAGTTATAACTATTAATAAAAACAACAACAACAACACAAAGTAAGTTGGTCAATTAGTTAAGTAGCCAATTGACCACCATAAGTGCATCGGATGAACTCACATTTCTACCAAAGAAATTATAAACAATGTCACACAGAACAACAATTTTTAATCTGCACTTTCTAAAATAACCAGAAAACTTACTTCCAGAGATTATCTTTTAATGAGCTTTATATGCCAACAAATGGCTTTAGTCTGACTGAAGCAGTTGGACTGAAAAATTAGAAAAAAATTGAGGTAAATAATCTTCAGTTTGTATTCATGAAGTTGTCATCACTCTAACTTATTTTCTGTTTGACATGGTAAGCAAGTACATGGTAAGCAAGTAAAAAAGAAAAATGGAAAATGACTGCAACTGTCATTATTCTTCTATGCCTTTGCTGCTGTTTCTGAAAGTTATGCTGAAGAAAGTTGCACAGGCACCTTTGCTCACTGGAACCACACGAATTCTTTCTCTTTCTCTCGAAAGAAGGCAATCTGGATGGGTTTACTTGCTGTAAGTTTTATTGTAGACACAGTGCGACATAGCTATATATATTTTTTGCTTAGCTGACTCTTATGCTAAGCTGCAGCTTACTGCAGCTTATTGTTATAACAATTTGAAAAGATTTCCTGAAAAAAAGATATTGCTATAAATACAGTTGACTACAAGGCTCAATCGGTCATAGGTCAAGTTGCTTTCAGCAGTAACAATAGTGACAGTCACTTTATCCCTCCCAGTGATTGCTGTACATGCATATATATATATATATACTATTCAATAGCTCTGCTTTAACACAGCATTGAGCACTATTTGTAGCAAACTACCTTCTAAGTATATATATATATATATGAACAGCCATACAGAACTCACCATCTTTGGAGAAGCCTAACTGATTGCAGATAACGGCAGCATCGACCCTGTCCCATTCATCGTCACATATCGTACCAAACTGATCACGGAAGCAGATTTCAACTCTTCCCTCATGTTCCAGATTCCCTCCTGCCAATCTCACTTCTCCATCCTTGCATGAGAAGTTAAAAGCTGGAAGATTAAAGGAGGAAGACAACAATAAAAATGTATGTTGTCTGACAGGACAAATATTTAATTATTTGTACAATTACTTTCAGCCGACATCAAATACTTTAATGGATTCCCAATTTTAATGCCATTGTTTTATCCTGATGAAGGCCAGCCCTGATGAAGACCAGCCCTGATGAAGACCAGCCCTGATGAAGGCCAGCCCTGATGAAGACCAGCCCTGATGAAGACCAGCCCTGATGAAGCCCAGCCCTGATGAAGACCAGCCCTGATGAAGACCAGCCCTGATGAAGACCAGCCCTGATGAAGACCAGCCCTGATGAAGACCAGCCCTGATGAAGCCCAGCCCTGATGAAGACCAGCCCTGATGAAGACCAGCCCTGATGAAGCCCAGCCCTGATGAAGGCCAGCCCTGATGAAGACCAGCCCTGATGAAGACCAGCCCTGGTGAAGACCAGCCCTGATGAAGACCAGCCCTGATGAAGACCAGCCCTGATGAAGACCAGCCATGATTGGTTTAAACATTGGCACTAAAAAAAAGAGAGCTGAGAATCAAAATATTTAATTATTGAAATCCCACAAGTGTGCACTTGTGCTGTAGTGTTGTTGTTGTGTGTGTGTGTGTGTGTGTGTGGTGTGTTACTTTAACATGGAACTAACTCAGAATTTACATGCATATCCATGGAAGGGAAGTATTATTTTAAGGGGTATTGTTTACATTCTGATGTCTTAAACCCACCCATCAAGGTTTGAGAATTCAAGAAGACGTTAAAGGTAATTCATGCCAATTATTTGGTCCTATCACCTTTAGTTGAGAGAAACACAATGCATTTTATTATGATAATTACATGCACATATATATATATATATATGGTTAGAAGCCATGAAAGAAACACTCGTAACAAACAATGTGTCCACACCTTTGTATGTACTATCTAGCAATTCCAAAGAGATTGTGTGCTAACATTTGTGATTACACCCTGTACTATGGCACTTCATGTACAATATTCAGCAATGCCGATAATGAGTTAACATGTACCAGAACACTCATATTGACCTACATGTAATGTAAAAGTGACCTCTATTAAAAACTCACGCTGGCAGATTACGGAGGCATCTTCCCTATGGTCACAGTTGTTGTTTCCCACGCCCTGATGTGGACAAGCAAGAAGTGATACCTCATTTCCACTGCATTCCAGATCATCCAGCACTATGGGACCTGACCCAGGACCAAAATACGCTCTTGGAGCTGCAACAGCACCTGGAGGTGGAATACGTCACTAATCAGTAACCATTTGCACTACATTTCAAAAGACAAACACATCTATAGAAGGTATTTCCCCCCCTTCCTCATACCCACCGTTGAAGGAAAATCCAAGATTATGGCAGACTACCTGCCCATCTCTGCTGTCCCACAAGTCGTCACAAATGGTACCCCATATTCTGTTCACACACAGTTCTACACGACCTTCTCTCTCATTGGTTCCATTCACCAGTCTCACCTGGCCAAACACATTACATTGTTCCAATCCTGCAAATATAGATGATAAAAAAAATCCTGAAAGAAGTGGATGAATATTAGTATATAAGATAGAAGAATTATTATATATACAGACCATTGCAGCAACAGATCAATGCTAGCTGGACTGCACCTTTACTATACCTTCCACATACTGGTTTGAGTATATCCAAGATGAAATAAGATGTGTATAAAAAATAGCAACTTTGGAAGCAGCATGTTGAGAGAAAATTTTATTCAGTCCGAGGAAACTGCGCATTTTATAGTCGCCCCAACGTCCTCACGATTGCAGAGGTCGCGTGGTCGTCATTTCTAGTTTACAAGTGGGCGTGTGGAATTTGTTGTTGCTTGGTGAAGAGCCATGTCTTTCGTCCAGGTAATGTCCCACAGTGGAGGAGGTCAGGCATCTGACCGGACTCCTTTCTACGGCATAAAGCTTCCTTTGGAGGTTAAGAAGCTGGTGCAGCTCGCCAAGACAGTGGAACGTAGCACAATGAGACAAATACTAAAAGGTATTTAAGCTCCGTATGTAGCCTTGCAGTTGGTTGGGAAGACCAAGCTACATAATAGTAATAATCTTGTGCGTGCGGTAGTTGTGATGGAATTCATGGAGACCAGAACTGGAGAGACTGAGCAATTGGCTATGCTGGAATCCTCCAAGATATCACAGGAAACTGTAAGAACAATATTCTCTGGGATGTACACCATCCTCTTCTCTGCTCTGAAGCAGCCAGGCCTAAAGCCTGAGGTGAGTTGTATCTCTTCTTTCTATTTCTCTCGAGCCTTCACATTCTCGGTCAAACTTTCCATCTTCCTTCACCTATACCTCCTCCCTCCTTTCCTCCGCTACCTCTTCTCCCTTCCTTCCCTCCACTTCCTCTCCTCCTCTCTTCCTCCCCTTCTACTTCTGCTCCTCTTTCCCTCCTTTCTCTCCTCATCATCCCCCCTTTCACCCCCGTTTTCCCATGTACGGAACCCCTTACCTAGTAAGAAAACACCAATGAACAGCCTATAGCAAACTTGCCATTTTTGAAATGCCGACATATCAGTGGGGTGCAAAGATTACTAGTAGTCATGTGCAAAGATTACTGAAGTCAGGTCTTCTCCTTGGTTTCACATGCTACCCTCTCAATTCCATCGTGTGTGCACAACCACACGTGAGAGAGGGAGAGACTCGATTCATTTCCCATTATCGCGGGACTCTTAAATTATCCATTTCATGGAGTAATCAACAAGAATTCTTGCAAGACAATGAGGTCACGCGTTGGGCTGCAAATGTTGACATTTGTTTTACCTTACAAAAGTAAATATAGAAGCCATTGCTATGGCCACACTCTCTCGCCGTCGAAGCACGTACAAGGCTTCCACACACTCATGTTGGGCTGCAAGATGGACATTGCTCTTTGGCTTATTTTTCCCAGTGGTAATTAATATGGAAGCCATTGTGATATTGTGATAGTACACTCTCATTGTGAAAGCGGTGGACAGCCTTCCCTCCTTATACCCTTGCTGAATGCATGTACATATCTTGCCATTGTTCTCTCTTGTCTTGTCCACATGTTGCCTTATTGTCTTGACTCTCTTGCTCTGTTTTTATTTCGTTACAGATATTCAAAGAAGACCTGCTACAAATCAAGTGAGTGTGCTCACCAGTTTTTTTGGCAATAATACGTGGCCAAGTAGTGGATGGGCGGACATTATTTTCTGTTGTTTATTTTGAAAGCCACCTACTCTATGGGCACAACATTAGATTCCAATTTACTGACTTAATTTGTAATTGGCTACATCAATATTTGTAATATTTGTACTTGCCTTGTAGAGGTCAACTACAGGGTCCTTCTCTCAGACTGACGCAGCATGGAGGGGGTTGGGCGGGGGTTGGGGGCGGGGTTGGGGATTGGGGGGGGGGGGGGGGATATATATATATAAAACATGATGCATGTGATGCATTGTTTACTTGGAGGGTGTGTTTGGAGGGTGTGTTTAGCTCGTAGGAGGGAGGGATGTTGTTGCCCTACCCTCTTGTGCAAGGTCAAACTAAAACTGACGAGTTCTGTGCTTCTCTTAAGGATTTTTATGTAAGCGAGGGAAAATTAAATTAATGGGGGGGGAGGGGGTTGGTGGTGAAATTAGGGGGACATGTGGAAATTTATCAATTGCAAAAGTCATTTCCAATGGAGGAGGGTATGTGTGTGAATCTCCTCTCCCCGAAAGAAACCATGCTGAGATTACACATTACACACACACACACACATACACATCACACATGTACACGCATACACATGCACACACAATTGTGCACATACATACATAACATAACGCATGCGCACACACATATGCACAAAGAAAGCTGGAATTTCCACCTCGTCATTCTACATGTTCACAGATGTAACTAATTTTGATATTATATTATATATTTGTTACAGAATGTCCTCTGAACTCATTTCCGACCTCAGCAGTGCTCTGACAACGGGGTAGGTTGCTGTTCGTCATCGTAAGGTTAGGCACTTGCACAATCACTGTTGTTCTTCTCTTCTTGTGTGAAACCATTGCACAGCCGAGGAAAGTTGGACAGAAGTCTTGTGGATCAGAGAGTGCGACTGCCGCAGGTCGACTGCCTCAGGTGGCGAGTGGACGTCACCATCTCAAACAGGCAAGTCAGTGATTATTAGGAGACGAGACGAACTGAACCCGGCCCAACCTATTTTGATTTTTATCAAAATAAATTAAAAATATTCAACCTCCCGGATGAAACTCTAGGTCATGCACTGAAGCCTCTTATCAACATGGAGAGTGTGTGGATGCAGTTTCCTGCTGGAGGTGTTTTTTACATTATTTGCAGTGTTTTGTTTGGTCTAGTGAGAGCTGGGGCTCTAGCCATTGGCTAATATGTACATGTCCACGGGTGCAACAGCTTTACGTCGCTTTAAGACAGGGCACAGGGTGCACTTCCTCATTTTTAGGGCAAGTGGATTGCAACTGATTGTGCACGATGAGGAAGAGTGTGGCCTCGCGTTGCAGCCACTAGACTTTCGTTCGAGTGAGCACCGCGCCACTTGTGAGAAGTAAGCCATACAGCTCTGGGAGAAGGGAACACATACAGCGAGAGAAGGGCATCTCAATCATGCTGACGCATGGGGCTATGTTGGGTCTAAATTTTTGGCTTTGTGCGTGTGTTAGCTATACAAGATGACCACAACTGAAGGATCTGCACACCCAGTGAATGTGTGCTAGTGTGAACAGAAACCTTACACTACAGCTATGGATGTGTGTAATTGGTAAGTGAAACAAACCTCCCCACCCCCCTCTCCCCTGGGGACCTGAATGCAAGATTTAGAGTTGCTGTGTAAGTCATCTCTCTACGAGTGTGGATCTGTAATTTGGTCACTTGTTCTGAATGCAGACATTACAAAGTCTCCTGGATTTGTCCTGAAATCGTCCTGGATTCATGAGTTATTTCCGCATGTACAGAAATCGAAATTCTCCTGCAAGTTCTCTCATTTGCAACTTGTCTTTCACTTGTGATCACAACGGATCGTCTCATCAACAAGAGAAGATGTATAACGATGTTCTCAGAGTCTGCCACCAAAGCGTGTACTCTGGTGGAAGCCTGCAGGAGAAAGCCAACAACTCGTGCTGATTGTATAATAGGCAACTCGGTGTTCTCTTTGGTCATGGCGACTTACAACTTACTTTTAAGTCTCCCTGAGAGGTATGTTTCCATGACTACAGTTTCTCTGAGGTGAACTTTTCCAACTTGAAAGGTCTGCAAGTGACCTGTCCTAAATGTGACATTTGACTCGTCCTAAATACGAACAAGTAACTCATCCTAAATATGAATGAGTCACCTGCTCTAAATATGAACAGGTGTCCTAAATATGAACAGGTCATCCATCATGAATATGAACAGGTGTCCTAAATATGAACAGGTCACCCATCATGAATATGAACAGGTGTCCTAAATATGAATGTATCACTTGTCCTAAATATGAATGGTCACAACCGTCCTAAATATGAACAGTTTGCTCATCCTAAATATGAACCAGTCACCTGTCCTAAATATGAACTGTTCATCTGTCCTAAATATGAACAGGTCACCTATCCTTAATACGAATGGGTCACCCGTCTAAACATATGTCACTTGTCCGAAATGTAAACGAGTCTCCCGTCCTAAGAATAATCCCTTAAAATGTCACCAGTTCAAAATACGAACAGGTCATCCATCCCTAAATATGAATGGGTTATACAGCTGCATTGCTGCTCTGCAGCTGCACCATTTCTGAGCTACATGGTAGGCATACGTGGGGAAGTTGAGCAAGGCGGCTTCTGAAGGTAGCAGGTCACAGAGATTGGAGAGTGATAATTTTAGGCAAGAATGAAATAGAGCAGAGGATGATGGAGATAGCAAGTTAGCCCAGTGGCATGGCACTGGTGTAGATGGTCAAGGACCACATGCTTGCGGTTGGAGAGAGAAGCAAGAGAAGGCCATGGAAGAAGGAAATGTTTGTCACTTTCACTAGCTACTTCATTGCTCTGATGAGTCTCTTGAGAGCCCGCTGGCTGCATAGTCATTAGTGGAGAGTGATAAAGGTAAGAGAAATGGCTCCACAGTAAGTAGAGGAGAGAGAACTGGCTGCATGGTCAGTAGAGGAGAGAGAACTGGCTGCATAATTAGTAGAGGAGAGATAACTGGCTGCATAGTCATTAGTGGAGAGTGATAAAGGTAAGAGAAATTGCTCCACAGTAAGTAGAGGAGAGAGAACTGGCTGCATAGTCAGTAGAGGAGAGAGAACTGGCTGCTTAGTCAGTAGAGGAGAGAGAACTGGCTGCATGGTCAGTAGAGGAGAGAGAACTGGCTGCATGGTCAGTAGAGGACAGAGAACTGGCTGCATAGTCAGTAGAGGAGAGAACTGGCTGCATAATTAGTAGAGGAGAGATAACTGGCTGCATAGTCAGTAGAGGAGAGAGAACTGGCTGCTTAGTCAGTAGAGGAGAGAGAACTGGCTGCATGGTCAGTAGAGGAGAGAGAACTGGCTGCATGGTCAGTAGAGGACAGAGAACTGGCTGCTTAGTCAGTAGAGGAGAGATAACTGGCTGCATAGTCAGTAGAGGAGAGAGAACTGGCTGCATAGTCAGTAGAGGAGAGAGAACTGGCTGCATAGTCAGTAGAGGAGAGAAAATGGCTGCATAATTAGTAGAGGAGAGATAACTGGCTGCATAGTCAGTAGAGGAGAGAGAACTGGCTGCATAATTAGTAGAGGAGAGATAACTGGCTGCATAGTCAGTAGAGGAGAGAAAATGGCTGCATGGTCAGTAGAGGAGAGAGAACTGGCTGCTTAGTCAGTAGAGGAGAGAGAACTGGCTGCTTAGTCAGTAGAGGAGAGAAAATGGCTGCATAATTAGTAGAGGAGAGATAACTGGCTGCATAGTCAGTAGAGGAGAGATAACTCGCTGCATAGTCAGTAGAGGAGAGAAAATGGCTGCATAATTAGTAGAGGAGAGATAACTGGCTGCATAGTCAGTAGAGGAGAGAGAACTGGCTGCATAGTCAGTAGAGGAGAGAGAACTGGCTGCATAGTCAGTAGAGGAGAGTGAATGGCTGCATAGTCAGTAGAGGAGAGAGAACTGGCTGCATGGTCAGTAGAGGAGAGAGAACTGGCTGCATGGTCAGTAGAGGAGAGAAAACTGGCTGTATGGTCGGTCAGTAGAGGAGAGATAACTGGCTGCATGGTCAGTAGAGGAGATAGAACTGGCTGCATAGTCAGTAGAGGAGAGAGAACTGGCTGCATGGTCAGTAGAGGAGAGAGAACTGTCAGTAGAAAACAGAGAGAGAACATTATTGCTTGCATTCTAATTCAAATACA
Organism: Cladorhizidae sp. MBARI D1340-BT2; assembly: GCA_028752905.1. Taxonomy (NCBI): domain Eukaryota; kingdom Metazoa; phylum Porifera; class Demospongiae; order Poecilosclerida; family Cladorhizidae; species Cladorhizidae sp. MBARI D1340-BT2. Next base: position 6,535,083 of record JAQNBH010000017.1, read on the forward strand.
CCGGCTTAGATTTCGTTGTGTCATGTCCTCCAGTCGATAAGATCTTTTCAGTTTTTCAGGCTCGGTCTCTGTCCGACTATCCTCTCGGCCACTGATTAGCCTCACGAATCAGAGGGTGAAATAATCGACTTATTCGTGTCTGTGTATGTGCATGCATATATGACCAATCAGGAAAGAGTCATGAAATACATCCTCTGTATGGACACTGTTAGGGCCTCTATCTCACTGCAAAAGTCACTTAGGAAGTCTTGATGGAATTGAGCAGCCGTCATGCTACCCTGAGAGTAATTTAGCTGACTCAACCAAGCATGCTGGGGCTGTGGAAAAGACTGCAATTAATATATACTGTTCGTGCTCGTGCTGACTCTGCAATAGCCTGTCCACCGACCTCACTTCTGAACTGGGACAGTAGCCAGGGTACATAAGGTCAGGAGACATGGGGTTGAGTTTTATGAATGTTTTCTTGTTTTGTTTGGTGCTAGTTTTTCTTATTTTTAGTGCACACCAAGTGTGGCTTAATTAACGATCTCTGCAGGAGATGATGCAATGATGCGGGAGAAATATGTTGACACAACTAAAAACATGACCTTCATTGTTGGAGGATGCGTCAGCAAGGCAAGAGGAACAGCTGAGAGTGTTCTAGATGGAGGAATAGCTGAGGATGTTCTAGCAAGAGGAACAGCTGAGAGTGTTCTAGCAGGAGGAACAGCTGAGAGTGTTCTAGCAGGAGGAATAGCTGAGAGTGTTCTAGCAGGAGGAATAGCTGAGAGTGTTCTAGCAGGAGGAATAGCTGAGAGTGTTTTAGCAGGAGGAATAGCTGAGAGTGTTCTAGCAGGAGGACTAGCTGCGAGTGTTTTAGCAGGAGGACTGGCTGAAGTTGGCACCTGACCTCCAGTTCACCGAATCTTGGCAGGTTAGCTAGCTGGCCTTCACATTCACTTGCCGGTCGGTAAAGAGTGTTTTTTGTTTGGGGCGCACACTTATCCATAGCAACCATGCCCATATGACAAGCACCCTTGAAGTGCCATTGTGTGTAGCCCAGTGGTGGTGGTACATTGCTGTGTAAGTTCATTGCCAATATCTCTCCCCTTTGTCAGAACCTGCACAAATTCCATAGCAGTGGATAATGGAACTGGAAGCTAGCTAGTTCAAGGTGGTAGCTAACTAGCTGTTCATTCTCCTAGCCCTAGTCCTAGCCCCAGCCCCAGCCCTAGTCCTAGCCCCAGCCCCAGCCCTAGCCCTAGCCCCAGCCCCAGCCCTAGCCCTAGCCCCAGCCCCAGCCCCAGCCCCAGCCCTAGCCCTAGCCCCAGCCCCAGCCCCAGCCCCAGCCCTAGCCCCAGCCCTAGCCCCAGCCCTAGCCCTAGCCCCAGCCCTAGCCCCAGCCCTAGCCCCAGCCCCAGCCCCAGCCCCAGCCCCAGCCCCAGCCCCAGCCCCAGCCCCAACCCCAACCCCAGGCCCAAGCTCTAGTACCAGCCGCAGGCCCAGCCCTAGCCCCAGCCCTAGCCCTAGCCCCAGCCCTAGCCCCAGCCCCAGCCCCAGCCCTAGCCCCAGCCCCAGCCCTAGCCCAAGCTCTAGCCCTAGTCCCAGCCGCAGGCCCAGCCCTAGCCCCAGCCCCAGCCCTAGCCCTTAAGGAGTAAATGAATAGCAAATACCTTGCGTTGCCAATTCCATCCTGCAACAGAGATTCCCCGGTAGCTGTAGAGCAAGCCATAGGAGTGAGCATGCCTGAGGCAGTCGTCGGGGAAGCACTGGACACAGCAACACCATCTAGATGTACTTGGACACACGAGAAAGTGTGAGGTCACTGAACAACACAGACTGGGCAAATCACCATGGCATGAGGGAGGCTAGTTTATAATCCTGTCCCTAATTTAGTTATAAGCATGGCTGTGGTTTGTAAGCCTGCCCCTATAAGCATGGCTGTAGTTTGTAATCCTGGTTCTAATTAGCTATAAGCATGGCTGTAGTTTGTAAGCCTGCTCCCTAATTAACTATAAGCATGGCCATAGTTTGTAAGCCTGCCCCTAATTAGTTATAAGCATGGCTGTAGTTTGTAAGCCTGCCCCCTAATTAACTCTGAGCATGGCCATAGTTTGTAAGCCTGCCCCCTAATCATGACTGTAGTTTGTAAGCCTGCCCCCTAATTAGCTATAAGCATGGCTGTATATTAAGTCGTGTGGCATAGTAACAGCAAGAGTCAAGGGTGTCTTGAGGGCTCCATCAGGTAAGCATTGTTGCTATGCTAGCTAGCCTAGCAACAAAAGTAAACAAAACACTTTGAATTATTCCTGACACTTTGAATATTTTTTTGTTTCTCTAGCATGCTAGCGTTTAGGCCAAAGACCACGGCAGTCATTTTAGCTTTAGCTAGCTGGTACCTTGGTCTTCTCAGCTCTACTACGGCAGGCAATGGTTTCCTCTCAGAGCACTTCCACATTGTGTATGAAGCCATTTGCTGCCTTCAGCTCGAGTTAGAAATATAGCTAATCACTTTCACAGCTTTTTCCTTTTTGTTGAAGCCAGTGTTGTTCTAGTGGAGCAGAGTTAGAGAAACATTTTGGTAATGGCCTCCCCTCCAAGTTGCAATCCTTGTGCAGATGTGTCCGCTATCGTAGGGAACATGAATACGGCACATGCATGGATATACATGTATATATATATGCTCAGCCCTAAAGAGTTAATTAGTTATAAGAATGTCTAGTTTGTAACTGGCATTAATTAGTTATAATGGCTATAAGCATGGTCCTAATTACGTGTGTCTCTAGTTTATAAGCCTCCAGCTCTGGATACCTCTTGAATCAAGTGTTGGTATTTGTGGTTTTAGCCGTGGGCTAGCAGCATGCCTCTTTCTGATTGGAAGACACATAGCTGCCAAACTTTCCGTAAACAGGATCCGGACAGGAAGCCCACCCACCCAAATCAGCTTCAGCAACTAGAATGATGCCGGGTACCTAAAATCTGTTTCTGAACAGTTTCCATACAAGTGATGATAGAATGTTTTCTTGTGTGGTTTGCTAAGGGGGGGGGGGGGGGGGACGGGTGCCACAGTTTTGAACTTTCACTAAATTGGTCATAATGTTCTTCATTCTTTATTTTGAGGAGAATAGTTTGTGCATAGCTACTTCCTAGAGAAAGATATGGTAACCTCACTTCTCTGTGCTTGAAATGAATAAGTGACTTTCCCACTTATAAGGTTGACCACACATAAGTCAGGAACAGTGCATGATGTGTCGCACATCACCAGGATGTGCTAATCACAGCCTAAGTGGGAAGGTCTGGCTATGAGGTTAGCTCAGCACGAGGTTCAGGTTGCCATATCTTGCCCTAGGAAGTAGCTATGCACAAACGAAATGTAGCTTAGAAAGAACATTAAATGCACTACATTTCTCCTCAAAATAACTGAAGAACAAAATTTAGTACAAGTTCAAAATCGTGGTTAAACACTTCCCCTTGATATTAGCTTTGAACTTTGAGAGGGGCTAGGTTTCAGTTCATGGCTGCAATCATCACAGTTGAACAACATGGACATTAGTGCTGTGGTGGTTGAATTGGATGCCCTCTGACTGAGCCTTCATTCACTCTAGCCATTTTTGCTAAGGCAGAGACTAGCTAACTGGCATTTCTGAACGCGCATGCTGATGTCACAATAATCATAACTTCAAAGTTCAGTTTGTTGAGAATTCTGGGACAATCACGGTTGACATAGCAATTCCGGACAATCACAGTTGAGGTAGGAATTCAGGACAGTCACAGTTGAGGTAGCAATTCAGGACAATCACAGTTGACGTAGCAATTCAGGACAGTCACAGTTGAGGTAGCAATTCCGGACAGTCACAGTTGAGGTAGCAATTCAGGACAGTCACAGTTGAGGTAGCAATTCAGGACAGTCACAGTTGACGTAGCAATTCAGGACAATCACAGTTGAGGTAGAAATCCAGGACAATCACAGTTGACGTAGCAATCCAGGACAGTCACAGTTGAGGTAGCAATTCAGGACAATCACAGTTGAGGTAGCAATTCAGGACAATCACAGTTGAGGTAGCAATTCAGGACAATCACAGTTGACGTAGCAATCCAGGACAGTCACAGTTGAGGTAGCAATTCAGGACAGTCACAGTTGAGGTAGCAATCCAGGACAATCACAGTTGACGTAGCAATTCAGGACAGTCACAGTTGAGGTAGCAATCCAGGACAATCACAGTTGACGTAGCAATTCAGGACAATCACAGTTGACGTAGCAATTCAGGACAGTCACAGTTGAGGTAGCAATTCAGGACAGTCACAGTTGAGGTAGCAATTCAGGACAATCACAGTTGAGGTAGCAATTCAGGACAATCACAGTTGACGTAGCAATCCAGGACAATCACAGTTGACGTAGCAATTCAGGACAATCACAGTTGACGTAGCAATCCAGGACAATCACAGTTGACGTAGCAATCCAGGACAATCACAGTTGACGTAGCAATCCAGGACAATCACAGTTGACGTAGCAATCCAGGACAGTCGCAGTTGAGGTAGCAATCCAGGACAGTCACAGTTGAGGTAGAAATTCAGGACAGTCACAGTTGACGTAGCAATCCAGGACAATTACAGTTGACGTAGCAATCCAGGACAGTCACAGTTGAGGTAGCAATTCAAGACAGTCACAGTTGACGTAGCAATCCAGGACAATCACAGTTGAGGTAGCAATTCAGGACAATCACAGTTGACGTAGCAATGCAGGACAATCACAGTTGACGTAGCAATCCAGGACAATCACAGTTGAGGTAGCAATTCAGGACAGTCACAGTTGAGGTAGCAATCCAGGACAATCACAGTTGCCGTAGAAATCCAGGATAAATGGCTGAATTCCGCGTCTGTCCCGGATTGGCCCGGACAGTTGACTGGTGTGCAGCACCTGCACCATGAAGGGACCTTCTTCAGTGCCTACTTAGGGACATCCGGAGGAGGAACTTTCTATGCAACATGATGCCACAGAGGACAAGCTGACAACATCGCATCCTGCAGGTGACCTGGATGACAACTTTGTTGTGTTGGTTTTGCTCACAGATAAGTAGCATAATATGATATTCTGTTGAGGTTCTGAATGTGTTCATTAATTAATAAACTACAGGATGAGGATTCATGCAAGCCCACGTATTTTGACACATATTCCATCTGGGCAACTTGCATGTATAGTGGACACAGCCTCGGGGTCGGGGTGGGGTGGGTGGGGAGGGGAGAGGCATTTGGCTTACAAGCGTACAAGCGGCACCATCCTAAAAATACATCCTAAAAATACAGCTGGACTAAGATGACTGAGTAACTGAGTATGAAATTAATATGAAATCACCTTACCTTCATGTGCTCATCTTCTTCACTTGCCTCGATAGCAAATAATGGTTGTCATGATAATTATATGGATTGTGATCTACTGCAAAGCTTAACTCCTTAGTTCTGGCGTGCTGGTATCTGGATGGCATCTGAGCACAGTTCTGGCATGCTGGTATCTGGATGGCATCTGAGCACAGTTCTGGCATGCTGGTATCTGGATGGCATCTGAACACAGTTCTGGCATGCTGGTATCTGGATGGCACCTGAGCACAGTGCTGGTGTCTGGATGGTATCTGAGCGCAGCCTTCTTGCAATACAACATGGACAAAATACTTATGTGATGCTCTAGCAGTGCAGTGGACTCCAGAGGCAATCCAGCCACTCCTGCTAGCATTGAAGAGCCGCTTGGACGTATCTATGAGCCAAGGAGGTTAGCTCTCCCTTAATGGTTGAGGCTAGTACCAGCTCAAGGACAATGGGGTTGAGGTTAGTTGTAGTACCAGCTCAAGGACAATGGTTGAGGCTAGCTGTAGTACCAGCTCAAGGACAATGGTTGAGGCTAGTACCAGCTCAAGGACAATGGTTGAGGCTAGCTGTAGTACCAGCTCAAGGACAATGGTTGAGGCTAGCTGTAGTACAAGCAAGCTCAAGGACAATGGTTGAGGCTAGCTGTAGTACCAGCTCAAGGACAATGGTTGAGGCTAGCTGTAGTACCAGCTCAAGGACAATGGTTGAGGCTAGCTGTAGTACCAGCTCAAGGACAATGGTTGAGGCTAGCTGTAGTACCAGCTCAAGGACAATGGTTGAGGCTAGCTGTAGTACCAGCTCAAGGACAATGGTTGAGGCTAGCTGTAGTACCAGCTCAAGGACAATGGTTGAGGCTAGCTGTAGTACCAGCTCAAGGACAATGGTTGAGGCTAGTACCAGCTCAAGGAAAATGGTTGAGGCTAGCTGTAGTTACCAGCTCAAGGACAATGGTTGAGGCTAGCTGTAGTACCAGCTCAAGGACAATGGTTGAGGCTAGCTGTAGTACCAGCTCAAGGACAATGGTTGAGGCTAGCTGTAGTACCAGCTCAAGGACAATGGTTGAGGCTAGCTGTAGTACCAGCTCAAGGACAATGGTTGAGGCTAGCTGTAGTACCAGCTCAAGGACAATGGTTGAGGCTAGCTGTAGTACCAGCTCAAGGACAATGGTTGAGGCTAGCTGTAGTACCAGCTCAAGGACAATGGTTGAGGCTAGCTGTAGTTACCAGCTCAAGGACAATGGTTGAGGCTAGCTGTAGTTACCAGCTCAAGGACAATGGTTGAGGCTAGCTGTAGTACAAGCAAGCTCAAGGACAATGGTTGAGGCTAGCTGTAGTACCAGCTCAAGGACAATGGTTGAGGCTAGCTGTAGTACAAGCAAGCTCAAGGACAATGGTTGAGGCTAGCTGTAGTACCAGCTCAAGGACAATGGTTGAGGCTAGCTGTAGTACCAGCTCAAGGACAATGGTTGAGGCTAGCTGTAGTACAAGCAAGCTCAAGGACAATGGTTGAGGCTAGCTGTAGTACCAGCTCAAGGACAATGGTTGAGGCTAGCTGTAGTACCAGCTCAAGGACAATGGTTGAGGCTAGCTGTAGTACCAGCTCAAGGACAATGGTTGAGGCTAGCTGTAGTACCAGCTCAAGGACAATGGTTGAGGCTAGCTGTAGTACCAGCTCAAGGACAATGGTTGAGGCTAGCTGTAGTACCAGCTCAAGGACAATGGTTGAGGCTAGCTGTAGTACCAGCTCAAGGACAATGGTTGAGGCTAGCTGTAGTACCAGCTCAAGGACAATGGTTGAGGCTAGTACCAGCTCAAGGAAAATGGTTGAGGCTAGCTGTAGTTACCAGCTCAAGGACAATGGTTGAGGCTAGCTGTAGTACCAGCTCAAGGACAATGGTTGAGGCTAGCTGTAGTACAAGCAAGCTCAAGGACAATGGTTGAGGCTAGCTGTAGTACCAGCTCAAGGACAATGGTTGAGGCTAGCTGTAGTACCAGCTCAAGGACAATGGTTGAGGCTAGCTGTAGTACCAGCTCAAGGACAATGGTTGAGGCTAGCTGTAGTACCAGCTCAAGGACAATGGTTGAGGCTAGCTGTAGTACAAGCAAGCTCAAGGACAATGGTTGAGGCTAGCTGTAGTACCAGCTCAAGGACAATGGTTGAGGCTAGCTGTAGTACCAGCTCAAGGACAATGGTTGAGGCTAGCTGTAGTACCAGCTCAAGGACAATGGTTGAGGCTAGCTGTAGTACCAGCTCAAGGACAATGGTTGAGGCTAGCTGTAGTACCAGCTCAAGGACAATGGTTGAGGCTAGCTGTAGTACCAGCTCAAGGACAATGGTTGAGGCTAGCTGTAGTACAAGCAAGCTCAAGGACAATGGTTGAGGCTAGCTGTAGTACCAGCTCAAGGACAATGGTTGAGGCTAGCTGTAGTACCAGCTCAAGGACAATGGTTGAGGCTAGCTGTAGTACCAGCTCAAGGACAATGGTTGAGGCTAGCTGTAGTACAAGCAAGCTCAAGGACAATGGTTGAGGCTAGCTGTAGTACCAGCTCAAGGACAATGGTTGAGGCTAGCTGTAGTACCAGCTCAAGGACAATGGTTGAGGCTAGCTGTAGTACCAGCTCAAGGACAATGGTTGAGGCTAGCTGTAGTACCAGCTCAAGGACAATGGTTGAGGCTAGCTGTAGTACCAGCTCAAGGACAATGGTTGAGGCTAGCTGTAGTACCAGCTCAAGGACAATGGTTGAGGCTAGCTGTAGTACAAGCAAGCTCAAGGACAATGGTTGAGGCTAGCTGTAGTACCAGCTCAAGGACAATGGTTGAGGCTAGCTGTAGTTACCAGCTCAAGGACAATGGTTGAGGCTAGCTGTAGTACCAGCTCAAGGACAATGGTTGAGGCTAGCTGTAGTACCAGCTCAAGGACAATGGTTGAGGCTAGCTGTAGTACCAGCTCAAGGACAATGGTTGAGGCTAGCTGTAGCACCAGCTCAAGGACAATGGTTGAGGCTAGCTGTAGTACCAGCTCAAGGACAATGGTTGAGGCCACCAGCTCAAGGATATCTACATACCAATGAATATGTTGCCGTAGTGTCTCCTCAGAGCCTCAGGGGGTTTGAGAGAGCTCAGCCTCTGAACTCGGAATCTTCTTTTCCACTCAAAATGACAAAACTGCATTTTTGGCCAATTCCAAACTTTTCCCCAAACCTCTTAGGCTATAAATGGTCTCTCTTTTTTGCCGAAATTGCCAGAAGTGCTCTGCACAAGCCTGTGGAGAATGGCTGCCTTCACTTGATGCACACATAGTTGGCAAACAAGAAGCTCGTATTTCCAGTGTCCATGCACACAACCATGCAACAACCATCATGGAGGCACACCTGCAGATATTGTTATTGCACATGTGCCATTGCTTGTGAAGTAATCGTGATGGAGATGAGAGGAAGAAGATGATGTGGTGGCGGCTATGATGAGGTAATGGTGTTGGTGGTGTTGATGATTGCGGAGGTGATGGTGATGATGCAGGTGTGGTGATGATGCAGGTGTGGTGGTGATGATGCAGGTGTGATGGTGATGATGCAGGTGTGGTGATGATGCAGGTGTGGTGATGATGCAGGTGTGGTGATGATGCAGGTGTGGTGATGATGCAGGTATGGTGATGATGCAGGTGTGGTGGTGATGTTGCAGGTGTGGTGGTGATGTTGCAGGTGTGGTGATGATGCAGGTGTGGTGATGATGCAGGTGTGGTGATGATGCAGTGATGATTCAGGTGTGGTGATGATGCAGGTGTGGATGATGATGCAGGTGTGGTGGTGATGCAGGTGTGGTGATGATGCAGGTGTGGTGGTGATGCAGGTGTGGTGATGATGCAGGTGTGGTGATGATGCAGGTGTGGTGGTGATGTTGCAGGTGTGGTGGTGATGATGCAGGTGTGGTGATGATGCAGGTGTGGTGATGATGCAGGTGTGGTGATGATGCAGGTGTGGTGGTGATGCAGGTGTGGTGATGATGCAGGTGTGGTGGTGATGTTGCAGGTGTGGTGGTGATGATGCAGGTGTGGTGATGATGCAGGTGTGGTGATGATGCAGGTGTGGTGATGATGCAGGTGTGGTGGTGATGCAGGTGTGGTGATGATGCAGGTGTGGTGATGATGCAGGTGTGGTGGTGATGTGGTGATGATGCAGGTGTGGATGATGATGCAGGTGTGGTGATGATGCAGGTGTGGTGATGATGCAGGTGTGATGGTGATGATGCAGGTGTGATGGTGATGCAGGTGTGATGGTGATGATGCAGGTGTGATGGTGATGATGCAGGTGTGATGGTGATGATGCAGGTGTGATGGTGATGATGCAGGTGTGGTGATGATGCAGGTGTGGTGATGATGCAGGTGTGGTGATGATGCAGGTGTGGTGATGATGCAGGTGTGGTGATGATGCAGGTGTGGTGATGATGCAGGTGTGGTGATGATGCAGGTGTGGTGATGATGCAGGTGTGATGATGATGATGCAGGTTTGAAAATAAATTAATTGGAAAAGAAACATTGGGGGTGATAAATGTCATGGATGAGAAGATGGTCTGTGATCGATTTCCACGGAGGGACTCCCAACATGAAGGAATGAAGCTGTGTCTTACTGAGATGGTGGAGGGAGCTTCAGTAGTGGCAAGTACTGCAGCTGCTGGTGAGCAGTTGAGTTGGTCTTCACAGCACTTGCTGGAGTTGAAAATAGAGGGTGGGTGGAGAAGGGGGTGGAGGAAAAGCAGTGGAATGACCATTCTTGCTTGTGTCCTTTTTCCCCCTTCATCTTCCCCCCCCCCCCTTCCCCCCCAAGCTTTGTTGTGCGAGAGACTGGGTAAGGGTTGTCAATGCCATGAGTCCTCTGTCAGTGCAGTTGGACATCGCAAGCAGACAGTTTTAAAAGTGTTGCCTAATCTGCCGAAAAGGAGGCGGAGATGATTATGTGGCACAACAGAAGCAAGTTAGTGTAGAAACACGCTTGATTACTTTTCACCCAATAATAATAATGATGCTGATGATGATGATGGTGGTGGTGATAGTGGTGGTGGTAGTAGTAGAAGTAGTAGAAGTAATAGTAGTAGTAGTAGTAGTGGTGGTAGTAGTAGTAATAATAACAACAACAACAATAATAATGATAATGATAATAATAATAGTAATAATAATAATAATGATGATGATGATGGTGGTGGTAGTAGTAGTAGTAATAATAATAACAAAACAACAACAATAATAATAATAATGCTGCTGATGATGATGGTAGTGGTGGTAGTAGTAGTAGTAATAATAACAACAACAACAATAATAATAATAATGATAATGGTATAATAATAACTAGCAAGTACTTCAGGAACTCGGTGAGATATATAAATGTTTGTGTGTTGTGGTTGGAAGTATTTATTCATTTATTGCATGTTGGATCGTACAAGTTGACAGATCGCAGTTCTTTCAAGAAGACTTCTACACATAATCCACCATTGTGCTGCAGTCGATTGTGGATTTATTTAGTATTACCAGTATGCCAGAAAGGGTAAAGTAAGTATTGGATTCAAGTATACTTCATGAGAATAGCTTGCACTTCTGGCAGTGCAGCCCTCAGTTCTTCCCTTCTACAGGTATTGGATGCTCTCTCCTCATCCCTTGCACTCGCTGAAATATCTGCTCTATGAAGTTCTCTGATAGATCCTCAGCTTCTCTGTTGGTATCAACTGTCCACTCCCTTTGTCTTTCCTAGTCAACTTTTCTTGCAGTCTCACTTGCTGCTCCCTTCTCTTTCTTTGTTTCTCTTCTGCAGCTCTCCTGCTTTCTGTTACTCACCGTATAGTTGTTGTTCAGCGCTGTGCAGCTCGTGGAGTAGGCATTCTGTACTTTCTTCAGGATTCCGTATTGGGGCGTGTGTGTATAATCGTGACGCACACTGTTTTCCAGGAATCCCTGTAGTCATGACAAAGAAATATATATTTTTATCTGCGCATGCACACGACACACGAATGGACAGACAGACAAAGCGTATTCTTATATAGATAGCAATAAGAGCAAGAATAATAATAGTATTTACAACAATAATAATAATAATGATGATGATAGAAGCATTACTATTAATTAGTCGTTGCAGTTTGCACAGATAAGCGTCCATTAAAGTGGGTGTGTCTAAGGAGGATACAGAGTTTATAGTACTGCTAACCATCCTGTTGTTCGGATACGTGGCTATGATTGCTTGTTCCCCTTACAAGTGGAGGTTGAGTACAGGGGGGGGGGGGGGGAAAGATATATATTTGTTAGAAAGGGAGATGCTCCCCCCTTTCTGTATGAGTCCCTATTAGTTGTAGTTTTTCACACTTTCCCCCTGGCTTAATTAATTTGTGTGTGTGTTGTTTTCAATGATATTCATAACTGTAGACTTCTCCTTTTTTATCCCAACATTTCAACTGGTCTTCATCAGGAAAACCAGTTACTATGTACCGTTGCTTTCTCTCAGAGGCAATGCAATTACCGTAAATCTGGAAGTTTTCATTGCTGATCAATTTTCGTAGTCCTATTAACCTAGAAAAATTAATTTAATTATAAAATGGGTAAGGTCATGCATTTAGCTGTGGCTCGTGCAGACACATCAGATGGGGCAGAGAGGAGAGTTGGCTTCTAGAAGCGCTGAAAATATCTCCCTCATAAGTTAGATATTTTAAGTTCAGAGAAGCAAACAGCTTTGGTTTCCATATAGCCTCTTTCAAGAATGGCCTGGCAATCTCAGCCATAGCACTTCAGCAGGTTTCTCTTCAGAAGTCAATTGCAATTTTGCTGCTGTGGCCACTTATGGTGATCAATTGCAGCGCGAGAGAGAGAGAGAGAGACATCTAATGTTCACCTGGAGGGATCACAGCTTTCTCTGTTGTTATGAATAATAGCACCCCCACAAGGGGAGGGGGACTTCAACGACCTGCCTCAACCCTGAGTCTCACAGTAGCCCTGCCTCAACCCTGAGTCTCACAGTAGCTCTGCCTCAACCCTGAGTCTCACAGTAGCTCTGCCTCAACCCTGAGTCTCACAGTAGCCCTTCTCTCAGTAGCCCTGCCTCAACCCTGAGTCTCACAGTAGTCCTGCCTCACCCCTGAGTCTCACAGTAGCCCTGCCTCAACCCTGAGTCTCACAGTAGCCCTTCTCTCAGTAGCCCTGCCTCAACCCTGAGTCTCACAGTAGCCCTGCCTCAACCCTGAGTCTCACAGTAGCCCTGCCTCAACCCTGAGTCTCACAGTAGCCTGCCTCAACCCTGAGTCTCACAGTAGCCCTGCCTCAACCCTGAGCTCAGTAGTCCTGCCTCAACCCTGAGTCTCACAGTAGCCCTTCTCTCAGTAGCCCTGCCTCAACCCTGAGTCTCACAGTAGCCCTGCCTCAACCCTGAGTCTCACAGTAGCCCTGCCTCAACCCTGAGTCTCACAGTAGCCTGCCTCAACCCTGAGTCTCACAGTAGCCCTGCCTCAACCCTGAGCTCAGTAGTCCTGCCTCAACCCTGAGTCTCACAGTAGCCCTGCCTCAACCCTGAGTCTCACAGTAGTCCTGCCTCAACCCTGAGTCTCACAGTAGTCCTGCCTCAACCCTGAGTCTCACAGTAGTCCTGCCTCAACCCTGAGTCTCACAGTAGCTCTGCCTCAACCATGAGTCTCACAGTAGCTCTGCCTCAACCCTGAGTCTCACAGTAGTCCTGCCTCAACCCTGAGTACAGTAGCCCTGCCTCAACCCTGAGTCTCACAGTAGCCCTGCCTCAACCCTGAGTCTCACAGTAGTCCTGCCTCAACCCTGAGTCTCACAGTAGTCCTGCCTCAACCCTGAGTCTCACAGTAGCCCTGCCTCAACCCTGAGTCTCACAGTAGTCCTGCCTCAACCCTGAGTCTCACAGTAGTCCTGCCTCAACCCTGAGTCTCACAGTAGTCCTGCCTCAACCCTGAGTCTCACAGTAGTCCTGCCTCAACCCTGAGTCTCACAGTAGTCCTGCCTCAACCCTGAGTCTCACAGTAGCCCTGCCTCACCCCTGAGTCTCACAGTAGCCCTACCTCAACCCTGAGTCTCACAGTAGTCCTGCCTCAACCCTGAGTCTCACAGTAGCCCTACCTCAACCCTGAGTCTCACAGTAGTCCTGCCTCAACCCTGAGTCTCACAGTAGTCCTGCCTCAACCCTGAGTCTCACAGTAGCCCTGCCTCAACCCTGAGTCTCACAGTAGCCCTGCCTCAACCCTGAGTCTCACAGTAGTCCTGCCTCAACCCTGAGTCTCACAGTAGTCCTGCCTCAACCCTGAGTCTCACAGTAGCCCTGCCTCAACCCTGAGTCTCACAGTAGTCCTGCCTCAACCCTGAGTCTCACAGTAGCCCTGCCTCAACCCTGAGTCTCTCAGTAGCTCAGCCTCAACCCTGAGTCTCTCAGTAGTCCTGCCTCAACCCTGAGTCTCACAGTAGTCCTGCCTCAACCCTGAGTCTCACAGTAGCCCTGCCTCAACCCTGAGTCTCACAGTAGCCCTGCCTCAACCCTGAGTCTCACAGTAGTCCTGCCTCAACCCTGAGTCTCACAGTAGCCCTGCCTCAACCCTGAGTCTCACAGTAGTCCTGCCTCAACCCTGAGTCTCACAGTAGTCCTGCCTCAACCCTGAGTCTCACAGTAGCCCTGCCTCAACCCTGAGTCTCACAGTAGTCCTGCCTCAACCCTGAGTCTCACAGTAGCCCTGCCTCAACCCTGAGTCTCACAGTACCTCTGCCTCAACCCTGAGTCTCACAGTAGTCCTGCCTCAACCCTGAGTCTCACAGTAGCCTGCCTCAACCCTGAGTCTCACAGTACCTCTGCCTCAACCCTGAGTCTCACAGTAGCTCTGCCTCAACCCTGAGTCTCACAGTAGCCCTGCCTCAACCCTGAGTCTCACAGTAGCCCTGCCTCAACCCTGAGTCTCACAGTAGTCCTGCCTCAACCCTGAGTCTCACAGTAGCTCAGCCTCAACCCTGAGTCTCACAGTAGTCCTGCCTCAACCCTGAGTCTCACAGTAGCCCTGCCTCAACCCTGAGTCTCACAGTAGCCCTTCTCTCAGTAGCCCTGCCTCAACCCTGAGTCTCACAGTAGCCCTGCCTCAACCCTGAGTCTCACAGTAGCTCTGCCTCAACCCTGAGTCTCACAGTAGCCCTTCTCTCAGTAGCCCTGCCTCAACCCTGAGTCTCACAGTAGTCCTGCCTCAACCCTGAGTCTCACAGTAGCCCTGCCTCAACCCTGAGTCTCACAGTAGCTCTGCCTCAACCCTGAGTCTCACAGTAGCCCTGCCTCAACCCTGAGTCTCACAGTAGCCCTGCCTCAACCCTGAGTCTCACAGTAGCCCTGCCTCAACCCTGAGTCTCACAGTAGTCCTGCCTCAACCCTGAGTCTCACAGTAGTCCTGCCTCAACCCTGAGTCTCTCAGTAGTCCTGCCTCAACCCTGAGTCTCACAGTAGCTCTGCCTCAACCCTGAGTCTCACAGTAGCTCTGCCTCAACCCTGAGCTCAGTAGTCCTGCCTCAACCCTGAGTCTCACAGTAGTCCTGCCTCAACCCTGAGTCTCACAGTAGCCCTGCCTCAACCCTGAGCTCAGTAGTCCTGCCTCAACCCTGAGTCTCACAGTAGCCCTGCCTCAACCCTGAGTCTCACAGTAGTCCTGCCTCAACCCTGAGTCTCACAGTAGCCCTGCCTCAACCCTGAGTCTCACAGTAGTCCTGCCTCAACCCTGAGTCTCACAGTAGCCCTGCCTCAACCCTGAGTCTCACAGTAGCCATGCCTCAACCCTGAGTCTCACAGTAGCTCTGCCTCAACCCTGAGTCTCACAGTAGCCCTGCCTCAACCCTGAGTCTCACAGTAGCTCTGCCTCAACCCTGAGTCTCACAGTAGCCATGCCTCAACCCTGAGTCTCACAGTAGCCATGCCTCAACCCTGAGTCTCACAGTAGCCCTGCCTCAACCCTGAGTCTCACAGTAGTCCTGCCTCAACCCTGAGTCTCACAGTAGCCCTGCCTCAACCCTGAGTCTCACAGTAGCTCAGCCTCAACCCTGAGTCTCACAGTAGTCCTGCCTCAACCCTGAGTCTCACAGTAGCTCAGCCTCAACCCTGAGTCTCACAGTAGCCCTGCCTCAACCCTGAGTCTCACAGTAGTCCTGCCTCAACCCTGAGTCTCACAGTAGCCCTTCTCTCAGTAGCCCTGCCTCAACCCTGAGTCTCACAGTAGTCCTGCCTCACCCCTGAGTCTCACAGTAGCCCTGCCTCAACCCTGAGTCTCACAGTAGCCCTTCTCTCAGTAGCCCTGCCTCAACCCTGAGTCTCACAGTAGTCCTGCCTCAACCCTGAGTCTCACAGTAGCCCTGCCTCAACCCTGAGTCTCACAGTAGCCCTGCCTCAACCCTGAGTCTCACAGTAGCCTGCCTCAACCCTGAGTCTCACAGTAGTCCTGCCTCAACCCTGAGTCTCACAGTAGTCCTGCCTCAACCCTGAGTCTCACAGTAGCCCTGCCTCAACCCTGAGTCTCACAGTAGCCCTGCCTCAACCCTGAGTCTCACAGTAGTCCTGCCTCAACCCTGAGTCTCACAGTAGCCCTGCCTCAACCCTGAGTCTCACAGTAGCTCAGCCTCAACCCTGAGTCTCACAGTAGCCTGCCTCAACCCTGAGTCTCACAGTAGTCCTGCCTCAACCCTGAGTCTCACAGTAGCCCTGCCTCAACCCTGAGTCTCACAGTAGTCCTGCCTCAACCCTGAGTCTCACAGTAGTCCTGCCTCAACCATGAGTCTCACAGTAGCCCTGCCTCAACCCTGAGTCTCACAGTAGTCCTGCCTCAACCCTGAGTCTCACAGTAGCCCTGCCTCAACCCTGAGTCTCACAGTAGCCCTGCCTCAACCATGAGTCTCACAGTAGTCCTGCCTCAACCCTGAGTACAGTAGCCCTGCCTCAACCCTGAGTCTCACAGTAGCTCTGCCTCAACCCTGAGTCTCACAGTAGTCCTGCCTCAACCCTGAGTCTCACAGTAGTCCTGCCTCAACCCTGAGTCTCACAGTAGCCCTGCCTCAACCCTGAGTCTCACAGTAGTCCTGCCTCAACCCTGAGTCTCACAGTAGTCCTGCCTCAACCCTGAGTCTCACAGTAGTCCTGCCTCAACCCTGAGTCTCACAGTAGCTCTGCCTCAACCCTGAGTCTCACAGTAGTCCTGCCTCAACCCTGAGTCTCACAGTAGTCCTGCCTCAACCCTGAGTCTCACAGTAGTCCTGCCTCAACCCTGAGTCTCACAGTAGCTCTGCCTCAACCCTGAGTCTCACAGTAGTCCTGCCTCAACCCTGAGTCTCACAGTAGCCCTGCCTCAACCCTGAGTCTCACAGTAGCCCTGCCTCAACCCTGAGTCTCACAGTAGCCCTGCCTCAACCCTGAGTCTCACAGTAGCCCTGCCTCAACCATGAGTCTCACAGTAGCTCTGCCTCAACCCTGAGTCTCACAGTAGCCTGCCTCAACCCTGAGTCTCACAGTAGTCCTGCCTCAACCCTGAGTCTCACAGTAGCCCTGCCTCAACCCTGAGTCTCTCAGTAGCTCAGCCTCAACCCTGAGTCTCACAGTAGTCCTGCCTCAACCCTGAGTCTCACAGTAGCTCTGCCTCAACCCTGAGCTCAGTAGTCCTGCCTCAACCCTGAGTCTCATAGTAGCTCAGCCTCAACCCTGAGTCTCACAGTAGCTCTGCCTCAACCCTGAGTCTCACAGTAGCCTGCCTCAACCTGAGTCTCACAGTAGCCCTGCCTCAACCCTGAGCTCAGTAGCTCTGCCTCAACCCTGAGTCTCACAGTAGCTCTGCCTCAACCCTGAGTCTCACAGTAGTCCTGCCTCAACCCTGAGTCTCACAGTAGTCCTGCCTCAACCCTGAGTCTCACAGTAGCCCTGCCTCAACCCTGAGTCTCACAGTAGTCCTGCCTCAACCCTGAGTCTCACAGTAGTCCTGCCTCAACCCTGAGTCTCACAGTAGCCCTGCCTCAACCCTGAGTCTCACAGTAGCTCTGCCTCAACCCTGAGTCTCACAGTAGCCCTGCCTCAACCCTGAGTCTCACAGTAGTCCTGCCTCAACCCTGAGTCTCACAGTAGTCCTGCCTCAACCCTGAGTCTCACAGTAGTCCTGCCTCAACCCTGAGTCTCACAGGAGCCCTGCCTCAACCCTGAGTCTCACAGTAGCCCTGCCTCAACCCTGAGTCTCACAGTAGCCCTGCCTCAACCCTGAGTCTCACAGTAGCTCTGCCTCAACCCTGAGTCTCACAGTAGCTCTGCCTCAACCCTGAGTCTCACAGTAGTCCTGCCTCAACCCTGAGTCTCACAGTAGCTCTGCCTCAACCCTGAGTCTCACAGTAGCCTGCCTCAACCTGAGTCTCACAGTAGCCCTGCCTCAACCCTGAGTCTCACAGTAGTCCTGCCTCAACCCTGAGTCTCACAGTAGTCCTGCCTCAACCCTGAGTCTCACAGTAGTCCTGCCTCAACCCTGAGTCTCACAGTAGTCCTGCCTCAACCCTGAGTCTCACAGTAGCTCAGCCTCAACCCTGAGTCTCACAGTAGTCCTGCCTCAACCCTGAGTCTCACAGTAGCCCTGCCTCAACCCTGAGTCTCACAGTAGTCCTGCCTCAACCCTGAGTCTCACAGTAGCCCTGCCTCAACCCTGAGTCTCACAGTAGCCCTGCCTCAACCCTGAGTCTCACAGTAGCCCTGCCTCACCCCTGAGTCTCACAGTAGCCCTGCCTCAACCCTGAGTCTCACAGTAGCCCTTCTCTCAGTAGCCCTGCCTCAACCCTGAGTCTCACAGTAGCCCTGCCTCAACCCTGAGTCTCACAGTAGCTCAGCCTCAACCCTGAGTCTCACAGTAGCCCTGCCTCAACCCTGAGTCTCACAGTAGCCTGCCTCAACCCTGAGTCTCACAGTAGCCTTGCCTCAACCCTGAGCTCAGTAGTCCTGCCTCAACCCTGAGTCTCACAGTAGCCCTGCCTCAACCCTGAGTCTCACAGTAGCTCTGCCTCAACCCTGAGTCTCACAGTAGTCCTGCCTCAACCCTGAGTCTCACAGTAGCTCTGCCTCAACCCTGAGTCTCACAGTAGCCCTGCCTCAACCCTGAGTCTCACAGTAGCCCTGCCTCAACCCTGAGTCTCACAGTAGCTCTGCCTCAACCCTGAGTCTCACAGTAGTCCTGCCTCAACCCTGAGTCTCACAGTAGCCCTGCCTCAACCCTGAGTCTCACAGTAGCTCTGCCTCAACCCTGAGTCTCACAGTAGCCCTGCCTCAACCATGAGTCTCACAGTAGTCCTGCCTCAACCCTGAGTCTCACAGTAGCCCTGCCTCAACCCTGAGTCTCACAGTAGCCCTGCCTCAACCCTGAGTCTCACGGTAGCCCTGCCTCAACCCTGAGTCTCACAGTAGCTCTGCCTCAACCCTGAGTCTCACAGTAGCCTGCCTCAACCCTGAGTCTCACAGTAGCCCTGCCTCAACCCTGAGTCTCACAGTAGTCCTGCCTCAACCCTTAGTCTCACAGTAGTCCTGCCTCAACCCTGAGTCTCACAGTAGCCCTGCCTCAACCATGAGTCTCACAGTAGCCCTGCCTCAACCCTGAGTCTCACAGTAGCCCTGCCTCAACCCTGAGTCTCACAGTAGTCCTGCCTCAACCCTGAGTCTCACAGTAGCCCTGCCTCAACCCTGAGTCTCTCAGTAGCCCTGCCTCAACCCTGAGTCTCACAGTAGCCTGCCTCAACCCTGAGTCTCACAGTAGTCCTGCCTCAACCCTGAGTCTCACAGTAGCCCTGCCTCAACCCTGAGTCTCACAGTAGCCCTTCTCTCAGTAGCCCTGCCTCAACCCTGAGTCTCACAGTAGTCCTGCCTCACCCCTGAGTCTCACAGTAGCCCTGCCTCAACCCTGAGTCTCACAGTAGCCCTTCTCTCAGTAGCCCTGCCTCAACCCTGAGTCTCACAGTAGCCCTGCCTCAACCCTGAGTCTCTCAGTAGCTCAGCCTCAACCCTGAGTCTCACAGTAGCCTGCCTCAACCCTGAGTCTCACAGTAGCTCTGCCTCAACCCTGAGTCTCACAGTAGCCCTGCCTCAACCCTGAGTCTCACAGTAGCCCTGCCTCAACCCTGAGTCTCACAGTAGTCCTGCCTCAACCCTGAGTCTCACAGTAGTCCTGCCTCAACCCTGAGTCTCACAGTAGCCCTGCCTCAACCCTGAGTCTCACAGTAGCCCTGCCTCAACCCTGAGTCTCACAGTAGTCCTGCCTCAACCCTGAGTCTCACAGTAGCCCTGCCTCAACCCTGAGTCTCACAGTAGCCCTGCCTCAACCCTGAGTCTCACAGTAGCCCTGCCTCACCCCTGAGTCTCACAGTAGCCCTGCCTCAACCCTGAGTCTCACAGTAGTCCTGCCTCAACCCTGAGTCTCACAGTAGCCCTGCCTCAACCCTGAGTCTCACAGTAGCCCTGCCTCAACCCTGAGTCTCACAGTAGCCCTGCCTCAACCCTGAGTCTCACAGTAGCCCTGCCTCAACCCTGAGTCTCTCAGTAGCTCTGCCTCAACCCTGAGTCTCACAGTAGTCCTGCCTCAACCCTGAGTCTCACAGTAGCTCAGCCTCAACCCTGAGTCTCACAGTAGCCCTGCCTCAACCCTGAGTCTCTCAGTAGCTCTGCCTCAACCCTGAGTCTCACAGTAGTCCTGCCTCAACCCTGAGTCTCACAGTAGCCCTGCCTCAACCCTGAGTCTCACAGTAGTCCTGCCTCAACCCTGAGTCTCTCAGTAGCCCTGCCTCAACCCTGAGTCTCACAGTAGCCCTGCCTCAACCCTGAGTCTCACAGTAGCCCTGCCTCAACCCTGAGTCTCACAGTAGCCTGCCTCAACCCTGAGTCTCACAGTAGCCCTGCCTCAACCCTGAGTCTCACAGTAGTCCTGCCTCAACCCTGAGTCTCACAGTAGCCCTGCCTCAACCCTGAGTCTCACAGTAGCCCTGCCTCAACCCTGAGTCTCACAGTAGCCCTTCTCTCAGTAGCTCTGCCTCAACCCTGAGTCTCACAGTAGTCCTGCCTCAACCCTGAGTCTCACAGTAGCCCTGCCTCAACCCTGAGTCTCACAGTAGTCCTGCCTCAACCCTGAGTCTCACAGTAGCCCTTCTCTCAGTAGCCCTGCCTCAACCCTGAGTCTCACAGTAGTCCTGCCTCAACCCTGAGTCTCACAGTAGCCCTGCCTCAACCCTGAGTCTCACAGTAGCCCTGCCTCAACCCTGAGTCTCACAGTAGCTCAGCCTCAACCCTGAGTCTCACAGTAGTCCTGCCTCAACCCTGAGTCTCACAGTAGCCCTGCCTCAACCCTGAGTCTCACAGTAGCCCTGCCTCAACCCTGAGTCTCACAGTAGTCCTGCCTCAACCCTGAGTCTCACAGTAGCCCTGCCTCAACCCTGAGTCTCACAGTAGCCTGCCTCAACCCTGAGTCTCACAGTAGCCCTGCCTCAACCATGAGTCTCACAGTAGCTCTGCCTCAACCCTGAGTCTCACAGTAGCCCTGCCTCAACCATGAGTCTCACAGTAGCTCTGCCTCAACCCTGAGTCTCACAGTAGCCTGCCTCAACCCTGAGTCTCACAGTAGTCCTGCCTCAACCCTGAGTCTCACAGTAGCCCTGCCTCAACCCTGAGTCTCTCAGTAGCTCAGCCTCAACCCTGAGTCTCACAGTAGTCCTGCCTCAACCCTGAGTCTCACAGTAGCTCTGCCTCAACCCTGAGCTCAGTAGTCCTGCCTCAACCCTGAGTCTCATAGTAGCTCAGCCTCAACCCTGAGTCTCACAGTAGTCCTGCCTCAACCCTGAGTCTCACAGTAGCCCTGCCTCAACCCTGAGCTCAGTAGCTCTGCCTCAACCCTGAGTCTCACAGTAGTCCTGCCTCAACCCTGAGTCTCACAGTAGCCCTGCCTCAACCCTGAGTCTCACAGTAGCCCTGCCTCAACCCTGAGTCTCACAGTAGCTCTGCCTCAACCCTGAGTCTCACAGTAGCTCTGCCTCAACCCTGAGTCTCACAGGAGCCCTGCCTCAACCCTGAGTCTCACAGGAGCCCTGCCTCAACCCTGAGTCTCACAGGAGCCCTGCCTCAACCCTGAGTCTCACAGTAGTCCTGCCTCAACCCTGAGTCTCACAGGAGCCCTGCCTCAACCCTGAGTCTCACAGTAGCTCTGCCTCAACCCTGAGTCTCACAGTAGCCCTGCCTCAACCCTGAGTCTCACAGTAGCCTGCCTCAACCCTGAGTCTCACAGTAGTCCTGCCTCAACCCTGAGTCTCACAGTAGTCCTGCCTCAACCCTGAGTCTCACAGTAGCCCTTCTCTCAGTAGCCCTGCCTCAACCCTGAGTCTCACAGTAGTCCTGCCTCAACCCTGAGTCTCACAGTAGCCCTGCCTCAACCCTGAGTCTCACAGTAGTCCTGCCTCAACCCTGAGTCTCACAGTAGCCCTGCCTCAACCCTGAGTCTCACAGTAGTCCTGCCTCAACCCTGAGTCTCACAGTAGTCCTGCCTCAACCCTGAGTCTCACAGTAGCCCTGCCTCAACCCTGAGTCTCACAGTAGCCCTGCCTCAACCCTGAGTCTCACAGTAGCCCTGCCTCAACCCTGAGTCTCACAGTAGCCATGCCTCAACCCTGAGTCTCACAGTAGTCCTGCCTCAACCCTGAGTCTCACAGTAGTCCTGCCTCAACCCTGAGTCTCACAGGAGCCCTGCCTCAACCCTGAGTCTCACAGTAGCCTGCCTCAACCTGAGTCTCACAGTAGCCCTGCCTCAACCCTGAGCTCAGTAGTCCTGCCTCAACCCTGAGTCTCACAGTAGCCCTGCCTCAACCCTGAGTCTCACAGTAGCTCTGCCTCAACCCTGAGTCTCACAGTAGCCCTGCCTCAACCCTGAGTCTCACAGTAGTCCTGCCTCAACCCTGAGTCTCACAGTAGCCCTGCCTCAACCCTGAGTCTCACAGTAGTCCTGCCTCAACCCTGAGTCTCACAGTAGCCCTGCCTCAACCCTGAGTCTCACAGTAGTCCTGCCTCAACCCTGAGTCTCACAGTAGTCCTGCCTCAACCCTGAGTCTCACAGTAGCCCTGCCTCAACCCTGAGTCTCACAGTAGCCCTGCCTCAACCCTGAGTCTCACAGTAGCTCTGCCTCAACCCTGAGTCTCACAGTAGTCCTGCCTCAACCCTGAGTCTCACAGTAGCCCTGCCTCAACCCTGAGTCTCACAGTAGCCCTGCCTCAACCCTGAGTCTCACAGTAGCTCAGCCTCAACCCTGAGTCTCACAGTAGCCCTGCCTCAACCCTGAGTCTCACAGTAGTCCTGCCTCAACCCTGAGTCTCACAGTAGCCCTTCTCTCAGTAGCCCTGCCTCAACCCTGAGTCTCACAGTAGCCCTGCCTCAACCCTGAGTCTCACAGTAGCCCTTCTCTCAGTAGCCCTGCCTCAACCCTGAGTCTCACAGTAGCTCTGCCTCAACCCTGAGTCTCACAGTAGCCCTGCCTCACCCCTGAGTCTCACAGTAGTCCTGCCTCAACCCTGAGTCTCACAGTAGCCTGCCTCAACCCTGAGTCTCACAGGAGCCCTGCCTCAACCCTGAGTCTCACAGTAGTCCTGCCTCAACCCTGAGTCTCACAGTAGTCCTGCCTCAACCCTGAGTCTCACAGTAGCCCTGCCTCAACCCTGAGTCTCACAGTAGCCTGCCTCAACCCTGAGTCTCACAGTAGCCTTTCCTCAACCCTGAGCTCAGTAGTCCTGCCTCAACCCTGAGTCTCACAGTAGCCCTGCCTCAACCCTGAGTCTCACAGTAGCTCAGCCTCAACCCTGAGTCTCACAGTAGCCCTGCCTCAACCCTGAGCTCAGTAGTCCTGCCTCAACCCTGAGTCTCACAGTAGCTCTGCCTCAACCCTGAGTCTCACAGTAGCTCTGCCTCAACCCTGAGTCTCACAGTAGCCCTGCCTCAACCCTGAGTCTCTCAGTAGCTCTGCCTCAACCTGAGTCTCACAGTAGCCCTGCCTCAACCCTGAGTCTCACAGTAGCTCTGCCTCAACCCTGAGTCTCACAGTAGCCCTGCCTCAACCCTGAGTCTCTCAGTAGCTCTGCATCAACCCTGAGTCTCACAGTAGCCCTGCCTCAACCCTGAGTCTCACAGTAGCCCTGCCTCAACCCTGAGTCTCACAGTAGTCCTGCCTCAACCCTGAGTCTCACAGTAGCCTGCCTCAACCCTGAGTCTCACAGTAGCCCTGCCTCAACCCTGAGTCTCACAGTAGCCCTGCCTCAACCCTGAGTCTCACAGTAGTCCTGCCTCAACCCTGAGTCTCACAGTAGTCCTGCCTCAACCCTGAGTCTCACAGTAGTCCTGCCTCAACCCTGAGTCTCACAGTAGTCCTGCCTCAACCCTGAGTCTCACAGTAGCTCAGCCTCAACCCTGAGTCTCACAGTAGTCCTGCCTCAACCCTGAGTCTCACAGTAGCCCTGCCTCAACCCTGAGTCTCACAGTAGCCCTGCCTCAACCCTGAGTCTCACAGTAGCCCTGCCTCAACCCTGAGTCTCACAGTAGCCATGCCTCAACCCTGAGTCTCACAGTAGTCCTGCCTCAACCCTGAGTCTCACAGTAGTCCTGCCTCAACCCTGAGTCTCACAGGAGCCCTGCCTCAACCCTGAGTCTCACAGTAGCCTGCCTCAACCTGAGTCTCACAGTAGCCCTGCCTCAACCCTGAGCTCAGTAGTCCTGCCTCAACCCTGAGTCTCACAGTAGCCCTGCCTCAACCCTGAGTCTCACAGTAGTCCTGCCTCAACCCTGAGTCTCACAGTAGCTCTGCCTCAACCCTGAGTCTCACAGTAGTCCTGCCTCAACCCTGAGTCTCACAGTAGTCCTGCCTCAACCCTGAGTCTCACAGTAGCTCTGCCTCAACCCTGAGTCTCACAGGAGCCCTGCCTCAACCCTGAGTCTCACAGTAGCCTGCCTCAACCTGAGTCTCACAGTAGCCCTGCCTCAACCCTGAGCTCAGTAGTCCTGCCTCAACCCTGAGTCTCACAGTAGCCATGCCTCAACCCTGAGTCTCACAGTAGCCCTGCCTCAACCCTGAGTCTCACAGTAGCTCTGCCTCAACCCTGAGTCTCACAGTAGTCCTGCCTCAACCCTGAGTCTCACAGTAGCCCTGCCTCAACCCTGAGTCTCACAGTAGCCCTGCCTCAACCCTGAGTCTCACAGTAGCCCTGCCTCAACCCTGAGTCTCACAGTAGCCCTGCCTCAACCCTGAGTCTCACAGTAGCTCAGCCTCAACCCTGAGTCTCACAGTAGCTCTGCCTCAACCCTGAGTCTCACAGTAGCCCTGCCTCAACCCTGAGTCTCACAGTAGCCCTGCCTCAACCCTGAGTCTCTCAGTAGCCCTGCCTCAACCATGAGTCTCACAGTAGCTCTGCCTCAACCCTGAGTCTCACAGTAGCCCTGCCTCAACCCTGAGTCTCTCAGTAGTCCTGCCTCAACCCTGAGTCTCTCAGTAGCCCTGCCTCAACCCTGAGTCTCACAGTAGTCCTGCCTCAACCCTGAGTCTCACAGTAGTCCTGCCTCAACCCTGAGTCTCACAGTAGCCCTGCCTCAACCCTGAGTACAGTAGCCCTGCCTCAACCCTGAGTCTCACAGTAGCCCTGCCTCAACCCTGAGTCTCTCAGTAGTCCTGCCTCAACCCTGAGTCTCACAGTAGCTCTGCCTCAACCCTGAGTCTCACAGTAGCCCTGCCTCAACCCTGAGTCTCACAGTAGTCCTGCCTCAACCCTGAGTCTCACAGTAGTCCTGCCTCAACCCTGAGTCTCTCAGTAGTCCTGCCTCAACCCTGAGTCTCACAGTAGCTCTGCCTCAACCCTGAGTCTCACAGTAGCTCTGCCTCAACCCTGAGTCTCACAGTAGCTCTGCCTCAACCCTGAGTCTCACAGTAGTCCTGCCTCAACCCTGAGTCTCTCAGTAGTCCTGCCTCAACCCTGAGTCTCACAGTAGCCCTGCCTCACCCCTGAGTCTCACAGTAGCCCTGCCTCAACCCTGAGTCTCACAGTAGCCCTGCCTCAACCCTGAGTCTCACAGTAGCCCTTCTCTCAGTAGCCCTGCCTCAACCCTGAGTCTCACAGTAGCCCTGCCTCAACCCTGAGTCTCACAGTAGCTCAGCCTCAACCCTGAGTCTCACAGTAGCCTGCCTCAACCTGAGTCTCACAGTAGCCTTGCCTCAACCCTGAGCTCAGTAGTCCTGCCTCAACCCTGAGTCTCACAGTAGCCCTGCCTCAACCCTGAGTCTCACAGTAGCTCTGCCTCAACCCTGAGTCTCACAGTAGCCCTGCCTCAACCCTGAGTCTCACAGTAGTCCTGCCTCAACCCTGAGTCTCACAGTAGTCCTGCCTCAACCCTGAGTCTCACAGTAGCTCTGCCTCAACCCTGAGTCTCACAGTAGCCCTGCCTCAACCCTGAGTCTCACAGTAGTCCTGCCTCAACCCTGAGTCTCACAGTAGCCCTGCCTCAACCCTGAGTCTCACAGTAGCCCTGCCTCAACCCTGAGTCTCACAGTAGCCCTGCCTCAACCATGAGTCTCACAGTAGCCCTGCCTCAACCCTGAGTCTCACAGTAGTCCTGCCTCAACCCTGAGTCTCACAGTAGCCCTGCCTCAACCCTGAGTCTCACAGTAGCCCTGCCTCAACCCTGAGTCTCACAGTAGCCCTGCCTCAACCCTGAGTCTCTCAGTAGCCCTGCCTCAACCCTGAGTCTCACAGTAGTCCTGCCTCAACCCTGAGTCTCACAGTAGTCCTGCCTCAACCCTGAGTCTCACAGTAGCCCTGCCTCAACCCTGAGTCTCACAGTAGTCCTGCCTCAACCCTGAGTCTCACAGTAGCCCTGCCTCAACCCTGAGTCTCACAGTAGCCCTGCCTCAACCCTGAGTCTCACAGTAGCTCTGCCTCAACCCTGAGTCTCACAGTAGCTCTGCCTCAACCCTGAGTCTCACAGTAGCCCTGCCTCAACCCTGAGTCTCACAGTAGTCCTGCCTCAACCCTTAGTCTCACAGTAGTCCTGCCTCAACCCTGAGTACAGTAGCCCTGCCTCAACCCTGAGTCTCACAGTATCCCTTCCTCAACCATGAGTCTCACAGTAGCCCTGCCTCAACCCTGAGTCTCACAGTAGCCCTGCCTCAACCCTGAGTCTCACAGTAGTCCTGCCTCAACCCTTAGTCTCACAGTAGTCCTGCCTCAACCCTGAGTCTCACAGTAGCCCTGCCTCAACCCTGAGTCTCACAGTAGCCCTGCCTCAACCCTGAGTCTCACAGTAGCCCTGCCTCAACCCTGAGTCTCACAGTAGTCCTGCCTCAACCCTGAGTCTCACAGTAGCCCTGCCTCAACCCTGAGTCTCACAGTAGCTCTGCCTCAACCCTGAGTCTCACAGTAGCCCTGCCTCAACCCTGAGTCTCACAGTAGCCCTGCCTCAACCCTGAGTCTCTCAGTAGCCCTGCCTCAACCCTGAGTCTCACAGTAGTCCTGCCTCAACCCTGAGTCTCACAGTAGTCCTGCCTCAACCCTGAGTCTCACAGTAGCTCTGCCTCAACCCTGAGTCTCACAGTAGTCCTGCCTCAACCCTGAGTCTCACAGTAGTCCTGCCTCAACCCTGAGTCTCACAGTAGCTCTGCCTCAACCCTGAGTCTCACAGTAGCCCTGCCTCACCCCTGAGTCTCACAGTAGTCCTGCCTCAACCCTGAGTCTCACAGTAGCTCTGCCTCAACCCTGAGTCTCTCAGTAGCCCTGCCTCAACCCTGAGTCTCACAGTAGCCTGCCTCAACCTGAGTCTCACAGTAGCCCTGCCTCAACCCTGAGCTCAGTAGCTCTGCCTCAACCCTGAGTCTCACAGTAGCTCTGCCTCAACCCTGAGTCTCACAGTAGTCCTGCCTCAACCCTGAGTCTCACAGTAGCCCTGCCTCAACCCTGAGTCTCACAGTAGCTCTGCCTCAACCCTGAGTCTCACAGTAGTCCTGCCTCAACCCTGAGTCTCACAGTAGTCCTGCCTCAACCCTGAGTCTCACAGGAGCCCTGCCTCAACCCTGAGTCTCACAGTAGCCTGCCTCAACCCTGAGTCTCACAGTAGCTTAGCCTCAACCCTGAGTCTCACAGTAGCTCTGCCTCAACCCTGAGTCTCACAGTAGTCCTGCCTCAACCATGAGTCTCACAGTAGTCCTGCCTCAACCCTGAGTCTCACAGTAGCTCTGCCTCAACCCTGAGTCTCACAGTAGCTCTGCCTCAACCCTGAGTCTCACAGTAGCCCTGCCTCAACCCTGAGTCTCACAGTAGTCCTGCCTCAACCCTGAGTCTCACAGTAGTCCTGCCTCAACCCTGAGTCTCACAGTAGTCCTGCCTCAACCCTGAGTCTCACAGTAGTCCTGCCTCAACCCTGAGTCTCACAGTAGCCCTACCTCAACCCTGAGTCTCACAGTAGTCCTGCCTCAACCCTGAGTCTCACAGTAGTCCTGCCTCAACCCTGAGTCTCACAGTAGCCCTGCCTCAACCCTGAGTCTCACAGTAGTCCTGCCTCAACCCTGAGTCTCACAGTAGTCCTGCCTCAACCCTGAGTCTCACAGTAGTCCTGCCTCAACCCTGAGTCTCACAGTAGCTCTGCCTCAACCCTGAGTCTCACAGTAGCTCTGCCTCAACCCTGAGTCTCACAGTAGCCTGCCTCAACCCTGAGTCTCACAGTAGTCCTGCCTCAACCCTGAGTACAGTAGCCCTGCCTCAACCCTGAGTCTCACAGTAGTCCTGCCTCAACCCTGAGTCTCACAGTAGCCCTGCCTCAACCCTGAGTCTCACAGTAGCTCTGCCTCAACCCTGAGTCTCACAGTAGCCCTGCCTCAACCCTGAGTCTCACAGTAGCCCTTCTCTCAGTAGCCCTGCCTCAACCCTGAGTCTCACAGTAGCCCTGCCTCAACCCTGAGTCTCACAGTAGCTCTGCCTCAACCCTGAGTCTCACAGTAGCCCTGCCTCAACCCTGAGTCTCACAGTAGCCCTGCCTCAACCCTGAGTCTCACAGTAGTCCTGCCTCAACCCTGAGTCTCACAGTAGCCCTGCCTCAACCCTGAGTCTCACAGTAGTCCTGCCTCAACCCTGAGTCTCACAGTAGCTCTGCCTCAACCCTGAGTCTCACAGTAGCCTGCCTCAACCCTGAGTCTCACAGTAGTCCTGCCTCAACCCTGAGTCTCACAGTAGCCCTGCCTCAACCCTGAGTCTCACAGTAGTCCTGCCTCAACCCTGAGTCTCACAGTAGCTCTGCCTCAACCCTGAGTCTCACAGTAGCCCTGCCTCAACCCTGAGTCTCACAGTAGCCCTGCCTCACCCCTGAGTCTCACAGTAGTCCTGCCTCAACCATGAGTCTCACAGTAGTCCTGCCTCAACCCTGAGTCTCACAGTAGTCCTGCCTCAACCCTGAGTCTCACAGTAGTCCTGCCTCAACCCTTAGTCTCACAGTAGTCCTGCCTCAACCCTGAGTCTCACAGTAGCCATGCCTCAACCCTGAGTCTCACAGTAGTCCTGCCTCAACCCTGAGTCTCACAGTAGCCTGCCTCAACCCTGAGTCTCACAGTAGCCTGCCTCAACCCTGAGTCTCACAGTAGTCCTGCCTCAACCCTGAGTCTCACAGTAGTCCTGCCTCAACCCTGAGTCTCACAGTAGCCATGCCTCAACCCTGAGTCTCACAGTAGCCTGCCTCAACCCTGAGTCTCACAGTAGCCCTGCCTCAACCCTGAGTCTCACAGTAGTCCTGCCTCAACCCTGAGTCTCACAGTAGTCCTGCCTCAACCCTGAGTCTCACAGGAGCCCTGCCTCAACCCTGAGTCTCACAGTAGTCCTGCCTCAACCCTTAGTCTCACAGTAGCCCTGCCTCAACCCTGAGTCTCACAGTAGCCCTGCCTCAACCCTGAGTCTCACAGTAGCCCTGCCTCAACCCTGAGTCTCACAGTAGCCCTGCCTCAACCCTGAGCTCAGTAGCTCTGCCTCAACCCTGAGTCTCACAGTAGCCCTGCCTCACCCCTGAGTCTCACAGTAGCCCTGCCTCAACCCTGAGTCTCACAGTAGCCCTTCTCTCAGTAGCCCTGCCTCAACCCTGAGTCTCACAGTAGCCCTGCCTCAACCCTGAGTCTCACAGTAGCCCTGCCTCAACCCTGAGTCTCACAGTAGTCCTGCCTCAACCCTGAGTCTCACAGTAGCTCTGCCTCAACCCTGAGTCTCACAGTAGTCCTGCCTCAACCCTGAGTCTCACAGTAGCCCTGCCTCAACCATGAGTCTCACAGTAGTCCTGCCTCAACCCTGAGTCTCACAGTAGCTCTGCCTCAACCCTGAGTCTCACAGTAGCCTGCCTCAACCCTGAGTCTCACAGTAGCCCTGCCTCAACCCTGAGTCTCACAGTAGCTCTGCCTCAACCCTGAGTCTCACAGTAGTCCTGCCTCAACCCTGAGTCTCACAGTAGCCCTGCCTCAACCCTGAGTCTCTCAGTAGCTCAGCCTCAACCCTGAGTCTCACAGTAGTCCTGCCTCAACCCTGAGTCTCACAGTAGCTCTGCCTCAACCCTGAGCTCAGTAGCCCTGCCTCAACCCTGAGCTCAGTAGCTCTGCCTCAACCCTGAGTCTCACAGTAGCCCTTCTCTCAGTAGCCCTGCCTCAACCCTGAGTCTCACAGTAGTCCTGCCTCAACCCTGAGTCTCACAGTAGCTCTGCCTCAACCATGAGTCTCACAGTAGCCCTGCCTCAACCCTGAGTCTCACAGTAGTCCTGCCTCAACCCTGAGTCTCACAGTAGCCCTTCTCTCAGTAGCTCTGCCTCAACCCTGAGTCTCACAGTAGCCCTGCCTCAACCCTGAGTCTCACAGTAGTCCTGCCTCAACCCTGAGTCTCACAGTAGCCCTTCTCTCAGTAGTCCTGCCTCAACCCTGAGTCTCACAGTAGTCCTGCCTCAACCCTGAGTCTCACAGTAGCCCTGCCTCAACCCTGAGTCTCACAGTAGTCCTGCCTCAACCCTGAGTCTCACAGTAGTCCTGCCTCAACCCTGAGTCTCTCAGTAGCTCTGCCTCAACCCTGAGTCTCACAGTAGTCCTGCCTCAACCCTGAGTCTCACAGTAGCTCTGCCTCAACCCTGAGTCTCACAGTAGCCCTGCCTCAACCCTGAGTCTCACAGTAGTCCTGCCTCAACCCTGAGTCTCTCAGTAGCCCTGCCTCAACCCTGAGTCTCACAGTAGCCCTGCCTCAACCCTGAGTCTCACAGTAGTCCTGCCTCAACCCTGAGTCTCACAGTAGCCCTGCCTCAACCCTGAGTCTCACAGTAGCCCTGCCTCAACCCTGAGTCTCACAGTAGTCCTGCCTCAACCCTTAGTCTCACAGTAGTCCTGCCTCAACCCTGAGTACAGTAGCCCTGCCTCAACCCTGAGTCTCACAGTAGTCCTGCCTCAACCCTTAGTCTCACAGTAGTCCTGCCTCAACCCTGAGTCTCACAGTAGCTCAGCCTCAACCCTGAGTCTCACAGTAGCCCTGCCTCAACCCTGAGTCTCACAGTAGCGTGCCTCAACCCTGAGTCTCACAGTAGCCCTTCTCTCAGTAGCCCTGCCTCAACCCTGAGTCTCATAGTAGCTCTGCCTCAACCCTGAGTCTCATAGTAGCTCTGCCTCAACCCTGAGTCTCACAGTAGTCCTGCCTCAACCCTGAGTCTCTCAGTAGTTCTATGAAAATGCGTGATTATCATTCATTTTGCAGTACTTAACTATCACTTAAAGTCAAATTGCCTCTTGTCATTATCAAATGTGGACTACTTCTGGTCATAGGCAATGCCATCTAGTGACAATCTCTGAAACCTTTCATCCAGGATTAGGTACACGTAGCAAGTACCCACCCCTCTGAACCCTTCCATCAGGATTAGGCTGGGTACGCATAGCAAGCACCCATCCCTTCCATCTAGGATTAGGCTAGGTACACATAGCAAGCACCCACCCCTCTGAATCCTTCCATCTAGGATTAGGCTGGGTACACATAGCAAGCACCCACCCCTCTGAATCCTTCCATCTAGGATTAGGCTGGGTACACGTAGCAAGCACCCACCCCTCTGAATCCTTCCATCTAGGATTAGGCTGGGTACACGTAGCAAGCACCCACCCCTCTGAATCCTTCCATCTAGGATTAGGCTGGGTACACGTAGCAAGCACCCACCCCTCTGAATCCTTCCATCTAGGATTAGGCTGGGTACACATAGCAAGCACCCACCCCTCTGAATCCTTCCATCTAGGATTAGGCTGGGTACACGTAGCAAGCACCCACCCCTTCCATCTAGGATTAGACTGGGTAAACCTAGCAAGCACCCATCTCCCTGAACCCTTCCATCAGAGGTTCTGTGGCTAAACAAAGGCACATATTCCATTTTCAGACTGACAAAGCAGGGTTTCATTTAGAAAATTGTCCAAGGGGGGGCAACTGGAGGAATCTGGATATTAAGGGGGGGCATGATGGTTAAAGATGTGACAAAGTTTCTAACGAATTTTAATAATACAATTTCCAAGGGGGGGTGGAGGGGGGGGGGGGGGGGGGGGGGGAAACGGTTCCAAGAGGGGGCAGCCCCCCCGCCCCCCACCAAATGAAACCCTGCAAAGCGAAAGTTGAGACGTGTTGGACGTGTTACGTGAACCAGAGGATCTGGAGCAGATGCGCTGGCTAACAGGCCCTCATCTAGAGCTAGCTCTAACATGCTAACTTCATTGCAGAGATCACATGATCATGACCTACATCTTCCCAAATTTTGAAGAATGCTAAATACCGCAGACTGGACAACTACCATTGCCAGATTCATGAGCGCCGAGCTAGCTCCTTGTGGCTAACACCTACCTAATGTTTCTTAAAGTGAGTGGTTAGAGAAGTGCTCATGGGCGCGGTCTGTATTATCATCACATCTGATATAACTTGGAGGGAGGCTCCTTCACATATTTGCCCGCGTGCAAAAGTGGGCCCTGCCAACCGCACCCCTTGCATCAACCAAATAAGCATTTTGCTTGTGTACCAAGATGGAGATGAATGTTCCTTGTAAATGTTAGGTCACTGACATTCCAAGCTAACAACAAACAAATGCTGCAGAGAGGCAGCAATAAGGAATTCTTGGAAGACTTTATCACTGACCACGTCAGGCAATCAGCTAAGCCTGCCAAGCTGGGCCTGGCTAGGGACCAAAGCTTAGGAGGCCTCCAGGCTTGCCGTAGGGGGCGTATGTTTTAGGAGTGTACTGGATTAGAGAGATATTTCAAATGCTATTTGCAGTAGTTGCCATGGTTACAATTGAGTTGGGACGACAAAGAGCAGCAGAGCATGCTGGGGCTTGCACTGCATGATGCGGTAGACACTCAGAATTATTCTAGAGCGCTACCATATATGGTTGGAGTATGGCATTTTCTGATAAAGAAGGGACGTCATGATTGAGCTGAATTCGAGATTCCGTCTCCATTCAGTTAGGTTGTAGATCATAGGATAGAGATTTGTCCACTTCTCAATATCGTAGTCCTACCTAGACGTGTCCATTGTGCCTCCTGTGCCAGCATAAGCTAGCAGTGTCATTACCCTTCCTGTGCCACGTAAGCTAGCAATGTCATTACCCTTCTTGTGCCAGCATAAGCTAGAAATATCATTACCCTTCCTGTGTCAGCATAAGCTAGCAATATCATTACCCTTCCTGTGCCAGCATAAGCTAGCAATATCATTACCCTTCCTGTGCCACGTAAGCTAGCAATGTCATTGTCCTTCCTGTGCCACATAAGCTAGCTATGTCAGTACCCTTCCTGTGCCAGCATAAGCTAGCAATATCATTACCCTTCTTTTGCCAGCATAAGCTAGCAATATCATTACCCTTCCTGTGCCAGCATAAGCTAGCAATATCATTACCCTTCCTGTGCCAGCATGAGGTAGCAATATCATTACCCTTCCTGTGCCAGCATAAGCTAGCAATGTCAGTACCCTTCCTGTGCCAGCATAAGCTAGCAATATCATTACCCTTCCTGTGCCAGCATGAGCTAGCAATATCATTACCCTTCCTGTGCCAGCATAAGCTAGCAATGTCATCATTACCTTTCCTGTGCCACGTAAGCTAGCAATATCATTACCCTTCCTGTGCCACATAAGCTAGCAATGTGATTACCCTTCCTGTGCCAGCATAAGCTAGTCATGTCCGTAGTTCCAGCATGTTAGGGAATATTCTTGATGTTTATCCGTGTTCTTTAATGACAAGGAATGTGGGTGATGGGTGAAGGTGCATGGTGTCTACATCCTTAACCCAGGGAATATACCTTTATTTACCCACGGGATGTTGTCAAATTGCAACACGCGGAAGGTTCAGAGCAAGGATGGATACACGACACATCTGAAAGGTCAAAGGTTCAGTTTAGAGTGTTAGTGGGGGGGGGGGGGGGGGGGGGGGGGGGACAGGATGCTGTTGAACTTCCTGTTCATATTCACAATGGGTGACCACTGCTGTGCAGCTGTATGTACGTAGGTCTCTAGTACAAGTCACGAAGCGATGTTTCTCATATAATTGACCTCAATAATCAACTTAATATTTGTTGTTTGGCATTTTGCCTGGGGGGATGCACGCGCCTACCACAGGAATAATAGTCCTGATGAAGGAGAGTGAACACCAGCAGCAGATAATAATTGATATTCTACAGAGCTGGCTTTGGTAACTGCACTATAGTTAAAACCAGAAGTCGAAGCTGTTAACTAGGAATCCTATATAGCTAGGCTCTAATTAGCTAGCTAGTTATCAGGAAGTAGTGTGATAGTAACCTTGGAATATTATTTATACCTCAACTTGATGCTGTGTTAGGTAATACCTTATGTGATAGCTATTCACCAGCAACACTGTTACTTCATAGCTTATAGTTGCTAGGAACAGGAGGGCATACCTTATGTGATAGCTATTCACCAGCAACACTGTTACCCAATAGCTTATAGTAGTTGCTAGGAACAGGAGAGCATTCCTTATGTGATAGCTATTTACCAGCAATACAGCACTACAGAGTACATGAAACTACAGTGTGTTACACAGTTAGCTTCTTCTGAGTGATGGTGGTGATTGTGTACAGGGATGGGGGGGGGGGGGGTATACTGTACAAGGTTGGGTAACAGAGTACACAATTTAGCCTCTACTTGTACAAACCACAAAATCTTTTGTGGCATGGATAAATATCTACATTAAGATAATATATTTTCCCTTCTTTCTGCTGGATGTATGTCATGGGGCAGCATCTTTCCTCTGAAAGTAATGTGAACATGAAAAGTGTTTAACATGCAAGCTCTGAATTGGTTTTCTATTCCTATCCTAAGAGCACCAGATAAGTTAGATTGAGATGTAATTAGCATTCACCTTGATGTCTTCGGGCAAACTCTTCAACCACTTCTTCAAGTCTAATTTCTATATCTTGATTATAAAACATAATTGCAAATCCATTAAGACATTCTTGTCCCATGGTGCTCTTTAATAGAGACTTTATTAGCCTGAGCATGCTGACTGAGCATTCATGAAGACCACAGAGTATTTCAGCTGAAATATAATCAAAAAGCTATTGAAAGATGGTACAACTAGAGGGACCCTACAAGTTAGGACAAATTTTAAGTTGATCATTAAGTGAGTCATTATTTTCTATAAGTAAATGATTGCATTTATGTACTCTGATCATTAAGAGAGTCATTATTTTCTATTTAAGTAAACGAAAACGATTGAATTTATGTACTCTGATCATTAACCGATTGCACGCCGTATTCCTAGTACCCGCGGGCAAATTATTCATGAATTAACGAGGTATTTTACTTATTATTTTTATATCTTCCGTTCTGCAGGGACTCCACCCATGAAACTTGGGTCATATTCTACCACATGATAGCTCTACTTCCTGTAAAAAAATCGAGCCTTCCTTACCAACTGGGCAGAACTAACCAGCATTATAAAACCTTGTCATCTTCTTGGGGGTGAATATTTTCATATTTTCACACTATTATACACACATTATAATGCCAACACAAGATGGGGCATCTATTTACAAACCCTCTACCAGCTGCAAAGCCAGTGGGTTGTTTTCCCCATCAAAATGCTAACACATAATAATACAAAAAACAAATTATAAGAGAGTGAAAATGCTAACACATACTAGAATAAAACCATAATATAAAACACAATTATGTAAGGGAGTGTCTTGGGTAGAGCTCCGGTCTTGCTGTCACGGGTAGAGCATAACTTGCTCAGTCTTGGGTATAGCTTGCTTGGTCTCCGGCATGATATTTCACCATGTTTTTATTCTACACAAACATGAGATACCAGGATAAGAATAACACTTGAATACTGGAGAGACGAGAGAAGTAGACGAAGGGACAGGGAACGAGAGAAGTAGACGAAGGAGCAGGGAACAAGAGAGAAGTAGACGAAGGAGCAGGGAACAAGAGAGAAGCACAGAAAGGAGCAGGGGGTGCATAAACATTACTGATAGTCCACCAAGGTATGGTATTACGAAAACAGTCACAGCCTGTTGATCCACCACACAAAGGAACCTTACAAAAACAACACTGGGACCTTGCCTCATGCCTGTAACCTTTACTAATGCAAACTACACAGCGCTTCTTTGCACAGCACTGTGGGAAATGACCTAGTTTTAAATTGAGGCGATCTAGCTGACTATTTGCCTGACTACAACGTTGACCTGCACGCTGCCGAGAAGAGAAAGAACCAATCAAAGATTTAGCTAGAACAATCCTAGCTTCTAGATAATTCCTTCCTTACTGATATTGGAGCTCGGACAGAAGAAAACAAAATAAATGAATTCAATAAACAAGCTTCTATCAAATTTGTAACCAACAAACCATCAATAGAATTTACATGTACATAACGCATTAGCTCCAAAAACCGAGTCCTAGGCATTACTTTACGAACCAAAGATCCAGACAAATCCGAGTGATTAGTGGACCAGTACAATTCTAAGTATGGAAGTGTGGAAACTCCCATTATTATCAACATTCCTACAAAAGCTTTCATTTCCTCTATATTAGTATCTACCCATGGCCTGGAGAGACTAGCCATCCTAGAAACGTAACTGTTCGTCTCTGCTACTAGGAGTTCCCACACTTCAAGAGTAAAAAAAAGGTAAAATGCATCTAAAAATGTACTTGATGCACCAAGCAATGAAGAAGTTGGACCAGCTGTTGCTGTATAGTCCAATTTCAAAGGAGTTGGCTCCTTTATTTCCCACTTACCAGTGACCTCAGTTAGCCTAGAACCAGTGCCAGATGCTTGGGCAGAACCAGTGCCAGATGCTCGGACAGAACCAGTGCCAGATGCTCGCACACGCCTATAACCTCTGGCCCGCCTACTACCAGTACCTTTTGGAGGACCACTAGCAACACTTACGACTCCACTACCACTTGAGCTGCTTCCCCCCTGGCCAGTACTCCCTCGCCCGCCTCTCCCTCGGCCAGTACTCCCTCGCCCGCCTCTCCCGCCTCTCCCTCGCACAACTCCAGCACCAGTCGTGTTCCCACGCCCTGTAGAAACTTCAGGCAAGGCTTCCTCATCCTCCAATGTAACAAAAGGAGTCATAGATGCCTCATCTCCACTCTCATCATCTGATGCTGTAGGAAAAGTAGTGGGGAGGGTGGGAAAAACAAGATAGATATATATATCAAGTTTGTGGTCAACATTTGAAAATTCAAATGAAAATCAACAACTCAACAACTCCAACCTACACTCTTAGCTATAACTTTTTTTCTATAACTATCCTGTCTGAATTTGGAATACCAACAGAATAAGCTAGTATTTGGCAATAGTACACTCTCAGTTGACTATGGTAAACAAAGGCTATGAAGCGCTATGAAGCGCTAAGGTTAGAAGAAACTTACAATCGAGAAGTCCATCCAAGCGCGCCTCTTCTCTTAGAGCAACTGGTCCAGAGTGTTTCCTCGGTATGCATAGATGTCTTCACCTTCTTCCCCAAATGAATCTGACCCAGAATTGCCAGAATCGTCGGCTAAAAGTTGAGAAATAACGTCCTCACAGGAGAGCATCTTTGAGCAGTTAAAAAAAAAAGCTCGACCAACAAAAATGGCGTTCAACCGCAGGATTTTTGTTGCACGATGCATCAACCGGAAATAATCATTTTTGTGACGTTCTCTAGTCTACTAGGCATGTGCAGAACCCAACCGGGGCTGTTAGCTCGTAACGGTTCATTTTATATATTTTTGTGTGGCGAAGGATGTAAGGTCTCGCGCCATATGGCGCTTACGGCGTTTAATCGGTTAAGAGAGTCATTATTTTCTATTTAAGTAAACGATTGAATTTATGTACTCTGATCATTAACCCTCTCACCGCTGACTTTCCTGGACATTTTCCCTAAAGTATATCAGCTAAAGTATACCAGCTACAAAAAAAATCATTATAAAATCAGCACTCCATTCATATCACTTGCAATTTTGTCATGTGATAGCACCATTGTTTATAAACAATGTGGTCTCATTAGTTAAACACCTTATTAACCACAAAATATGAATATCATTATGCTAAATTTCAATATCTAACATTTAATCAACAAAAAATGTTTATAATATATTTACTAGCATTTAGTTAACATTAGTCATAATAATTGATGTGGGTTTTTGACAAAATTTGATCATATGATTCTATAGCCCAGTAATACAATGGTTTACAATGGTTTACTACTATAAATATTTATGTTATTGAAATTCAGCTATTTGAGAAAGAACATGCAAATACAAATATGTAGATACTTTAACTAACCTGAGAAGGCTTCCTGATCCATTTCATCATCACTAGAGAGCTGGTCATAGCAAAAAAAGAATCCTGAGGTCTAAAGTAGGGTCGACTACAGCGGCTAAAGAATGCACTGCTGCACGATCAGAACTTGCATTTCCAAGGTAGCCACATATTTCTTCACCTTCTTCTTCCTCTGACTCATCCTCAGAGAGAGCAAAATCCTCGCTAGAAACCAGGGAAAGTACTTCTTCAAGCGTTAAACTTCCACTAATTTTTAGGTCGTCAAAACAGCGAACCGTCGGTAGTTGCACGTACTTTTCGTTAACTAATCAGGCGTTT
This sequence comes from Cladorhizidae sp. MBARI D1340-BT2, assembly GCA_028752905.1. NCBI lineage: Eukaryota > Metazoa > Porifera > Demospongiae > Poecilosclerida > Cladorhizidae > Cladorhizidae sp. MBARI D1340-BT2. The sequence continues at coordinate 6,573,568 of JAQNBH010000017.1, forward strand.
CCGGATGTGATTTTTGGACGTCATATAGAGTAATAGTTGCTCTTTCCGGTGGTATGCAAATTATGACTATAGGCCAAGCGATCGATTTATTAGCGATTTTTAAAGTCCATTACGCCATATGGCGCTTACAGCGGTGAGAGGGTTAAGTGAGTCATTATTTTCTATAAGGCAACAATTGAATTTATGATCATAAAGTGAGTCATTATTTTCTATAAGTCAACAATTGAATTTATGTACTCTGATCATTAAGTGAGTCATTATTTTCTATAAGTCAACAATTGAATTTATGTACTCGGATCATTAAGTGAGTCATTATTTTCTATAAGTCAATAAGTCAACAATTGCATTTATGTACTCTGATCATTAAGTGAGTCATTATTTTCTATAAGTCAACAATTGAATTTATGTACTCGGATCATTAAGTGAGTCATTATTTTCTATAAGTCAACAATTGAATTTATGTACTCTCTCGTTTAACTTTTGTGTGGGTGTGTGTGGGTGGGAGGGAGGGTGGTGGAAGTCTGCTGCGCTCATGGATTGACTTGGCTGTGGTTTAAGTACAAATCATTGTCGAGGGAAGCTATAGACGCTGTATGACTACAAAGTACCTTATTGCCTCAGGCATACCTTTACATGTGCACGTAATTGCACTGCTAGGAGACGGTTTAGTGTGATATGGAACCAAGCAAAACAAGGAATGAAAATATGGGCAAGAAAGAGCCAAGCGTGCTGTAGGAGCAGCAACTCTAGGGTAAGGGCAACATGAGAGGAACAGAGGAGAGCAACTCTAGGGCAAGGACAACATGAGAGGAACAGAGGAGAGCAACTCTAGGGTAAGGGCAACATGAGAGGAACAGAGGAGAGCAACTCTAGTGCAGGACACTAGTGGTGTGTTCCTGGCTGCAGGACACTAGTGGTGTGTTCCTGGCTGCAGGACACTAGTGGTGTGTTCCTGGCTGCATGACACTAGTGGTGTGTTCATGGCTGCAGGACACTAGTGGTGTGTTCCTGGCTGCATGACACCAGTGGTGTATTCCTGGCTGCAGGACACTAGTGGTATGTTCCTGGCTGCAGGACACTAGTGAAATCCAACCCAGATAGTTCATCAACCTGCGTAATAATGCATCTGGTATGACTGATAATTATATTATTTTGCGTATCGTTTGTTGTTTACCATTCTCACCTCGCGATCAAATACATTGACTGGCTGCAGGAGCTTCATTCTGTTACTTCGACACGTGCATCATATAGTGTATGGACTTCTCAAACCGGTGAAGTAGCTATATACAATGGCTTCAGAACGTCACAACCCTTGACAGATACATAGTCAAGTGTAACTTGCTCTCCTCTAGCTAGATTCTGTACTATGTTTTGTAGTAGTCTTTCCTGTTTCATCAGCAGCAAAGCTTGAAGCTCAGCTACCAGAGGACTCTCTCTGGGCAAGGCCGTGAAGTAGTTTTTTATGCTAATCTCAATTCACCTCACCACTTACAACAACGGACTTATAATTCCAAATATGCACCATTTACTTTATTGCGTCACATTCATGGCGGAACAATTTTCAAATTATGTGTCACAGTAAATTAGAGATTTTGCGGTAGTTAGGTCACGTCCAAACATTGAGTGTCGAGCAAAGCATGTGAACGAATGTGAATGAACAAATTCTACATTAAATTAATACTATTAGAGAATAGTTTAAGTTCGGTGGGCGTTGCTCTCTTCTGTTCCTCTCATGTTGTCCTTGCCCTAGAGTTGCTCTCCTCTGTTCCTCGCATGTTGTCCTTGCCCTAGAGTTGCTCTCCTCTGTTCCTCTCATGTTGTCCTTGCCCTAGAGTTGCTCTCCTCTGTTCCTCGCATGTTGTCCTTGCCCTAGAGTTGCTCTCCTCTGTTCCTCTCATTTTGTCCTTGCCCTAGAGTTGCTCTCCTCTGTTCCTCTCATGTTGTCCTTGCCCTAGAGTTGCTCTCCTCTGTTCCTCTCATGTTGTCCTTGCCCTAGAGTTGCTCCTCTGTTCCTCTCATGTTGTCGTTGCCCTAGAGTTGCTCTCCTCTGTTCCTCTCATGTTGTCCTTGCCCTAGAGTTGCTCTCCTCTGTTCCTCTCATGTTGTCCTTGCCCTAGAGTTGCTCTCCTCTGTTCCTCTCATGTTGTCCTTGCCCTAGAGTCGCTCTCCTCTGTTCCTCTCATGTTGTCCTTGCCCTAGAGTTGCTCCTCTGTTCCTCTCATGTTGTCGTTGCGCTCTCCTCTGTTCCTCTCATGTTGTCCTTGCCCTAGAGTTGCTCTCCTCTGTTCCTCTCATGTTGTCCTTGCCCTAGAGTTGCTCTCCTCTGTTCCTCTCATGTTGTCCTTGCCCTAGAGTTGCTCTCCTCTGTTCCTCTCATGTTATCCTTGCCCTAGAGTTGCTCTCCTCTGTTCCTCTCATGTTGTCCTTGCCCTAGAGTTGCTCTCCTCTGTTCCTCTCATGTTGTCCTTGCCCTAGAGTTGCTCTCCTCTGTTCCTCTCATGTTGTCGTTGCCCTAGAATTGCTCTCTCTCATGTTGTCCTTGCCCTAGAGTTGCTCCTCTGTTCCTCTCATGTTGTCCTTGCCCTAGAGTTGCTCTCCTCTGTTCCTCTCATGTTGTCCTTGCCCTAGAGTTGCTCTCCTCTGTTCCTCTCATGTTGTCCTTGCCCTAGAGTTGCTCTCCTCTGTTCCTCTCATGTTGTCCTTGCCCTAGAGTTGCTCTCCTAGTTATTTTTTGTAAGATGCTTTGTTTTTTTTGAACTAAATGACAGTGGATGTCAGGGAATGTACTAGCACTCCCTTCATTGCTTTGACTCACATTTCAAAATGGTGTGTGCCTAACTTACAAAAAGACCGACTCCTGTCTCTGCTAGAACGGCCTCTTTAAATGGTTTCCACCATTACTAGCTCCACAAAACACTTCCATTCGCGTTTGATTCTTCCCTAAGGTAGACCATACCCTAAGGTAGACCACACCCTAAGGTAGACCACACCCTAAGGTAGACCACACCCTAAGGTAGACCACACCCTAAGGTAGACCACACCCTAAGGTAGACCACACCCTAAGGTAGACCGCACCAGCGGACTTAAGGAAGCATAAATACAGAATGTATGTGCATCTATCTCCCTTCTTAGCTAGCTTGTACAACAGTAACTGATGGCTCCAATTTCGCCTGCCACGACTGATATCTTTCTTGATTGGGGGGGGGGGGGGGGGGGGGTGCAATAAGACAAGATTGTCAGGCATGTAAGGAACACCTATCAATCTAGCTTGCTCACATGAAGTGGAACAGGTGACCTCTCTGTTGATTGTAAGAGGAACAGGTGACCTCTCTGTTGCTTATAGGAGGAACAGGTGACCTCTCTGTTGATTGCAAGAGGAACAGGTGACCTCTCTGTTGCTTATAGGAGGAACAGGTGACCTCTCTGTTGATTGCAAGAGGAACAGGTGACCTCTCTGTTGCTTATAGGAGGAACAGGTGACCTCTCTGTTGATTGTAAGAGGAACAGGTGACCTCTCTGTTGATTGTAAGAGGAACAAGTGACCTCTCTGTTGCTTATAAGAGGAACAGGTGACCTCTCTGTTGCTTATAAGAGGAACAGGTGACCTCTCTGTTGATTGTAAGAGGAACAGGTGACCTCTCTGTTGCTTATAGGAGGAACAGGTGACCTCTCTGTTGCTTATAGGAGGAACAGGTGACCTCTCTGTTGATTGTAAGAGGAACAGGTGACCTCTCTGCTTATAGGAGGAACAGGTGACCTCTCTGTTGATTGTAAGAGGAACAGGTGACCTCTCTGTTGCTTATAGGAGGAACAGGTGACCTCTCTGTTGATTGTAAGAGGAACAGGTGACCTCTCTGTTGCTTATAGGAGGAACAGGTGACCTCTCTGTTGATTGTAAGAGGAATAGGTGACCTCTCTGTTGCTTATAGGAAGAACAGGTGACCTCTCTGTTGATTGTAAGAGGAACAGGTGACCTCTGTTGCTTATAAGAGGAACAGGTGACCTCTCTGTTGATTGTAAGAGGAACAGGCGACCTCTCTGTTGCTTATAAGAGGAACAGGTGACCTCTCTGTTGCTTATAAGAGGAACAGGTGACTCTCTGTTGCTTAGAAGTGGAACAGGTGACCTCTCGGGTGAACTTGTGCTAAGAAAATGAGGACTAGACTAACATCTGCTATTTTGTTGAGAAGAAACACAACAGAGAGTTTAAAAGGCGACCTCGTGCAGAATTCACAGTTTAAATCTCCACACTACACAATAAATGAAATGTCTTGAACTATCTCATTCCACGTGATTTGAGTTGTTTTGCTACAAAACAGATTCCCACCGCCCCTGTCCAATGAAACAGATTACACAGCCTCGCCCAGTGTGTGACGTTCTCAGGAATATCAAATTTCAACAGCAATCGATCACAAATTCCGGAGCTGGTGCGCACTTTTTCATTATCTTGATCGTAGCCAATCTGCATCTTACGAGGGCTCGCACTGTTCCAGGGGAACACCACACAGCTTCTGAATGCTTCACCTTGGCCAATTCTTGACCTTTGTTCTGCATTGGTGCCATTCTGCTCGATACTCGTGAGCAGTCGAGCATTCCTGCTCATCTGCTGCTCATCTACATCTGTAAAGAATATTCTATGTAATGCACAGTATGGGTGATCGTCAACTCGAATCACCTATTTAGTAGGCTCTGATTGAGGTCATTTTTAAGTCAACTTCTAGTTCAAGTTGACTCCATTTTTCCCCCTTTGTAATGTGTTTCACAGAAACGTTTTTTAAACGACTTAATTAAAGGAGAGAACAAGCATGTCTGGAAAGTGTGATTTGTGGTTAAGACTTTGGAGTTCCATATATTCTGCACACTTCACTAGATATAATTATAGCTCAAATGATAGATCTCTCTGTGTGCTCTCTTTTGCTATTAAAAAAGTTGCATAGGTATAACTATGCTAAAGTTACATGCAGCCAAAATGGGACTACCTCAAAATCCGAGTGCCTGAACTGGTGAGTTTGTGGTTCCTGATTAGAAAGTGCTAGCCAGTTGAAATTGTTATCTGTGGCTAGAGGGAGCCCTACTCTAGGTGGCTAAAATGTAACCAATTGGGCAAGCGTGCGTGGGTGGGATGCAAAAGAAATTTTTTCCAAATTGTTTTTTCCCCCAGCACCTGAGCTTTCCTAATTAGATATGGTTAGCGCCTAATGAATAAGCTTGTTTTGTAGAGTAGGGTTCCTCTAGCCACAGATGCCTAGCACTTACAATCAGGAGAACCACAACTACAACCTGTTCAAGCGCACAGATTTTGAGGACTCCCACTTTGGCTGCATGTAACTTTAGCATAGTAACATCAAAAGACACAGCGAGATCATCATTTGAGCTGTACATCAAGTAAAGTGTGCAGGATCTATGGAGCTGTCACATCAAGTAAAGTGTGCTGGATCTATGGAGCTCCGTCACATCAAGTAAAGTGTGCAGTATCTATGGAGCTCCATCACATCAAGTAAAGTGTACAGGATCTATGGAGCTCTGTCACATCAAGTAAAGTGTGCAGTATCTATGGAGCTCCGTCACATCAAGTAAAGTGTGCTGGATCTATGGAGCCGTCACATCAAGTAAAGTGTGCAGTATCTATGGAGCTCCGTCACATCAAGTAAAGTGTACAGTATCTATGGAGCTCCGTCACATCAAGTAAAGTGTGCAGTATCTATGGAGCTCCATCACATCAAGTAAAGTGTACAGGATCTATGGAGCTCCATCACATCAAGTAAAGTGTGAGGATCTATGGAGCTCCGTCACATCAAGTAAAGTGTGCAGGATATATGGAGCTCTGTCACATCAAGTAAAGTGTACAGGATCTATGGAGCTCCGTCACATCAAGTAAAGTGTGCAGTATCTATGGAGCTCCATCACATCAAGTAAAGTGTACAGGATCTATGGAGCTCCATCACATCAAGTAAAGTGTGAGGATCTATGGAGCTCCGTCACATCAAGTAAAGTGTGCAGGATATATGGAGCTCTGTCACATCAAGTAAAGTGTGCATGATCTATCCGTCACATCAAGTAAAGTGTGCTGGATCTATGGAGCTCCATCACATCAAGTAAAGTGTGCAGGGTCTATGGAGCTCCGTCACATCAAGTAAAGTGTGCTGGATCTATGGAGCTCCGTCACATCAAGTAAAGTGTGCAGTATCTATGGAGCTCCATCACATCAAGTAAAGTGTGCTGGATCTATGGAGCTCCATCACATCAAGTAAAGTGTGCAGTATCTATGGAGCTCCGTCACATCAAGTAAAGTGTGCTGGATCTATGGAGCTCCGTCACATCAAGTAAAGTGTACAGGATCTATGGAGCTCCGTCACATCAAGTAAAGTGTGCTGGATCTATGGAGCTCCATCACATCAAGTAAAGTGTGCAGTATCTATGGAGCTCTGTCACATCAAGTAAAGTGTGCAGTATCTATGGAGCTCCGTCACATCAAGTAAAGTGTGCTGGATCTATGGAGCTCCATCACATCAAGTAAAGTGTGCTGGATCTATGGAGCTCCATCACATCAAGTAAAGTGTGCAGTATCTATGGAGCTCTGTCACATCAAGTAAAGTGTACAGGATCTATGGAGCTCCGTCACATCAAGTAAAGTGTGCAGTATCTATGGAGCTCCGTCACATCAAGTAAAGTGTGCAGTATCTATGGAGCTCCGTCACATCAAGTAAAGTGTGCAGTATCTATGGAGCTCCGTCACATCAAGTAAAGTGTGAGGATCGATGGAGCTCTGTCACATCAAGTAAAGTGTGAGGATCTATGGAGCTCCGTCACATCAAGTAAAGTGTGAGGATCTATGGAGCTGTCACATCAAGTAAAGTGTGCTGGATCTATGGAGCTCCGTCACATCAAGTAAAGTGTGCTGGATCTATGGAGCTTTGTCACATCAAGTAAAGTGTGAGGATCTATGGAGCTCCATCACATCAAGTAAAGTGTGCAGTATCTATGGAGCTCCGTCACATCAAGTAAAGTGTGCTGGATCTATGGAGCTCTGTCACATCAAGTAAAGTGTACAGGATCTATGGAGCTCTCTCACATCAAGTAAAGTGTACAGGATCTATGGAGCTGTCACATCAAGTAAAGTGTGCAGTATCTATGGAGCTCCATCACATCAAGTAAAGTGTGCAGTATCTATGGAGCTCCATCACATCAAGTAAAGTGTGCTGGATCTATGGAGCTCTGTCACATCAAGTAAAGTGTACAGGATCTATGGAGCTCCATCACATCAAGTAAAGTGTACAGGATCTATGGAGCTGTCACATCAAGTAAAGTGTACAGGATCTATGGAGCTCCGTCACATCAAGTAAAGTGTGCTGGATCTATGGAGCTCCATCACATCAAGTAAAGTGTGCAGTATCTATGGAGCTGTCACATCAAGTAAAGTGTACAGGATCTATGGAGCTCCATCACATCAAGTAAAGTGTACAGGATCTATGGAGCTCCGTCACATCAAGTAAAGTGTGCAGTATCTATGGAGCTCCGTCACATCAAGTAAAGTGTGCATGATCTATGGAGCTCCGTCACATCAAGTAAAGTGTGCTGGATCTATGGAGCTCTTGTCACATCAAGTAAAGTGTACAGGATCTATGGAGCTCCGTCACATCAAGTAAAGTGTACAGGATCTATGGAGCTCCATCACATCAAGTAAAGTGTGCTGGATCTATGGAGCTCCGTCACATCAAGTAAAGTGTACATGATCTATGGAGCTCCATCACATCAAGTAAAGTGTACAGGATCTATGGAGCTCCATCACATCAAGTAAAGTGTGCAGGACCTATGAAGCTCCGTCACATCAAGTAAAGTGTGCTGGATCTATGGAGCTCCATCACATCAAGTAAAGTGTGCAGGATCTATGAAGCTCCGTCACATCAAGTAAAGTGTGCTGGATCTATGGAGCTCCATCACATCAAGTAAAGTGTGCTGGATCTATGGAGCTCCGTCACATCAAGTAAAGTGTACAGGATCTATGGAGCTCCATCACATCAAGTAAAGTGTGCTGGATCTATGGAGCTCCGTCACATCAAGTAAAGTGTACATGATCTATGGAGCTCTGTCACATCAAGTAAAGTGTGCTGGATCTATGGAGCTCCGTCACATCAAGTAAAGTGTGCAGTATCTATGGAGCTGTCACATCAAGTAAAGTGTGCAGGATATATGGAGCTCTGTCACATCAAGTAAAGTGTACAGGATCTATGGAGCTCCATCACATCAAGTAAAGTGTGCTGGATCTATGGAGCTCCGTCACATCAAGTAAAGTGTGCAGTATCTATGGAGCTGTCACATCAAGTAAAGTATGCAGGATCTATGGAGCTGTCACATCAAGTAAAGTGTGCATGATCTATGGAGCTCCATCACATCAAGTAAAGTGTGCAGTATCTATGGAGCTCCGTCACATCAAGTAAAGTGTGCAAGATCTATGGAGCTCCATCACATCAAGTAAAGTGTACAGGATCTATGGAGCTCCGTCACATCAAGTAAAGTGTGCATGATCTATGGAGCTGTCACATCAAGTAAAGTGTGCATGATCTATGGAGCTCCATCACATCAAGTAAAGTGTGCAGTATCTATGGAGCTCCGTCACATCAAGTAAAGTGTGCAAGATCTATGGAGCTCCATCACATCAAGTAAAGTGTACAGTATCTATGGAGCTCCGTCACATCAAGTAAAGTGTACAGGATCTATGGAGCTGTCACATCAAGTAAAGTGTGCATGATCTATGGAGCTCCGTCACATCAAGTAAAGTGTACAGGATCTATGGAGCTCCATCACATCAAGTAAAGTGTGAGGATCTATGGAGCTTCATCACATCAAGTAAAGTGTGAGGATCTATGGAGCTCTGTCACATCAAGTAAAGTGTGCTGGATCTATGGAGCTCCGTCACATCAAGTAAAGTGTGCAGGATCTATGGAGCTCCATCACATCAAGTAAAGTGTGCAGTATCTATGGAGCTCCGTCACATCAAGTAAAGTGTACAGGATCTATGGAGCTCCATCACATCAAGTAAAGTGTGCTGGATCTATGGAGCTCCGTCACATCAAGTAAAGTGTGCAGTATCTATGGAGCTCTGTCACATCAAGTAAAGTGTGAGGATCGATGGAGCTCCATCACATCAAGTAAAGTGTACAGGATCTATGGAGCTCCATCACATCAAGTAAAGTGTGCTGGATCTATGGAGCTCCGTCACATCAAGTAAAGTGTGCAAGATCTATGGAGCTCCGTCACATCAAGTAAAGTGTGCTGGATCTATGGAGCTCCATCACATCAAGTAAAGTGTGAGGATCTATGGAGCTGTCACATCAAGTAAAGTGTGCTGGATGTATGGAGCTCCGTCACATCAAGTAAAGTGTGCTGGATCTATGGAGCTCCGTCACATCAAGTAAAGTGTACAGGATCTATGGAGCTCCATCACATCAAGTAAAGTGTGCTGGATCTATGGAGCTCCGTCACATCAAGTAAAGTGTGCAGTATCTATGGAGCTCCATCACATCAAGTAAAGTGTGCTGGATCTATGGAGCTGTCACATCAAGTAAAGTGTACAGGATCTATGGAGCTCTGTCACATCAAGTAAAGTGTGCAGTATCTATGGAGCTCCATCACATCAAGTAAAGTGTGCTGGATCTATGGAGCTGTCACATCAAGTAAAGTGTACAGGATCTATGGAGCTCTGTCACATCAAGTAAAGTGTGCAAGATCTATGGAGCTCCGTCACATCAAGTAAAGTGTGCAGTATCTATGGAGCTCTGTCACATCAAGTAAAGTGTGAGGATCGATGGAGCTCCATCACATCAAGTAAAGTGTACAGGATCTATGGAGCTCCATCACATCAAGTAAAGTGTGCTGGATCTATGGAGCTCTGTCACATCAAGTAAAGTGTGCAGGATCTATGGAGCTCTGTCATAACCACAAGCTATTTTTAGTGTTTGTATTTACCATCTTCACATGAACATAAGTCCACTTTAACAAAATATATAAAAAATATCTCGACTTCAAGTTGTAGTGTTTGCACAGCTCTACCCATCACAGTTGTTATAGCCGTTCAAGACTTGATGATGTTAAGTTATTTACTGAATGGATTTGGTGGACTGACCTTACTTCACATTCCAACTTGCAGTTCCAAACGTAATGGCAAAACAAAAACTACCATCAGAGAGCATATACATTGGCTGTACATTTAATCAGGACCATAGCATGAATGTGTGCAAAGATATGGTACTTTAAATGGTAAACCACAGTCTTCAGACTTGTTCCCTCCTTAACATGGAACTCGGACCTCATTGCCGTTGCTGGTCGTAGCTGCCAACAGCACTACTGCTGGACTTGATATAACTTTCAATGTTGCCACAGACGACTGCTTGCTTAACTATAAGTAATAAGAAAAACAAACTATATTTTATGTGGTAAAGGGTCATCAACTGCTTGTGGTCTACACGTGTTCCTTTCTTTCCCCCTCTTTTTTCTTTTGTTAATAAGTTGGACTTTGACCCTGATGGGACTGACCCTGATGTTGCTCAACTCATGCCAACTCATGCCATTGTGACAACTAGACTAGTTGGACTTTGACCCTGCTGGTATGGAGTATATACCTCTCAACTATGTGCAGGTCAAGGCCAATCAAAACAATATATTTATTGGACAAAAAGAGGAGGAAACAAGACCGCTGTGTAGAACACACACACCGGATGACCCTTTACCACTTACACTCATGGGCACCAATGTTGTGCTTAAATCTGTAATATCAAGGGATGCGGTAACATTGATCCACACTTCAAACAACAACAAGAACAACAAAAACAACAACAAAGTCCACCTCTCATCCTGCGTGATGGCCTAAGTGTGGTGGTCTCATTAATATTGTCTCCAAATAGACTTCTGGCCATCCTTGAATGCTATGCTGAAAACCTAACAACTGTGAGATTCATGTTCAAGGAGTATTAATAGCATACCTAAGCACCACCTAAAGCACTACCGTAGAGTCCTGCGGCTATGGGTCTTTTAGTTCACAGTTGTTAGCCAATCAGAATGCTATTAGACTTTTTACGTCCGATAGTGGTGAAAAAAGTTAAATGCGCTCTGATAAGCATGTACAAAAACCACTTTGATTGGTAAGCAATCTGTTTGTTCTTTGGCGAAGTAAAGGAATTGTATTGTATGGTATTAACATGTTATAGCATGGTCTGCAGTGGAACTGTATTGTATGGTATTTACATGTGATAGCAAGATCTGCAGTGGAACTGCATTAACATGTGATAGCAAGGTTTGTAGTGGAACTGTATTGCATGGTATTAACATGTGATAGCATGGTCTGCAGTGGAATTGTGATTGGGTATAACTACCACTGGTAATGTGGAGGGGGTGGTAGTTGAACTCCGCACATGCATACATAACTGTCTGTCCCACGTTGCGTGCATATGATGTGTCCATTCATAACTTTAGTCCATTCATAACTTTAGCACCGGAAGGTTCCAATTTTCCAATGCCTTGCCCATTAATATGTTTCTGTGGAGTGTGTGAGGGAAGTAAGAAGGTAAGGGGTTGTCAGTATGGTAAAGATCATCAACTCTATCCATCTAGTGTACATGCTGTATCATAAGTAGCTAAGCAAGGCAAAGACTGCTCGAGTGCTTTACTGGGAATCTTGTTCTTTGCAATTAGGTTTGTGGAGCTCTGTGCAAGTGTTGTGCAAGTGTTACCAAGTCCTTGAAGGAGGCTGTAACTAATTTTCTTTGGAGGATGTGACTCTAATAAAGCAGCAACGAGGTAGGTGGAGTTTTTATTTGTATTTTTTATTATTAGAAGAAGTGTTTAGAAGCGGACACTTGGTAGGTTGTGGAAGCTAGAAGCTAGACTTCGCAGATCTCGGACACTGGACTGTTATTATTGATTTGTTTTCTTTCGCTCGGCATGGCAACCGCTGGACTAGTGACGTCGCAACATTGCCACAGCCAACCAACTGCTGAACTACAGTGTTACAAGACAAAATTACAAGACAAAAACATGCTTTATGTTTTATTTAAGAACTATCTATACGAAGGAAGAATTTACCAATGAAGGCCACAAATATTCGTATGACCCTTTACCAACAATTTGGTTAATAGGTAAAGGGTTATGCAGATATTTGTATTCTACATGGTGAATCTTTCTATTTTGACTGGTTGGTCCAATGTTTTTTTAAAATAGAACATCTTTGTCTTGTTTCTAAAGTTTCTATATTTTTTATAGTCGAGCAGTCTCCTATAAGAAGTTACTCAGTGTAACACCAGCACTAACCACTCATGGATGTTATTATTTGCCATGTGTATTATTAAAGTAGACACATGTGCCTATGCATTCATATACATGCATAGACACATGCATCATAATTAGTGCCTAGTTTTGAAGGTCTGTGCTGTTAACTATTGCCACAAGAGTAAGCTTCTGAAGAAACCAACTGGTCACTTCATGGTAGCGAAACAAAACTCGATATTGCTCGTACGAAGGCATGTTTGTTATATGGATGAGCCTTTTACCGATTTTCATGCGTGTAACTGAATTGAGAAGCAATTTAGCCACTGGACTAGAAATCTCCTGGTAGGACCTATTCAATATGCTCGGTATATATGTTGGGGATAAGCAGACAGATAGATACATGCAAGATCCTTGAACGCCGACGTTTACTAGCGTAGCGAAGGATTCAAGGTATGTGCTTGAAGTGTTTGGGGGGCTAAAATCGATCCAAACCAATGTTTAGGTGGCTAAGAAGCTCCTAAGTTTAGTTTACCTGGTAACTTGGGGGGGGGGGGGGGGAACGTCATTAAAAGAAGATTGATTCTGAGACATTTTGAGGGTACTTTCCTATAGTTAAAGTACTAGCACATGGACAGAACATTCTAGATTAACACATGATTGAACTGTGACACAGAATATTCTAGATTTATTCACAATTTTGTATATAAAGTTCTGAACTAAATACGACCCAGAGAAATGCAAACCTACACAAATGGACCTCAGGAACTTTTTTACCAGAACACGAGTGCGTGCTGGGTCTAGTAAAGATTCTGAGGAGTCCCAACTACGTCGACTAGTGATGCCTTGACTTCCACCAATTTCGAAGCATCGGTAGGTAGATCAGTGTGTTCCAAAGCGCAGAAGAGGAAACTCTACAAAGCCATGCTCAGCTACAAGAAGGAGTGGGAGCAGAAATATCCTTGGGTGTACTGCGATGATCCTAAGCAGGGCATATTCTGCAAGCTCTGCCAGAAGCGAGGAAATGCACCTTCTACAGCCAGGGGTGCATGGACCACTCGGGGGAATTCAGGATTGGAATCACACTACTGAACAACTCAAGGAACACAGCCATTAAAAATGGCACAGAGATGCTGTTATCCATGCTCGAATGGCAGAACAAGGAAAGGAGCAGAGTGTCCTACAACTGCAATGTTCAGCAGCTGCTAAGGAGGCTGAAGAAAGGAGAGCAAAGAACAGAAACATAGTGCTTAAGCTTTTGAGATCGATCTATTTTCTTGACAAAAAAATTGCCTACCCCTTACAACCACATTCGATCCCCTGGTCCAGTTGAAAATTATTAATGGAGATGAATTTCTCCAGCAACATGTCAAAGAGGGGCCACAAAATGCTCAGTACACATCCAAATTTTCTGCAGTGATGCTTTTAGAGGCCATCAATAGCTGGCTAGATAGGAAGCTAATTGAGAGCTTAAAATCAAGCCCATACTTCTCTGTGTTAGCTGATGAGTGTGTAGATATTAGTACTACAGAAGAGCTGTCCATCTGTTGTCGGTGGATTGTAAAATGGAAAACCAGAGGAGCACTTCCTTACAGTGCTCCACATATGTTCCCAAGATGCTGCTACCATTTCAGATGCAATCAGCTCTTTCCTTGAGGCAAAAAACCTGGACTATCGTAAATTAATAGGCCAAGGGTATGATGGAGCAGCCACCTTTGCCGGAGAATGCAATGGAGTTCAAAAAAGGATGCGAACTCTAGCTGCATACCTTTTACATCCACTGTGCCTGCCACAGGCTTCAACTAACAAGCATGCAAGCTGCTAACAGTGTTTCAGAGATCAAGAAGATGTTTGGAACTATGGGAAATATATGGAAGCTCTTCTTCTACTCACCCTAGAAAGCAGAATCTCTCAAAGCAGTCCAGTCTGTCCTCAAGCTACCTGAGCTTAAGATTGTGAAGCCTAGTGATACCAGATGGCTCTCACACGAATGCTGTGTACGGGCTATTTACCGAGAGCTTCCTGCCCTTAACCTCACCCTACAACAGCTATATGAGACATCAGGTGATGCTGAAGCATACGGTATTGGTGCTCTCCTTGCTACTTACACTGGAGTTGCTAGTATCGTGTTCCTGTCAGAAGTTCTGGATATCCTGGCAAGGATGAATGTTTCGATGCAAAGAAAGCTACTCGATTTGAGCAGGTTACCGGTACTTCTGAAAATCACGACGGATCAACTCGAGCATCTAAAGGACGAAAGAAGTGAGTGGTTGGGTTCAGTCGAGTCTGAAATATCTCTGTTGAAGGAAAAACATGATATAACACTCGGCACACATGGATCTGCATGAAACCGTTGGTCTTCTATCACAACCACAGCCGAGTATCGAACTCGAGTTGCAATTCCATACGTCGATTCCCTTCTTCTAAATATTAAGAGTCGATTTACTGATAAAGCCGTGAAGATTGTTACTGACATGTCCATATTCAGTCCCTCCCTACTACCCGCTGAAGCATCCTTACCATCATACGGCAGCGAGCAAATCAAGATTCTTGCCGAGTTCTATAGAAAAGAAGCAGAGGTTGAGTATGCGGGGACGACTTACACCTCACCTCCATTGCTTGATGGCGATGAGCTTCTTTCAGAGTGGAAGATATTTAGACGGGCTTTGCTAGTGGAGAAAAAGGCAATAATGGAACGTAAAGAAGAGTCGGTATCTCCTAGCATGCAAGAAATCCTGGACGAGATGAACAAGTCACATACGTACGGAGGAATTTTCCCTGAGACGTGGAAGCTATTGAACTAAACAGAAAAATAGACGCATTTTACTTTAATTTAGTACTACTGAACTCACTGTATTGTAATTTTCACCATACATTATTGTATATCTTCGCTTATATATTAATTTTGTTAATAAATTGTCCATACATAATTTATCATCTTTGAATTGCTATTGCTTCTACATTCCCTTCTCTGTAACTGCTCTTTTTTTTCCTTCCCGCTACTGTAATTTAATATAAATTTTTATTGTGAAAATTCTTGGGGGGGGAAGAAATCGTTTTGGGGGGATATCCCAGGGCTTCCCCCCCTGTATGAAACCCTGATTTTAATAATACAATTTCCAAGGGGGGCGGGCGAAAAGCTGCCCCCCCCCCCCCCCCCCCCCCCCCTAAATGAAACCCTATATGAGTGCATAGCCGAGCTGAGTCAGCAAGCAGCTCATTCCTGTGGCACTAGTTAACCTTCAACAAAGCAAGTGACTACTTATGATGCATGCGTCTGTGTGCATATGTGAATACACAGACATGTGTGTCAATACACATGGCAAATAATAACATCCATGATCGGTTAGTTCTGGTGTTACACCGAGTAACTTCTTGTAGGAGACTGCCGGGCTATATATATATATATATTAGTATATAAATAATGACAAAAAAAATTTTAACAAGAATTTACCGATGTGGACCACAAACTTTTATAGGACCCTTTACCTATTAATATAATGCAGACCAATGCACTCCAATGCATTGGACAATAGAAATCTCCTGGTAGGACCTATTCTATGCTCAGTATATATGTTGGGGATAAGCAGACTATCTATATTATGTGCGGTGTTCATTATGTAATAGGTAAAGGGTCGTTAAAGTTTGTGGTCTTCATCGTAAATTCTTGTTGCATTTTTTTTACCATTGTCTTATACAAATGAGGAATGAGTACAAATGAGGAATGAGGAGAATAAAAATGCTTTTCTGTTGTTTAATGTTAAACAAGCAATAACTTGTCCAAGAAGAACGGAAGAGAGTGTACCCTCGTAGACCTACAACCAATCAGATAACCTTTTAGCTCTTATTCATTTATTTTAAGTGGTAAAGGTAAAGGGTTGGCTAAGTTGGTGTGCTCTACAGGATAGTCTTTTTTATCATTCTTCTTGTAATTTTTTTCCCAATCCCGTGTAATTTTTTCCTGTACATGTTGTTGTTGTTGTTGTTATTATTTTTATTATATTATATAACAAAAGTCCCCAGCTTTTCCGAGGGCCCCTTATCTGGCAGAAAGGATGGCAGGGTATTCGATGACCTGCATAGTCAATCTCAGGCTGTTCTATGCAGAGGGTTAATGCCATCTCTGTCCTTGGTTCAGTGGGCAAGCAAGATGCTTTATGTGGACTGCAGAGGGTTAATGCCATCTCTGTCCTTGGTTCAATTGGCAAGCAAGATGCTTTATGTGGACTGCAGAGTGTTAATGCCATCTCTGTCCTTGGTTCAGTGGGCAAGCAAGATGCTTTATATGGACTGCAGAGGGTTAATGCCATCTCTGTCCTTGGTTCAATTGGCAAGCAAGATGCTTTATGTGGACTGCAGAGGGTTAATGCCATCTCTGTCCTTGGTTCAGTGGGCAAGCAAGATGCTTTATATGGACTGCAGAGGGTTGATGCCATCTCTGTCCTTGGTTCAATTGGCAAGCAAGATGCTTTATGTGGACTGCAGAGTGTTAATGCCATCTCTGTCCTTGCTTCAATGCAAGCAAGATGCTTTATGTGGACTGCAGAGGGTTAAACTTGCCTTGTCTGGCATAGGCATTCCTCTTGTACTCCACATACCTGCAGAAACAATGAAGTAACGGAGAGTATACTTCACCTTCTTTTAACATCGGTATCCTTGACTTTTATCGGGTGTAGCTAACAAATCCTTAGAGCCCAGTGTGGTGGTGGCCATTTGTGGCTACAGCAGATACCACCGCTAGCTCTTGGTGTGTTGGTATTGGGTGTGGTACAAGGAGCTCTATATTTCTGATGATCCTTCCCTTCCTTGCATTGTTCTAGAAACTCTGCTGGCATGCTTTAGTGTGTGCTCTACCATGAGCCACCCTTGCCATCGTTCCTGCTTGCTGTTGGTCAGGGCTTTCCCCGCTCTCTCCTGTCATGTTCCTAGTCCAAGGTGTCCAGAAATTGATTGAGACATCCTTGATGCTGACACAATATTGGCAACCCCTCATCCCTAACCCTTTCTCCCTCCCTTTCTTGTTGCATTACGTGTGTGTGGTGTGTGTGTGTGTGTGTGTGTGTGTGGTGTTTCCTCTTTGGTCACAGCTCTCTACAGCGAGTGCTGGAGCCTTCAATTCTCTTGGAGATGAGTTTGTCCGATGGCTGCATCAAGACATTTGAGGTGATTCTGTCCTACCAATGTGGTTCTGAACTAGCAGTGGCTGAAACTGTTTGGAATGCTAAGAGGATGCCAATAATATATCAGCTTTTGTATTAATAATTGTAAGGGGTTTCCCCCCCTCTGCCAGTGAGTCAATGCAATACAGGAAGTGACAGTAACCTTCTCAATAATCAACTTTAAACTCTCGATGTTTCGAGAAGATGCTCTAGCCTTAATCATGAATACTCACGTGAGCTTGTTATATACCGGTAGCTAACTATTCATGACGTGATACAAACCACACCCTGGCACACACATCCAGCACACGTGTAATAATAAAAATATATATATTATTATTATTTTATTTTTATTTGTTTAGTTTTGTTAATTAATATTATTGTTATTATATTATTAGAATGACTTCAATAGTCAACTTATTATTATTGTTGTTGTTGTTATTATTATTATTAGAATGACTTTAGAATGACTTTAGAATGACTTCAATGGTCAACTTCTTATTGTTGTTGTTGTTATTATTAGAATGTAGAATGACTTCAATAGACTTCAATAGTCAACTTATTATTGTTGTTGTTGTTATTATTATTAGAATGACTTCAATAATCAACTTGAATTTTACTCAGAGTAAAATTCAAGTTGATTATTGATAAGGTCATTGTAATTATTGATAAGGTCATTGTAATTTTATTATGTCAACTGAGAGTTTGTTGAGAGATTATTGTTGTTGTTGTTATTTATTATTATTATTATTATTATTAGTATTATTATTATTATTATTATTATTATTATTATTATTATTATTATTATTATTATTATTTTTAAGTTTATTTTTTAAATTAAAAAAAAAATCCACATCTCATTTACGTGCTGGACACGTGTGCAAGGGTGTGGTTTGTATCACGTGGTGGATAGCCGGTATATAACAAGCTGACGAGTCTTTGCACCTCGTTATTCCTGATGAAGGCTAGAGCATCTAGTTGAAACTTCAAGAGAGTACAATTTCAAGTTTATTATTAGAAGGTTATTGTAATTTTATTATGTCAGCTGAGAGTTCGTTGAGAATACAGGAAGTATTACAGGAAGTATTACAGGAAGTATTGTATTCACATCCTCTCATTTAGTTGGAGGAGCATAGATGATGGAATAGCACCAAATATTTGACCTCGTTAGTTTATGGTGCCACCTCCCAGCAACACACAGAAATGTGTTGCTGCCAGGTCAAGTGAAGTCTATTTAGTGCAGTGGCGCCAAGGCTAATGAACCGAGGATGGAATGATCAATGCCAACAATAACAGCCTTGTTTTCCCAGCAACCCCCAAGTTTTTTAAAATTATTATTTTAAGAAAAAGGCATTAGAGAGTATATTCTAGCACTCACTCACTCACTCACTCACTCCACTCACTCCACTCACTCACTCACTCCACTCACTCACTCCACTCACTCACTCCACTCACTCCACTCACTCACTCCACTCACTCCACTCACTCACTCCACTCACTCCACTCACTCACTCACTCACTCACTCCACTCACTCCACTCACTCACTCACTCACTCACTCACTCACTCACTCACTCACTCACTCACTCACTCACTCACTCACTCCACTCACTCCACTCACTCACATATATAAATTTCATTGAATTGTAATGCACAAGTACAAACAAAGCAATGAGGGGTGGAGTCATCCAAGCTCAGCTTGTCATAATGTTCTACAAAAACATTACACAATCACTTGCTCCAAACCACTAACTAAGTGACTTTATGTCATGTGACATGGCGCAGAAAACAGAAAAGCAACAACAAAACAAAAAATTAACCATTAAGGAATAATTAAGTGATAATAAGGAATAGTTTAAGGGATAATTACGGATTATTTTTATTTCTGCAGCACCAGATGCTAAAGGAGCCAATTATTGCTTCTCTAGCAGCTTGCACTAAGAGAATACGAAGTCTTGGTTGTGGAGATGTTTAGTTCGTCTTGGAGCTTTGTGAAACCATGTAGATTTGGCAGGCCACGTGAACCAATTTCCAATGTCATCAGCTTGCCTGATTGTTGACATGCAGAGAGTAGTGCTATGTATTTGACCTCCTTCCTAGTCACAGCTTCGCGTGGAATAAGGTGTCGAAACACACTGTTAGTTCCACAAGGCAGACACACTTGCGTTCATCATCCCACCAGACAATGTCAGGTCTGAGTTCAGTAGGGGTGATGTGGGAAGGGAAATTGTATGCATTGGCCAGGTCAACGGTGCTAAAGGCTGTGTTAGGGAGTGTTGCGAGATGGTTTCGTAAATGATAGCCAGAACAGAGTCATGCCGCTCATTGTAACGTCTTAGTTTCAAGGCTATCTTGCAGGAGTTTAGGACGTGGACAAGGTTCTGGCGATCCTCATGGCACAGGGGGCAGTTTTCTTTTTCCATGGGTGCAGATTTGCATTGTGGGGTAGTGTATCATGTGCAGCATTCAGAACAAATTTGAAAGACTCCTCTGGGAGAGACTGCACCGCTTTAGCCCAGATGGTAGCAGAATCAGGGGTGGTGGCACGAATCATGTGGCCCTGTCTAGGCAGGTTGCGGGGATCTTTTAAGTGAGCTTGTTCCTCCTCATTAGTCACCTGCTTCTTGACTGCTACAAGTAGTGCTTTGCGTGAGCGTGATGGATCTTTCTGCATCGTGTCCCTAACAATGATAGCTGGTCGAAATTTCTGTCGTGTCGCAGCAATCTCAGCCTGTAAACCTTTCTCTGCAATATTTCTGACACAAGGGTCAGCTGAGGTGAGTATCTGGCACTGCCTTGAGACTTGGAGTCGCTTATAGAGAGAGGACAATGATGGTAGGTTAGGACCTCCATCTTTCTGTGGGAGGTAAAGCAAGTTGGGACTAGCAGATTTTGTAAGACCTGTCCACTTCTTCAGAAATCTCGTAGCTGTTGTCTCTAGGTTACGTTCAATCCAAGTTATGGGAAAAACATGGATGGTGAGAGGCCAGTGGAGCCAAGGACACACACCAAGCTTGTAGAGTTTCATCTTCTACTGTCTTATGACTGGACATCTGTCCACTGCTTGTACCATGCGATTTAGAGCCTCCTTAAGGTTTGATCGGGCCATGGAAGGATTTTGAGGAATCTGAATGGGTAACCCAAGGAAATTGATGGTGTTACTGCCCATGAAAGAGAGTGTCTGTCCTGACAAGGTAAGCTGGTGGTCAATGGTGTGACCCGTAGAGCTTTGTATTGCTACGGAGTGGCACTTTGAAATATTTTCCTTCATACCTGACCACACAAGCCACTGGTCGACCGTGTTCAACTGTTGCTGACCGGCGGCTGGGCTGTTGGTAATGACACATGTATCATCTGCATATTGAAGAAGGTTGGTATGGTGGGTGGAGTCAGATATATCCAAGAGCTTGCAAAGTGTCGACTAAGGTGTTAATCACTGTATTAAACACTACCCCCGACAGAGGGTCACCTTGATAGACACCTATCTTCAGAGGAATGCTTGGGGTAGACCAATCTGAAGTTAGGATGGTGGCTGTGAGGTCTGAGTAAAGGATTCTAAGATGGAGCAGAGTTGTGGGGGGGGGGGGGGGGCATAGTAGTGTTTGAGTGAGAACTGGATGAGCGAGTGTGGTGGACGCTGCCGTATGCATGTGTGAGGTCACTCCAGGAAACAGCAAGTGATTTATGTTTGTTTTGGGCCTCAAACAGGATAGTGGCTAGTTTGGAGTGGTGCTCAGTGCACCCTGGGGTTGCTTCCAAGAAAGACTTCTGGGTTGACCGGTCGAGGTAGCCATTTTCCAACATGTATTGAAGCCATCTGTTTTTGAGGATGGTGGTAAACTTCTTCCCAATGCAGGATGTCAGGGCAATTGGCCTGAAGTTTGAAGGGGTTGTTGGGTCTTCAGTAGCTGGACTCTTGCCAAAGAGTTTGATTCCCGTCACTCATTCACTCACTCACTCACTCACCCACCCACTCATTCACCCCCTCACTCACCCGCTCCTCACTCACCCGCTCCTCACTCGCCCGCTCCTCACTCACTCGCTCCTCACTCACCCGCTCCTCACTAACCCACTCCCTCACTCATTCACTCACCCACCCACCCACTGTATCAGTTTGCAAAACAAAAGCACTTCTTCAGAATCTATCTATCTACACACACACACAGACTTGCGTATGTCTGGACGGGTTAATCCTTTTTTTAAATTACTAGGCCTAGTTGTGTTTTAAATATCCCCCCATTATTATTGTTATTATTATTATTATTATTATTATTATTATTATTATTATTATTATTATTATTATTATTATTATTATTATTATTATTATTATTATTATTATTATTATTATTATTATTATTATCATTATCATCATTATTATTATAATTTTATTATAATAATAATAATATTATTATTATTATTATTATTATTATTATTATTATTATTATTATTATTATTATTATTATTATTATTATTATCATTATTATTATTATCATTATTATTATAATTTTATTATAATATTATTATTATATTATTATTATTATTATCGAGTATTATCGAGCAGTATCGCAGGAAAATTCCAGAAACTAACATGTTGCTCATTACCATGTCAATTACTAAAATATGCACCCACAATATACATGCATCATAAGTAGCTATAGTTGTGCAACCTCAATCGGCCTTGTACCTAGGGGGTGCTGGATTAGTGAATTTGTTAGGATTACCCAAACCATATAATTTGCACAGTAGTTGTAATAGTTTATACAGCACTGCATGTGTACATGTAACTGCATGCATACATGTAACTGCATGTGTACATGTAACTACAGTGTGTTACATTAAACTAAACAGAGAAATATTCAGTTAGCTTCTCTGAGTTATGGTGGTGAGTTGTTTGTGCTACAGTACAGTGTATTATAGGCTGGTTTTAAAACAGTAAACACTGTATTGTAAATTTAAGCCCATAGAAATACTTGTACACACCACAAGAGTTGTATACACCCACAAATAGTTGGTACTGTATGTACAAACGTATTTGCTTGGAACTGGCAAGCCTCCCGTCTATATTTGCTGAGTTGCACTGTACCTTGTCTCAAGACTAAGCTTTGCAATCAACAACTGATCACTCCCTCGCAGATTGGTTCCGATTGGATTTGCTCTTCAAAATATATATGGTGTGTGTGTGTGTGTGTGTGTCATAACTATTCTACTAATTTGTTAGGAAGTTGTTTTATTTGGAGTTACAAAGTGGGTGAGCACATTTGGTGTAGCACTAGTAAAAACTCATCAACACTTATACGCATGGCAACTCTGAGATGTTTATTGTTGTACAGAGGAAAGCCTTAGAAACACTCACAAGCAGTTTGGAATTGCAAGTTGATCATTGAGACAGTCACACTCCCTGTAAGGTACGACTGACAGTTTGAGATTGGAGTAATATTTTATTGTTCAGGTAGAACGCATCCTATACCTTACCTAACCCCTTACAAATAATAGCAATAATATTGATTGGCGAGTGTGATGGCACTCCCTGTGTTAGTTTGACCTCTATCTCAGAATGGTGGATACCAAGAACGCAACAAAAAAACCCAATGTTTAAACTTCAGCAAAAAAACTTACTTTGGCAGCGCTTCTTAGGATCTATACGACTGATTTTAGCTCAAAAAACACTTTCGATGCACTTTGAACCCTTTGCAAATGTAGTAAACTGGAAGCCCCCAAAAATTGAATACCATGAAATTCATCTTCAAGATCTTGTACCTGTCTCCTTGCTGCATTTCCCCCCATGCAAAGCTTGTGTATAATGCTCAATCTTGTAATCTTACTAACAGGTGCCTCCAAATTGTTGCATGTATTGCAGCAACTGATCTGTTAAAACCAACCCCCCCTCCCCCGCACACATCATCATTGGGTAAAGGATCGTCACTCTATTGCCCTACGCTCATATGTGCACGCTCTATTGAGCCTAGATGAGCCGGTTCAGCAGGTATTGCACGTTTTTGCTGCAAATGAAATGATCACTTTGTTTACTGGGAAACTTACTCTTGGGCACGTAGCTACTCATGCGTCCATGTTGATGTGCTTGGTAACAAGAACAGATGGATTGACCTGATAAAAATAATAAGACCTGTAGACCACAGGCATTTTTACGATCCTTTACCATTTTAAATTAAGTGTTCACCAATCTTTGAAAAGAAGTACAAGATTTGTATGCATGATTTTAAATGGTATGGGTCATTTGATTGTGGTCTACCTGGACAGTCTCGTTATCTTCCATTTGTAACAGGTGAACCCAATAGAATTGCTTGTTCCTGTGTGCTGGTGTTGTAGTTGAGTGGTGGAGGGGTAGCATCAATGCTTGTTCCTGTGTGCTGGTGTTCTAGTTGAGTGGTGGAGGGTGCATCAATGCTTGTTCCTGTGTGCTGGTGTTCTAGTTGAGTGGTGGAGGGGTGCATCAATGCTTGTTCCTGTGTGCTGGTGTTCTAGTTGAGTGGTGGAGGGATTCATCAATGCTTGTTCCTGTGTGCTGGTGTTCTAGTTGAGTGGTGGAGGAGTGCATCAATGCTTGTTCCTGTGTGCTGGTGTTCTAGTTGAGTGGTGGAGGGTGCATCAATGCTTGTTCCTGTGTGCTGGTGTTCTAGTTGAGTGGTGGAGGGTTGCATCAATGCTTGTTCCTGTGTGCTGGTGTTCTAGTTGAGTGGTGGGGGGGGGGGTGCATCAATGCTTGTTCCTGTGTGCTTGTTCCTGTGTGCTGGTGTTGTAGTTGAGTGGTGGAGGGTGCATCAATGCTTGTTCCTGTGTGCTGGTGTTCTAGTCGAGTGGTGGAGGGTGCATCAATGCTTGTTCCTGTGTGCTGGTATTCTAGTTGAGTGGTGGAGGGTGCATCAATGCTTGTTCCTGTGTGCTGATGTTCTAGTTGAGTGGTGGAGGGTTGCATCAATGCTTGTTCCTGTGTGCTGGTGTTCTAGTTGAGTGGTGGAGGGTGCATCAATGCTTGTTCCTGTGTGCTGGTGTTCTAGTTGAGTGGTGGAGGGTGCATCAATGCTTGTTCCTGTGTGCTGGTGTTCTAGTTGAGTGGTGGAGGGTGCATCAATGCTTGTTCCTGTGTGCTGGTGTTCTAGTTGAGTGGTGGAGGGTGCATCAATGCTTGTTCCTGTGTGCTGGTGTTCTAGTTGAGTGGTGGAGAGTGCATCAATGCTTGTTCCTGTGTGCTGGTGTTCTAGTTGAGTGGTGGAGGGTTGGTTGCATCAATGCTTGTTCCTGTGTGCTGGTGTTCTAGTTGAGTGGTGGAGGGTGCATCAATGCTTGTTCCTGTGTGCTGGTGTTCTAGTTGAGTGGTGGAGGGTGCATCAATGCTTGTTCCTGTGTGCTGGTGTTCTAGTTGAGTGGTGGAGGGTGCATCAATGCTTGTTCCTGTGTGCTGGTGTTCTAGTTGAGTGGTGGAGGGTGCATCAATGCTTGTTCCTGTGTGCTGGTGTTCTAGTTGAGTGGTGGAGGGTGCATCAATGCTTGTTACTGTGTGCTGGTGTTCTAGTTGAGTGGTGGAGGGGTGCATCAATGCTTGTTCCTGTGTGCTGGTGTTCTAGTTGAGTGGTGGAGGGGTGCATCAATGCTTGTTCCTGTGTGCTGGTGTTCTAGTTGAGTGGTGGAGGGTGCATCAATGCTTGTTCCTGTGTGCTGGTGTTCTAGTTGAGTGGTGGAGGGTGCATCAAAGCTTGTTCCTGTGTGCTGGTGTTCTAGTTGAGTGGTGGAGGGTGCATCAATGCTTGTTCCTGTGTGCTGGTATTCTAGTTGAGTGGTGGAGGGTGCATCAATGCTTGTTCCTGTGTGCTGGTGTTCTAGTTGAGTGGTGGAGGGTGCATCAATGCTTGTTCCTGTGTGCTGGTGTTCTAGTTGAGTGGTGGAGGGTGCATCAATGCTTGTTCCTGTGTGCTGGTGTTCTAGTTGAGTGGTGGAGGGTTGAATCAATGCTTGTTCCTGTGTGCTGGTGTTCTAGTTGAGTGGTGGAGGGTGCATCAATGCTTGTTCCTGTGTGCTGGTGTTCTAGTTGAGTGGTGGAGGGTGCATCAATGCTTGTTCCTGTGTGCTGGTGTTCTAGTTGAGTGGTGGAGGGTGCATCAATGCTTGTTCCTGTGTGCTGGTGTTATAGTTGAGTGGTGGAGGGTGCATCAATGCTTGTTCCTGTGTGCTGGTGTTCTAGTTGAGTGGTGGAGGGTACATCAATGCTTGTTCCTGTGTGCTGGTGTTGTAGTTGAGTGGTGGAGGGTCTGCTGGTGTTCTAGTTGAGTGGTGGAGGGTTGAATCAATGCTTGTTCCTGTGTGCTGGTATTCTAGTTGAGTGGTGGAGGGTGCATCAATGCTTGTTCCTGTGTGCTGGTATTCTAGTTGAGTGGTGGAGGGTGCATCAATGCTTGTTCCTGTGTGCTGGTGTTGTAGTTGAGTGGTGGAGGGTCTGCTGGTGTTCTAGTTGAGTGGTGGAGGGTGCATCAAGTGTGAGCTTCACGTTCTTCACAGCTTTTTAAACACTTTTTTTCTAGAATCATAACCATCCCACACCCACAGAAAGAGCACAGCAGTTTTGGACATAAAGGACTAATAAACACTGGCAAGTCTTCATCACAGCTGGCAGAACAGCAGGCCACACCTTCGAAGAACCAGAAGAATTCCAAAGAAAAAACACATGACAAATGGAGAGGATTCCATGGTCCCTAACTTGTCAATTGTTGTTTGGATACTACACACATCAGCACATGCCATGTCCTGTTGCTATTGTTGACTGTACCCACGTAGGGTCAGCTGCATCCTCTTTCAAGAACTTGGTAACAGTTCCACAGGAGAACTCCACCAACCAAACAGAACTGAGCATGTTCTGCTTTTAATACAGCACATGAAATCTTTACTTGATTCTGACTGATTGCATCATTGATGCTATCCCTTACCCACACCACTTTTCTGTGATCGAGAAAGGGATTCATCTCTACAAGGCATGGAATATTAAAAAAAATAGTCCATTCATAAAAGTATTATGAATGGACTTATTATATGCAAGTTATGCCAGGGAAATGGATGGTCATGAAGGTTTTTTTCTCTCCATGCTTTTAATAGGGGGGTTGTGCTGCCAGTGTGCTACCTTAGTGAGGGATTCAAGGTATGCTTGGAATCTTTTTTAGCTAATTTAGGCTGAGAATGTCCCGATGTGAGTTTTAACCAAGATGTGAGAGGTGTGGTTGTCATCCACCATTTTGAATTTGGTCAAACCTAATATGGAGTAACATCTAAAAGGAAAACGGGACAACAATTATTTTTAAATAAAATACCATTTATAAAACAGCATGTGTGAGTCGTTATATTTGCCATTCATTAGTAAAGGTCATTATATTTGCCGTTCATTAGTAAAGGTCATTATATTTGCTGTTCATTAGCTGTTCATTAGTAAAGGTCATTATTTGCTGTTCTGTTCATTAGTAAAGGGTACTATAATGATTATATTTGGTGTTCATTAGTAAAGGGTACTTACCATAAATGTTTGAGGTCACATTTGTAAATTTGTATTTTTTTACAAGTTGGAACCAAATGAACCAAATGATATTATTATGTATTTTTAAAGATCTTCTTTTGACTCTAAAATTGCCCACATTGGAGGTACAGGGAAGAAGTTGAAGGGCTTAGAGCAATTGCCGATTGTTTGGACTTTTGGGTCAGCTCTTGCTTGAATGGATGTCCTTCGGCCATTCTGTTCATTGATTAATACACTGTGTCATTTGTGTTTCACTTAGAGCACGCACATTGCAGTATAATTATTACTTTGCGATCACTGATCAGGATTTATGAGATCATGTTCTAGTTCCAGCATTGACTTGTTGAGTTGTGTTGCCGTGCACTTGTCCCCTCACAATCGTGCAGGTGCCAGTGAGCAAGTTCCATGAGCTTCGCTACAGTGTGGCATATGTCCTCAAAGAGATGGAAGACTTAGAGAAGAGAAACATTCTAAAACTGATGGACTAATTCATCTCTCCGTGAACAATAAATCACTGCACTTGGATACCTTATGTCATAGGTTTGTCAAAAATTATATCGATGCACTTTATTAATATACATGAAAATGTCAAGGACTTTCTTGAACTCTTGCAATGTTTGGCACTGTTCGAGCCTTCAGCACTGGTCCCCTCACAGTCGTGCAGGTGCCGGTGAGGAAGTTCCATGGGCTTCGATAAAGCTGTGGTAAGTACTACACAGGAGACTAAAAGCCAGGATGAAGTAACACCAAGATGACTGGAGTTTACTAAAGAAAACCTGCAATTGCTGAACGTGCATGGGATAATGGCACCCTATCTTGTGGGAATCCACCACCATCTTGGATCAGACCAGGAAACACACACAACTGCTATATAATGAAAGGGGCATGAGGTCAGCCTATATAGCGCTGAAGTGTGACCAATAATGGGATGGACTTACTCGAGAGCCTTAATTAGCTTGAAACCATGAACATCGAAGTGCTTTTTCATTGTAAAGTGGTTTATTAGTAGTACTACTAGATACTAGACTCACTAGAGCAATATTCAATACGATGTTAAGGGGGAGATTTTTTTTTAGTTGTGCTTGGGAGTATATAGAGGGAAACAATTACGAGTTCTTTTTAACAAGCTATTTTTGTCTCTCTGGAGACCCAAATATCACTCCCCCCCCCCCCCCCCCAGATGAGTGCTGAACCCTTGATTGTTTTTTTATATGCTTTTAATAGCATCAGTGAAGGGCCCTCCCCCCCGGATACAACTGTTTCCGCCTGGATGGAGAGCTGAAGGGTTTCAATCTCCTTGGCTGCCCAATAGGATCTCCATCATGGCCACAGTGTTGAAGAGTGGACTCGCAGATGGAGACCACCTCCACTCATGCCTTGCTCTCCCCAGAGTTGCTTTTTCCTCCGGTCATGTCCTCCAAGCCACACCCAACAAGCCATCTTAGTTTCTATGACGCCATGCGTGAGGCTCTGTCTGAGCTTATAGGTAGCCCTCTCTCAGAGTGGGCCTGGCTGAAGGACTCGCTCACAAGCTCTTGTGGGGAGCTCAACATCAGACTCCCTGGAACAATAGAGAGATCTGTGCTCGGATCCTGGGATATGTCCCTGAGGCAGGCCACTATTTGGTTAGCTCGGTTGCTGTTCTGGCCAAAGCCCAGATTGGGGTTCCCTGGTTAAGATGGATCTTGTCATCAATGCTCACCTTCTTGCTGCATTGGGGAAGAATCTTAACCACCAACTCCTGGAATCAGCTCCAGACACTCATTCCATGGCCTAGCCCTCTCCTCTTCCCTCCCTCATGTTGGTGACTGGTTAAACGTCAATCCCTCCTCTTCAAGACAAGGAATTGGCCCTCCCATCTGTCAGGGGATGATGGCAGATGCATTTGGTGACCATCAAGTATGCTCTGGGGGGAATGGTGACAGGATTTGCAGGCATGACTCAATCCGAGACACACTCTTCTCAGAGGCTCAAACCGCTGCCCTAGCACCCAGGAGGCTCCCTCCCTTGTCCCAGGATCCAGCAGCTGCCCATGCAGCATTTACCTTCCAGTACCTTCCCAACTGGAAGTGGGTCCAGCTGATGTGCCAGATATCTCAGCCCTGCAACAGATCCTGACAGGAGCTGCTAACTCCCAGGAGCATGCCCTGCAGATTGGGGAGGAGAGGAAGATGGTTGCTCACGTGGCAGACTGCTGAGCAGTTGGGAATGACTTAATTCCTCTCTCATCTCGTGGTGTAGACAGTGGGAGCAATGAAGTGATCCACTATTACCAGCCATAGATCCCAGAGTCAAAGATTAGGCATCCCACCACCTCAGTCCACACGGCAACTCCATCTCGGTGTGGAATAGAAATACCACCTGGTGGATCCTTCCTGTCTGCCCTCCCAAAGTTGATGGTCTAGTGTAAACTCCTGAACTTCTTGTCTGTCTGTAATGTGTCAATGTCATCTACCATGTCCTAGTATAAAAACTCACGTAGTCCTCCTTGGGCAGTGAAGTTAATCAGTTTTAAACGCTAAAGTGGTTACACGTCCTTTAAATACTGGTTATAAAAAGCATATTAACAGTACTAGGGCGGTGGGTGCTCGGCTAGGACCTATAACCCTAGTCCCACTCGTGGCCATATGCCCCCAATGAGGGGACTAAATTAGGAAGGGGGGGAGGTGGAGGAACAGAGTCTTCTTGTCAGTCCCAGGAGGGCTGCTCGGGCGGTATTTGCAGTTTTCTGAGCCCCGATCTTGGAGCAAGTTAGGGGGTGGAACGTGGGCAATGCTAGATCTTCGTCTTAAAATCGAAAGAAAATCTGTCAACACACCGTGGTAATATTCCGACGACTGGTCCCAGACTACCGCAACCAAACCTAGCCTTGCTCGAATTGCTGATAATACACATTCTGTGAACCCAGTAAAAAGTTCTCGCACAATGCACATTGTGGCCAGATGTCGGCTAGTTGCAGGTCCTTATGGAGAGCCAGACACTTCAGCAGTTCAGGGACGGTACACACATCCTAATGCACAATGCAATAGAAAGTTGACGTTAGTAGATGAGCTAATAAGCCAAGATGTTGGTCTTTAGACCAGAAATAACCCGAGTGCTAGAATCACTCTAACTGCAGTATGCATTTCGATTCCATGAGATCAATGCCGGAGATCTGAGGTAAGAGCATTTATAGGCTATACACTACAACTGCAGATCGAGTGCATGACTAGTCTTCCTACGTGTAATAGGTTACAAACTACTGGAGGTAGTCATATGAGGTTGGCTCTGGGAAAGAAAATAGATTTATAAAATAAAAAAACAAATGAGAATGGAAGTTCAAATTATAATTTGTTCATCATTTGTGGTAATTCACACACACACTCACCAACCATGGTGACTACAAGAATTTAGGTCTCTGATTTTGGCTGCATGACTTTGATATGGTAGATTCTAGACTTTTGGTGCCTAAAGAGTTAATTTGCTTTTATGATTAGCTGTGATGCATGAGGTGGCCTGGCACACCTTTCGTCTAATGCACTCCCAATTTTGTTATTTTGCTTTCAACAAGCTCTCAACTGACACGGTATAATGAATTAGTCCTGAATAATGAGGTTAAAATTATCTCATGCAATTTCAGATCAGATGCTCTAGCCTTCAACAGAATAATGAGCACAACTAAGATTCTGTGAGGCTGATAGCCGATAGCAAACCACATGTGATAAGACCACGTGATAGACCACATGTGGTAAGACGACATATGGTTGGCATAACATAAAGTGGCAGCTGAGCAAGGGGGCATTTATAATATAACTGAATAAAGTACACTGCAAAAATGTACTACTAGTGTACTACAATTACTACTAGTGTACTACAATTACTACCAAAAAAACTCGTGGTGGCCTTGGCTTCAAGTTTAGGCTCTTGACATGGCGAGCCCACAGCTAGGGAGGTTCCGCCCACAATAGCTACTCAAGTGATCATGCTCATGTGTAGACACCTTCACTAGCAGCTCCTTCCTCTACTGGTCAGGATTTCTCCCCACAAGCTAGGACATTCAGCAATTGCAGACTTCTCTTTATTGATGTTATGACCTCTTGTTGGTCTCCCCCGTGTAGTACTTAACAGCTGCAAGGGATACGGTACACAATACATGTGTGCATATTAGTCCGGAATCCATCCTTTACTCCACCAAGTTGTGCCCTCAGAGGCTTTCCTGATCTGATAACTAGACCTTCCAGATCTCTTCACTCATCACTGCAATATAAGGTATTACTACCATATGATGATTCTTCAAGAGACTCCCGACTGCCTGTATCAATAAGTCCTACCCAAAGGAAAGGTTTGTTGTAAGCTTGTGATAACTATTCTCACTAAAAATCCTATTCAAATTATCCCATAGGTCCTCCTTCTCCATCACTATTCTCCTGGTATCATACAAGCACATCACCACTCCCTCTTCCGATGTGAATAGGGTGGTATGACCTAGTGAATAGGGTGGTATGACCTAGTGAATAGGGTGGTATGACCTAGTGAATAGGGTGGTGTAACTTAACTCTAATCAAGGTGTCTGTCTGTGCGTTTTCTGTAAAACTGGTGCAGTCGACATTCCTTCCTTTTCACCAATTTCCCATAGATGAGGGGGTGGAAGGAATGTTGATGAAAGATGAGAACTTGCATGAGAGAACTGCACTAGGTGCTAACAGGATACCTGAACTATTGGCTATTGGAATCATGCCTAAAATCTACCTACTTCAGGTATCGCTTGCGAGCAGAAAGAGGGTACAGCAATGGGCTCCAGTATCTGTAGTGGTAGCCAGTCGTTGAGGATTTTGCACTTGCAACTATCCTTCCCCCTACTCCCACCCATCTACCCACCCCCCTGAAGCCGATATTTTGGAAGATATGTGGATGACACAGGCTACATAATGAAGAAGGGAAGAGAACAACAGTCCTTGAACTATCTGAACAACACCAGAGGCCATATAAAGTTTGCCATGGATCTGGAAGTGGACAGATCATTTCCCTTTTTGGATTGCCACCTACACAGAAAGGAAAATGGCAGACACAAATATCCATTTGCTATTTATGCACGTGTATACGTGCATAAATATATATGTAATTAAAAATTGTTATGTTGCCATATCCTGTCACTTGCATCACAAGGTGTGATCTCATCACAAGGAGTGGTCTCATCACAAGGTGTGGTCTCATCACAAGATGGATCGCTAGCTACATATCAGCCTCCTCACAAGGGTCTCGAGTATTTCACTATTCACAACAAAGGCTAGCTAAAATGTTGATAAAGTTAATTATTGAGGGGGTCATTTCTTATTTTGACCTACCACTCTCCCCCCTCCCATCCTCTACCCTTGAAAAGATAATACATTTGGGCATGTCTAAATCCAAAGGAGGTTTTTGGAGTGCTTTTGTATCTGAAAATAATATTCCATTATTATTGACAAAATAATATGTGTATCCTCTCATGCATTTGAAATTTGTTACAATAATTCACCTAGTCATACACCCAACTGGAGACCACACCCACATAATACACACCCACAGAAACCACCGTAAAAGGAATAAAGAACAGCTTGGAAAGCTCACGGGGAGAAGACCACTAGGAAAGCTGCCAGTTTTGTATGACACAGACAAGCCCGTGCGCCTTAAAAAGAGTTTGGCTTCTTGGCCTCCACCATTGTGTAAATTAAGCCTAAAGTGTTTTCTACCAAGATTTTTAGCAATGCAGAGAGAAATAAAGGGGGGGGGCGAAGAAGAATATTCCTCCTTATTAAAAATGACATCTCCAAATTGAATGCATGTAGTTACCTGTAGTCAGAAAACTTTACAATTCATGAGCTAAATTTAGTCTTTGTATTTTAAGAAGACCAAGAGTTAAGATTGAAGAAAGATCACAGAAGAAAAGAGGAAAAAGGAAGAATCACGCTCTGCATTCATGGCCACCTTTTGATAGCTGACTGATTACACCAGAGTATCATGGAGAAAGGTCACTGTGTTGAGCCGCTGCATCACAATTAACTATCACAATTAACTATCACAAACCACAACAGAACTATTCAGGAAGACCACTCACCAAAATTAGGAGACAGGTGGGATGTGGTGAAGTCAGAAATCTTTTGGTAGCATGCCGCCACTGCTGAGTGGTTAAGGACAACAGCTACACATTCCCACAGTCTATCACCACATGAAAATGTGTTCAGACCACCTTAGGAAATTTAGTACTCCAAAAGGAAATGAGGAAATATATGTGGGAATGCCAAAAGGATGAGGTTATTGGTACTTCCTGTAAAATGTCAGCAGGCGTGTTCATGTAAAGATTGGATGAAGTACATGACCACTTTTAGACTGGCCGCCAGCCGACTTCAACTCTTTTATTACATATATGGGCATAGCTAAGTGGCTGCAGAGCTACTTCAGAAAGTCTCCATGTATCATGTTACGCCTACAAGTGTGTCACAAATTATTATTTCAGGTTGCATTTTAGTTTGATATCTGACACACTCATTTCTGAGCAAATTTTCCTGCTCGCTAATTGGAATTCTGACATACTTGTTTCTTGGGACACTTTCATTTTCCTGCTCACTAATTGGAATTCTGAAGAAGTGGTGCTGTTTGTTAATACTCCCAGAAACTGAACAGACTTCAGAAATGCTGACAAGCTCATTTCTTAGCTATAGTCAGCCACTACGGACAAAGGGTTGCCAGACAGACTATTAGAGAGAATGGACTAGATATTTGAGAAACTGTTGAATAATTGTCCACATAATAAACGACAAGGTAGCATCAGAATGTGACTGCACCAGTGCTATTGCAGGATGGAAAAAGTCTTGAATAATTGTTTTGAGTTGAGTTAAGTTAATTTCTCTCTCTTTTTTTTTTAGTCCTGGTCTTTGTGATAAACTTTAGTGAGCATGTTTTAAGCACCATCTTTGTTTAGGTCTGCAGTCATGTAAAGGAGTTTCTTCACCATTGGTATGCTTTCTCCAATGTTAATTCCACTGAGAAGGTTCTTTACAGCTCTGCTACTCTGCTTGCTGGTGTAGTTCAAGATGGGCCTCATCTTCATCCTCGAATCAGGGCAGTCATTGTCTGAAGCATCGTTGGAGCGGTTTATTTCAGATGCACCCTCAGGCATTGATATGCTGGGATTCGGGAGAGAAGTAGGCTGTTCTTCAGAAGGTGCATGAGTTCTTGAACAGCAGGTTCTCTCGCAGGTTGATGGTAAGTTCCAGTAGACTGAGAGTGCATCTGAAATAAACTACTCCAATAACACGTACAAATGCTACTGGAACAAAAAATTCCTTTGGCTATGATTTGGCTATGCCGCCAGCCTTCAAACAAGCAAATCACCATACAATTCTCAAATAAATGCTTGGAATGTCAGCAATCTCACCAAATGGAAGTTTAAGGTGTATTCCTTCCTGAAATCACCTATATGTTCTCTCTATATGTATAGCATCAAGTGTTATGTACATGCCACTGTGTGTAGAGTGAATATGCTAAGTGTGTCTGTGGTTTGGGTGGCTATTACAGGGGTGGCCGCCAGCAGTTGTAGGTATGGAGGAGGGGGAGGGGTGAAGGGGGTTGACACGGGTAAGCGTGCAGACATTTTTTAACACTAGGCCCACTTTTTAAAGCCACACCTTTTAATAATATAAACACACACAAACACAAATTACAATATGATAGCAATCACAATGTGGGTAGTCTGGGGTCAACTTCACAGGCAGCAGGGTGTTTACAAGATCATCGGGGGGGGGGGGGGGGGGGGGGGAGGAACCTCCCCTTGCCCCCCTATGGAGCCTCCCTCCCCTTGGAGAGAATCGACTATAAGGGAATTAGACCATGTAATTGACTTTCAATACAGCTAACTAATTGAAACTCTGACAAGCTAATTTCTTACTAAGGTGCGGATTTAGCATTTTTTTTACTGGGGGAGGGGGTTGTCACAACAAAGTTATGCAATTTCTCATTCATATCAACAAGCCTAGTGATTATGTATGTCACAAGACCACAAATTGTCTTCTTGGATGTACCTGCACAAAGGCATGGCAAATCTCACAAATTCTGTGACTGTAGTGCACTGCTATCACTGCAAGATCAGAAGAGTACCCTTTAGCCATGGTAATCATTGTGTAAGTGTTAATCATTGCTCTGCTTTGACTCTGGAGATGGGTAGTGCACTTCATATCACTAAAAGGCCTGTCCGCACTGCACAATTGAATGTGTTTCAATCAGAACATATTTTTGCCGTCCACACTGCACTCAAATGAAACGTGTTCCACTCCGAATGCATTCAGTCCTGAACCCATGGTTTGGAATTGAACGCAACGCATTCCAGTAATTAGAAATCCAGCTGTCATGTGATAGGCATGTGCAAGTGTGAGCTGTAAGTGGTAGAGATGGGAAGGTGTGAATCGAGCACACACGAGACAGAAGTTCTAGTTAGTGTGGGGTGAGAGAGATAGAGTATCCACCATCGCCAAGAGAATGGCGGAGCTGGGCTAGGAGAGAAGCTGGCGATAGTGCAAAATCAAGAACTTGTTGCATGGATATGGAAAGGTTAGTTGTATCAGCTTAGCCAGCACTGGACAAGATTGTCAAGTATGCAAAGACATTTGCTAGTTGACTAGCTCTTTAGAAACTAACCTTGAAGAAGCATATAACAAACTCGTAGACAAGGGACTTGAACTGGCGAGATATGCATTTATCTATATTAAACGTGAAATTTACTCTCTCAGTGTTTCGACTAGATGCTCTAGCCTTCATCAGGAATAATGACTAGATGCTCTAGCCTTCATCAGGAATAATGACTAGATGCTCTAGCCTTCATCAGGAATAATGACTAGATGCTCTAGCCTGCATCAGGAATAATGACTAGATGCTCTAGCCTTCATCAGGAATAATGACTAGATGCTCTAGCCTTCATCAGGAATAATGACTAGATGCTCTAGCCTTCAGGAATAATGACTAGATGCTCTAGCCTTCAGGAATAATGACTAGATGCTCTAGCCTTCATCAGGAACAATGACTAGATGCTCTAGCCTTCATCAGGAATAATGACTAGATGCTCTAGCCTTCATCAGGAATAATGACTAGATGCTCTAGCCTTCATCAGGAATAATGACTAGATGCTCTAGCCTTCATCAGGAATAATGACTAGATGCTCTAGCCTTCATCAGGAATAATGACTAGATGCTCTAGCCTTCATCAGGAATAATGACTAGATGCTCTAGCCTGCATCAGGAATAATGACTAGATGCTCTAGCCTTCATCAGGAATAATGACTAGATGCTCTAGCCTTCATCAGGAATAATGACTAGATGCTCTAGCCTTCAGGAATAATGACTAGATGCTCTAGCCTTCAGGAATAATGACTAGATGCTCTAGCCTTCATCAGGAACAATGACTAGATGCTCTAGCCTTCATCAGGAATAATGACTAGATGCTCTAGCCTTCATCAGGAATAATGACTAGATGCTCTAGCCTTCATCAGGAATAATGACTAGATGCTCTAGCCTTCATCAGGAATAATGACTAGATGCTCTAGCCTTCATCAGGAATAATGACTAGATGCTCTAGCCTGCATCAGGAATAATGATGCTCTAGCCTTCATCAGGAATAATGACTAGATGCTCTAGCCTTCATCAGGAATAATGACTAGATGCTCTAGCCTTCAGGAATAATGACTAGATGCTCTAGCCTTCAGGAATAATGACTAGATGCTCTAGCCTTCATCAGGAACAATGACTAGATGCTCTAGCCTTCATCAGGAATAATGACTAGATGCTCTAGCCTTCATCAGGAATAATGACTAGATGCTCTAGCCTTCATCAGGAATAATGAGACTAGATGCTCTAGCCTTCATCAGGAATAATGACTAGATGCTCTAGCCTTCAGGAATAATGACTAGATGCTCTATAGCCTTCAGGAATAATGACTAGATGCTCTAGCCTTCATCAGGAATAATGACTAGATACTCTAGCCTTCATCAGGAATAATGACTAGATGCTCTAGCCTTCATCAGGAATAATGACTAGATGCTCTAGCCTTCATCAGGATCGTTGTATAGACAGCACTTACAGAAAATAGCTCTTCATTTACAATGGAAAGGAAGCAGAGGGAACAATATGCCTCGGCAGACATGGTTGCCATTAGCTTCAACGAATGAGCAATGTTTAAGTTTGTTGGAGGATCATGAATGAAAGAGGACGATGTCAGAGGCTGAGAGAGAAGGCAAAGTGAGTGGAGATGGAAAGAGAAGAGATGAGCTGAAGAACGCAAACATGAAGAGAAAATGAACCAGAACACGTTCCCCCAACCAGCGATGAGTTCTTCTATTTAACCTTCATCCTCTTCACATTCATCCTCTCTCCACGTGCCCATGACAACCACTCAACTTGAGAGCACATCATCATCATGCTGCTACCATCTTTTCTCCAACTGTTTTGTAACTGAGCTAGAACATGGACTAAACACGTGCCCATGCTCACGAGTTCTTTCCCCCCACAATAACCCAAAGGCAGCAGTGTCACTTATTAAAATTGTGGTTATGCATGTGACTAATGCTTGATTAACACGTGAACAAACAAGTGTGAATCCACTATTGTGGCTTACCAGTGAACACTCCTTATGCCAGTGTGGACAGGCCTTATTAAGAGATAATGGATATTTGGAAAAGAGTCCATCTCACAAATCAAGTGCTAAAAGGAGGTCGTTTTGGAATCAGTACTTCATCTTCTTTGCTTGTTGGTTGCCACAGAGCTTGTCATCTTCTCAGTTCACTTCCTAACTTCAGAACTTAGAAGGTCCTGCTCCCAGTAGAGAAGCTCACTAAGTGCTCCGAGAGTTGCACACTGGAACTCGTAGTGAGCAGCACTGGTGATACAAGGCACAGAAGAATGTCTTCCCTCAAATCAATAAGGGAATCCAGCAAAGGGATGGTAACCATTAGCCTGTAGTGTACTTGAGGAGATCGACTTGGAGTGCTGCTGTGTTGCTCTGCAGGCCTCTCTTCCTTGGGACACTCTCTCTAGTCACACCAACTCTTTCAGCAGCTGAAGGGTCTCCTCATACCAGAAATAATCAATAGTGCTCCTGAGGGTGTTCACTCCATTGATGACCTCATATACCTTATGTACATATCGTAGATATCCTGATCACTTTTCTGCTGGAGCTTGCAGCACAAGACCTGTAAACATACACTAGCATTCTGTAGTATTATGTGAGGGGCTGAACTTCATCACATTATTTGTGATGGCTAATCGAGTCTGACAGGAGGAACATGCAGTTTTCAGTCCTTGTGCCTTTAGCTTGATTTCATATACCTATTCCAACTTCCAGCACTCAGAAGGAGACAAGATGGCATCTATGACAGTAACAAAAGTCTCATAAATTTCCATTAAAAGCTAATGTGTCTCTCCACTCATCGTGTCTTGCACAGCCTTGGGAGTTTGCTTCTTTGCCTTAGAGCACTGTTCTTTGTCACTTTGGGATTAGAGATAGGATTCATTGATTAGTCAAATCATGTTTCTCACTTCCTGAACTCATCAAGTGCTGCAGAGAGAGATTCAGATGGTGAGAATAGCAACATGTGTACAAAGCTAGTGGCCTCTTTGACCCGGATGCCTGCTACCTCTGGCTCTTTCCAGATGAATGAAGCTTATGAGGCACTCCTCTATTAATGTCAGGATCCTGAATACATACCTCAAGCATACAGATAGGATATCCTGGTTGGAATGAGGATTTGTGGTTTCATTTTTCATTAGCTAGGATGGTAAAGGTAGGCAATTCTGTCGTAGTTGGTTGGTTAGTGAGCCTTTCTCTGATTTTGCATGCATAGATATGAATGACCATGTTTTGAAAGGTTTTATTTGTAACCTTTAGCATAGAGAAGGTGCTTTTGTACGCTTTTCTCCTTTGCCGTGAGCTGCGGTGTGCAATGAAATTCCATCTATTGGTGTCTTCTACAGAAAAACGTTGTCTTCACAATGACCTCTAAAGGGCAGAGCTTGCTTAGCCAAAATTCGACTGCTAACACAATCTGCTGCAAGATGTGTTTATTCTCATCATCTTGCTGATCTCTCCCCTTCATCAGTCTTGCATCTGCCCTCTCACTAGGATTATTGAGATTTCTTAGATGCTCTCTCTCAACTGCATCGAAATGCAGCAAAGTTTGCTTATGAAACCCAGGAACACCATCTTTGCCAAGTGGTTTGGAGTATGGCTTCTGGTAGGGAGATAAAACTAGAATACACCAACTCCCAAATCACTACCTCTGACTGGCTGGTCTGGGAAGAGGATGCAATACCTCAAGCAAGCACAGCACTGTAAGAGAGCCATGGAAATTGTTCCAACCTCTATGTTGGAAAGAAACATTCCAGACTTTGCCTAGCTTTATGACTTGATGAGAATGAAGATTCTCTGAAGAAGCAGGCTTGAAACATCATGTAAGCTAATGCTTTTTGCAATCATTGGTGACTTCATTTACCAATGCCCTCAGCCTCTCCCAGGAGCCACCTGCAGCCTATAGCAGAGTTACTAGGTCAATCTGCCCCTCTGTATTTGAAGTAGCAGTGTTTGCTGAATTAGTGTTGAACTAGTAAGAAGGAGCAGTCAAACCAATCACTACCACATTGGTGATGTAAATAATGCAGCATTAACAGTGACAGCTATCAAGTGAGTTGGCTGCTGCTACTTGGTAAGTCAGGAAGTAGGTAATGCTGAACCATGACCTTGATTATTGGGCTCATTCCTGTTTGTATGATAATAGTATTATGATGACAATTGGCCTGTCTGCACTTGGTTTAAAAACTTTTCTAGGAAGAAGTACTCCATGCAATCTTTAGATCACTTTCTGCAGCCCCTGATTCCTGTTGGCATGATCCTTTATCATCATGCTATTACAACAGCTATATATATATATATGCACATTAATCAGCTGCAAGACACAACTAGGACCTGCATTATGAATGACATCATGGTAAGTGTACTGCTGAACCAGTGCCGATGAGCAAAACCACAGAACAAGGGGAGTGGCTTGCTTTTGAACACACTACTGAATGCACTATCATGTGGGTGTTATTAGGATTGATTGGGTGGTGGTGGGGAGTCCCAGATCACCCCTCCCCCCACCCCAGATCTGGCAGATCTGTCCATGTAATTGTCTGCTGGCTAAACAATTAAAATTCTTCTGAGCTCAATTCTTAGCCACTATAATGTTAGGCAGTTAAATTCAAAGTATAAGAAGAAAGTCAACATGTATGCAGTGAAGCTCTACAGAGGTTCAAATATCCAATGTGGTTCATTATTATAGTCATTATGAAAAGTTGGAAAATAATTGTTCCCTCGGGTTTTTCATGGGTGCTGAGAGCATCTAGTCATTATTCCTGATGAAGGCTAGGGCATCTAGTCATTATTCCTGATGAAGGCTAGGGCATCTAGTCATTATTCCTGATGAAGGCTAGAGCATCTAGTCATTATTCCTGATGAAGGATAGAGCATCTAGTCATTATTCCTGATGAAGGCTAGAGCATCTAGTCATTATTCCTGATGAAGGATAGAGCATCTAGTCATTATTCCTGATGAAGGCTAGAGCATCTAGTCATTATTCCTGATGAAGGATAGAGCATCTAGTCATTATTCCTGATGAAGGCTAGAGCATCTAGTCATTATTCCTGATGAAGGATAGAGCATCTAGTCATTATTCCTGATGAAAGCTAGAGCATCTAGTCATTATTCCTGATGAAGGCTAGAGCGGCTAGTCATTATTCCTGATGAAGGCTAGAGCATCTAGCCATTATTCCTGATGAAGGCTAGAGCATCTAGTCATTATTCCTGATGAAGGCTAGAGCATCTAGTCATTATTCCTGATGAAGGCTAGAGCATCTAGTCATGATGAAGGCTAGAGTATCTAGTCATTATTCCTGATGAAGGCTAGAGCATCTAGTCATTATTCCTGATGAAGGCTAGAGCATCTAGTCATTATTCCTGATGAAGGCTAAAGCATCTAGTCATTATTCCTGATGAAGGCTGGAGCATCTAGTCATTATTCCTGATGAAAGCTAGAGCATCTAGTCATTATTCCTGATGAAGGCTGGAGCATCTAGTCATTAAAAGCTAGAGCATCTAGTCATTATTCCTGATGAAAGCTAGAGCATCTAGTCATTATTCCTGATGAAGGCTAGAGCATCTAGTCATTATTCCTGATGAAGGCTAGAGCATCTAGTCATTATTCCTGATGAAGGCTAGAGCATCTAGTCATTATTCCTGATGAAGGCTAGAGCATCTAGTCATTATTCCTGATGAAGGCTAGAGCATCTAGTCATTGTTCCTGATGAAGGCTAGAGCATCTAGTCATTATTCCTGATGATGGCTAGAGCATCTAGTCATTATTCCTGATGAAGGCTAGAGCATCTAGTCATTGTTCCTGATGAAGGCTAGAGCATCTAGTCATTATTCCTGATGAAGGCTAGAGCATCTAGTCATTGTTCCTGATGAAGGCTAGAGCATCTAGTCATTGTTCCTGATGAAAGCTAGAGCATCTAGTCATTATTCCTGATGTAGGCTAGAGCATCTAGTCATTATTCCTGATGAAGGCTAGAGCATCTAGTCATTGTTCCTGATGAAGGCTAGAGCATCTAGTCATTATTCCTGATGATGACTAGAGCATCAAGTCATTATTCCTGATGAAGGCTAAAGCATCTAGTCATTATTCCTGATGAAGGCTAGAGCATCTAGTCATTATTCCTGATGAAGGCTAGAGCATCTAGTAATTGTTCCTGATGATGGCTAGAGCATCAAGTCATTATTCCTGATGAAGGCTAAAGCATCTAGTCATTATTCCTGATGAAGGCTAGAGCATCTAGTCATTATTCCTGATGAAGGCTATAGCATCTAGTCATTGTTCCTGATGAAGGCTAGAGCATCTAGTCATTATTCCTGAAGGCTAGAGCATCTAGTCATTATTCCTGATGAAGGCTAGAGCATCTAG
This sequence comes from Cladorhizidae sp. MBARI D1340-BT2, assembly GCA_028752905.1. NCBI lineage: Eukaryota > Metazoa > Porifera > Demospongiae > Poecilosclerida > Cladorhizidae > Cladorhizidae sp. MBARI D1340-BT2. Next base: position 6,615,490 of record JAQNBH010000017.1, read on the forward strand.
TCATTATTCCTGATGAAGGCTAGAGCATCTAGTCATTGTTCCTGATGAAGGCTAGAGCATCTAGTCATTGTTCCTGATGAAGGCTAGAGCATCTAGTCATTATTCCTGATGAAGGCTAGAGCATCTAGTCATTGTTCCTGATGAAGGCTAGAGCATCTAGTCATTATTCCTGATGATGGCTAGAGCATCAAGTCATTATTCCTGATGAAGGCTAAAGCATCTAGTCATTATTCCTGATGAAGGCTAGAGCATCTAGTCATTATTCCTGATGAAGGCTAGAGCATCTAGTCATTGTTCCTGATGATGGCTAGAGCATCAAGTCATTATTCCTGATGAAGGCTAAAGCATCTAGTCATTATTCCTGATGAAGGCTAGAGCATCTAGTCATTATTCCTGATGAAGGCTAGAGCATCTAGTCATTGTTCCTGATGAAGGCTAGAGCATCTAGTCATTATTCCTGAAGGCTAGAGCATCTAGTCATTATTCCTGATGAAGGCTAGAGCATCTAGTCATTATTCCTGATGAAGGCTAGAGCATCTAGTCATTGTTCCTGATGAAGGCTAGAGCATCTAGTCATTGTTCCTGATGAAGGCTAGAGCATCTAGTCATTATTCCTGATGAAGGCTAGAGCATCTCGTCGAAACAGAGAGAGAGTAAATTTCAAGTTGATTACTGAGGTCATTGTAATTTCACTGAGAGTTCATTAAGAATAAATTACAACTCTGTTATATCTAGTGACTACTATTACTATTTGGGGCGGAGGGGGGTGATAATATAATAGGAGGTCGATATCACTCCTCAGGCCATTCTAAAAATGGCCTGACTGTACACCAATGTTGGAACAAGCGGTCAGTCTTCAGCACTAGTAGTAGTGTGTGATATTATAATGTGCGACTTCTAAAGAATACATGATCTCACACACATGACATATGCAGAAGATAATGTCTAGATTCTTTATGAAAGCAGTCTCTGTGAATGTGACAATATGATAGAGAAAACTGAGCCAAATTGTTAGTCTTACGTCAGTAGGTTTAGCCTCTTCATGTGATAGGCAGTTGTTTGAAGCGTGCACACACTTAGTCTGGTCATTACTACTGAGCCGGTAGTTATGCCTGATGCAGGTAGTACAGTTGTTGTGAAACAAGATAAGTAGCAGATAATTGTGATAGAATAATGTACTCATGGCGGGTGCAGTGACAAGCAGTTTACTTGACAAATTGTCCAGTTCAGCAGCATTCTACTTTATTTTCATCTCTGTACTACATAAACAACTATTATAGTAGTAGTGGCATAAAGGATAGATATCAAAAAGATTGCAAACAATTTCAGATTTGGGATGGGCACCATATTGCATCAGATATTGACTTATATTTCTGCTACACATGCTACTGATCCATCCTAGCCTCTAGGCCTTGCTTAGTATCATGTATAAGGTCTAGGCCTTGCTTAGTATCATGTATAAGGTCTAGGCCTTGCTCAGTAATGTATAAGGTCTAGGCCTTGCTTAGTAATCATGTATAAGGTCTAGGCCTTGCTCAGTATCACGTATAAGGTCTAGGCCTTGCTCAGTATCATGTATAAGGTCTAGGCCTTGCTTAGTATCATGTATAAGGTCTAGGCCTTGCTTAGTAGTATCATGTAAAGGCCTAGGCCTTGCTCAGTATCATGTATAAGGTCTAGGACTTGCTTAGTATCATGTATAAAGTCTAGGCCTTGCTTAGTAGTATCATGTAAAGGCCTAGGCCTTGCTCAGTATCATGTATAAGGTCTAGGACTTGCTTAGTATCATGTATAAGGTCTAGGCCTTGCTTAGTATCATGTATAAGGTCTAGGCCTTGCTTAGTATCATGTATAAGGTCTAGGCCTTGCTTAGTATCATGTATAAGGTCTAGGCCTTGCTTAGTATCATGTATAAGGTCTAGGCCTTGCCTGGTATCATGTATAAGGTCTAGGCCTTGCTTAGTATCATGTATAAGGTCTAGGCCTTGCTTAGTATCATGTATAAGGTCTAGGCCTTGCTTAGTATCATGTATAAGGTCTAGGCCTTGCTTAGTAATCATGTATAAGGTCTTGGCCTTGCTCAGTATCATGTATAAGGTCTAGGCCTTGCTCAGTATCATGTATAAGGTCTAGGCCTTGCTTAGTATCATGTATAAGGTCTAGGCCTTGCTTAGTATCATGTATAAGGTCTAGGCCTTGCTTAGTATCATGTATAAGGTCTAGGCCTTGCTTAGTATCATGTATAAGGTCTAGGCCTTGCTTAGTATCATGTATAAGGTCTAGGCCTTGCTCAGTATCATGTATAAGGTCTAGGCCTTGCTTAGTATCATGTATAAGGTCTAGGCCTTGCTTAGTATCATGTATAAGGTCTAGGCCTTGCTTAGTATCATGTATAAGGTCTAGGCTTTGCTTAGTATCATGTATAAGGTCTAGGCCTTGCTTAGTATCATGTATAAGGTCTAGGCCTTGCTTAGTATCATGTATATATAAGGTCTCTTAGTATCATGTATAAGGTCTAGGCCTTGCTTAGTATCATCTAGGCCTTGCTTAGTATCATGTATATATATAAGGTCTAGGCCTTGCTTAGTATCATGTATAAGGTCTAGGCCTTGCTTAGTATCATGTATAAGGTCTAGGCCTTGCTTAGTATCATGTAAAGGTCTAGGCCTTGCTTAGTATCATGTATAAGGTCTAGGCCTTGCTTAGTATCATGTATAAGGTCTAGGCCTTGCTTAGTATCATGTATAAGGTCTAGGCCTTGCTTAGTATCATGTATAAGGTCTAGGCCTTGCTTAGTATCATGTATAAGGTCTAGGCCTTGCTTAGTATCATGTATAAGGTCTAGGCCTTGCTTAGTATCATGTATAAGGTCTAGGCCTTGCTTAGTATCATGTATATATAAGGTCTAGGCCTTGCTTAGTATCATGTATAAGGTCTAGGCCTTGCTTAGTGTCATGTATGTATAAGGTCTAGGCCTTGCTTAGTATCATGTATAAGGTCTAGGCCTTGCCTGGTATCATGTATAAGGTCTAGATACACGAGACTAGCATTTTAATCAAAGTATCTAAGGATCTATTCACAATAAAAGTGTCTTAGTTTCAGAGGTAAGTATAATGGCTTCATCCCTTCATCCCATCATTGACAACAGGGAGAATTTGGATATTCTTGAACATATGGATTTTTTCCCTGACCTCAACCTCACAGGCTGAGTCTATATATAATTAATGGAAGGCCATTAGAAATTCAGGAATTCAGGTAAATCAGATGGATATATTTGTGGCACTTCTATATGTATATCCTCTATATGTATATCCTCTAATAAAGAATGCACCTCCAACTGTGCAGGTTATAGAAACCACTTTTCTAGTTTCTCCTCAGCTGTAATGGTAATGGCCTCTAGTTGATATCATCCATTGGCATAATTAGATTGTAAGCATAATTAGCTGCAGTTTGATAGAGCAATTGCCTCCATTGGAATAAGCAAGCAAAAGCCATGTTGGTATGCTTTAATGATACGATTATTGACTATGCAACAAAAACTTGTATCTATGCAATAAAAAGTTCATAGTGGTGTGGGTAATCACTAAATATTTAACATATTGCCAAAATCTGGGTGGGGATGGGTGGGTGTGAACATTAGACCATTGCAAATAGAATGAATAAGGTTCTCAACGAACTCCTACCTAGCACAGTAGTTCAATCAACTTCTATATAATATATTGTGTTTGATATATAGTAGTGTGGGTAATCACAAAATATTTACAAATAATTAACATATTATTGCCAAAATCTGGGTGGGGGTGGGTGGGTGTGAACATTAGACTACTGTAAATAGAATGAATAGGGTTCTCAACGAACTCCCATCTAGCACAGAAGAATAAAATTAATTCTTAATGAAATTTATTTCTCAACAATTCGCTAGATGCTCTAACTTTATGATTTAATGTTGCTATTGCTGAGCTCAACGAACTCCCATCTAGCACAGAAGAATAAAATTAATTCTTAATGAAATTTATTTCTCAACAATTCGCTAGATGCTCTAACTTTATGATTTAATGTTGCTATTGCTGAGCCTGTTAAGGCCATCACATATATAATACAGCACAGTGTGAAACTATTTAGTAACTAACCTAATAACAATCTATATTTTAAAAAGAAGTCAACAGTACTTAATTAATAAAATTATCCACAATATTAAGTTACGAGTGTCCCGCTGCTCAGGAAGGGGGGGACAGGAGTGGACCAAAGATCATTCCTCAGCTGACCATACAACAATTCCTTTCTCCTCTGCCACCACTTCCCTACCCAATACATAACACACTCACCCACCTCCTCCATCACTGCATCACTTACTCCCTCCACATCTTTCCCCAAAAGCAATGCCACCTTTCCATCCTTACTCACTCTTCTTAATTCATCCAGCCACTGTCTTGCCCCTGCAATTCTGCGTACCTCATCTATCAGAAACAGCCGATCCCTCTCAAATTCCCCGCATGTCACCAAGAAATGTTCCACATCCTCCCCTGCTCCACTATCACACATTATACACCTCTCATCCCTAACTATCCCACATCTCTTCTTATCCTCTAACAACCCAGCTGATGCAGTCCTCAGTCGAAATTGCAGCCACACACCTTCCTGACCATGCATGGACCTCACATACCTCTCCACCCCTGCACCATTCTTTGCCAATTTATAATAATTCAGCGTACTTTTCCCGTCTACTTCCTCCTCCCAGTCCTTCTCATTTCTCACCTTCACTTTCCCCTTCCACTTGCGCACTGACCCAACCTCGTTGTTTATCTTGTACTTTCTCCTCAAGATATCATATTCTTCCCACCATCCAATTCCTCCATCCTCTCGTAGTTTATTTACAACAACTTTAACCAATCTGCTCTGTTCCAACACCTCTAATCTCTTGCCAAACAAAACCTTCATCTCTTCCCTCCTCTCCTCTAGCTTCCTCCACCCCATATCTCCCCGTATTGCCACTCCTGCTACTGTATCACTTGCCCCCAACAGTCTCCTACCCACTCTCATCTGTGCTGACTCCAACTTCTTGCGAGCATTCCGTCCTCCTGTCCACCACACTTCGGCTGCATGCTCCATACTGGGTCTCGCTAGAAGCTCCCACACCATTCTTCCTCTTGTCTACTTCCACCTGCCCATTCACTCTACTCATCCATATTACCTTTCCAACCCACTCTTCTGCCTTCTTTGCCATCTTCTCTAACTGAACATTACCCCTTAGCTTCCTATCAAACCATATTCCTAAGTACTTGAATTCTTTGACCTCTTCCAATATCTCCTCACCAATCCTCCAATGCACTTCTGATTCCTTCTTCCCTACTACCATGACCTTGCTCTTCTTGCTATTAAATTTCATCTTCCACCTTAACACATACGCCTGTACCACATCCAACATAGCTTGCAGTTCCACCCCTGAGTCAGCCAGAAGAACAACATCATCTGCATACATGAGTGCCCCACACCAGCAGCCTTCCACTTTGACTCCTAGCTCAGCTCTCTCCAATTCCTCCGCCATTCCCATCAGATATATATTGAAAAGAAGTGGAGACAAAGGACATCCCTGCCTAAGTCCATTCTCCACAGTGAACCACCTTGACCTCCTTCCATTCAATACCACCGTCGTCTCCACCCCACTATACAATCCTACACATGTCCTCACAAGCTTCTCTTCTACTCCATACTGCCTCAACTTCTGCCACAGTCCCTCCCTCCACACACTGTCATATGCCTTACTTATATCCAGGAAAGCCAGATATGAAGCTTTTTTCTCGCTCTTCCTCACTTCACAAACTCCTCTTAACACCAACCACTGGTCTGAACATCTCCTCTGTCTCCTAAATCCTCCTTGTGCTTCCGTCAAAATCTTATCCTCAGCGAACACTCCCAACCTCCTTGCCAACACTCTCGCAAACACCTTCACCACATTACAACACAATGAAATTCCCCTATAATTCCCTACTTCATCCTCGTCACCATCCTTGTGGAGAGGTACTAGTAAACTCCTCTTCCAGTCCACTGGGCAGCACTCAATCCTCATCACCACATTCATCACCTGCACCATCACTTCCACCAACCTTCTACCTCCATACATCAGCATCTCATTCAACATTCCATCAGGGCCTGGTGCCTTTCCTCTCTTCAAACACTTTAATACCTCTACTACTTCTTCCCAGCTTACTTCTTCACACATACCCAGCTCATGCCCACCCACTTCTCCCATCTCTACTTCTTGTACTGTGGCATCCTCTTTTTTCCTCCCCAGCTCTTCCCAGTGTTTTGCCATCACCTCCAACACCTCGACTTCCTCCTCTACCATCCTTCCCTCTTCATCTCTCACTCCTTTTATCTTTCTCTCCTTCCTCTTTGCTCTTAAATCATTCCAAAAAAGCTTACAACTAGTCCCACCCTGCTCTCTAATCTTCTTTATAGTTCTCTTCCTCAATTCCTTCTTCTCTATCCTAATAGTCTTTTTCACTTCCTTTCTTGCTTCTCTATAGTCATCCCATAGTTGTCTTAATGTAGCCTCTCTCTCCCCTCTCTTCCTGGCTTCCTTTAGCCTCTTACATTTCTCCTTCCTGACACCAATCAACCACTCCACATCCCCTGACCACCATCCCTCTGACCTGTCTGTAATCTTCTTCCTTCCAATTCCTTTCTCCGCTGCAGCCAAAACTTTCTCCTTCCACCTACCCCACACCTCTTCAACTATGTTTTCTCCCAACTCTTGCTCAAGCTCTCTCACCTCCTCTTCCCACCCCATGAACATTTCCTCCACTGCCTCCTGATACTCCATCCAGTCTAGCCTATTGTCAACTCTCCATTTATGTCGCTCTCTTCTCACTTGTACCTCTCTCGTACCCCACGTAATTTCTCCCCAAATAATGTTATGGTCCGACCCCACATCCAGCTTGCCTGAGTCCTCAACTACCACCCTAGCTACATCCATGTTCTCACTAAACAACATATAGTCTATGACCGACTTTCTCTCCCCACATTCCCACGTCCACCTGCTCACAGCACTGCAACTCGTTCCCCACAATCAGACCTCCAACCCTAACCAACTCCAACAACCGCCTTCCATTACTGTTTGGGTTGTCCTCCACTCCTAATCCAATCTTTGCATTGAAGTCCCCCATCATAACAACATCGAACCCTTTCTCTTCATACTTCACCACATCCTCCTGCAATACCTCAAACAATACCTCCGTCTCACTCACTCTCACTCCTTCTGGGTTCACATACACTACCCCTACCATGGTTTTTCTTCTCCCCGCTCCGCTTAACTCCACCCACAGCAAACCTTCTCTTGACTTCCTCACCCTAGATTCCAAACTCTCATGCACCAGAACTCCCACACCTCCACTCGCCCGCCTGCCACCCTCTCTATTCCTGCCATACCACTCATATCCTGCCACACTCACCTCATCCTCCTTCTGCAAAAATGTCTCCGCTAATCCCAGCACATCAAACTTCTTCGTTCCCAACACTACCTTCAAATCCACCTCCCTTGACCACCATCCTCTACAATTAACAAATGCCACTCTCAACCGCCCAGTTTCCCTATCTTTGGTCCCTCTCCCAACCCCCACCCTCCTCAACATACTCTTTGCTTGGGTTTGTTCATGCTCATTGACATCTTTGCTTTGGCCAGCAGGTGCTCCTTCCCTGTATGAATCTCCTCCCGGTGCTCCCCCACCTGACGGTTCTTGCCTCTCTCGATCCCTCTCTGTGTTGTTGTCCACCAGCGATTCTCCCCCTGACAACCCACATGTACCAGATCGCAGTAGATACGTTCCCCTTGATTTTTCCTCCTGGCCTCCATCCACTCTCCCCCCTCGCTCCACCACCCTTTTGCAATCAGACTTCTTTCCCTGCGTGCCTTCTCCTGTTGTTTCGCTTGCTGGCGATTCTTCATATGCCGATGCTGATACATCCCTTGCGCCATATACACTCCATTTCCCCCCAGACTCTCTTTCCTCCTCTTGTATCTTCCTGTCTTTCTCATGATAAATGGCCTCCCCACCAGTTTGTTCAAGACCTCGTGAAAATTTTCTTCGTCCCTCTTCTTAATATCCTGATCTATATTCCTCCATCCTTCTCCGTCCTTCACCAGCTTTACTTGTCCTGTTTCCTTTACCACCTTCTCAGCTTTATCTTTCTTACCCACTTCCTCTACCACCCCCTTGGCCTGCTTCCTGTTCCCTCCTTCTTCCACCATCACCTGCTCTAACTTCCTCCCTAAGACTTCAATTCTTCTCTGTTTATGCTCTACCTGCTTTTCTAGTTCTTCCACCCTCAACAAGACATTAACCAGCACATCACCCATTTGAAGATTTTCCATAAGTTTCATATTGATCCACACATCACCACTCTCTCTATGTTCCAACTTCTTTATCACATCCCTCGTCAATATATGAACAGTGTTGGTGGCATTGGTATCTACTAACCCACCACCATCTCTCTCGTCCCGATACTCCTCCTTAATTTTCTCTATTATCTCCTGCTTCCTTATCATAACCTTTTCACTGAAACAACTTACTACACTATTCATTACTCTTTCTCATGCCTCTTTCCGGTTCTTCGTATCAACACACTGCACTTCTTTTCCTTTACCTTTACCTTCAGCATGAACTTCTCCCTTCCCCACACTTGCTCCATCCAAACTCCCACAACATTGACTACAAGCCCATTTTTTCTCACCTAAACTCTTAATATCCTCCTCAGACATGCCAACACATCTTTGGTGAAACCATCCCGCAAGACCCTTCACATCCAATCCACCTTGAGCCTTCCTCCGAGGATTCTTCATCCTTAGAACACACCACGCACGCATCATGTATCAGGTTCACCGCCATTTTTTAAATTTTTTAATTTTTATTTATTATTTTTTATTTATTAGACAAACATGGAACCTGACATCCTCAACAGCTAATATTTTAAAGAAGTTCGCTCTATGCAAGAAGCTAATAATTTTGCTTACTCAAGGGTGCAGTCGTTGGATGTTTCGACGAGTGTTCTTGTCCAGGTGTAATTTGCCCCCTCAGCGGTGTGTGAAGTTTAAAAGAAGGTGGGGGGGGGAGGGGGGGTGGAAATTGTCCCTAACAACCACAAAAAGCATGCGCAAGCTGCACCGCTTTTCTAGTAGTGACTATATGCCTCGTTTCGTGCAGAGGCTCAATTCGAGTACCATCACTCTTGAGACTGTTAGTGATGTACTCGTATTTGTCGACATGTTCTTGGAAATGCTTTTGCATGTGCTTCACCCTTTGCATTGCATTGCTGAACGATGTGCAAGGTAAATAGTTTGTGCATGCTAGCAAGCATGTACTACGTAAAGGTATTTTAGCCAACATCTTGTCTCCTACAGGTCAAACAAATGGTGAGTGCAGCACGGACGGCGAAATAAAACTTGTTGGTGGAACCAACGCACTCGGTGGAAGAGTTGAATTTTGTGCGAACGGAACCTGGGGAACTATTTGCGACGACATGTGGGATAACGCCGATGCCAGGGTTGTATGCAAGCAGCTAGGTTACTCTAGGCAAGGTATAGCTGCTGCATGTGCGGACAAACACAACAGAATTAAATGAAGAACGTCAGAAATTACTATTATCTCTCTCATCTTTTGTAGGTGCAAGAGCAGATACCTCAAGCGTTAATAGTGGGTCAGGCCCTATATACTTTGATGATGTCCAGTGCACAGGCGAAGAGGAGTTTCTTACCAATTGCAGCCATTCTGGTTTTGGTGTGCATAACTGTAATCATTTTGAAGATGCAAGTGTTCAGTGTGAAGGTCAGTGAATGCTGTTTTGTGTTATGCTGCAAGCCTAGCATGAAGTAGATGTTATTTGGCACTAGAATAATCTTTCCTGTATCCACTCCCAATTAACCGATGTGGATGACCAATATCTATTCACCCATGGTCCCTCTGCATGCACAATTTAGTGCCTAGATTTAAAAAAATCAGGTTGACCTAGGACTCTTGTTTTTAAGCTCTGCCTATGGATGGATCTGCCTATGGATGGGCATTTGGCAGTTGATGGAAATTATACAAGCTCAGTAGGAAAAAGTGAATAATGCCTACTCTGCACTACTAGTTAATGTGCACTATTTACAACAAGTTGAATATTATCTGGTGGCCATGACTAGATGGTGGTTGGCCTACAGGGGTGAAGTGACTGCAAAGCCAAATAAATGTCAGATTGCATTTCGTTGCAGAGCTTGGTTTTTCCTGTAAGACTGGTGAGGTGAAGCTGGTTGATGGAGCAAACAAATACCAAGGACGCGTGGAGGTGTGTGTTGATAACATGACCACGACAGTGTGTGAAGACTCATATTGGGGCTTGGAAGAAGCTGTCGTTGTGTGCCGCCAGCTCAACTTCACTGACACCAGCGGATGTAAGTGAAGATCTTTCTCAAATCCTGTGAAAACATTCTGTCAAGGACATGGTCCTATGAACGCTTTCTTCTGTTATCATGTGACATTTATATGTTGTTTTGCTTGTTTATTTTTTGTGTGTTTGTGTGCCTGTGTGCATGTGTTGTTGTTTTTGTTTGTGTGTATCGTGTGTGTGAATTGGTGTCTATGTTTGTGTACGGTTGGTCTGTTAATACGTAGCTCCTGTTGCTCTACGCGGAAGCTATTTTGGTCCAGGAATCGGGGATATCAATCTCAGAGGTCTGGAGTGCAACGGGACAGAAAAACAACTCCCCTCTTGCTCTGCAGCCACTGAAGCTACGTCCTTTTGTGGTCATTTCAGCGATGCTGGTGTCTTATGCCCACGTAAGTGTAGTCAAGTATGTATGAGTGCCTTCCATGCTGCGTGTTGTTGTTGCTTGTTGCTGTTATTGTTGTTGCTGTGGTTGTGGTTGTTTGCTACTAGGAGTAGACTGGATAATGTAGCAAGTGCCTAGCATTTAGTTAGTGTCATATGTGAGGCCTGGCAGAGATGAGAAAGATGGTGTTGAAGATTCACTCACAGACTTGGTCAAAGCTTGAAGTCGATGATTTTATAAAATTTTGATAACATTTTAGTGAATGTTATAGTATATATACAGTAGGTATATGGCATATTCATCAAGTATCAAGATCAACAATAGCTGAAGCAGAAGCAATGGTAGACATTATAGTAACTAGCTTCTCTCTAGCTGTGTACTATCACGTTGATTGCATGGGTGGTATATTAAGGGGGGTGGCATTTAGAATCACCAACATGATGCTAGTGCCCACCTACCTCTGATTTTTGAGTTAAGGAGTCGATTGGTTAGTTATCCACTAGTGCAATGTACTTGACTTCAAAGGTAATAGTGCCTCTATCCTTCACTGACGAGCTCGTTATATAGTCCCTGTTGTAGTTCTATAGCTGCCACCCCTGGCATGAAACAGTCAAGTGTGTCAATATATATGTATATGTATATTATGAATGTAATATATAGCATATACAGTACATACAGTATGTATAGTATGCTCAGTATGTACAGTATGCTCAGTTGGTACAAAATATTCAGTATGTACAGTATGCTCAGTATGTACAAAATATGTACAGTTTGTACAGTATGTACAATATGTACAGTATGTACAATATGTAAGCATGCTTAGTATGTACAGTGTGTGTATGGATGGATGTGTATGTATATCACAGCATATTCATCAATAGTGACTTCTTATTTAAAACTTCTTGGAAACTGATGGAAGTCATCTGACCAGTTGGCACAGCTGTAGTTCATTCTCTAGGAAATCTTACTTCAAGTGCATACTAGGACCAGCTTTACAAGCTGAGCATATACCATCAGCTAGCAGGTGGTGCATTGTCTGCCCCAGGCAGGCTCTCAATTGCTCTGCCATCGGGGCTCGCTCAGCTAGCAGGTGGTGCAGTGTACTTGTCTGCCCCAGGCAGGCTCTCATTTGCTCTGCCATCGGGGCTCACTCAGCTAGCAAGTGGCAGTGTACTTGTCTGCCCCAGGCAGGCTCTCAATTTCTCTGCCATCTTGTCTCGCTCAGCTAGCAGGTGGTGCAGTGTACTTGTCTGCCCCAGGCAGGCTCTCATTTGCTCTGCCATTGGGCTCGCTTAGCAGTAGGTGAGTGTGAGAGGGAAATGGGACAAAAGTCAAAGAAAAGTGTTTTGAAACCAAAAGGGCTAGAAACACTGTTTTATAGTTTTTTCAGGTGTTGCCCCCGGGGGGGGGGGGGGGGGGGGGGGGGGGGGGGCAGAGGTTGCAGGCAACTCATGTTGATAACGATATATTACCACTTAGAACCAAATCCCCCTTGTGAAAACTGGGATGTCCGCTTGTTTGGAATTTCAACGCCACCCAACGAAGGCAGAGTGGAGGTGTGCTATAATGGTGTCTGGGGCACAGTCTGCCATGACGGCTGGGACGATTCTGCAGCCAAGGTGATGTGCAGAGAGCTGGGCTTCTCGTCTGAAGGTTTGTCTTGACCAAGAACTACATTTCTATAGAAGAAAGCTGTTTCTAACATTTTCCTCGCTGTTGATTACTCTAGGTGCTATTTCTCTTGGCTATGCCGACTTTGGGGCTGGGGATGGCTTGATATTTCTCTCTAATGTCCAGTGCACCGGTAATGAATCGCGTATATCAAATTGTTCTTCCACTGGAATTGGACAACACTTTTGTCGGCATGACCGGGACTCCGGACTTATCTGCATGGGTATGTTCTCATTCACACTGCAATATAAGTGAGATTACGGGGACCAGAACAGAGGTGACTCTTTGTCGTTTGTTGTAGATCCTAACTACACCTGTCCTGAGGGAGAAGTTAGGCTAGTTGGCGGTAACAGATCGAGTGAAGGACGTCTTGAGGTTTGCTATTACAATCACTGGGGGACTGTGTGCGATGACGATTTTGATTCAAAAGACGCTGCTATTGTGTGCCGACAGCTTGGATTCCCCGCACAAGGTTTGCTGCATGTTTGCTAATACTTTTCAGTTGACTTGCCATCTTTTAAGTTCCAGGGTACTTCTTTTATTTTTATTAACGTTTTTTTCTCCAGCTTCTTGGACCCACCACCACCACCACCACCATGCAATACAAATATGCTGACATATCTTAACTACTACTACTACCTACTATTTACTACTATTACTACTACTATATACTACTACTATAATTATACTACACTACTATATACTACTACTACTACTATACTATCTACTATTATACTATATACTACTACTATACTATATACTACTACTATACTATATACTACTACTATACTATATACTACTACTATACTATATACTACTACTACTACTACTACTTCTACACTACTAGTAATCATATCATACCAACAAACATGCACACACACACACACACACACACACACACACACACACGCACAGACCTCATCTCACATGGTGATAAAGTGTGGCTCACCTAGCAAGAGATTGATTGTGTAGAGTAACACTTTAACACTTCTCCATCGCAATTAGCAACTTCTTTATAATCTAATGTCCACTCCTCTTCTCTCAGGGGCTATTGCTCTCCATCGAGCCTTCTTTGGTCTTGGAGTGGGTCTCATCCTCCTCGATGATGTGGAGTGTGTGGGTAACGAGACGTCTATCATCAACTGTTCCCACATTGGTATTGGGATTAGCAACTGCCTCCATAGCGAAGATGTCAGCATCTTATGTCAAAGTACGTAATGGAAGTAAGATGGGAAGGGTGGGTATTGATAGGAGTATGGGGAATAGGGTAAGCAGCCAGGAGTACTCTGTTTTGATCTTTCATTTCTACAAATATGTACATTATACCTCCCCTCCTTCCCTTGCTTCCCCTCCTCCCCCTCCCCCCCCCCTTCCCCCCTCCTCTTTCCTCTTCTCCCTCCTCTCCCCTCCTTACCCTCGTCTCTTCTCCCCTCCCCCTCCTCTCCCCTCCTACCCTTGTCTCCCCTCCTCCCCATACTCTCCCTCCTCCCCTCCCCCTCCCCCCCATCTTCTCCCCTCCCTCCTCACCCTTCACCCTTGCCAGCTTCCGATTCTGTCTGTAAAAATGGGGACGTTCGTCTTGTGAATGGCACTGGTTCACACTCCGGTAGAGTGGAGGTGTGCTTCAGCAACCGCTGGGGGACTATCTGTGATGACAGATGGGACTCAGAAGATGCTGCGGTTGTATGCAACCAACTAGGTTACCCTGGAGGCAAGTTATGTAATTAAGCTAAATTACTCCGGGTGGGGGTGGGAAAGTAATGATGTATATGCAGCTAGCCAAATTACCCTGGGGTAATTAAGCTAAATTACCCCGAGGGTAATATATATTAAATGCCATCCCTACTTACTCACGGGGTGATTTAGATCGAGGTAGTTATAAGTAATGGTCCGACAAAATTCTTCAAGGAACTGTAGCAGACCTCAGGGCAATCGAGGAAATCTGTGGCTGATCAGCCGATCTATGTAATATTACTATTCCCTCCTCTCTCCCACTTTTCTGCAGAGGCTGTGGCATTATCCAATGCCTACTTTGGGAGTGGTACTGGACCCATCTTCCTGGATGACTTAGGATGCTCAAGCGTTAACCACAGCAAGGTCATAGAGTGCTTTGACTCTCTGGATCAAGTAGGAATCCACAACTGCTTACATTCAGAAGATGCTGCAGTCATTTGCTCTGGTTGGTTTCCATTTCAAGTAGTTTCTTCCCTCCCTCCCTTTGCAGATATTCACATTAGTATCTTGTGAACATTCCAGGTGACAACACTACCTGTGATGATGGAACACTGAATGGAGGTATAAGACTCACAGGAAGCCCATCATCTGAACTAGAAGGCAGAGTACAAGTGTGTCTGGATGGAGTTTGGGGCACCATCTGTGACAACTTTTGGAACAGTCTGGATGCTTCTGTTGTATGCCATCAACTTGGTCAAGGACGCACAGATGCCAGAGCTGTTCGAGGATCAATGTATGGAGTCGGTTACGGTCCCATATTCTTCACTAATGTGTTCTGCAGAGGAACTGAAGAGATAATCACCGATTGTACTCATGCTTTAGCAAATGGTTGCAGTCACAAAAACGACGCTGGGGTGGTCTGCTCGGGTGAGTGAAAGAGAATACACACACAAAACAACATTATAAGCATTGTTTGCGAGTTTTTTTCAGCGTAAGTGAGAGCACTGCAATAAGTTTAGAGTTACATTCACTTGTGTATCTGTATGAGACTTATACACCGAGGGGCTTGAGGGAGCCAGCTCAGCTTTATTTGACAAGCACTCTGCACAATTTCTAGGAATCATGTGTACCAATGGCGAAGTGAGGTTGGTGAATGGTCGGCTTCCCTCTGAGGGTCGTGTGGAGGTTTGCTTGGACACGCAGTTTGGCACGATCTGCGATGACTTCTGGGACAATTCTGATGCCAGAGTTGTGTGTCGACAGATGGGATACAATGATGGAGTGGGTGCGTAAATTGACAGATTTATTGCATTTCTGTTTCAACGTGTTTTCCTTTCTGCAGGTGCCATCGCTCTGCCCAGGGCATTCTTCGGTAGCGGGCAGCAACTCATCCACATAGCAAATGTGAACTGCTCTGGAAATGAGAGTACTTTGCTCGACTGCAACAGTAGATCTACTTTCTTCTGTTTTCACTTTGAAGATGCTGGAGTTGCATGCCAATGTAAGCACCAGTGTACTCCCAGTGCAGTGTACTCCCAGTGCAGTGCACTCCCAGTGCAGTCTACTCCCAGTGCAGTGTACTCCCAGTGCAGTGCACTCCCAGTGCAGTGTACTCCCAGTGCAGTGTACTCCCAGTGCAGTGTACTCCCAGTGCAGTGCACTCCCAGTGCAGTGTACTCCCAGTGCAGTGCACTCCCACTGCAGTCTACTCCCAGTGCAGTGTACTCCCAGTGCAGTGCACTCCCACTGCAGACTTTCATGCCTTGAGTGAACAAAGTTCTGACCGGTATCTCACTCGGAGATGATATATTTTTGCTGCCGTCTATAAATTGAACTATCGTTTCCTTGCTCAGCATTTGGTGTTATCAGAGGGAATTATCTGGAAACATCAGGAGCCTAGAAGTTTAGCAAATGGGATATTTTGTCACAACAAGATTTTTTCCCTTCTTTTTTTATTCAAAGCTTGTTGGACTCCTCCTTCCCCCATCCTATTAAAAATGTATCCAAAGGTACCTGTGATATAATTATTACATGTGTCTGGCTTTATTTCAGCTGAAAATGCAAGTCGAATTTGCATGAATGGGGATATTCGTCTTCGTGGCGGACACGGTTCTTATGAGGGAAGGGTAGAGGTGTGCTTCAATGGACACTGGGGGACAGTTTGTCACAGCCGCTGGGACACCACAGATGCACAGACGGTCTGCAGGATCCTGGGTTATGGAGATGGAAACCTTGCTATTCCTACAACCTCTAATTTCTTCTTCAGTCCTCCTGCCGAGGGTCCTGTGCTTGTGAGCAATGTTAACTGTAGTGGGACGGAGACAACGTTCTTGAACTGCTTGAGCACTGACCCTGGGGATCACGCCTGCACCCACGCCCTGGATGCCGGAGTCTTCTGCTCTGGTGTGTGCACGTGTGTGTGTGCGATGTGTGTATGTGTTGATTAGTAGTGCTATTATTATTACTCTTGCACACATGTGTTAGCTATCGTGTGTGTTGCGAAATACTTTAGCTAGGCATTAAAAATATCAAGAGAGGATCTGCCTCTTTTCTTTCCGTTGCTGGTGTGTGCACGCACTATAAATAAATAATAATAAATATTAAAAATAGAAAAAAATAAAATGGTAAAAATTTATAAATACACATAGATTACACAGATTACACATCACAGATAATACACATAGATAAATGCTAAAGATAAATACTAAAAATAGAATTTAGATTAAATAAACAAACAAACAAACAAATAATTAATTATTAAATTAGAGAAGGGCCAGACAAGTGGCTTTCTTTCCAACAGTGTGATCCCAGATATTGGTGACTGGCCCAGGCACATATTGCTAGTGCCTTGATTGCCCTCATGGCTACTATCCCTCCTCCCTACATATCTTACCAGCTTCAGTGAGTAGAGAGCTGACGAATTGAAGTTGTGGGCTCAAGCATTTAAATTCCTTAATCACTCACTCAAAACTGCACACACTGCTCATGTAGCTTATCCAGATTTCAAGACACGTAATGAGGCGGGGGAGTGGAGGGGGGGGGGGGAGAAGCAACAGGAAAGAGAAGAGATGGAAGCAAAGGTTTCAGTCACTGGCTACACATCAGAAGCTTTGTGAAAGTGAACCAGCGAAGTTTGCCACACAATTTATAGCTTCTTTTGTTTTGCATGCCTCATTCTGACTTTTCCTCGTCTACGGGTATTGCATGCTCCGGATGAATTGTGCTTTGTATTTGTACGTGCAAAACAACAGACCACCTAAATACGGTATCTGCACAGATATTTGCTGCACCTTTTCAAGCGAGTACTGCGCACACACATGCTAGATGATTAGGAGTGCTTGCACATCAACCAGGGGAGAGCCAGGAGCGGGCAGTCTATGAGTACTGAGTAGGTTTGGGGTTGGTAATGAGTAACTTTAGGAAACGGACATGCATGCAGATGTATTTCCACGTAATGCCAGTCAGGCACTTTGCCAGATGTCAGCTTCTCTGTATTTAGAGTCAATTGCAGCCTCGCATTTCAGGTGGTCGTTCTTCTGCACTTGCAGGAGTCCGCTGGATGCATGCACAAGCAGATTTGTACTTCCCAGAATCCCATGCAGTGTTGTGCAAATATGCAGTGTGCTGTTGATCTTAGCTTGGGAAGCTACAACTCAGAAAAGCTTCCTAGGAATGAAGATCTGTGTTGCCAAGTTCGTGCACATTATCATACTTGAAGAATTATCTGAGGTCACATTCTCTTGTCGTGCTGAAGCTGGAGGATGGAGGATTTTGAAAGGAGCTGATGCTGCTGGTGTTTGTGGCTAAACGTTCTCCTGTCATGATGAGGCTGGAGGCTGGAGGAGTTTGAAAGGAGCTGATGCTGCTGGTGTTTGTGGCTAGCATGTCAACAAGCTAAGCTACAAACAGAGCAGAACTGACCTGTGCGGCAAAGACTTATACTTTAGTTCTTCTCCAAACCTTGTGATTAGATACTGCTGTGGCTTGCGAGGGTGGTGATGAGGATAGCTGCTGATGATAGCAGCTGTGGCAGTGATGGCCCGGGGAGTACCCGGGAACAGTACCACTTGCTAACCACACGGGCATGTGTACTCCTTCATTGTTGAAATACTGGGATGTTCTAATTATTCGTTTAATTTTTTTAATTAATTTTGTGGTTAACTCCACCCACAAGTAGTATTTAGCAGTGAAATAATTATTCCAAACGGCAGTACATAGCAGAAGTTTTTCACTGACATTTCTGATGCATGAAATTTAGCATCAGTACTCGTGAGTATGCACATATCGATATTGAACTTTGAATTTGATTGATTGTCAACATTTTGTTAACCCTTCACAATGGAGTGAAGAGGAGCTGTAGTTCTCCAAGCAGGAGCTAATAGAGTTATGGAGTCAAGAGGAGCTAGTTCTCCAAGCAGGAGCTAGCAGAGTTATGGAGTCAAGAGGAGCTAGCTGTCCTAGCTAGCAGAGTTATGGAGTCAAAAAGAGCTAGCTGTCTAAGCAGGAGCTAGCAGAGTTATGAGTCAAGAGGAGCTAGCTGTCTAAGCAGGAGCTAGCAGAGTTATGGAGTCAAGAAGAGCTAGCTGTCTAAGCAGGAGCATGGAGTCAAGAGGAGCTAGCTGTCTAAGCAGGAGCTAGCAGAGTTATGGAGTCAAGAGGAGCTAGCTGTCTAAGCAGGAGCTAGCAGAGTTATGGAGTCAAGAGGAGCTAGCTGTCTAAGCAGGAGCTAGCAGAGTTATGGAGTCAAGAGGAGCTAGCTGTCTAAGCAGGAGCTAGCAGAGTTATGGAGTCAAGAGGAGCTAGCTGTCTAAGCAGGAGCTAGCAGAGTTATGGAGTCACGAGTTCCTAATTATAAACTTTGTAAATATTAGGAGTCCCTCCTTCCTCATTGGCCCACGGGGGATGACTATGCATCCATGAAGTGTATAATCTCCACAAATTTCTAGCTCTTAGGGACTTCTTGTAAAAACATGGAAATATGAACTGTCAAATATTCCAGCACTTGCAGACTTTAAAAAAAAAATTTTGTGGGAGTATTTGTACAACAACAAACAACAAATAAGATGTTGATGAGTTGGTACTTGACTTATGTGCCACTACTGTAATGTGGTACTTGACTAATTGCCACAACTGTAATGGTGCTAATTGCCACAACTGTAATGGTATGGTAATAAATACTTGTGCTGTTGTGCAAGACTAAATCCAGAACGTGTGTGACAGAAGTGGGGTGTGGCTCCGGCTGAACATTGTTGCCTGTTGCTTGTTGTGAGATACATGATGTAGCTCACAGTTGGCTTGGGGTGGGGGGGGGGGGAGATGAGCCTCAGGTTCCCCCCGCCAGAGATTACCAGTGTGAAGCTGCTGCTTCTTATCATCCCCAGAGGGACTTCCATCTTTATTTTATCACATCGCTTCTTTTTAATTATCATTATTGTTGTTTTATTTTTGCAGTGAGCAATTCTAGCTTTGAATGCCAATCTGGGGACGTCCGTCTTACAGAGGTGGCAGGTAGACCAGGCCGAGTGGAGGTGTGCATCAATGGAAGGTGGGGAACAGTGTGTACCTTCGGATGGGGTCCCCAAGAAATGCAGGTGGTGTGCAGACAGTTGAAGAACCAGCCCAGTAGTAAGTTCGAGGAGGGGGTTATGAGTGTGCAGGATGGGTTGTGGGAGGTATGCACATTGTTGGCTTGTTGAGTAAGATAGCGTTTGTGAGTACTTGCTGATGGAATATGTGTTTCTTGAAGTGGTCACTTACAAATTACTGGTTAACCTCATGCTGGGGCTTCTCTCCTCTCTCTCTCTCTTCCTCCCTCTCTCCCTCCCTTTTTGTCACTCTCGGCAACAACAGCTGCTCCAGTTGCTCAGCAACAAAGATTGCCCACCTTCTTAGCTTATTTGGAATGCAATGGAACTGAGGACAATCTTCTTCAGTGTCCTGGCTCTGGGCCTGGCGCCTTCTGCTTTCTTGAAGCTTACGTGATCTGTGGTATGTGTGTGTGTGTGTGTGAGTCGTATGGTGTCATTTACTGTGTATGTGTGTGTGTGTGCATATGTGAGTTGTATGGTATCATATACTGTGTGTGTGTATGTGTGTGTGTGCATGTGTGTGTGAGTCGTATGGTATCATGTACTGTGTGTGTGTGTGTGCATGTGTGAGTCGTATGGTATCATGTACTGTGTGTGTGTGTGCATGTGTGAGTTGTATCGTATCAAGTACTGTGTGTGCATGCGTGTGTGTGTATGATCTCAGTGTGCGAGTGATGGATTGGTCTAGTGAAAGCATTCTGTACTTACATAAAGGAGCTACAATGTTGATAGAAGCAGTCACAATGTTGATAGAAGCAGTCACAATTGTTGATAGAAGCAGTCGGTTT
Organism: Cladorhizidae sp. MBARI D1340-BT2; assembly: GCA_028752905.1. Taxonomy (NCBI): domain Eukaryota; kingdom Metazoa; phylum Porifera; class Demospongiae; order Poecilosclerida; family Cladorhizidae; species Cladorhizidae sp. MBARI D1340-BT2. The sequence goes on from JAQNBH010000017.1 coordinate 6,636,015, forward strand.
CTGTTGACGTACAAGAAAACGACGTACAAGAAAACAACAACAACAACAAAACGGCTTACAATGTCGAGCCTCCCTGCCTCGGTCACTCCAGGATCTGAGGGCCTCGGCATCCGTTTGCTCTGTTGAAGCTTGCAGCCTGTAAGGCCGTCCTAGCCTATACTGAGACCCATGCAGCCATGCAGATCACAACTGTCTGTTTTGTGTGTTCTACAACTCCATCCATCTCTCTCAAGCTTTGGCTATAGCTATAGGTTGTGGTTATGACCAGCCTTAGCCTTAGCCCTTCACTGGATTGCGATGCCCAGCCATGTCACACCTCTGTGCTAATGACATCGAGTCGTTTATCATGATTTGGTTGGCTAATATTAAGCTGGGGAGGTGTATCCTACATCCTGTCCCCCTAATCCGTATCTGGCCAGTAAGGTGCTATGCACGTGTGCGTCGACTGGTTGTCACGTCAACATTATGGCATTGCTTTGTCAGGCCACTTAGCCACGGCTGGCCTACATGTAATTGAATGATTGGTATGTGTCACCTCAATAATCGCCCATCTTAATTATTAGGATAGGATATTCAAATGATCTCGAGTCTCCATGCATGTACATGGCTCGACGCATGTGCACCACGCCTTCACATGCTTATCAACTGCCCATGCATGTACATGGCTCAACACATGTGCACCTCGCCTGCATAAGCTTATCAACTGCCCATACAACCTTGCCTATTAACTATACACATACTAGCCGAGGGTGTGGTGGAGTTGTCAAGGATACCCACATTCCCTTTCCTGTGCTCCCCTGAGTTGATGGCTGATGAATTGATTGATTAACTAATTAATTAATTAATTATGAAGGGCGTGACACTAGCTGGTGGAGGAGACTTGGCAACCACCTGGCTTGCAAATTTGTATTTACAAAATAACTGCATCTAAATTTTTTATGCTAGCAACTTACAACAGAGATCTGTTTGCTGCAACTGTTAACTATCCAGTGCTCAACCCAACAATCTCTTCCATGCAAGTCATTTCAGTGCCAAACGTCTCTTTATTAAGGGTAACTTTTCACGAGGAAGTCTCATGGCGTAGTGTTCTTAAGTTCATTATTCCAAAGTGGAGCACAAACAACACAAAATTCGAGTTACTTAAATACTGATACAAACTCGATCTCGTTAATCGGTATGACATCACATGCATGTGATAATAACCACAATATATATGTATCACTAACCCAACTAAGGAAGTGAGTTCAATGCCGTAAGATAATAAGTATGCTCTCTTGCTAGCTGATTGCCAAGTCCTAAGAATGTTCATTAGTTCCATTACTACACTCTCGCTCTTTAGGTTGTACCCTTTCAGCTCCGGTGTATAATGAGTGGGCGGTTGACGGTTCCTCGTTGAGCGCCTAGGCTCAGTGTGAACAGGAGTAGGATCGGGGATCCTCCCTTGTTGTGGCCGTTTTTGAGTAGGGGTTGGAAGAAGGTCTAATTCAGTTTCTTTCATCGTGTCTTGTGGATGACTTGTATGCTTCCGTAGGTGATCAACATGGCAGCTAATTCTGCGCCCACCCTCCAGGTGTACTTCATATGATAGAGGTCCATGGGAAGCCATCGCTAGACCTGGCTTCCAAGAGATGGTCCTTGCTTCCAAGAGATGGTCCTGGCTTCCAAGAGATGGTCCTGGCTTCCAAGAGATGGTCCTGGCTTCCAAGAGATGGTCCTTGCTTCCAAGAGATGGTCCTTGCTTCCAAGAGATGGTCCTGGCTTCCAAGAGATGGTCCTGGCTTCCAAGAGATGGTCCTGGCTTCCAAGAGATGGTCCTGGCTTCCAAGAGATTGTCCTGGCTTCTAAGAGATGGTCCTTGCTTCCAGGAGATGGTCCTGGTTTCCAAGAGATGGTCCTGGCTTCCAAGAGATGGTCCTGGCTTCCAAGAGATGGTCCCTGCTTCCAAGAGATGGTCCTGGCTTCCAAGAGATGGTCCTGGCTTCTAAGAGATGGTCCTGGCTTCCAAGAGATGGACCTGGCTTCCAAGAGATGGTCCTGGCTTCCAAGAGATGTTTCCGCGTCGAAAGCTACTGACAAATACTTCCTGAGCAATGTCGAAACTTCTATCCTTGGTGTGTCGGTCATGTGTATTCTTCTGAGCAATTGCTTGTTCTGGACTCTTGTAGTAATGGCATCATCAGATCCAAACGAGACTTTGGCTTGCGTCCCACGAGGAGCTCAGCTGGTGATATGCCAGTGGTCGAGTGTGGTGTTATTAGAGTCCCTGTATATATAAGAGTAGTGCCAACTGAGCGGCGGCCGCCATTTTGGACCCAAAAAATTGACGGTGCGTGCTAGACTTCTGTTTCATTGTTTTTCTTTGAGAGAGAAGTGACATTCTGTATGGAAGCAGCAACTCAGTAAAATTACATTATTGTATTAGACGCTGGGAAGCTAGCAATAACTTGTTCACAAGCAATTTTCTATGCTAAGGATCAACTGGAATGGCCAAACAACAGACATTTGATAGCTCTGCTCTAACACCATTTTATTAGTGCCCTTGCCAAGCACTGAGACTTGACTTCTCATGGGACCTTGTAGATCTAGGGCCATTATTTGATCTTGTTATATTTCACTATTATGTGTAATAAATAATAGTGGGTTTTTCATCATATATACAGCAATTTGATTTAAAGAATTGAGGGGGGAAAAACACAAACAAGTTAAGCCATATTTTCCACAAGTTTTCTCATGGCCATACTTTTACTGCTCATCTCACACCAGAGCTTGCTTCCTTGTATACGTGCCATGTTCTTCTTTTTGCAGTAAAAATGTAACCTGGTGTTGAACAAAAGTTTTGTTTTAATTTATGGCAATTTGGCAGGTGAATGTTTGCAACTTGAAACTCGGCCTTTTCCAAAAGCATTTTCTTCACATTATGCACAACCAATAATTCCTTCTCCATGGAGCGAAATATCATTTCAACCTGCATAAACATATCAAATACATCAGATGATACATGGGTGAGACACCCTACTTGATATTCCTTCAACAGAGTTAGAGCTGAAGCTGGGTGGTTGGCATCACTGGATTCTTTGAGTGCCTTCTTTATACAGAGCTCACAGGTTTTCTCGCATGTGTGTACACTTTTTACACAATATCCAGCAACATTGTACAAACTGTTGAGCTCAGCGCTCAGCCTGTGAAAGATCATCAGGAGAAGTGCAGTCTGAAAAGATTGGACATTCTGCTGTTTCCGGTTCAGCAGGCATTTTTACTGGCTGTCCAATAAAATCTGCAAGGTATTCCCCATCATCTTTCTGGTAATTTCCAGAGCAAGGTAATGTCAAGAGTTGTGCAACAGACACATGTTTGAGGGCATAACGAAACTCAAGAGGTGAAGGAATTGGCTTTCTGACTCTGATGAGAGAAAATAGGTTTTCCAGACAATCTTGTCCAAGTCTAGATGTGAGAAAACAAACAAATCCGTCCACTAAAAACTCCTTAGCTATATCAATGACAGAAATAGTAGACAAGATAAGACCTGTTTGAATGGGTTTCCATTCACCTCTCTTACCTACACGAAGACCTCGAAAAATTTCAACAACACCCTGAAGGAAGTTAATGGCCTCACTAAACTTGACAGGGTTCATTAGACTCAGAGCAGTGAGTGGACTTCTGCTAGTCATGAGTGCAAACCAGTGGCTTAGAACCTCTGTTAACCAAGCCGTTGTCAATAAATCAGGACTCTTGCCTTCTTCTTCCACCATATATTTCAGAGCACAGCTGACATCATGACTAATAACACTTGTGGCGTTTGACACTTTCATTTTGTTAAAATTCTTGGCATTCAATGCCTTTTCTGTGATTTTTGGGTTTTGGGGCCAGCTTTAAGGGTAAATTCTCTTGAAACTCAACAAGCTGAATAAAATGGTCTTTTCGCAGCATTGGTGTGTCAAGATTGTGCTTTTCAACAGTGTCAGCAGAGAGAGTAACAGTGTCATGGTTTGTAAATGAGGCTTTAATGTTCTTCATCAAATGGGGCACATCTGCCATGAAATAAAGATATTTTCCTGCCACTAGTGGGTGTTCAACCTTGTTGATACATCTTGTGCGATCACATCCGACACCAAAACTTCGCCACATGGCTCTGTTTGAAGCACCCATATCACTCGTCACAACTTTCACATTAAGACATATGCCGTGTGCCTCCTTCAAAATGTCTAATATTATTTCCTTTATGACAGCTCCGTTGGTAGAATTTCCAGTAATATGATAAGCCACTGCTTGTTTCCACCTTGTGGTGATGCCACCCAGCATAAAAACCAATGCATGGGTAGCAGTTCCATCATGATGTGGAAGTGTGACTTCCCCGATAAGACTACCACTTTCAACATCGAATTCCAAGCACTGCGTAATGCTCATTTCATCGAGCGTCAGACAACACACCTTTTCCTCTTCTCGCATGCCTTCAATCTTGATAGTCAAATATTGAAATACATGTTTCAATACACCTGGTTGAAAGGGAATTGTCTGCATCCTTCTTTGAAGAGTTCTGATGGACGGTAGGGGGAATCCTTCTTGTAGCAATAACTTATAACCTGGCGTTCCACAAACAAACAATTTTTGTAACGCCTTCTTCACTGTAGGAGAAGACCACTCTATTCCTCTCATGCCACCTCGATCCAAACATTCCAGCTGGTCTGATCTGAATAGTCCAGCGAACTTTGCTTCTTGTCTACTTTTGGCCTTTTCCAATTGTTTTATTTTCTTCTTGGCCTGTAGCAGTTCCATCTTCATTTTATCGATTCCTCCTTGTAAATCTGGAACATGCACTTGATCTAGATCTTCCATGGAACTTTCCTCCCCACAACATGTATCTATGAAGATGAACATATAGATATAAGACAGGAGATAATGTATTCGGAACATAACATTTATAACTTACCAAGCACACTTTGACTGCATGAACTTGATGAAGCGGCATGGTCTGACAATACAGTAGAGACTTCATCTTCAGTGTAGGACAGCTTCCGTTTCATGGGAGGCTTTCTTAGCTTTGCAGCTGTGCGATGGATGAAGATGGTTGGAACAGCTGTTGATTTCAATTTCCGTATCCCATCTGCCCTCTTATTCTCAAACTGTTGTTCATCAAAGTGTTCCTGAAAAAAAAAGAAGAAAAAAACTCTAGCTAGCTCAAAATAGAAACACCATCAAATATCCCACCAATTTTAATCCCCCTGACTTCTCCCTGCTCATTTCACTTCATTTGTCCATGCTCTCAAACTCAACAGATTTAGCTACCACCCCCAGTAATGTCCCTCAATGATATTCACTTCTGTTTTCAAGTGTATATATCTGATCAAGCTGCCATTTACTGCCTCCAAATTGTTGTTAATCCAAATTGTTGTTAAGTTAATAATTAGCTAGCTATATAATTATAAAGCTGTATTAAACATACCTCGCACAGTCTACTCTGCTGAGTCGGGATCCAACCAACACGGCTGACTTTTTGTTCCCAAATTTTCCTTCTGTTAGCATCTGCCGGGAAGCGAAACAGTCTAACTCCTCTCTCTGCACGGTTAGTGCACCCAACTGCACTACAGGCGGCATTCACGCTATTTGACTATTACAGCTGGCTCTATTTTGGGTCCAAAATGGCTGCCGTATTACTTCCGGTCAAAGGTCATGGCACTACTCTTATATATACAGGGACTCTAGGTGTTATTATGTACTGGTTCAGAAACCTGGACACGCGTCTCTCCAATTCTCCCTCATTTTTTTAAAATTCCCGGTTTGTACAGCTCTTTCAGCAAGGCGATTCTATGCTGGGTGATATGGCGCTGAAGTGATGTGGCGAATACCATTCAGGGTTTCATTTAGAAAATTGTCCAAGGGGGGCAACTGGAGGAATCTGGATATTAAGGGGGGGAATGATGTCAAGCACTTATCAACATCAATAAGAATTTTAATAATACAATTTCCAAGTGTGGGGGATGGGGGGGGGGGGCAAAAAGGTTCCAAGGGGGGGGGGGGGCAGCCACGCCCCCTCCCCCCTAAATGAAACCATGCCATTCTTAGCAGTGAACTCCTGGAATTCTGCACTGGAAAAAGCTGTTATTACCAGAAACTAGGACATCAGGACATCAGGTAAGTGCTGCGAAGATTGAACGCAAACTCTTGATGGTAGCTTGAGATGAGGTAGAAAGAATAACATCAACTTCTAACCATTTCGAGTGGGCATCCACTACTATCAGAAAGTTTTTTCCAAGAAGAAGTCGAGCCCCAGGGGTGAGCTGGCCATTCCTAAGGATGAAGTGGTGCCACCGATGGATTTAAAAAATTTAATTGTCAAGCATTGCAGTCTTTCACCTTGCCGTCTAGGTCCGCATCTAGTCCTGGCCACCACACAATGCTTCTAGCAAGTCCCTTCATTCTGGAGATGCCCGGATGGCCGATATGTAGCACCTTACTCTGCCAACTTTGGGCACCACCACTCGATTTCCCCAGAGCAAACAACCATCATGGATGCTGAGCTCGTCCTTCCTCTGCTGAATGGTTGCATAGGTGTGGTCACACCAACTTCCTTCCATAAGGCCATCCTTCGTACGCTCGAAAGTAAGGGATCTCGTTCTGTCCATTGCTTGATCTGTGAGGCAGTAACAGGTGAGTAAGGCCATCCTTTGTACGCTCGAAAGTAAGGGATCTCGTTCTGTCCATTGCTTGATCTGTGAGGCAGTAACAGGTGAGTAAGGCCATCCTTTGTACGCTCGAAAGTAAGGGATCTCGTTCTGTCCATTGCTTGATCTGTGAGGCAGTAACAGGTGAGTAAAGCCATCCTTCGTACGCTCGAAAGTAAGTGATCTCGTTCTGTCCATTGCTTGATCTGTGAGGCAGTAACAGGTGAGGAAGGCCATTCTTCGTATGCTCGAAAGTAGGGGATCTCGTTCTGTCCATTGCTTGATCTGTGAGGCAGTAACAGGTGAAGCTTGAAGCATATCAACACTTACTGTTTCTCCAGGTACAGAATAAGTTGATGGTGCAATTGGGAGTGGAAACCGACTCAGCAAATCGGCATTATCGTGAACCTTCCCAGGTTTGAATGCGATAGTGTAGTCATAGGCACTCAGGGTAAAAGCCCATCGTTGGATCCCCTTGCTGAAGCCATTGCTGGGATGCGATAGTGTAGTTATAGGCACTCAGGGTCAAAGCCCATCATTGGATCCCCTTTGAAGCCATTGCTCGGACTGGTCGGTTTGGTTTTTAAGTGGTTTGGGGTCAGAGTAGATAGTGAAGTGTCGACCCAACAGATATTCGTGAGTACTCCAAAAATGATTGCTAAACCCTTCCTTCTCCAGTTGGGCGTATTTCAGGGTGCATGATGCAAAGGCTATTGTGCCGTCCTTCATTTGGTGTGATAACACAGCTCCGACTCCATAGGGCGATGCATCGCAAGGGAGTATCAGATCCTTCTCTGAGTCATAGTGTACCAGCAGTGATGAAGAGGTCACATGTAGCTTTGCTTCCTAGAGGGCCTTTTTCTGTTCTCCAGCCCAAGTCCATTTTGTCTGCTGCTGGAGCAATCTGTATAGTGGTGCTGAGGTGCTAGAGAGTTGGGGTCAGAATTTACCCTGGTAATTCACTAAGCCAAGGAAGGAGCATTAACTGTGATACGTTCTGAGGAGCTGGAGCTTCTACAAGAGCTTATACCTTTTTCTTAGTGGGACTCGGTCCATCTCCTGTTATCCGGTGTCCCAAATACTCCACAGAGATGGTGCAATTCTCTTTCTTGAGCTTCATGCCAGCCTATCCTAGCTTCTTGAAGACCTGGCCCAGCGTCTCCTAGTGTTTCTCCTCAGTCTCTCCAGTCACCAGGATGTCGTCAAGGTAGATGCTTACATTAGGAACTCCTCGTATGATTCCCTCCATAATATGCTGAAATATTTATGGTGCTGATGATACTCCAAAGGGTAGTCGATTATACGGACAGAGACCTTTGTGCGTGTACGATTTTGAGCTCTCCTCGAGTGGAATCTGTAGGTATGCATGGGCGAGGTCCAACTTGCTGCATGTCTTCCCTCCTGCCAGCAATGTAAATATGTCGTCTATCTTAGGCAAAGACTTCACGTCAACATCAACATGGATCTTGGCCGGTGCTTCCGTTAACAGTCCAAGTTCTTCTGTAAAGATCCATTTGTGCTTTTCCAGCAATTGTTGTTTGGAGGTAAGGGTTTGTTGCTGAAGTTGGTTGACGCTTCCCCAGTCAAATTGTATCTTCCTTAGCCAATCTCATCCAAGCAAACTAGGTCCAGTTCTTTTGATTACCACAAGGCTGAGGTCTGCTGCTTGTTGCTGGTATCCGATTGCCAGATATATTGCCCCACAAATACCAAGTTCTTCTCCAGTGTAGGTGCACAGTGTTATGTCTGTGGTCCATAGTTCTGGGCATTGCTCTCCCTTCCATATAAGTGGTGGTACGTATCTCCACTGAAGATGGAAGTAGAGGCGCCCGTGTCCACCTCCATCTGTAAATCTGCTCCGTTTGCTTTTACTGTGACCATTATTGATTGACTCTTCTCAGCGGATGTGTGAAACATCGTATAAAGTGGTTCCTCCGATAGGTCATCTGGAATATCTTCTGTTAGTTGATGCGTCCAGCCTCGTTTCTGCTGAGGCTTTGTTGATCAGTGGAATTGCCTCAGGGGTCTCTGTGTCCCTTTGCTACTGCAAACTTTTGCTATGTGTCCCTTTTTTTTTGCAATTGTGGCACTCCGCATGTTTGAAGCGGCAGTCTGTGGCGGGATGGTCCCCCCCCCCACAAGGGTAACACTGTCTGTTCTAGATTGGGACCATTCCTTGTCTCGGACAGCGTAGCATATAGAGTAGCAGTTTGTTTCAACTGTAGATCCTTGAAGTTACGCTCTGCAACCTCCGTGGACTGGGATAGCTCAAAAGCTTTCTTGAATGCGAGGTCTGGTTCGGCGAGTAGTCGGCGTTGCACATGAGTATCCCGAATTCCGCAAACAAGTCGGTCGTGAATCATCTCATCCAGGGTTATCCCGAATTTGCAGTGTTCTGAGAGGCGTCTCAGTTCAGCAACAAATTCTGCCACACTTTCACCCTCCCTCCCGTTGAGATCTGGAGTTGAAAGTGAAGCGTTGCACCATTACTGATGGTGGAGGTGTGTGATGTTCTTTGACGAGCTGCACCAATTCGTCAAATGTCCTGGTGTTGGGCCTATCGGGCGCTACCAGATTTCTGATGAGTTGATAAGTTGATGCCCCACAGACACTCAGTAGAACAGCCCATTGCTCTCGACTTCATTTGCGGTAAAATACTGTTGGAGACGTTCACACCCTAGGAGGACCAATCCTCACGGCTCCGGTAGAACCCCCCAATTTGTCCGTGAAGTGCAGCCATTGAGATGTCCGAGTTAATTGCAGAGTAGTTTTATCCTCGTCGCCAATGCTTGCAGAGTAGTTTTATCCTCGTCGCCAATGCTTGCAGAGTAGTTTTATCCTCGTCACCAATGCTTGCAGAGTAGTTTTATCTTTGCCACCATTGCTTGCAGAGTCGTTTTATCTTCGTCACCAATGTTTGCAGAGTAGTCTTATCCTTGTCGCCAATGCTTGCAGAGTAGTTTTATCCTCGTCGCCAATGCTTGCATAGTAGTTTTATCCTCGTCGCCAATGCTTGCAGAGTATCCTCATCGGCAATGCTTGCAGAGTAGTTTTATCCTCGTCACCAATGCTTGCAGAGTAGTTTTATCCTCGTCACCAATGCTTGCAGAGTAGTTTTATCCTCGTCACCAATACTTGCAGAGTAGTTTTATCCTCGTTGCCAATATTTGCAGAGTAGTTTTATCCTTGTCGCCAATGCTTGCAGAGTAGTTTTATCCTCGTCACCAATGCTTGCAGAGTAGTTTCATCCTCGTCGCCAATGCCTGCAGAGTAGTTTTATCCTCGTCGCCAATGTTTGCAGAGTAGTTTTATCCTTGTCGCCAATGCTTGCAGAGTAGTTTTATCCTCGTCGCCAATGCTTGCAGAGTAGTTTTATCCTCGTCACCAATACTTGCAGAGTAGTTTTATCCTCGTTGCCAATATTTGCAGAGTAGTTTTATCCTTGTCGCCAATGCTTGCAGAGTAGTTTTATCCTCGTCACCAATGCTTGCAGAGTAGTTTCATCCTCGTCGCCAATGCCTGCAGAGTAGTTTTATCCTCGTCGCCAATGTTTGCAGAGTAGTTTTATCCTTGTCGCCAATGCTTGCAGAGTAGTTTTATCCTCATCGCCAATGCTTGCAGAGTAGTTTTATCCTTGTCGCCAATGCTTGCAGAGTAGTTTTATCCTCGTCGCCAATGCTTGCAGAGTAGTTTTATCCTTGTTGCCAATGCTTGCAGAGTAGTTTTATCCTCGTTGCCAATACTTGCAGAGTAGTTTTATCCTCGTCACCAATGCTTGCAGAGTAGTTTTATCCTTGTCACCTATGCTTGCAGAGTAGTTTTATCCTCGTCACCAATGCTTGCAGAGTAGTTTTATCCTCGTTGCCAATGCTTGCAGAGTAGTTTTATCCTCGTCACCAATGCTTGCAGAGTAGTTTTATCCTCGTCGCCAATGCTTACAGAGTAGTTTTATCTTCGTCACCAATGCTTGCAGAGTAATTTTATCCTCGTCGCCAATGCTTGCAGAGTAGTTTTATCCTCGTCGCCAATGTAGTGTTCTTAAGTTTATTATTCAAAAGTGGAACATGAAAAACACAAAATTGGAGTTACTTGAACACTAAAAACTCGATCTCGTTAATCGGTACGACGTCACATGCACGTGATAATAACCACAATATATATGTATCACTAACCCAACTAAGGAAGTGAGTTCAATGCCGTAAGATAATAAGTACACTCGCTTCCAGACTGATTGCCAAGTCCTAAGAATGTTCATTAGTTACTACACATGATACACAGATTTCTGGTAGGGGTGTCTCCTGAGGTGAAAATGGCGTCTTTGTATACAAAAGCGGGTGTGGCTTAAAATAGATTATAATATTGTGGGCTAGGGCTAGGCACATGAAATTGTGAGTTCCTTCATATTGGACAGATTTTTTTCTTCCTAACGATCAACCTCAATGTTTGTGTTAGTGTAATCCCAAGCTATGCCAATATTGTTAGCTATGACTCTCCTAATTGAGGGTTAGGAATCTGAACTTCTCCAAAGCTTACGCTCAAGAGAAATTTGAAGTTGTAATATACTGTTAGTGTATGACTCTCTCGATAGCTTAGACATAGACATTTTGGTAGGTGCTCTAGCCTTCATGGTGCTCTAGCCTTCATGGTGCTCTAGCCTTCATGGTGCTCTAGCCTTCATGGTGCTCTAGCCTTCATGGTGCTCTAGCCTTCATGGTGCTCTAGCCTTGATGGTGCTCTAGCCTTGATGGTGCTCTAGCCTTCATGGTGCTCTAGCCTTCATTGTGCTCTAGCCTTCATGGTGCTCTAGCCTTGATGGTGCTCTAGCCTTCATGGTGCTCTAGCCTTGATGGTGCTTTAGCCTTCACCAGGAAGGCCAGAGCATCTAGTCGAGAGGGAAAAATATCAAGAAAGGCATTTATTATCGTACAGCTGGGAGTTTGAAGTTGTTTGAGCTTCCTGTTGCATTCTTCCTGGAATATATGTAGTGCAACATTCAAGCAAGGGAAAGATGTAGAATCAATGAGCGCAATGGTCCAGTCACCAAGAAGAAAATGGTTACGTACCTTCCTTGCTCGAGCTTTCTACAGCTGCTGCTCTTTTCTTGTCAGTGGTTGGACCTCAGATGCCTGGTGTCATGTGAATGGTTGGCAGTATCACGTGACCTCTGATGTCACATGAGTGCTTGTCAGTATCACGTGACTGCTGACATCACGTGAACAGTTGTCACTATCACGTGATCTCTGTCACATGAATAGGTGTCAATATCACATAACCTCTGATGTCATGTGAATGCTTATCAGTATCACATGACTTCTGATGTCACGTGAGTGCTTGTCAGTATCAAGTGACCGCTGATGTCACATGAATTGTTGCCGGTATCACGTGACATCAGTCTTCAATTCATGTGACTAGCAACTGTCCATCTGTAGATGTTCAGGAGAGAGATCTATGGAACTTGATGGATTATGTGGATTGAGTTAAGGGTCTTTCTAATTATAGGAAATTACTACCACACCCACTTCAACAGTATGCTGATCAAGGGGGAAATAATAACTCCAGTCAGAGGTGGAAGGTTGGCTGGGTGGATGGATGGGAGGTTGGATAAGGTTAGAGGGAAGGCTAGATGGGAGGTAGGGTGGAAGGTTGGATGGAAGATTTGGAAGGCTGGATGGAAGACTGGATGGGAGGTTGGGTGGAAGGTTGGGTGGTCTGATAGCTGATCCTAGGTGATCACTTCGTGTGTGTGTTAGGTGGGTTGGTGCGTGTGTGTGTGTGTGAGACCTGATGGAGTGTGTGAGTTCTATTATGTCAACAACTTTCATTCCAGTGGCTGGGAAATGGGTGGACAGCAGGATAGGATAATTATTTTAATTATCTCTAGTTTTCTTTCACACTCACTGGAATGAATAGCTACTCAACACTCTCAAGGTTGATTAATTAAGTGAGTTTAGATAGTAATTGACTTCAGCAATTATCTCACAACTGTAATATGCATCCCAGTGTCCTTGACATGACACCCAACACTTCAGTTCACATCCTGTTAGGTGTCACAGGTTAAGACAACTTTTGCTGCCATATGCCACAATGATTTTTAGATGTGGTCAAATATTTGAGTATAGCTAGAGACAGCCTGTCTAGGACTCTACTATGGTGTGTGTGTGTGTGTGTGTGTGCATGTGTGCATGTGTGTATTTGTATGTGTGTGTATGTATTTGTATGTGTGTGTATGTATGTGTGTGCGTATTGAGCCATTACACTTCAACTCCCATAAGTTAAAAAAAATGTTTTGCATATACAAACCCAAACCCAAAACACATTTCTGTCAAATGTTGTAGCTACTCTGTCTGTCTGTATCTACACAACATGCGCAGACATACCTACCCACCCATAATGCCCCAGTGGAGCACAAAGAAACACTTTGCATGCCAGCTTGCTGTTAACCTTTTAGCTGAGAAGCTGGAGAAGCCAGAACATTGTGCGAGACAGATCCTGAGGAAGCGAAGGCTGAGAGCCCAGAACCTGAGGAAGCGAATAACCTTTTAGCTGAGAAGCTGGAGAAGCCAGAACATTGTGCGAGACAGATCCTGAGGAAGCGAAGGCTGAGAGCCCAGAACCTGAGGAAGCGAAGGCTGAGTAGCCCAGAACCAGAGGAAGCAAAGGCTGAGAGCCCAGAACATGAGGAAGCAAAGGCTAAGAGCCCAGAACCTGAGGAAGCGAAGGCTGAGAGCCCAGAACATGAGGAAGCAAAGGCTGAGAGCCCAGAACCAGAGGAAGCAAAGGCTGAGAGTTAAAGGCAATATCATCTTCTAGGTTTAATAGAGAGCACAAAACATGAATATTAACCACAAGGTGAAAGTGAAAGTCTCGAGAAGTGAACCCTACAGCTAACCACACCCTCCAGTTAACCACACCCTTCACTACCACAATACTTAAGTACCACTTGGTCAGGGCCTACCTAATGAAGAAGAGCTGATTACCTGCATAAAGGGTGAAGCTTGATTATGTGGCCCAGCAACCAACTGGTCAGATGTACAATAGACTTTGTATTTCTATTATATATGCCACTGTTGACACAGCAACTTGTGAGACGGGTGACTTGAGGCTGGTTGGCGGGGGGGTGGAGTCTGAAGGGACGGTGGAGGTGTGCACTGACGGCACATGGAGCGGGACCATTTGTGACGATGGGTGGGACCATCTGGAAGCTCAAGTGGTTTGTAGACAACTCGGCTACCCTGCGAAAGGTGAGGTCTACAAAACACACACAGCCCTTCATGATCATCACACACCTGGATCACTCACACCCAACATTCACACACTCCTACACACCACACCGCATGCACCTCACACACACAACTCACTCACCATACCACATGCACCTCACGCACACAACTCACTCGCACGTAGGCCTCACACGCACACTCCACAGTTGTGAGACACATTGTCATCTGAACAAGACTTCATTGCTATCTGTTTCCCACAGATGCCATCCACTTGAAAAATGCCTATTTTGGCTCTAGCTCGGACTCTGCCTCTATTCTGGCGAGCCAGGTCAACTGTGTTGGGAATGAGACCAGGCTGTCTGACTGTGCTAATGATACCGCTGCCAACTGTGACCATACTGAAGATGCTGGAGTCATATGTCCCTCAAGTAAGCCACCCTGAAGGTACCTCTTGAGCCCCTCAAGTAAGCCACCATGAAGGTACCTGTTGAGCCAGCTCCTAAGCCACCCTGAAGGTACCTGTTGAGCCCCTCAATTAAGCCACCCTGAAGGTACCTGTTGAGTCCCTCAAGTAAGCAACCCTGAAGGTACCTGTTGAGCCCCTCAAGTAAGCCACCCTATAGTACCTGTTCAGCCCCTCAAGTAAGCCACCCTGAAGATACATGTTGAGCCCCTCAAGTAAGCCTGGTGGCCGCACTTGCCTGGTGGTGGGTGCTTGCCTGGTGGCCGGGTGCTTGCCTGGTGGCGGGTGCTTGCCTGGTGGCGGATGCTTGCCTGGTGGCGGGTTGCTTGGTGATGGATGCTTTCCTAATAAAGTGCACTATTGTTATGGTATCCTCTTAACTCTACTGAAGGTGGGTGTTTCTGTGGTGATAAAATACCACTGACAGCATGAGAGGCTCTTCTTATCTTCCTTTCCTCCATGCAGACGTAACACAGAACTGCACCAATGGAGATTTGCGTCTTGTGGACGGATTGACTAAATACGAAGGGCGGGTGGAGATGTGTTTGCACGGTCTCTGGGGGACCATCTGCGATGACGGCTGGGGCCAAAAGAATGCCTTGGTCGTGTGCAACCACCTGGGATTCCCTGAGAATGACAGAGATGGTAAGTCAGATTGTCTTGCCCTAGAGGTCACAGTAGGCGTGGCGCAGGTTTTAGCCAGGTATGAAAATGAGTAGTTGTGGTATTCTGAAGCCCTAGCCCTAGCCCTGAACTAAAAGGTAGGAGTTTTGGCAGAGGGTGTGGTCAAATTCATGATATAGCTCTATGTACACGCAAGGCTTATGATCAACTTAGAAATTATTCTCCTTACTTGAGTTTATTTTCACTTGATTGCTAAATTCATATAATATTTGTGATGGTTTGTAAGCAAGCTCGTGGAATTTGATATCCCTTGCAAAAAGTTAGTGCACAGCAGAACACACTCTACCATGAGTGAACACAACAAAGACCTTGAAGATTTCCACCCAGTTATATTGGGCATAAAGATAATGGAGTACACTTCTCAGTAATGATAATCAAAGTACAACTACTAGAAATCATTGCAATACCGATAATGATGTTGTCCAATTCTGCTCTTACCCTATAGACAATAAATCATTAGCTCTAATTAGGTTTAGGTACTCTTGAAAGGTGATTCATTGGAGGTGATGAGTGGGTGTGTGAGGGGTTATTAATAGCTGCATGCACAAGCAGGATGTAAGAGACTGCCGTCAGCGTAGCATGTCCGGAATCCCATTGTCCCACGTAGGACTCACAGGTGCTACTGTGTCTCCATCCCATTCTATGTAGCAATGATAGGATTCCATCGGACATCCACCAATCGTAGTAAGATTGGGATTCCAAGGAAATATTGCCTTCCCTCCATTGTACCTTCCCCACCACCATCTTTTCCTCTCCCCCCATTTACCCCCACCTCTTTCCCATTGGCTGTGAATGCAACCTGTAGTGAAGGGACAAGGTGCACAAAGAGGGAGAAGAAGGGAGGATTTGTCAGGGGAGGGAGGTCACACACTAGAGGCTATTGGTAATGCATACTATATAACCTTCTGTGCAGGAATTGCTGTTCCTGTTTCAAATGGAATCTTTGGCATTGTGAGGGAACGGATCATACTGTTGGACGATGTGCAGTGCGTGGGCACTGAGGCAACTCTCCTGGAGTGTGCAGCCCAACCCGTCAGCTCTCATAATTGTGACAACTCCGAGGATGCTGGTGTCTACTGCCCAGGTATGCAGTATTCTGTGATAGTGTCCATCGAGTAGGGTTTCAAGCATGCACTCTAAAAGTGTGGAAGGGTCATGTCGGAACTCTGTGACAGCGCTTGACCACCTACTCATGTTTTAGCACCCAGTCCTATTGTATTGAGAAGCGCTTCCTTTTGCTACAGATACTAATTTCAGCTGTCGAGCACTTTCCAATCAGGAGCCACAACTGTTCCAAAATTACAGTCAGCTCACAGAGAGATCTATCTTTTAATACAGTGAAGTGTGCAAAATCTGTAGAGTTCTAAAGAACTTCCCTCCTAGGCATAGTCTCCCTTTAAGTAGAGCGTTGAAAATATTGAAAAATCATAATGTGCGTGAGTGTTTGTTTAAACTCCGATCTGTTGAAGTGAATGCTCTTAAGTGCCACAAGTAGTGGTGTGTTTTAATTTATGTACCTCTCCTCCCCTTCTTCCCTCCTCCCCTTCTTCCCTCCTCCCCTTCTTCCCTCCTCCCCTTCTTCCCTCCTCCCCTTCTTCCCTCCTTCCCTCCTCCCCTTCTTCCCTCCTTCCCTCCTCCCCTTCTTCCCTCCTCCCCTTCTTCCCTCCTCCCCGTCTTCCCTCCTCCCCTTCTTCCCTCCTCCCCTTCTTCCCTTCTTCCCTCCTCCCCTTCTTCCCTCCTCCCCTTCTTCCCTCCTCCCCTTCTTCCCTCCTCCCCTTCTTCCCTCCTCCCCTTCTTCCCTCCTCCCCTTCTTCCCTCCTCCCCTTCTTCCCTCCTCCCCTTCTTCCCTCCTCCCCTTCTTCCCTCCTCCCCTTCTTCCCTCCTCCCCTTCTTCCCTCCTCCCCTTCTTCCCTCCTCCCCTTCTTCCCTCCTCCCCTTCTTCCCTCCTCCCCTCCTTCCCTCCTCCCCTCCTTCCCTCCTCCCCTTCTTCCCTCCTCCCCTTCTTCCCTCCTCCCCTTCTTCCCTCCCCCCCTTCTTCCCTCCTCCCCTTCTTCCCTCCTCCCTTCCTTCCCTCCTTCCCGTCTTCCCTCCTCCCCTTCTTCCCTCCTCCCCTTCTTCCCTCCTCCCCTTCTTCCCTCCTCACCTTCTTCCCTCCTCCCCTTCCTCCCTCCTCCCCTCCTTCCCTCCTCCCCTTCTTCCCTCCTCACCTTCTTCCCTCCTCCCCTTCTTCCCTCCTCCCCTTCTTCCTCCTCCCCTTCTTCCCTCCTCCCCTTCTTCCCTCCTCCCCTTTTCCCCTCCCCCCCTTCTTCCCTTCTCCCCATCGCACCTCTTCATCTCTCTTCCTCTTATTCCCCTCCTCCTTCCCATCCCCACTCTCCCCTGCTCCTCCTTCCCCCTCTCCCCTCCCTTGCTTGCCTCCTTCCAATCACCTACCCCCTTCTCCCCCTATCCCCTCCTACCCCCACTTCTTCCCTCATCCAATAATGAAGGTTCAGCTGAACCTCATATCTGTTCCAATGGAGATGTCCGACTGCAGAATCAGAGTCGTGAAGGTGTAGGGAGGATTGAGTTTTGTCTTGGGAACTACTGGACCTCCATGTGCCAACCTTTCTTCTGGCCACAGAGCAACGCTCAAGTCGCGTGTCGACAGCTGGGCTACCAGAACTCTGAACGTAAGGCTCCATGAGAATAAAAGAGTTCATGGACCATGAGCTCACATTACTTCTATATGTTCTTTTTCACCGAGAACTCCATTCCCCCCTGTCTGTGCAGAAGCGGTGTCCACCTATGCTGCTGTCCCTGGAGGGGGGGCTATCATCCCAATTGATCTTAATTGTCGTGGCAATGAAGAGCGCCTCGCTGACTGTCCCCACTTCCCCTTCCCTCTGTCGAGCAGCTCCTTCCTTTGTTTTTTTCATTTTACAGACGTTGGTGTGATATGCACAGGTATAATTAGTAGAAGCCTAATTTCTTGTTGCTCCCATTGTTTGCTGTTGTTGCTCCATTGTTTTCTGTTGTTGCTCCATTGTTTTCTGTTGTTGCTCCATTGTTTGCTGTTGTTGCTCCATTGTTTGCTGTTGTTGCTCCATTGTTTGCTGTTGTTGCTCCATTGTTTGTTGCTTTAAATAACAGTAATCATTTATTGCTGACAACGATATTCATATTTTTGTTGTCGATGACCTGATCCAGCACCTAACAAGACCTGTGAAGATGGGGACATTCGTCTCGTAAATGGCGCCGCAGATAACGAAGGTCGCGTTGAGATCTGCTTTAACGAGCAGTGGGGCACTATCTGTGACGACAGTTGGGATAGCCGGGAGGCTAGAGTGGTCTGCAGACAGTTGGGTTATGCAGATGACGTGCACCATCTCGTCGTGCATGCTGCTTTCTTTGGGAAAGGAGAAGCAGCGATACATTTAGACGATTTGTCTTGTACTGGCAACGAGACAAGGCTGTCCAACTGTTCTCACTCACCTGTGGGAACCCACAACTGCATTCATGCTGAAGACGCTGGAGTGGTGTGCACTGGTTAGAGATGCTTGAATGTTCACTTTAAGAGACTCAAAAACTCTTGAAAGCAGACGGCTGTATTTACAAGGTGTGTGTGTTTCCCTTCTAGCTCCCAACAGCACCTGTAAAAATGGAGATGTCAAACTATTGAATGGACCGACAGATTTGGAGGGACGATTGGAAATCTGTTTTGGAGGAAGGTGGGGTACAGTGTGTAATGATCTGTGGGGCCGGATGGACACCTCTGTGATCTGTGGGCAGCTGGGATACTCAAGAGACCGTAAGCTTTGAAACTTTTGTGTCTTCTTTCTCTTATTTTTTGTGGGCACATTTCAAAAGTTTCTTCCTCTAATCTTTTGTTCTTCCTCTAATCTTTTGTTCTTCCTCTAATCTTTTGTTCTTCCTCTAATCTTTTGTTCTTCCTCTAATCTTTTGTTCTTCCTCTAATCTTTTGTTCTTCCTCTAATCTTTTGTTCTTCCTCTAATCTTTTGTTCTTCCTCTAATCTTTTGTTCTTCCTCTAATCTTTTGTTCTTCCTCTAATCTTTTGTTCTTCCTCTAATCTTTTGTTCTTCCTCTAATCTTTTGTTCTTCCTCTAATCTTTTGTTCTTCCTCTATTCTTTTGTTCTTCCTCTAATCTTTTGTTCTTCCTCTATTCTTTTGTTCTTCCTCTAATCTTTTGTTTCTCCTCTCAACATTTCCCCCTGGCAATGCCTCCCGGACCTGTAACGATATTCACACCCACAGTTGTATCCTTCAAGGATGCCATTGTCTCGTATGGAGTGGGTGACGATCTGATTGTGTTGGACAATGTTGAGTGCACCGGCACAGAGACAAATATTTTGCAATGCCCCGCTCAAGATCCTGGATTGCATAACTGCGGCCATTCGGAAGATATTGGGATCATTTGCCAACGTGAGTGCATGCCACTAGAGGGAAACCAACAACAATTACTATGACAACAACAAAAATTCCTATTATTACAAACGAGAAGAATTACTATGATGACAACTATTATGACAACAAGAAGAATTACTATGATGACAACAAGAATTACTATGATGACAACAAGAGTTACTGATGACAACAACAAGAATTACTGATGACAACAACAATAATTACTATTATGACAACAAGAAGAATTACTATGATGACAACAAGAATTACTGATGACAACAGGAATTACTGATGACAACAACAAGAATTACTGATGACAACAAGAATTACTGATGACAACAAGAATTACTATTATGACAACAATTACTGACAACAACGATTACTGACAACAACAACAATTACTATGATGACAACAAGAATTACTGATGACAACAACAAGAATTACTATGATGACAACAAGATTTACTATGACAACAAGAAGAATTACTGATGACAACAACAATTACTATGATGACAACAATTACTATTATGGCAACAAGAATAATTACTGATGACAACAACAACAATTACTATGATGACAACAATTAACAATTACTATGATGATGACGACAACAATTACTATGATGACAACAAGAATTACTGTGATGACAACAAGAATTACTATGATGATAACAACAATAATTACTGATAACAATAATAATTGGTATGATGATGACAACAAACAACAATTACTATGTTGACAACAATACTTTCAATGATGACGACAACAAAAGGAAGTGTAAAAGCAATCTTGTTGACAAAAATAATGGTTGTTATGGTGTCAACAACAATAAACAAGTTGTTATGGTGTCAACAACAACAAACAAGTTGTTATGGTGTTGACAACAACAACAAACAAGTTGTTCTGGAATAATTCCTGCTTGGTTGTGTTTCCATTGCAGTTGCACCGGAACGGTGTGTGAGTGGAGGTGCGCGTCTGGTAGGTGGGGGCGAGGTGGTCACTGAAGGCACGGTGGAGGTGTGTATGAACGATACGTGGGGCACTGTGTGCGGTCGACGTTGGGGTATTCATGAAGCCAATGTGGTGTGCGGCCAACTGAACTTCCCCTCCACAGGTTGGCTTCCTGTTGCTCACCCATTCACTTCCGGTTGCTCACCCATTCACTTCCTGTCCATTCACTTCCTGTCCCTTTTTTGCATCTTCTTCAGTTACACAAACTCTTCCCACCCTGCAGGTGCCATCGGCGTCCGTTCAGCGTTCTTCGGGCCTGGGTCCGGAAGTGTTTTGGTGGGGAATGTTCAGTGTTATGGGAATGAGTCCTCATGGGACCAATGTACGTTTGGCCCAAGGCCATTCTTTTGCAGCCACAACAGCGATGCTGGAGTCATCTGCTCTTCAAGTGAGTTCATTGGCCGCATATTAAAAAAAACAGTGAACTATTATTGCACATGTTTGCAGGCAATCCAAACTGCACTACCGGCCATGTGCGGTTGGCAGATGGAAGAAATAGCTTTCAAGGAAGAGTGGAGGTGTGCTTCAATGGGAGGTGGGGCACAGTGTGCGATGATGGCTGGGACAATACCGATGCCGATGTCGTCTGCCGCCAGCTTGGCTTGAGAGGTAGCAGATGAGGAAACTGGGCATTCATCCCCCCCCCCCCCACATAATACACACTTAATTAAAATATTAATAATTAAGTAAATTAATTGAACATGTGACCTAAAACGTGTATGGCTTGTTTTAATTGGCAGGTCCCTCTTTTGCTCTCGGACGGAACAGTTTCTTTGGACCAGGCAATGGCTTCATCTTGCTGGATGACCTGAACTGTGATGGAACTGAGTCCAACTTGCTGGAGTGTCTGTCAACCACTGAGCATGGCGTCAACAACTGTAATCCTTCTGAAGATGCAGCAGTCTTCTGTTCAAGTGAGTATGCTGGAACATTCATCCATGTCTGTATGTAAAGCATGTATGCCTTATGTCGAGGACAAACCAGGAAATGCCAATAGTTGTGTGCATATGTGCGTCCTGTCACATGATATATTGGATCATGTCACAACTGTCCTTGTGACAGTCACATGTCATGTTGACTCCCTATGCATCGTTGACCGTTGCTATGTTATCAAAGCATTGTTGACTTGCTGTGTCGTTGATTGTTGCTATTGTGCATTTTTTATTTTTGCTGTTGGATATTGTTGATTGTTGCTGTTATGCATTGTTGATTATTGCTGTTGGACATTGTTGATTGTTGCTATTGTACATTGTTGATCGTTGCTGTTATGCATTGTTGATTGTTGCTATTGTACATTGTTGATTGTTGCTGTTGTGCATTGTTGATTGTTGCTGTTATGCATTGTTGATTGTTGCTGTTATGCATTGTTGATTATTGCTGTTGGACATTGTTGATTGTTGCTATTGTACATTGTTGATCGTTGCTGTTATGCATTGTTGATTGTTGCTATTGTACATTGTTGATTGTTGCTGTTGTGCATTGTTGATTGTTGCTGTTATGCATTGTTGATTGTTGCTGTTGTGCATTATTGATTGTTGCTGTTATACATGGTTGATTGTTGCTGTTATGCATTGTTGATTGTTGCTATTGTACATTGTTGATTGTTGTTGTTGATTGTTGCTGTTATGCATTGTTGATTGTTGCTGTTATGCATTGTTGATTGTTGGACATTGTTGCTGTTATGCATTGTTGATTGTTGCTATTGTACATTGTTGATTGTTGCTGTTATGCAATGTTGATTGTTGCTGTTATGCATTGTTGATTGTTGCTGTGTGCATTGTTGAGTTGTTGTTGTGCATTGTTGATTGTTGCGCATTGTTGATTGTTACTGTTGATTGTTGCTGTTGTGCATTGTCGATTGTTGCCTATTGTTGATTGTTACTGTTGTGCATTGATTGTTGCTGTTATGCATTGTTGATTGTTGCTGTTGTGCATTGTTGATTGTTGCTGTTGTGCATTGTTGCTGTTGTGCATTGTTGATTGTTGCTGTTGTGCATTGTTGCTGTTGTGAATTGTTGATTGTTGCTGTTGTGCATTGTTGCTGTTGTGCATTGTTGCTGTTGTGCATTGTTGCTGTTGTGTATTGTTGCTGTTGTGCATTGTTGCTGTTGTGCATTGTTGCTGTTGTGCATTGTTGATTGTTGTGCATTGTTGATTGTTACTGTTGTGCATTGTTGATTTTGCTGTTGTGCATTGTTGATTGTTGTGCATTGTTGACTGTAGTTGTTGACTGTTACTGTGTTGTACATTGTTGAGTTGCTGTATTGTGCATTATTGACTGTTGCTATGTTATGCATCTTAACTGTTGATTGTTGCTGTTGATTGTTGCTGTGTGGTACATTATTGACAGTTGGTGTGTTGTGAATTGTTGACTTGCTATGTTATGCAATGTTGACTGTTGCTATTGCTGGGCATTGTTGACTGTTGTTGTGTGCTCTGCCATCTCAGATCCCAATGCTACCTGTACCAATCGCGACCTGCGACTGATAGGAAACTATCCCAATGACCCATCAGGAAGAGTTGAAATGTGCATTGGTGGATTGTGGCTCTCCATATGTGCCGACAGGGAGTGGCAGAATGTAGAAGCACGTGTAGCTTGCAGACAGCTAGGATTCAAAAATGTGTCAGGTATGTCAAGTAGTAGTTTCATGCCGAGTTACACATGAGGGTTTCCAAGTTAACCTAACCGTCATGATCACTTGGTCTCATTCTTCTTCCTTCGCTTTCTTGTCTTCTCCAGTTGCAAGGGCCATCAGAGCCGTCGGTGGTTCTGGACCCGCCCTTCTCTCGCAGTTTCGGTGCATAGGAAATGAATCGTCTCTTGCAGACTGTCCAATAGGCTCCAGTAGATTTCCCTCTTTCCTTTGCACCATTCACGCTCGCGATGCTGGACTGATATGTGGAGGTACCGGGCATTTTTACAGACCCTACGTGTCTAGCCATTTATTGTTCATACTTTATACGTGTCTAGCCATTTATAGTTCATACTTTATACGTGTCTAGCCATTTATTGTTTATACTTTATACGTGTCTAGCCATTTATTGTTTATACTTTATACTTGTCTAGCCATTTTATTGTTCATACTTTATACGTCTATCCATTTATTGTTCATACTTTATACGTGTCTATCCATTTATTGTTCATACTTTATACGTGTCTAGCCATTTATTGTTCATACTTTATACGTGTCTATCCATTTATTGTTCATACTTTATACGTGTCTAGCCATTTATTGTTCATACTTTATACGTCTATCCATTTATTGTTCATACTTTATACGTGTCTAGCCATTTATTGTTCATACTTTATACATGTCTATCCATTTATTGTTCATACTTTGTGTCTAGCCATTTATTGTTCATACTTTATACATGTCTAGCCATTTATTGTTCATACTTTATACATGTCTATCCATTTATTGTTCATACTTTATACGTGTCTAGCCATTTATTGTTTATACTTTATACGTGTCTAGCCATTTTATTGTTCATACTTTATACGTCTATCCATTTATTGTTCATACTTTATACGTGTCTAGCCATTTATTGTTCATACTTTATACGTGTCTCCATTTATTGTTCATACTTTATACGTGTCTAGCCATTTATAGTTCATACTTTATACGTGTCTAGCCATTTATTGTTTATACTTTATACGTGTCTAGCCATTTTATTGTTCATACTTTATACGTCTATCCATTTATTGTTCATACTTTATACGTGTCAAGCCATTTATTGTTCATACTTTATACGTGTCTATCCATTTATTGTTCATACTTTATACGTGTCTAGCCATTTATTGTTCATACTTTATACGTGTCTAGCCATTTATTGTTTATACTTTATACGTGTCTAGCCATTTATTGTTCATACTTTATACGTGTCTAGCCATTTATTGTTTATACTTTATACGTGTCTAGCCATTTATTGTTCATACTTTATACGTGTCTAGCCATTTATTGTTTATACTTTATACGTGTCTAGCCATTTATTGTTCATACTTTATACGTCTATCCATTTATTGTTCATACTTTATACATGTCTAGCCATTTATTGTTCATACTTTATACGTGTCTATCCATTTATTGTTCATACTTTATACGTGTCTAGCCATTTATTGTTCATACATTATACGAGTCTAGCCATTTATTGTTCATACTTTATATGAGTCTAGCCATTTATTGTTCATACTTTATACGAGTCTAGCCATTTATTGTTCATACTTTATTTGTCACCCTCTTCCCTTTTGCCTTTTTAGTTGCAAACTGCACAGATGGAGAGGTTCGCCTACTCAATGGAACTCTGCACAATGAGGGCCGTGTTGAGATTTGCTTCTACGGTCAATGGGGGACCATCTGCGATGATGGTTGGGACGCAAACGAGGCCAGAGTTGTCTGCAGGCAGCTGGGCTATGGTGACTGGATGGACTCCATTGCTTACGGAAATGCCTTTTATGGAAGGGGCATCACGTCAATACACCTGGATGAATTGATGTGCGATGGTACTGAGCGCTTTCTGGATGATTGCAGCCACCCCAACATTGGTGTGCATGACTGCAGCAATGCAGAGGATTCGGGAGTTCTCTGCATTGGTAAGCTGGTCACAGAACACTTAAAGTTGCTCGACATTTTCATCACAGTAAACTTATAAGTTGCTCGACATTTTGATCATAGTAAACTTAAAAGTTGCTCGACATTTTGATCATAGTAAGCTTAAAAGTTGCTTGATATTTTGCCCAGTAAACTTGCAAACTTAAAAGTTGCTCGACATTTTGATCACAGTATACTTAAAAGTTGCTCGACATTTTGATCACAGTAAGCTTAAAAGTTGCTCGACATTTTGATCACAGTAAAGTTAACACAAAAATCATCAGATGGGTCATGCAGGAGTCATGTGACGTGTATTTCGTGTGAAACACATTGCCAGCGAGTGTGGATGCATTGTTCTAATTCGTGCATTTGTTTGAATTCGCCCTGAGGAAGAAGGAAGTATGTTGTTGAAATGTGGCAGTATAGAAAAACAACTAAAGAAGCTGATTGTAAAATAAACCATTTGCTCACATGCTAAACAAATTCCCAGCCATATTTTACCTCCCTATCCTACTTGGCTAGCTTCTTGTGCTGTTGTTAGCACACTCACTTGTTTCTCAAGTCAACCTCTCTCCCATCCCATGTGCATGCAACACATCTGTAACTGCTTTATACCCAGTCTCCCTGTCTTGTTCACCTGCAGCCAACTCAACCACCTGCTATCACGGTCAAGTGCGCTTGGTGGATGGATTGAGTCGAAACCAAGGAAGA
This sequence comes from Cladorhizidae sp. MBARI D1340-BT2, assembly GCA_028752905.1. Taxonomy (NCBI): domain Eukaryota; kingdom Metazoa; phylum Porifera; class Demospongiae; order Poecilosclerida; family Cladorhizidae; species Cladorhizidae sp. MBARI D1340-BT2. Next base: position 6,661,760 of record JAQNBH010000017.1, read on the forward strand.
GTTGAGATCTGCATAGGGGGAAAATGGGGAACTGTTTGTGATGACAGTTTTGACAAGAAGGATGCTACAGTGATTTGCAGGCAGCTTGAATTTGAAGCAGAAGGTATGTGCAGTTGACCGTACGTTGAGAGTCATGTGTAGGGCGGGTTCTATTATGTATTATGTAACAGTGTGGTGGGCTCTATTATATATTATGTAATAGTGTGGTGGGCTCTATTATGTATTATGTAAGGAGTGTGGTGGGCTCTATTATGGATTTTGTAGGAGTGGGGTGGGCTCTAAATGTGTATGTCTGTTTGGAAGTCTGTTTGTCTTAATTCAAGATCCCACCCACTAAACCATATAAGCTCTAGTGATTCCACTACCTAATGTTTTTACACATCACCAAGTTATCATTTATGATCTTGCTTTCTAATTTTTCATGCTCTAAAGGCTTGTCCACACTGCACAATAACTGGATGCACATTGAGATACACTCGCTACCAAGAGAGTCTCAATGCGCGTCCAGTCACGACGTCGCGTCCATACTGACATGACAATAAACCAAACGCGCATAAAAACCACTCCAAGAAAACTGCACCCACGTCACAATGCACAAGGATTTCTTCTGTTATGGACGAGATACCTACAGAAGCGAAATAGAAAAAGGCAATACAGTAGACGGATGGCGCTCCATGAACTCCATAAAAGAAGGCTGCGGAGGTAAAATTTTCGAAGTCTATTTTAGCTATAATAGTATTTAGCTTGATCTTTGCCTGCTATTGGTCTGGTGGGAATCAGCTACAACTTCATAAATGATTCCGTTTCTTTGTACTCCGTCGAGTAGCTCCTGGACACTGGCATGGCTCCACACACTGATCAGCACTCTTGTTTCTGCCTGCAGCCATATCGCCAGCGTGGTATATCTTTTAACGCGCACCCGCGTAATTAATTTTACGCTTGGATTTGTTGGACTCAAACCACTTATCGAGGTGGACTGGACCTAATGCGCGTTAGGTCCAAGAAATCTAATTCGCATTCAGTGTGGACGCAACAAACGCGCATTCGTTGAGATCTAACGCGCATTCAGTGTGCAGTGTGGACAGGCCTTAATTCTAGAGCCTTCTACTGGGTAGTGTCTGTAGTCAAGGTAATTAATTCTCCTAATTCTCAGGGTAGAAACATAATATAAAAAATTTAAAAAAACACCCACAATTTGCTTGTGAAGGTAAGCAATAGTTATCCATCTAAGAAGGTCTACAGGGTTGTCGGGAGAACATTCTTAAAGTGCTTCTCAGTGGCAGATCCAACCCCTCCCTAGGAAAAGAGATTATTTATTACAACTTTTAAGGTCATAATTGCTGTTGTCAGTAGCCCTAGGCAAATTATTTGCAATAAGCAGCTCTTTTCACTAAGATCTAATAGAACACTATAACTGACTGACCTAAATGTGTATACATCCTCTTGTGTGGCTAGCAATCTACTTACAAATTAGTAATCTGAACAATTCATATGATAGAGGCTTGGATTAGTGAGGGTCATGACCTCTACTGCGGTGAGCTCAATTTTTCTGTGGCTGGCAAAACTCAAGAGGGTGCTTTCTTCTAGCATCTTTGTATTATAAAGACCTACAGTGCTGAGCTCCTACAGTGCTATAGTATGAGCTCCTACAGTGCTATAGTATGAGCTTCTACAGTGCTCTAGTATGAGCTCCTACAGTGCTATAGTATGAGCTCCTACAGTGCTATAGTATGAGCTTCTACAGTGCTATAGTCTGAGTTCCTACAGTGCTATAGTATGAGCTCCTACAGTGCTATAGTATGAGCTCCTACTGTGCTATAGTATGAGCTCCTACAGTGCTATAGTATGAGCTCCTACAGTGCTATAGTATGAGCTCCTATAGTTCTTATAGTATGAGCTCCTACAGTGCTATAGTATGAGCTCCTACAGTGCTATAGTATGATCTCCTACAGTGCTATAGTATGAGCTCCTACAGTGCTATAGTATGATCTCCTACAGTGCTATAAGTATGAGCTCCTACAGTGCTATAGTATGAGCTCCTACAGTGCTATAGTATGAGCTCTGTAGGAGCTATAGTATGAGCTCCTACAGTGCTATAGTAGTATGAGCTCCTACAGTGCTATAGTATGAGCTCTGTAGGAGCTATAGTATGATCTCCTACAGTGCTATAGTATGAGCTCCAGTGATATAGTATGATCTCCTACAGTGCTATAGTATGAGCTCATACAGTGCTATAGTATGAGCTCCTACAGTGCTATAGTATGAGCTCCTACAGTGCTATAGTATGAGCTCCGACAGTGCTATATTATGAGCTCCTACAGTGCTATAGTATGAGCTCCTACAGTGCTATAGTATGAGCTCCTACAGTGCTATAGTATGAGCTCCTACAGTGCTATAGTATGAGCTCCTACAGTGCTATAGTATGAGCTCCTACAGTGCTATAGTAAGAGCTCCTACAGTGCTATAGTATGAGCTCCTACAGTGCTATAGTATGGGCTCCTACAGTGCTATAGTATGAGCTCCTACAGTGCTATTGTATGAGCTCCTACTGTGCTATAGTCTGAGCTCCTATAGTGCTTATAGTATGAGCTCCTAGTGCTATAGTATGAGCTCCTACAGTGCTATAGTATGAGCTCCTACAGTGCTATAGTATGAGCTCCTACAGTGCTATAGTATGAGCTCCTACAGTGCTATAGTATGGGCTCCTACAGTGCTATAGTATGGGCTCCTACAGTGCTATAGTATGAGCTCCTACAGTGCTATAGTATGAGCTCCTACAGTGCTATAGTATGAGCTCCTACAGTGCTATAGTATGAGCTCCTACAGTGCTATAGTATGAGCTCCTACAGTGCTATAGTATGAGCTCCTACAGTGCTATAGTATGAGCTCCTACAGTGCTATAGTATGAGCTCCTACAGTGCTATAGTATGAGCTCCTACTGTACTATTAGTATGAGCTCCTACAGTGCTATAGTATGAGCTCCTACAGTGCTATAGTATGAGCTCCTACAGTGCTATAGTATGAGCTCCTACAGTGCTATAGTATGAGCTCCTACAGTGCTATAGTATGAGCTCCTACTGTGCTATAGTATGAGCTCCTACAGTTCTATAGTATGAGCTCCTACAGTGCTATAGTATGAGCTCCTACTGTGCTATAGTATGAGCTCCTACAGTTCTATAGTATGAGCTCCTACAGTGCTATAGTAGTATGAGCTCCTACAGTGCTATAGTATGAGCTCCTACTGTGCTATAGTATGAGCTCCTACAGTGCTAGTATGAGCTCCTACAGGCCTCACTCAACCAACTTTCTCAGTCTCAAGACCGACTTTATGTCCAATGTTAAAATGATCAAAAGTAAAAAGTACACCTTATTGCAGACCTTTCTACTGTACCTTATGTAACTTCTACATGTACATAGCAGTGTACATGTACATATTAGTGTACATGTGATACAAGTGTACATGTACATGTGCATATACATAAGTCTACATAAGTCTACATGTGCATATAAGTGTACATCTACATGTTCATAAGTATACATGTGCACATGCATAATTAGTGTATATGTGCATGCCATAAGTATACATTTACATGTTCATTTAAGTATGTGTGCACATGCATGTAAGTATAATGTGCATGCCATATAAGTGCAAATGACATATAAGTGTACATGCACACATGCATGTAAGTATACATGTGCATGCCATATAAGTGAAAATGAGCATGTAAGTGTACATGTACACATGCATGTAAGTGTACATGTGCCTCTGCAGAGAGATATGAGTAGCAATTATTTATTTCTGTCCCTCCTCCCAGGAGCCAATGTGACGAGCTTTGGAGCTGGTTCTGGAGTCATCTTCCTGGATGACTTGCAGTGTTTGGGCAATGAGAGTATGCTCCTGGACTGTGGCAGGCCTCAAGCTGGAGAACACAACTGCGCACACAGTGAAGATATTGGAGTGTCCTGTGAAATCCCTGTTCCAATAGGTAACTCACACTGAATGTGCATGGAGGAACGAACGAACGTATTGGTACTTGAGGGTGTTCGGATAACTGAAATGTTTGGATAAATAGTCAGCTCTCCTGACGGACGATTCTCATCTTCTTGACACCATGCTCAAAGGGAGAGCACAAATCTTGGCACAGATCTTGGCTCATCCTCTATGCTCAAGGGATAGCTCAGATCTTGGCTCATCCTCTATGCTTAAGGGATAGCTCAGACCTTCAGCTCTCCTCCATGCTCAAGAACAGCTCTTTTTCCCCCTTCCGAGTAGCTATGTGCTGCTGGCTCCATTGAAACGGAGCAGAGAGAAACAGCTGCAGACATTTCAGGAATGGTGATCCGTATAAAATTAACTCCGTGCATGCACAAAATAAATTCAACTTTCTGCCATCATGGGGGCGACATTGAAGTGGGTGTGTTTTCACATAATGTTCGGTTGGTTGGTATGGCTGAACTTGCTTAGCAGTTGATCTGATGCTAGTACTTCACTGATGCCCTCTACCATTTGTGTAATGCAGAACGGGTTTGCACTGAAGGTGACATTCAACTTATGGGAGGTACATCAAATCACGATGGAACAGTGCAGTTCTGCCGTGGTAACAAGTGGGGCACCGTGTGCGATGACTTGTGGGACAACAAGGATGCAGAGGTTGTGTGCAGACAGCTCGGCTTCTCCAGCACATGTGAGTCTTTACCGTCACTCTCTTTCCTTCCTTCCCTCCCATCCTTTCTTCCTTCCTTTCCCCCCGTCCCTCTCTCCTCCCTCCTTCCTTCCCCCCTCTCTCCTCCCTCCCTCCCATCCATTCTTTTCTTCCTTGCTAGTTTCCTAACCTGTTGCCACTTGCAGTTGCACCTTGTGGCTCTGGTGGTGGCAACCATCGTCATATGATTATTGTTGTCAAACCACATTTCAGATGCTCTCTCTGTGAGAGGTGCGTTCTTTGGCAGAGGGCCAGGCGATGTCCTCGTCTCCAATTCAGGTTGCTCTGGAAATGAGAGTCGTCTCGATGAATGCCGTTTGTCTTTCTCCTTCTTTTGCTTCCATTACGAGGATGCGGGAGTGATTTGCCCCCCCACAGGGATGCAAAACTGCACCGACGGCGATGTCCGCTTGGAAGGTGGATCTAATGCTTACGAAGGGAGGGTGGAGCTCTGTCTTCACGGTCGCTGGGGTACCGTCTGTGACGATAGCTGGGATTCCAGGGATGCGGCTGTTGTGTGCAGACAGCTCGGCTTCGAGGAGAATGGGGAGCCGTACGCCATCAACAACGCTCGGTTTGGGCAAGGCGATGGTTTGATTATTCTGGATGATGTGATGTGCGATGGCAATGAGACGACACTACTGAGCTGCAGAGCCAGGGACATTGGAGGCCACAATTGCTTACCAACGGAAGATGCCGGCGTGTTCTGTCCTTGTAAGCTCTCCCTTTCCATAATAAAGCACACCACATGGACTAAATTACATGTTTTTGGGGGGGGAGGGGAGATGGATGGGAGAGGGAGATGGATGGGGGGGGGGTGGAGGTGAGGGGGGGGGGGAGATGAGTTACTAACATATTCTAAACCTCTAAGTACAAAAGATGCTGAACTGCCAAATAAGGTATGTATTTCTGAACTAGCTTAGCCAGACTTTTGCAGAACCTGCTTAGCTATTTGTAAAGACTGAATTATGCAAAGCATGCTTCGTGTGTGGTGAGTTCTTGGCCGACTTCTATAGGCCAGTGAATGGGAACAGTCAGTGCTGTTATGATGGCAAGCAAGATGGTATTTGTTGCACTAGTAAGCACTGGGGGAGAAATGTCCAACAAGATGGTATTTGTTGCACTAGTAAGCACTGGGGGAGAAATGTCCAACAAGATGGTATTTGTTACACTAGTAAGCACTGGGGGAGAAATGTCCAACAAGATGGTATTTGTAGCACTAGCAAGCACTGGGGGAGAAATGTCCAACAAGATGGTATTTGTTGCACTAGTAAGCACTGGGGGAGAAATGTCCAATAAGATGGTATTTGTAGCACTAGTAAGCACTGGGGGAGAAATGTCCAACAAGATGGTATTTGTTGCACTAGTAAGCACTGGGGGAGAAATGTCCAACAAGATGGTATTTCTTGCACTAGTAAGCACTGGGGGAGAAATGTCCAACAAGATGGTATTTGTTGCACTAGTAAGCACTGGGGGAGAAATGTCCAACAAGCGTGCTGTTAAATTAAATAAAAAGAGAAAATCGGAAACGATAATTATGAGCATGCAGAAGAATTGCTTGACAAATCTCAGGGCATGGCCACACTGTACATTACATTGCAGTCTCAGGGCATGGCCACACTGTACAGTACATTGCAGTCACGGGGCATGGCCACACTGTACAGTACATTGCAGTCTCGGGGCATGGCCACACTGTACAGTACATTGCAGTCTCAGGGCATGGCCACACTGTACAGTACATTGCAGTCTCAGGGCATGGCCACACTGTACAGTACATTGCAGTCTCAGGACATGGCCACACTGTACAGTACATTGCAGTCTCAGGGCATGGCCACACTGTACAGTACATTGCAGTCTCGGGGCATGGCCACACTGTACATCCGTCCCCTCCTCCCTCTCTAATTGCAGATGAAGACTCTCCATGTCCCCTCGGAGCTGTGAGGCTGGCGGGTGGCAATGAGTACAGAGGCCGTGTGGAGATGTGCATAGGGGGATCGTGGGGCACTATGTGTAGAACTTTCTCTTGGAGGGACCAAGTTGCACAAGTCATTTGCAGAACCCTCGGATTCAATGACACTGAAGGTAAGGGAAGTGGCTCTTGCTTTTGCGCGGACTAATATATAAAATATATATACATATATAATATATATATATATTTAATGTCTTGTGTTCTCTTTAGCATCAGTAGCTCAGACGAGCATCTCGGATTACTATGGAGATAGTACTGCCCCCATTCTCGTCACCACACCCACATGCACTGGCCGCGAGACAAAGTTCACGGAGTGCATCGGCTTCAACAATGGGGGACTGAGTTTCTGTCAACACTCGAGTGATGTGGGCGTGATCTGTAAGGCTGATAACACAACGAGTTGTGAAACTGGGGACGTGAGGCTGGTGAACGGGGCCACTGACAACGAGGGAAGGGTGGAGGTGTGCGTGAGAAACTCATGGGGAACCGTCTGTGATGACCGCTTTGATACCAAAGAAGCTCAGGTCATCTGTCGGCAGCTGGGCTACATCGACGAAGGTAATGATGTGCAGGATCCTCATGGTGGGTCTGAAAACTACACCATTCAACTGACAACAGCAATAAATGGGACCAGGTCACGAGTTCTAGACTATGCAAGTGATGTTGTCATTGTTATTAGGCATTGCTGGTACCTCGACTGCGAGTTACGCCCAGCCTCTGTACTTGGGTTCCATTCCATTAAATGCTTAAGCTGAGCTTCTGTATTCCAGTTCCATTCTATTACGTTCATTATGATAACTCATTTATTCAGGTTCCATTCCATTATCTTCCATTCCATTATCTCTAGTGTTCGTTAAGATGAGCTTTGTTCAGGTTCCATTCCATTGTATGTATACCTGTTGTGTATGATTGGACTAGTTGTTCAGTTTCCATTCCATTCCCCCTCTTATATTAATTAAACTGAACTTCTTTGTCCAGGTTCTATTCCATTGTCACGTGCATTCTTCGGCACCGGCTCAGATAGGATCCACCTTGACGATCTTAACTGCTTAGGAAATGAGTCAAACTTGTTAGAGTGCCCCGGACAAGAACAGCACAACTGCGCTCACTTTGAGGATGCTGGAGTTGTCTGCATAGGTAAGCAGCAGCCTACTTGTATAGTAGCACGTGCAACCAGATCCTTAGCTGTGAATACATGTAGAGTGGCATGTGCAAATCAGCTCCTATCTGCATTGTAGCACGTGCAATCAGACTTAACTATGAATACTTGTATAGTATAGTATGTGTTATCAACCCCTCAACCCCTGATTGTGAACGTCTAGATTGTATGTTGCTCGATATATTCATATATATATATATACAGATGCTATGATATGTATGTTGCTCATAATATATGCTCTGATATGTATGTTGCTCATAATGTCATATATATATAGATGCTCTGATATGTATGTTGCTCATATAATATATAGATGCTCTGATATGTATGTTGCTCATATATATATAGATGCTCTGATATGTATGTTGCTCATATTATATATATATAGATGCTCTGATATGTATGTTGCTCATATTATATATATATAGATGCTCTGATATGTATGTTGCTCATATATATATAGATGCTCTGATATGTATGTTGCTCATAATTATAATATATAGATGCTCTGATATGTATGTTGCTCAATATATTCATATATATCTATATAGATGCTCTGATATGTATGTTGCTCATATATATATATATATATAGATGCTCTGATATGTATGTTGCTCATATATATATATATAAGAGCAACATACATATCAGAGCACATATATATATATATATATATAGATGCTCTGATATGTATGTTGCTCATATATATATATAAGAGCAACATACATATCAGAGCATCTATATATACATATATATATATATATAGGTGCTCTGATATGTATGTTGCTCATATTTATATATTGTGTCTAAGGGCTGCCACAGGTAGTTAAGTTCTGAGGTATCAACTGCTCCTATCTGTGTGTCCCTTTAGCTGACAACCCGAGGTGTACTTATGGTGATGTGCGTCTGGCAAATGGTCAAAACAAGTATGAAGGCAGGGTGGAGATATGTTTCGGAGGAAGGTTTGGAACTGTCTGCGATGACCGCTGGGACACATTAGATGCTTCAGTGGTCTGCAGACAGCTTGGATTCTCAGAATATGGTACAGGATTACAAGCATGCGAATGCTGGAGTGTAGAATCACTTTCTTTAAACAATGAACTATTTTTTGTAGATGCCGAGGCTTTCTCGAATGCTCGATTTGGTCCGAATGAAGAATTACCTATATTTATTGACGACACTCAATGCTTTGGAAATGAGAGCGCGTTAGTGGAGTGCAGCAACTCAGGGGTGGGGACTCACAACTGTGGGCACTCGGAGGATGCTAGCATCAGATGCAAACGTAAGCTGAAAAACACTCACAATTTGTACTGCACAAATTCAATAGCTTCCTAATTCAATAGCTTCCTCCACCTCCACCTCTTCTCCTTCCCCACCTCCAACTCTTCTCCTTCCCCACCTCCAACTCAACCTCCTTCCTCCATCTCTTCTCCCCCCCTCTCCTTCCTCCTCTTTGCCCTCCACCTCCCCTTCCTCACTCCCCTTCCTCACCTCCTCCTCCATACAGCCAACCCATGCTTTTCTGGTACTGTACAATTGGTGGGAGGACTAGCTAGCAACTCCAGTCGTAGTGGACAGGTGGAAGTTTGCAACAATGGCTCCTGGGCACCAGTCTGTGCTGACTCCTTCAAAAAAGCTGATGCAGACATGATCTGTTTGAGTTTGGGACTAGGAAATGACAGCAAATTAGCTGTTCCTGCTCTCGGACAACTGTTCAACACGCCAGAAGACTCAAACAGAGAGAACTACTTTGCATTATCTGGCGCATGTTCAGCTGGAAGCTGCAATTTCACATCCAATGCCACTCAGTGCACAAGTGGACTGGCGGGGGCATTCTGTCCTTTGGCGAAGACTTCGTCTCTCACCGGAGCTCCTACCACATGTGAGACAGGAAGTCTGCAACTGATGGGGGGCTCCAGTCCCTCCGAGGGAAGAGTTGAAGTGTGCATCAATGACGAGTGGGGGACCTTGTGTGACGACTCCTTTGATGTCAATGTAGCTGCAGTTGTCTGCAAGCAGCTCAACTTTTCAAGCAGAAGTAAGCACAGATGAGACAGCGTCTGTTTACATCATGTTGTTGTGACCAAGAATCCCATGCATAACCTTTGAAATTTCCTTTTGTCTGTGAAGTTCCAGAAGCTGTTATTGGGACAGACTCTTCAGTTGAATTTGGGGAAGGTTCAGGAGCCATTTGGCTAGACGATGTCAAGTGCACTGGCATGGAGGACAACATCTTCAGCTGCTCACAACTTCCGCTGTTCCAAGACAATAACTGCCAGCACCATGAAGATAGTGGAGTCCGCTGCCGAGGTAATAAAAAAAGCTACTCAGAGAACACGCTGTAGACAGCAATTGATTGCCATCTCTTGTAAGGGTATTAATATGTTCTTCATGCCATTTCTTGCAAGCAGAGTCCACGACCACAAAAATGCCCCCTGAGACCAAGGAGCCCCCCACTAAAGAGCCAACCAAGGAACCCGGAGGGGACATAGGAAAGCAGACGAAGGGAAATAGTAGCGCTGGGATCATTGTTCCCCTGGTGGTGGTGATAGTGGTTCTGTTCATCATAGTCCTCGCCATCGTTGGTGCCATCATCATAATCTTTGTAGTCAAGAACAAAAAGTGAGTGCAAAGTACATGCAGCAACACATTGTGCACCACTTCATATTGCACTGAGTAGGTTAACAAAGTTATGCACTGGACCAACACCACACTGGGTTGAGGCAGGTTGAAGTAAGTTGACAATAGCTCTATGCACTGGACCACACCACACCGGGTTGAGGCAGGTTGAAGTAAGTTGCTCTATGCACTGGACCAACACCACACTGGGTTGAGGCAGGTTGAAGTAAGTTGCTCTATGCACTGGACCAACACCACACTGGGTTGAGGCAGGTTGAAGTAAGTTGACAATAGCTCTATGCACTGGACCAACACCACACCAGTTGGTAGGTTGAGGTAAGTTGACAATAGTATAGCTCTATGCACTGGACCAACATCACACTGGGTTGAGGCAGGTTGATATAGACAATAGCTCTATGCACTGGACCAACACCACACTGGGTTGAGGCAGGTTGAAATAGACAATAGCTCTATGCACTGGACCAACATCACACTGGGCTGAGGCAGGTTGATATAGACAATAGCTCTATGGGTACACGAGCTACTTGAACATTGAGTCCCTCCATCCTTCTGCTTGAAGTTCATCAGCATGTTGGTAGTCCTGTAACACCATTAAAGTGCGGGGACTCTCTCACTAGCCATCTCTGATCAGGCAGGGTACATGTAGCCATGTCAAAAACGAGATGCAAAGCTGCGGAGTAGGGTAGCAACCACCATCCATTTGCAGGCCTGGTGGAGCTATATATGCATCAGTGATCAGTAGTTTTCTCCTAGTATAGCTCTAGGCTTTGCTTCATTGGTGAATGTAAATATGGAATCACCAGCTGATGAAAATTAAGTACACAAGTATGGATGGTTATGTACATACAGATCTCCATACTTCACATGCCACTGACCCAATACCTCACATGACTGACCCTCATTCGATGATGCCAGCATTCAGCACTAGTCATAACACATGCATGGGCACATGATAGAATAATTTTTGTTTTTATTTAAACATTTTTTCGTTGGACTTCGTTCCTCCCTCCACTCCCTGTAATACATGCACTACATTTCCTTGAATGGTACTGCCTTTCAATAGTGTTCGGTGTTCACCTTCCAAGTTTGTCCGAACAGTGCAGTGTTTGCCGAGTGTGTTTCCACAATGCATGTATAGGAAGAACCAAAACTGCAAGTAGACGAGTAGCAAATTTTCTTCATCGCTTTGCCAGGGTCCTAACCCTCAATCAGCATTTGGACTCTTTTTTTGATGTGTGTGTGTGTGTGCACATTTTGGCACAAGCTGGCTAGAACAAGTGCAGGAAGCAGCTGGCAATATTGAACCAGTGCCAGGACAAATGAACTAGTGGGCAATATATGTACCTAGTCCTTTTATCTGCAGTAACATTCAAGGAAATTGAGTGTGTATAATAAATAATAAAGGGAAGTTGAAAAACTAATTTAGAGATCTGACTTCCAAGCGTCACCATGTCCGAGTGACTTAGAAGTCTACTACATCCGAGTGAGGGAGTGGGTGCTTGTCAATGGGACTCTCTTGCAGCAATAGCTCTTATTATAAACATGGTTTGTTTTCTAAATGAACACCACCCTAACTGACTTCACTTGCTGTATTTATTCTTGCTGTACCCCACACCCACAGAATGCCTTCAAAATTACAATTTAAGAATGAAGAAGATGATAATCCGTTTGTGGAATCCGACTTCCTTGGGAAAGAGCATGAAGATATCCCCATGGATCAAAAATAGCAGACCATGCTAAAGCACCACGACATTATGCTCTATGTTAGCTGTTTTCGTTCCACTAGAATTATAAATTAGTACATACTTGTAGCAAAAGCTCTTAAACATTGTTTGTGTAATACGATATTTATGGATTTTGAATCATTGTGTTATTTTTTTTTTGGAGTGGCAATATATTTTTTATAATTATGTATATATATAAAATAAAATAAAATATTATATTTAAAATCCCAGCAGTTCTACAGCTCTATCTTCCAAGGGTTGACTTTGAGAGCTTTCTATCTTCAAACACACCATGGGCTGTTCCTTCCTTACTTCCTGGTACTACCGCAAGCAAGACTTTGTCTCCAGGTGAGAGAGCCTCTTGCTCAAAGGCATCTGCCAACTTGGTCACCACCACTCGCTCTATCTAAGAACAACAATAAAACACTTATTGTAAAATGAACAATTAAAATTGGCAAAAATTGGCAGGGTTTTACTCACACACCTCGTGCTTGATTGAACGAGCACCATATCTGACATTGTAGCCATCTGCCAAGACGTCGAGAGCTTCTCTCTACCATGACAGCTCTATGGAATGGTTCCTTTTTGCCTGTGAAACACATGACCGGTGGATGAAGTCACGTGATCACACCGTCTGTCTACATACCCTCTCCTTCCATGCCACAAGTTCTTTCTCGACCAATAGATTCAGTTCCAAGCGCGAGAACGGCAGGAAGTAGAGCATCTCGTTGATCCTTCCTAGAAACTCGTCTCTCTCTGTGAATTGTCAATGCATGATAGGCTGTCATGCAGCCTAGAACAAAAACATGCATGCATCTTGCAAGACCTCGCTTGCTTGTTTACCTTGAGAATGGGCTCCACCACATTGTCTTTGAATTCACGCGAAATTTCAATGTGCTTTTGTGGATCTGATTTAATAATAAATAATGATATACTATAATGATAATGCTAACAAATGATCCCAGACTACGCATACACAATTGAAGGAAGTTATTGATGATAGGATTTTTATTTTCTAACCTTTCACATCTCGATATTTCTCTGCCGCCCGCTGAGCCTCTCTCCGGAGTTGGAGGCCATGAGAGGCAATGACCTCGCTCGCCAGGTTGGATGTCATCACAAACATGGCATTCTTGCATTCCACAGTCTTCCCCTGTCCATCTGTCGGCCTCCCTTCGTCAAAGAGCTGCAGCATAACCGTGAGGATATTGGGGTGTGCCTTCTCCACCTCGTCAAAGAGAACCACGGCATCGGGACACATGCAGAGCCGAGACGTGAGCTGTCCACCTTGATCGTGCCCAACGTAGCCTGGGGGTGCTCCAATCAGCTTGGCCACCTGGGTGGGTGGAGAATCAGAGTCGTAGAAAAGTCATCTTCCATACAATCTCCAAATAATATGCAATGGGATATTGTAGCAGCCAAGCACACAGTTTATGACATGCACAAAGTATTTGCTATTTGGAAGAAATGCACATCTAGAATGCGTGTGCACACATGACCTGCAAGAGCAGCCAAGACCTACCTCGTGCTTCTCTTGGTACTCTGTCATATCGATCCTTATGAAGCCCTGTGGAAAGCAGGTAGATCAGTGTTAATACCATAATGTTCATGCTTGATGTTCGGGGGATGTGGGATCCAATGCTAATTGTTTTTATTACAAAGAATATGCTGCTTGATATTGTAATAATGAAGGCAGATGGTAATGCCATCAACAACTAGAGATAGCAAGTAAGGGTTGTAGGAAACTCTCCAGAGCACTGCACTCTTCAGGCTAGTCAACTCCGGCGGGTGCTGGCGTGGGATGCTGCACTCTCCACTGGATGAACCTAGTGTGGATATGAATATGAAACTGGATTAGAGTGCCAAACATCTGTGCTCTCGATGGCTACCTGGTTTCAATATTCAACTTGCTCCCTCTCCTGCATGGACCACTTTAATTGACTGATTCCTCTCTCGATAGCAGCACAGGACAGAGGAGGTGTGGTCAGGTCAGGTTGTGCATGGTCAGATGGCATGCTCCTGGCAGGTCGACATCACAAAGAGTCCAATACAATTGCTACCCTCTGATGGTGTTAAGGCCTGACTGGGCATTTTGCAGGGGAGGGGAGGGCTTCTCTGATTCTGATTATTCACTTGAGCATCGTGATCTCAACATTTCTGGGAGAAGGAGGTGGGGCGGGGAGGGGTCTGTATAAATAACTGAAAACAAAGCAGCAGCAACAAAAGTAGCAGCAGCAACAGCAGCGAAGATCTCAACATGCACCAATGTTGGACCTACTCTTAATGAACTAGGAAAAAGCCACACTAAGAACTGCATCACTCTCCTTGGTGGCTCAAAGAGGACACGAGAAGAGCATGAAGCCAAACTTCTGTCTCCTTGTCCTTAATGTGTGTTAGCCGACTAAGTTTGATCGCCAGCTGGAAATTAGCAGGCTGTTTGATGAAGCCCTTCCCATGTTGTGTGAAGATGTGTACAACAAATCAGATCCGGCACCAGTGACTCAGTGCGACAGGTGCACATATCCAAACAGACTCTGAAGCAATCCAACACCAAGATGGCATGAAATCAGGAAGATAAGTGCAAGTAAGGAAAAGGTGGGAAGCATAGAAGTCGTACCTCATACGTGTAACTTGCTTAGGCCAGCAAACTTGACAAGCTAAAGATTGTTGTGGGCAAGGAAGACTCGAATGATCCGACTGAACACTGACTGGAGAAGAGAAGTGAACACTGAAAGAAAAGTTTGAATGAGAGATATAGCAAGAAAGACGGGAGGTACAATGGATGAGGTTTTCCCATGCACTCACTCCTAAGGACTTGAGATAATAGACACACACTCTCATACTTCTTCTTGGAGAAGCTAAGAAGGGAAGCAAACTCACAAGGAGAACCATTAAGATGGAGGGAAGAGAAGAGGGAGGAGAGAGAAGGGAGGGGGAGGAAGAAGTGAGGAGGCAGCAAACAAATAACTTGTGCCTTCAGCTGTTGCATAAAATAATTGTTGGCAGAGGAGGGCGGTTGCCTCATCTCATTTAGGACCACCATCATCCAACACTGGTCCCCACCAATACGTGATGCACATTATTACCTCTGGCTTGTCGTGATGAATGTGCCTGGCAATCTGCTTGGCCAACTCTGTCTTACCTGAAGAAGGAAGGACAAACAAAATTATTGTGAGCAATTACCTAATTATAAATAGCCTGTCCCATTATTGATAGAACAGGAGAAAATCATTGGACTGCAATGACAAGCTTCACCTGGTGGTGGCATTCATTTCACCAACAGATATCCCAACCTAAATACTTTTAGTCTTTTCCAGGGAAAAAGCATGTTGATTTAGATTTTGGTGGGTTAATATTTTTTATAACGAGCATGTGTTAAGTGTTAATTAGGTTAAAACGTTACAATTTAAAATAAACAGAAGTTGAAATTTGCACATCTTATATCCATAGTTGTCACAAGTGAGGTGGTGCAGTGGCTGCTAGTGAGGTGGGTGCAGTGGCTAGTGAGATGGTGCAGTCGCTGCTAGTGAGGTGGGTGCAGTGGCTGCTAGTGAGGTGGCTAGTGAGATGGTGCAGTGGCTGCTAGTGAGGTGGCTAGTGAGGTGGTGCAGTGCTGCTAGTGAGGTGGTGCAGTGCTGCTAGTGAGGTGGTGCAGTGGCTGCTAGTGAGGTGGGTGCAGTGGCTGCTAGTGAGATGGTGCAGTGGCTGCTAGTGAGGTGGTGCAGTGGCTGCTAGTGAGGTGGTGCAGTGGCTGCTAGTGAGGTGGTGCAGTGGCTGCCAGTGAGGTGGTGCAGTGGCTGCTAATAAGGTGGTGCAGTGCTGCTAGTGAGGTGGTGCAGTGGCTGCTAGTGAGGTGGTGTAGTGGCTGCTAGTGAGGTGGTGCAGTGGCTGCTAGTAGTGAGGTGGTGCAGTGACTGCTAGTGAGGTGGTGTAGTGCTGCTAGTGAGGTGGTGCAGTGGCTGCCAGTGAGGTGGTGCAGTGCTGCTAGTGAGGTGGTGCAGTGCTGCTAGTGAGGTGGTGCAGTGCTGCGTGGAGGTGGGTGCAGTGGCTGCTAGTGAGGTGGCTAGTGGTGCAGTGGCTGCTAGTGAGGTGGTGAAGTGGCTACTAGTGAGGTGGTGCAGTGCTGCCAGTGAGGTGGTGCAGTGGCTGCCAGTGAGGTGGTGCAGTGGCTGCCAGTGAGGTGGTGCAGTGGCTGCCAGTGAGGTGGTGCAGTGGCTGCCAGTGAGGTGGTGCATTGCAGGCCAGTGAGGTGGTGCAGTGGCTGCCAGTGAGGTGGTGCAGTGGCTGCCAGTGAGGTGGTGCAGTGGCTGCCAGTGAGGTGGTGCAGTGGCTGCCAGTGAGGTGGTGCAGTGCTGCTAGTGAGGTGGTGCAGTGGCTGCTAGTGAGGTGGTGCAGTGGCTGCTAGTGAGGTGGTGCAGTGGTTGCTAGTGAGGTGGTGCAGTGCTGCTAGTGAGGTGGGTGCAGTGGCTGCTAGTGACGTGGCTAGTGAGATGGTGCAGTGCCTGCTAGTGAGGTGGCTAGTGAGGTGGTGCAGTGCTGCTAGTGAGGTGGTGCAGTGGCTGCTAGTGAGGTGGGTGCAGTGGCTGCCAGTGAGGTGGTGCAGTGGCTGCTAGTGAGGTGGTGTAGTGGCTACCAGTGAGGTGGTGCAGTGACTGCTAGTGAGGTGGTGTGGTGCTGCTAGTGAGGTGGTGCAGTGGCTGCCAGTGAGGTGGTGCAGTGCTGCTAGTGAGGTGGTGTAGTGCTGCTAGTGAGGTGGTGCAGTGTTGCTAGTGAGGTGGGTGCAGTGGCTGCTAGTGAGGTGGCTAGTGGTGCAGTGGCTGCTAGTGAGGTGGTGAAGTGGCTACTAGTGAGGTGGTGCAGTGCTGCCAGTGAGGTGGTGCAGTGGCTGCCAGTGAGGTGGTGCAGTGGCTGCCAGTGAGGTGGTGCAGTGGCTGCCAGTGAGGTGGTGCAGTGGCTGCCAGTGAGGTGGTGCAGTGGCTGCCAGTGAGGTGGTGCAGTGCTGCTAGTGAGGTGGTGCAGTGGCTGCTAGTGAGGTGGTGCAGTGGCTGCTAGTGAGGTGGGTGCAGTGGCTGCCAGTGAGGTGGTGCAGTGGCTGCTAGTGAGGTGGTGTAGTGGCTGCCAGTGAGGTGGTGCAGTGACTGCTAGTGAGGTGGTGTGGTGCTGCTAGTGAGGTGGTGCAGTGGCTGCCAGTGAGGTGGTGCAGTGCTGCTAGTGAGGTGGTGTAGTGCTGCTAGTGAGGTGGTGCAGTGCTGCTAGTGAGGTGGGTGCAGTGGCTGCTAGTGAGGTGGCTAGTGGTGCAGTGCTGCTAGTGAGGTGGTGAAGTGGCTACTAGTGAGGTGGTGCAGTGCTGCCAGTGAGGTGGTGCAGTGGCTGCCAGTGAGGTGGTGCAGTGCTGCTAGTGATGTGTTGCAGTGGCTGCCAGTGAGGTGGTGCAGTGGCTGCTAGTAAGGTGGTGTAGTGCTGCCAGTGAGGTGGTGCAGTGGCTACCAGTGAGGTGGTGCAGTGGCTGCTAGTAAGGTGGTGTAGTGCTGCCAGTGAGGTGGTGCAGTGGCAGCAGTGAGGTGGGTACAGTGGCTGCCAGTGAGGTGGTGCAGTGATTGCCAGTGGGGCGGTGCAGTGGCTGCCAGTGAGGTGGTGCAGTGAGACTGCCAGTGAGGTGGTGCAGTGGCTGCTATTGAGGTGGTGCAGTGACTGCCCAAGCCGAGCAGAGAAAGGCAAGCAAATATTCTCAGCTCAACCAGACCCTGGCTTTTTTTGCTTTGGGCCAGAGAGCAAGGTTGATAACAACTGGTGAGGAGAAGGTAAGGGGTGGCCAGGTGGAGGGAAACACTGCATCTATATTCGGTCGGCTCTACTGGATTCAGTTAGTTCAAAGTAAACTTGCTTCCTCTTGTGCTTCTTGTGTGCCCTTCGCCTCCTAGTTTCTGCATCATGACAGACACGTGGTGTATCCCAGAAAAATAAAACTGAGAAAAAACAGTATTTGTCAGCATAGCCAATTAGACCACACCCATGTACCAGTTTATAAACAAGCATGTCATCAATATATAAAAAAAGGAATCTACATGGGTGTGGTCTTATTGGTTACATTCTCTCGTTTCACTTCCAGTGTTTGGAAAATGATATTCGCTTGAAAATATTCTATGATTATTTTGTCTTGCACGCACAACACACCCACACACCACACAGACACACCAGACACACCCACACCTCAGACATACCCACACCACACCAGACACACCCACACCACACAGACACAGCTTGTATTTGTTGGCAAGTATACGTAATTAAATAATTCACAACATCCATGACCATACGCTATGCTAGATGAACTTCTTAGCAGATCCCAAATGCCCTTGGGATCAGGGAAGTATAACAAGTTTGCAGTGGGAGTGGACCTCCCTTATATGGATGGACACACCCTTCTCCCCCCACCCACCCCGACAATTGGGCACTCCCTCTCCTGCTTCCCAAAACATGTGCACTAGCACTTTGCATGCCAAGACCTCAAGAACACACCCTGTTGCAAGCAAGCCCTCAGGGGATGTGTGTTGCTGAGCATGGTAAATGTATCTATCTATCTATCTATCTACATATGTACTCTCTGTATGTTCACCCATATAAGATAGGATTGGGATCATGTATGTCCTCTCTGTATACCCATATAAGATAGGAATGGGATCATGTATGTCCTCTCTGTATACCCATATAAGATAGGAGTGGGATCATGTATGTCCTCTCTGTATACCCATATAAGATAGGATTGGGATCATGTGTGTCCTCTCTGTATACCCATATAAGATAGGAATGGGATCTTGTATGTCCTCTCTGTACGTTCACCCATATAAGATAAGATTGGGACACATGTCTTCAATAATGCGGGCTCATTTAAATTGGGGAATGTTCGTCGTGCCTAGTAAAGAAAACAAGTCGTGCCTAGTGAAGAGAACAAGTCGTGCCTAGTGAAGAGAATGAACGAGAAAACAACAGCAGATTCTTAGCTAGAGGAAGGAAGGGCTGCACGGGGAAGCAAGAATGGCACTGCTTATGCAGAAAACAAAACTATGCTTGTAAAGGAACTAACATTATTAATTACTATTATGATGTCAGCTGACCATAACTATCTGCATAACTTTCTTAATTACTATCATTCGTTAGAATAGTTTCAATTTCTGTCTTTGATGTCGGCCAAAAGTCTGACGATATTAGGAATAGTTTTATGGTCTCGGCCAATAACTATCAAAGGACCTCAATAATACTCAGTGGGTTTACTCTAGAAGCCAGGTATGAATATGCACATTGTCTGAACAGAAATGTTCAACTGTGGTAAATCTTCATTTCATTACTAGCAGGCCTTTGAGTACATCAACTATTTGTGCCATGAAAGTTTCAGTTTGGTTTTGCATCCTGCACTGGCAGAAGAGGAGAAGTGTGTGTGTTGTGTGTGCATGTATGTGTTGTGTGTGTGTTGTGTGTGTGTTTATGCATGTGTGTGCGTGCATTGTGTGTTGTGTGTGCATGATGTATGTGTGTTGTGTGTATGTGTATGTGTGTTGTGTGCGTGTATGTGTATGTGTGCATGTATGTGTGTGCATGTATTGTGTGCGTGTATGTGTGTTGTGTATTGTGTGTGTTGTGTGTTGTGTATGTATGCATGTGTGTGTATTGTGTGTGTGTCTGCGTGTTGTGTGTGTGTGTATGCGTGTGTGTATGTGTGTGCATTCATAGTATGTGTGTGTATATGTGTTGTGTGTATGTGTATTGTGTGCGTGTATATGTGTTGTGTGTGCGTTGTGTATTGTGTGTGTATGTGTGTATGTGTGCATGTATTGTGTATGTCTGCGTGGTGTGTATGTGTGTGTTGTGTGTGTTTTGTGTATGCGTGTGTGTGCGTGCGTGTATTGTGTGTTTCTGTCTGCGTGTTGTGTATGTGTGTTGTGTGTATGTGTGTATGCGTGTCTGTGTGTGCGTGTATTGTGCTTGTTGTGTGTGTGTTGTGTCTGCATGTGTGTATGTGTGTGTGTGTTGTGTGTATGTGTTGTGTGTGTGTATGTGTGTGCATGTATGTGTGTTGTGTGTGTGTGTTGTGTATGTGTTTTGTGTGTATGTGTATGTTGTGTGTATGTGTGTTGTGTTGTGTGTGTTGTGTGTGTGCATGTATGTGTGTGTGTGGTGTGCGTTGTGTTGTGTGTATGTGTGTGTGTTGTGTGTGCATGTGTGTTGTGTGTGTTGTGTATTGTGTGTGTGCGTGTATGTGTGTTGTGTGTGCATGTATGTGTGTTGTGTTGTGTGTGTGTGTTGTGTGTGCGTGTATGTTTGTGTGTGTTGTGTGTGTGTGTGTGAGAGAAATGTAAGGCTACAAGGACTACTCAATAATCAACTTGAAATTTACTCTGTCGATGTTTTGACTAGATGCTCGTCTAACCTATCAGGAACAAACAACATGTTACACTGTGTAACTATATTTTATAGTCCTAATGCTTGAACAAAGAACATGTTACATTGTGTAAATATTTTATAGTCCTAATGCTTAATTAAACCTTGAGAGGGGAGGGGCACATGAATGAGGGCTTGGACACGAGAGAGAGAACTCGTGTTGTACCTGGATAATAACTTGCCATAAATGCCGATAGTGTAACGGGAATCTATGGGACATGTTTTTGCCATTATCCGCTACAATTTTCCATTACAACCCACAGCATACTTATCTATCATCTATCAACTCCTCACCAAACCCACAGATTGAATTAGAACCAGCACCAACTCAAACCCATAGACAAAACTTGCCAAGTTTCTGAGACATGAATTCCTGTACTACCTACCTTGCCTTAGGTCTAATCTAGCAAGATAAGCTAGCTAGCTACGCACACACACAAAATCCTCAATCTTAATATTCCTGATGAAGACTAGAGCATCTAGTCGAAACATCGAGTGAATACAATTTGAAGTTGATTGAGAAGGTGATTTTAATGTCATGTCAACTGAGATCATTGGGAGTTAACATAGTGGCCTATTTCTTACCTTCATTGCTAGCGCTTAGCGTCATCCATGATCGAGAAGCTTAGGTTTGGGTAAAGCTTCAGCTGTCCGTGTGGAGCATGACAAAAGTCGTACACTGGCCAAACCTTGAAGATTGCCTTTGATATCAAGAAGCTCAAACTCCTCATCATTCTGTACTCAGATTTCTTTGCTGTAAGCATGACGTAGTGATGCATAGGTTTGTTTGCTTACCTCAATGGAGTCCATTCTCACATCAAAATAGTTTATTGTAGTCTGCATTCCTGAATATATTATACCAAGAAGGGGGTGGGGGGATGGGGAAAAAAGGGGGGGTTAAGTTTTGAAAAAATACTGAGAAAAAAAAGGAGGGGGGGGAAGGGGGAAATACAGCCAAAAAATAAATATAAGACGGGCACTGATTGGGATAGCTTGCGTCCACTAGGGTGCTGGGTGTGCTTAGCTGTAGAGTATGGGTGGTGCTGGTCATCCTATAGAGAGTGTGTTTACTGCACTCACTGATAGATCAACTCTGTGTAGATGAATCTGTGGCAGAAGCACATGGCCTCTCTTACCATTACGGGCACCCGGATGGCACAGTGTAACGATGACCTCAACTATTCCCTTAATGAGGTCGCTCACCGATTCCAGAGGAGCCAAGGAAGAGAAAGACCATGGGGTGCTCCTCATCAGCCCAGCCCATTTCCCTCCTGCGGATGGCAGCAGCTACAGCAGCGATGGGTCCTTCTTGACCGACAATATGCTCCTTCAGCCGTTTCTCCAGCGGAAACCGTCGCCGCTCTTTCAAGTTTTTCTTTTCTCTTTCTCTGTTTGTGCTGGAAAGGAGAAAAGGGAAAAAGGGAAGAGAAGGAATGGGAGGAGAAGGTGTGGTGGTGGTGGGGGGGGGGGGGGATTACAGGAATGCAAAAGGGGCACTACAACTTGTTACACATCTAGGCCACACTTGAATAATGGGCATGATGGGAAATAATGGGTGTGGTTTGGTTGTAATGGGTGTGGCAGGGGGATAATGGGTGTGGCAGGGGGATAATGAGATGACAGGTGAGTGATTTCTCGGTCCAGCATCTTTCTCTTCCTTCACCTCCCACCTATAACTATACTACTATAATTAGTGGTAGTTGCTAGCTAGAGATCTCCAGCAGCATCTTTCTCTTGCTTCATCTCCCACCTATAACTATACTACTATAACTAGTGTTAGATAGAGCTAGTTAAAGATCTCCAGCATCTTTCTCTTCTACCTCCTACCTATAACTATACTACTATAACTAGTGTTAGCTAGAGCTAGTTGCTAGCTAGAGACCTCCAGCATCTTTCAGCAGAAAACCCTAAAATGCCAGCACACATGCAGCAGACGGCTTCACTTAACCCTTTTTGGGTCCACCATTTTATTCTTCTGGTCGGCCAATACTTAGTTCTACTGCATTGTATAAGAACAAGATGTCTTACTAGGGAGATGGATGGGGGGGGGGGGGGGGGGGGGGGGGGCCTTCATAACTTTATTATAATTATTACTATTGGCAATTAATTTTGGTACCAGTTTTTGTTTCAAGAGCTTTCTAAATGGTATACTGGGTTGTAGGTCTGCACCGATGACAAGTATGCCCCTTAACCTGTGCCCTTATCACCTTAAAAATCACGGGAGTGCCTGAAGCCACTTCCCATCAAAGGTCGTGTAACAGAACCACATGACCATATTATGAGCGAGAGGTTTTTTGGGGACTAGTCAAAAGTTATGCATTCATATTTAAAAAAAATCTTCATTGACCTCCCCACTCCCCTTCCCCCCCTCCCCATCCCCTTCCATGTGGTAATCAAAAAAACTTCGCGCTCGTAACTTCTGCTAGAATTATTTGGCTCATCATTTTGGATTTTGGGGGTCGTCAAAACCACGAACAGTCTGCATTTCAAGATTTCCCCCCCTGTAGTTACTGGAAAGTGATGCCCTTCAAATGAGCTAAATGGAGCAAGATCTAATTATATATTATATGACATGAAATTATTGTGCATAAATGATTGTGTATAAATGATTGTGTGAATGTTTTTTGGTTCGATGAAACCCAGCGCCGCTATATGGCACTGTTGACAGTGACTGGGTTAATGAAAGCGTGCAGTAGGGGCTTCCTCATGCCACTGATAGTAATGTCTAGCACTTTCTAATCAGGAGCCAGAACTGCAGACAAAGGCCCCCAACTTGGACTGCACTATATGCAACAGTTTTTAGTGTCAAAAGGCAACTAATTTTGAGCTGTACAACAAGTCCAAGTGTGCAGAATCTATGGAGCTTCAAAGTCATAACTAGAGGGTTTTTTTACTTAAAAATAAAAAAGATATCACCTCGCACCCCTTAGCTTGTCAAAAAAGAGGAGGAAGGAAAAGGAGAAAAAAACTCTAGACTTCATCAATAGTTAAATCCACTCTGCATCTTCGCTGGACGCTCAGCCTTCATCTCTGCTGGATGCTCAGCCTTCATCACTGCTTGATGCTCAGCCTTCATCACTGCTAGATGCTCAGCTTTCATCACTGCTGGACACTCAGCCTTCATCACTGCTGGACGCTTAGCCTTCATCTCTGCTGGATGCTCATCCTTCATCACTGCTAGACGCTCAGCCTTCATCACTGCTAGAGATGCTCAGCCTTCATCAGGATTAAGTTAGATGAACATTCAAGCAATCAAAGAGCACAATATTCATGCTGGACTGTCCAACAGGTTGCGGTCTGAGATGATCAGCTAGCCTCCTTCAAGGACTTGGCAACATTTTCACAGGAAAACTTCACAAACCAAACAGCAGAGGAGAACAAGCTTCTCAGCAGAGGAGAACAAGCTTCTCAGCAGAGGAGAACAAGGTTCACAGCAGAGGAGAACAAGATTCACAGCAGAGGAGAACAAGGTTCACAGCAGAGGAGAACAAGGTTCTCAGCAGAGGAGAACAAGGTTCACAGCAGAGGAGAACAAGGCTCACAGTAGAGGAGAACGAGGTTCACAGCAGAGTAGAACAAGGTTCACACAGCAGAGGAGAATAAGGTTCTCAGCAGAGGTGAACAAGGTTCACAGCAGAGGAGAACAAGGTTCACAGCAGAGGAGAACAAGGTTCACAGCAGAGAAGAGAACAAGGTTCACAGCAGAGGAGAACAAGGTTCTCACTGAACAGTCATGTGAACTAGCTAGGTCGAGTCAATGAACCTTACCCTCATGACTATCCCGCATCCATGTTTTTTTCTCCACAATCGATGACCAGATAAGTCGTGGGACGAGCACTGGAAAATTTGGAATCTTCTGACACTTAATTCTTATTGAATGGATCGACAGCAAGTGTTGAGAAGGAAAGAACAGAGCTAGATAGATACGCCTTTCTAACAGTCATCGCCAACAGATACGACTGAATAATTAGAAACCACAGTTCTTATTATATAAGTAAACTGAACTTGGAAGAGGAATTTCAAGGTTCTTGATGTCTGCTGGGGTTCACTACCTTGGCAGAGGATTCAAGCACGCTGGAAGTCTATTTGGAGCTAATAGAAGCCGAAACAACCTGAAGCTATTGTAGGATGAAAAATGGGAAAAAATTCGGTCTGTGTAAACCGTAAAAGTTGTTGAACCAATATTAGCACTGCTTGTGACTACATCTCTAAGGTATTCCTTCCAATGCTGGCAACCAGACAAATTTGTAAACATGATGTCCATGCCAGACACAAGGCACTGCTCAGCAACAGTCAACCATTCATCATCCCTTCTAACTAGCATGATCCATAAACTGGACGATCTTTACGAATAAGTGATTGATTATGTCTGTGCATGGACAGACTCTTTCAGTTCCCTGGTTCCCTACCTTCACTGGTTCTCTACCTTCACTGGTTCCCTGCCTTCACTGGTTCTCTACCTTCACTGGTTCTCTACCTTCACTGGTTCTCTACCTTCACTGGTTCCCTACCTTCACTGGTCCTCTACTTTCACTGGTCCTCTACCTTCACTAGTTCTCTACCTTCACTGGTTCTCTACCTTCACTGGTTCCCTGCCTTCACTGGTTCTCTGCCTTCACTGGTTCCCTACCTTCACAGGTTCCCTACCTTCACTGGTTCCCTACGTTCCTACATTCACTGGTTCTCTACCTTCACTGGTCCTCTACCTTCACTGGTCCTCTACCTTCACTGGTCCTCTACCTTCACTGGTTCTCTACCTTCACTGTTTCCCTACCTTCACTGGTTCTCTACCTTCACTGGTTCCCTACCTTCACTGGTTCCCTACCTTCACTGGTTCCCTACCTTCACTGGTTCTCTACATTCACTAGTTCTCTACCTTCACTGGTCCTCTACCTTCACTGGTTCCCTACCTTCACTGGTTCCCTACCTTCACTGGTTCTCTACCTTCACTGGTTCTCTACCTTCACTGGTCCTCTACCTTCACTGGTTCTCTGCCTTCACTGGTTCTCTACCTTCACTGGTTCCCTACCTTCACTGGTTCCCTACCTTCACTGGTTCCCTACCTTCACTGGTTCCCTACCTTCACTGGTTCTCTACCTTCACTGGTTCTCTACCTTCACTGGTTCTCTACCTTCACTGGTCCTCTACCTTCACTGGTTCTCTGCCTTCACTGGTTCTCTACCTTCACTGGTTCCCTACCTTCACTGGTTCCCTACCTTCACTGGTTCCCTACCTTCACTGGTTCTCTACCTTCACTGGTTCCCTACCTTCACTGGTTTTCTACCTTAATTGTGTAATAGAATAATGTACCCATGGCGGGTGCAAGCAGTTTACTTGACAAATTGTCCAGTTCAGCAGCATTCTACTTTATTTTCATCTCTGTACTACATAAACAACTATTTTAAGTAGTGGCATAAAGTCAAAAAGATTGCACACAATTTCAGATTTGGGATGGGCACCATATTGCATCTTATATTTCTGCTACACATTCTACTGAACCATCCTAGCCTCTAGGCCTAGCTTAGTATCATGTATAAGGTCTAGGCCTTGCTTAGTATCATGTATAAGGTCTAGGCCTTGCTTAGTATCATGTATAAGGTCTAGGCCTTGCATAAGGTCTGGACACACGAGACTAGCATTTTAATATAGTATCTAAGGATCTATTCACAATAAAAGTGTCTAAGTTTCAGAGGTAAGTATAATGGCTTCATCCCATCATTTACAGCAGGGAGAATTCGGATATTCTTGAACATATGGATTTTTTTCCTGACCTGAACCTCACAGATGCTAATTGTTTTTTCTTAGATTGAAAATCCTATAAGAAATATATATATAATTACATGGAAGGCCATTAGAAATTCAGGGGAATTCAATGGATATATTTGTGGCACTTCTATATATATATCCTCTATATGTATATCCTCTAATAAAGAATGCACCTCCAATTATAACTGTGCAGATCAGGTTATAGAAACCGCTTTTCTAGTTTCTCCTTCAGCTGTAATGGCCTCAGGTTGATAGCATCCATTGCATAATTAGATTGTAAGCATAATTAGCTGCAGTTTGATAGAGCAATTGGCTCCATTGGAATAAGCAAGCAAAAGCCATGTTCAAGCAGGGGGGGAGGAACAGGGGGGGGCGGAGGGGGCGGCCGCCTGACCAATATTTTGGACCAACTGTATCTTGTGTTAATAATTATGGAACTGGTGCATTGTTTTCTTAAAATAGTACTATTTTACCTTACAAGTGGCCAGTCACTATATAGCTGTATTTAAAATTAACACCCACTTAACCAGTCATTGATTGTTACATGAGATGATGATGTCACTGAGTGACTTGTTTAATGATGCATGCAATACATGTGCACTGGCAGACCAGGTAAGCACTGAGCACATGGCTTTGATTTCTAGGATTGCATGACAGTCTTTCTCTGTGTGTAATCAGTCACCATGGCTTCAAATTCTGCCTCACTGTCAGCTAACACTAGCTTTCCAGAGCAGTTCCAACCAAGAAGTAGTTTTAAGTTCCCAAAGAAGAGATGTGGAAAATATGAAAGATCATTCAGAGCTGAGTGGTGTCAACAGTATTCCTGGCTTCATTATGATGTACCACTTGATTCTGCTTTTTGTTACCTATGTATGAGGGCTGAACATGGAACATGAAGGGAAGTTCTTGGAATGCACTAAGAGAGAGCCATCCTTTCTTAGCAAAGGTTACACAAATTGGAAAGAAGCAACATCCTCGTTCAAGAAACACCAGACCAGTGCCTGTCACCTGGAGGTACTTGAAGCTGTAGTTACACTCCCCAAACAGATCATTGGTAATATTGGTGAAGTATTGAGCAAAGAAAACAAGGAAGTGAAGGCAGTCAATAGAAAAATGCTTTTAACTGTTTTAGAGAATATTAAGTTCCTTGCTCGCCAGGGATTGCCACTAAGGGGTAGTCATGGCAAGGAGACTGAAAGCAATTTTATCCAACTGTTACTCCTGCGAAGTTTAGATCGTCCTGAAATTCTTGCATGGATTGATAAGAAAACCAACAAGTATACTTCGCATGATATTCAGAACGAATGTCTGCAGATTATGGCAAACAAGAAGATTATCCGGGAGGTGAGTCAAAACATTCGTGAGAGTAACTGCTTCACTATCATGGCTGATGAATGTACTGATATAGCAAACAAAGAGCAATTCACTATTTGCATTAGGTGGGTTGATGATGATCTTCAAGATCATGAAGATTTCATTGGTCTCTATGAAGTAAACAGCATAGATTCCGACACTTGCTTCCATGCCATCAAAGATACTATACTTCGGATGCCAGGTCTCAGTATCTCTCAGTGCCGTGGCCAATATTATGATGGTGCATCTAATATGAGTGACATCAGGAATGGTGTATCGGCAAAGATACTTTCGGAGGGAAAGCGTGCAGTCTACACACACTGCTATGGGAATGCTCTAAATTTGGCTGTCAGCAGTACTATAAAGCAATCCAAGGTGTGCAATGATGCCCTAGAAACAGCTTTTGAGATTTGTAATCTGATAAAGTATCCTCCAAAGCGAAATGCTGCATTTGATAGAATAAACTTGAAAATCGTGATGAAGATACTCCCATGGGCATACGAAAATTTTGCCCTACCCGGTGGACCGTTCGAGGTGAATCGATCAGCAGTATAATTGAGAATTACACCATTTTAAATCAGTTGTGGGGTGAATGTTTAGAGAAAAGATTAGACCCAGATGTAAAAGGAATAATAATTGGAGTGAAAACACAAATGGCAAAGTTTAATTTGCTGTTTGGTCTGCATCTCAGTGAACGCATCTTAAAGATTACAGATAATTTGAGCAAGACATTGCAAACAGAGTCTCTGTATGCATCAGAAGCGCAATTTATTGCGAATCATACAGTCAAAACCTTAAAAGCAATGAGGAGTGATGAGATGTCTGAGCTATTTTATAAGCATGTTCAATGTTTATGTGTTCGTACACACGTTGAAGAGCCCTCATTGCCAAGGAAAAGAAGAGCACCAAGCAGGTTCGATGTGGGTGAAGGAGATGGACAGTCCTACAGTTGAAGATCACTATCGCAAGCTCTATTTTGAAATACTGGATTTTGCTATTTCAAGCATTCAAGATCGTTTTGATCAGCCAGGGTATGCTGTCTACCAGAACCTTGAGGAAGTGTTAATGAAAGCAGTTAATAGAAATGACTACTCAACTAACTTGCAAGCTGTCTTTGACTTTTATGGTGATGACTTCAATGAGAGTGAGATTTCAACACAATTGCAAGTCTTCAAATGAACAAAGCAAGATTATCACTCTACACAAAATTCTACATTTTCTGCAAGGTCTCTCTAAAGGTCAAAGGGTTTATTACAATCAAGTTTGCTGGATAGCCAGTCTGATCCGTGTTTTTCCTTCTACAAGTGCGGCCAGTGAAAGAGGCTTTTCTGCTATGAAGTGAGTGAAGACCTACTTACGTAGTACAATGAGTTAACCAAGGTTGAACCATATTATGACTCTAAATATCTACAAGGATATGTTGGATAAAGTAGACCTTACCGATATTGCCAGTGAATTTGTTTGTGGTAGTGAACACAGACTTCGAATCTTTGGTAGCTTTAAATAAACTCGTGACTCACTGTAATTTATTAGTATTCCTTTGTCATTGAAAGTAGTTCTGTTTTCATGTTCTACCTAAATTTTTACCTGACCAATACAAAATAGCTTCCTCCACCACTGTGTTGGTATGCTTTAATGATAAGATTATTGACTATGCAACAAAAACTTGTATCTATGCAACAAAAAGTTCAATCAACTTCTATATAATATATTGTGTTTGATATAAATTGGTGTGGGTAATGGGTAATCGCAAAATATTTACAAATAATTAACATATTATTGTCAAAATCTGGGTGGGGGAGGGTGTGAACATTAGACTACTGTAAAATAAAATGATAGGGTTCTCAATGAACTCCCATCTAGCACAGTAGATTTTCTTAATTCAGAAATTTGTTTCTCTAACAATTCGCTAGATGCTCCAACCTTATTAGAACCTGACATCCTCAACAGCTAATGAAGTTCGCTCTATGCAAGAAGCTAATTTTGCTTACTCAAGGGAGCAAGGCTTTATTAGTTTTGTTTTGAGTGTTCTTGTCCAGGTGTAATTTGCCCCTCAGCGGTGTGTGAAGTTTAGAGGGGGGGGGGGGGGAATTGTCGCTAACAACCGCAAAAGTGAGTACGTGCGGGTTACACCCCTGGGTTTGCATCCGCATTTATATTTTCTTTCCAAACTGGTCGAGGGGTCAACCAGCAGCTTTGGACATCCATGTCATTTCTCCTCTCCAACGTTGGACTCTGAAAGAAGCCGCTGTCACCCAAGGCCATGCTCTCACCGTGGGGATTGAAAGGAAAAAAGCGGCCCACTCTGAGGCATGTCATGCTGTGGGTGTCGATTTCATCCCTATGGTCGTTGAGACACTGGGTGGGTGGAGTGAGGATGCCATCCATACCATCCGAGATATAGGATGCCTCCAGGGACATCGGTTGGGAATCCCACCTACCTGCCATCTGTTCCAGAGGTTAGCGGTCAACTTATGGAGGGGAGGGGTAATGCATCCCTCTGGATCCGCCGCCTCCCCATTCGATCTCCTGAGGTTGACGGTTTAATTGAGATTTTAGTAATACAATAATCGAATATCATTTAGCAATTGAATATTATCAATACTGAATATATATTGGGTAAAGTTCAATACATTAAGAAGGTCTATTTTAATTACGTCATAGTAATTCAGTCCTGCAATCTAGAGGACGCCACACTACCCCCCCTAGCAACCTAAATGGTTATGGCATGGAGGAATCATACAGGTGTCCTGATTGCACGTCCAGAGCGAGTTGTTCGAGGATGTGGAACCGGATGTTCCTGTCTGCCAGTGACTTCTGCATAGCATGGAGCAGTAGATGAAGGTTGAGGTACTGTAATTGGAGGTATTACTGCCTGGGCAGCTGTGGACTTAGATTCGGCTTCCAAAAAGGCTGGCTTGAGGCGGTCAATTGATACCGGCGTGTCAGACCTTCCATTCATGTCCAATGTGTAGAACTTGTCAGTCTTCTGCTGGACACGAAATGGTCCCTCATAGGGGCATTGTAATGGAGTCCTATGGGTATCTTGGCGGACGAACACAAACTTGCAAGTGAGCAGAGCAGTAGGTAAATGGCATGATGGCTGGCTATGGTGTGTTGTTATTGTCTGATGCAGTTTCCTTATGGCTTTCCGCAGGTGTGGCAACAACTCAGTGGAGGGATTGTCTGGCAGTGGTCCGGTTTCAAAAAACTCTCCCGGCAATCTTAATGTCTCACCACATGATGAGCAACCTAGGTCATCCTTGGGTGCTGCCGGAATGCCAAGCATGACAATGGGGAGCTCGTGCATCCAGTGTGGGCCATCCAGTCGTGCCTTTAGAGAGGCCTTGAGCTGACGATGGAATCGCTCAATGATGCCATTACTCTGTGGGTGGTAACTGGTGGTTTGGTACTTCCGTGATCCTAAGAGAGCATTGAGCTGTCCCCATAGATCGGATGTGAACTGCCGACCTCTGTCCGAAGGTATGTCAGTTGGACACCGAAACTGGCAATGTGTTCTAGAAGAGCTCTGGCACAGGATGTGGCAGTCTGTTCAGCCATTGGAAAGGCCTCTGTCCATCTGGTGAACCGATCGACTACTGTGAACAGATATTTCATGCCCCGAGACTCTGGCAGAGGGCCAACAATGTCCACGTGCAGCTGCTCAAATCTTCGGCTGAGTAATTGTCCATGTTGTAACGGAGTTCGGACATGTCGGTGCACTTTTGCCTTCTGGCATCTCATGCAGGTCTTTGCCCAGTGTCCCACATCTTTATTGATGCCATGCCAGACAAATCTGTCTACCATCATCCTACGTGAAGTACGTATGCCTGGGTGAGAGAGACCGTGGACTGTATCAAACAGTCGTCTACGCCAAGTGCGAGGACCAACGGCCTTAGTTGTCCTGTTGACTTGTCACAAAGTAGGGTGAGATCAGTGTTGGGCAGAGGCTCATCACTGAGAATAAGTTCAGTGATGGCTGTACGTGTGGCCCATACCTCTGGGTCAGTCAGTTGGTTCTGTGCCATGGCTATGAAGTCCACTTCTGGCATATGGATGGCAGTTATGTCCAAAGAGCCTGTCAGTTGATTGTGGCTCCTCGGTTGGGCTTCCGCCCGGAAACACTCTGGAAAGCGCATCTGCTGCCGCATTGTCTTTCCCACTGATGTGTTGGACGTCGCTAGTGAATTCGCTGACATAGGCAAGGTGGCGCTGTTGTCTTGGGGTATACTTGTCAGCCTGTTTGGCAAAAGCAAAGGTTAATGCTTTGTGGTCTGTGTAGAGGACGAAAGGTCTGCCTTCAACAAAGTAGAGAAAGTGGCGTACCGCCAGGTACATTGCCAGCAGTTCACGATCAAATGCACTATACCGGGATTGAGCTGGATCCAGCTGTTTGGAGAAGGCAATGGGGCGCCAATCTCCGTCCAAGAATTTTTCGAGGACTCCGCCAACAGCTGTATCTGAAGCATCGACTTTGATGCTGGTGGGTGCATTGTGGCTTGAGCGTGCTAAAAGGGCTGCAGATGAAAGTCCAGCCTTGGCCGCTTCGAAGACCGTCTGGAGTTTCTCAGACCAACGGAACGGCTTTGTGTGCACAGCCTCGTGCATGGGCCATACCCTCCCTCCCCCTCCTGAAATTTATTTTTTGTTTGTTATTATTGTACACTGCTACATCTTGCCCCAAGTTATTCTATACTGCTACATCTTGCCCCAAGTTATTGTAAACTGTTACATCTTGCTCCAAGTTATTGTCCGCTGCCACATCTTGCCCCAAATTATTGTACACTAGATCAGCTGCATGTGGAATGAAATGGGTGGTAAAAATTGATCATGCCAAGCCACTCCAGCATGCTCTTGGTGGTGATTGGTGCAGGGAAATTTTTTATGGCTTGAACTCTGTCAGGAAGTGGTGCTGCACCCTTTGCTGAGACACGGTGCCCTAAGAAGTCCAAACTGCTGACTCCAAACACACATTTTTTTGGTTCACCACAAGTCCATGCTTGGCCAGACGTTTAAAAAACATTCTGAGATGTCGACGGAACTCGGATGCCGTCTCACTGGCCACCAGTACATTGTCTAGGTAGACGAAAAGGAAACTCTCCAAACCAGAACATACCTGATCCATAAATCGCTGAAATGTTTGTGCTGCATTTTTAAGTCCAAACGGCATTCTCAAATATTCAAATAGCCCAAACGGTGTGATCACGGCCGTTTTTGGAATGTCCTGAGGCCGAACAGGTATCTTATGGAAACCTTTAACCAGGTCAATCTTGCTGAAGAAGTTCTTGCCGTGAAGGTTGGCTGCAAAATCCTGGACATGTGGGACAGGATAACAGTCAGGCTGGGTCTTCTCATTCAATTGGCGGTAGTCGCCACATGGGCGCCATGATCCATCAGGCTTAGGGACAAGTTGCAAGGGTGAAGCCCAATGGCTGTCAGAGCGGCGAACGATGCCCAAGTTTTCCATGGCCAAGAACTTCCTCCTTGCTACAGCCAATTTAGCAGGTTATAGGCGCCGTGCTTTGGCATGCGAAGGTGGTCGGTCATCTGTTTGGATGTGGTGGTGTACACCATGTTTGATGTTTGTGGTGGAAAAGTGGGGGAGAGTGTGAGTGTGGGAAACTCTGAGAGGATGACAGCAAGGGTGTCATCTGCTGTGCCTTTTTCTGCACTGTTAACTACAGCCAGTTGGTGCAGGCCTCGAAATCTTGTTGCAAGGTTGTTGGGGGCTAACTGAGTTGGCATGGTCTCGTAGGTGCTGACGTCAACCAAGCGTCTGTTCTTGCAGTCAATGAGTAGGTTCTCATTGCAAAATAAGTTAGCACCGAGAATTGGCTGTGTCACATCTGCGAGGAGAAATTCACAGGTGAAATGGCGTGGGGCAAATTGTAGTGACATTGTGCGCTTCCCGAAGGTCATGATGTGGGACCCATTGGCCGCAATTAGGCTTTCACCATGTTGACCAGCCCGTTTGTCAAGTTTGGATGCAGGGAACACACTAATCTGGGCTCCTGAATCAACAAGGAAGCGCCGGGATGAGTTCTGGTCATACATGTAAAAGAGGCGATTAGGATTGTTTGTTTGAAGGCCAGACGCGGACTCCACTAGCGCCCGGCCAAGCAGTTTTCCGATGGATCAATGTATGTGATCGCTTTTTGTGTCTGATGTTGAAACTTGCAGGGTTTGACGCACCTGTGGGAATTTTGTCCAAACTTGAGGTGGTACCAACAAAATCCAGTGTCAGAGTCAGAGTCAGAACCCGATGGTCTCTTGGGTTTCTTCTGACTCTGGTATTGAGAACTTCCTGCTGTTTTCGTCATTCTAGCTGGGTTCCCAACGAATGTAGTAATCGCTGGTAATGCTGACTGACCTTCCATGATGGCATCTGCTCTCTCAGCCAATTCTTCCAGGGTGCCTGTTCTGCCATCAAGCTGCATTCGTACACGCTCAAGTAGGTGCATGAGGAAACCTTGGCGAAAGATGTCTTCGGCATTGAAGAGGCCACGAAGGTGGTTAAACAGGTCTGAAGGGCGCCTGTCACCTAGGTTGCAGGCTTCACAGCTGGAGAAAAAGGCCATGGCCTTCTTCTGAGCTGTCTGTCCATAGATCCTTAGCACAGCTGTCTTGATGTACTCATACTTGTCGGTGTCTGGAGTCTTCTGCAGCGTATACCGCATGCGTTTCTGTACTGTCTTATCGAACCGGCCTACAATATAGTAGTACTTAGTAATATCAGCTGTAATGCCTCGAAGGTGGAACTGCGCCTCATCAGCGAGGAACCAGTAATCAGGGTCATCGAGGTCTAGCTCAGGAAGCTCAATCCTGGCTGCATTTACTTGTGGAGCATGCGCCTGGGGATGTGCTGTATCGTATCGTGGGCTGCTTGTGCAGCTACTACTGCGGCGATAATGTCATCCTTGCCTGGCACTGCGGCTGCCAGATCGGCAACGAGCTTTGCTTGAGTTGTGAGATCCATAGGTAAAGGGACACTTCTGACCTGATGTCTGTCCTAGTTTTTACTGGAGCAGTGGAGGACAGTCGGTAGAGGGGGCTTTTTCTCGACGGAGTCACCATTTAGCAATAATATATATTGGGTAAAGTTCAATACATTAAGAAAGTCTACTTTAATTACGTCATAGTAATTCAGTCCTGCTATCTAGAGGATGCCACAGTAAAAAACCCAAAAAATAAATAAAAATCTAGTGTCGTTATGTGCAGAGGCTCAATTAGAGTATAATAAGCGCAGGAGTTTTCAGCCAGGAGCAGTTTTCAGTCACTTTGGCTTTCGACTGAATTTGTACTCTGTACTTCTAAATAACAATTGAAATGATGCCATTAGGCAATATTGAAACGATTAAGCTTCTCTTGAGCTTTTGATGATCGTTGTTGTAGCTGCAAAGCGGCGAAGTTGAAGATCAGGTCAGCGAACGCACAGCTGAAAAAACACGTATTTTAAGGTAGCTAAGAGTGTGGTCCATAAACTTGCCTATAGAGGCTTTGTAAAACGCTTTGGCTAGCTACAATTATCCACAGATGCTCAAGGGCAAGGAGAATGACCCTCACAAGAGGAAAGGAGCCAAGGGAACCTATAGAAACTGGCCTCAAGATGTCATGAAAAAGGCTCTGGTTGATTGCAATTTGGGCATGGCAGGGAGTGCGTCAGTCAGCTAAACTCAATGGTGTTCCAAGGGGTAAATTGACTCACTAATTCAATTCCTTTTGTGTTTTGTTTTGTTATTAGTATCCATGATTATTTATAGGAACTTTACAAAGCAAGTTTAAGTTGTGTATTCCAGCTGACTCTCGATCTGGGCCTGCCCCAATTTTATCCATTGACAAGGAACAGGCTCTTGTTGAATGGGTATCCCATATGAACAAAATAGGTTATGGTCGTACGAGGGATCAACTTACAATTGTAGGCTATCCTAGACAAGGATGGACGACCCAATCCCTTTACGGACAATCGCCCTGGAAGATTCTGGCTACTAGGTTTTATGAACCGGCACTCCGAGTTAACTGTAAGAAAATTAGGCAACAGTTGTGCAATTTCATGTACCCCTTTAGTTCTTGACAAGTGGTTTGGAGAATTTAAAGAATTCCTAGAGGAACTTAAGATTCTAGATTGTCCCATCTGCTTTATACAACTGTGATGAGAGTGGATTTCCCCTTACGGCACGAACAGGGAAAGTACTTGCTCCTGTTGGTTGTAAGTCCATAAAAAAGTGAGCAGTGGCAGCAAATAACTACCCTTGCCTGTTATAATGCTGCAGGAGAAGCCATCCCTCCTTACCATGTTTTTCCTGGTGAGCGTTTTAAGCAGAATCCTATACAAGATGCTGTGCCAAATTCATATTTTGGTCAAAGTGATAATGGCTGTATGACCACACAACTCTTGGTTGGGTAATCACTTTGTAATCACTCTGGGTCTCACATTGACATTGAAGTCTCTAAACTTGCTATATATAGAGAACCATCTTGTTGTACTGCTTCCCACCTCATGCTTGCCAACGTACCTGTCCAATTAATTTTACACTTTTCTAACCAACTAAGGTGTACTTTTTAATAACACAGTTTCTACTTTATGAAACAAGTCAATATTTTGCATGGCTCTTCCCAGATAACATATCTATGTATGTGTGAAATCTTGTTTCCATGGCAACCTATATTACCATAATATGGCTTCCCTTAGTCAGCAATATGAAATTTCTCTTTAAAGATTCTGTGGTTTGACCACTGACCTCATTATCAACACCTACATTATCAACACCTACAAGACTGTACAAAAATGTGTAAGACAGATGTTTTGAAAATTTCAAATAATTGAGTATTTAGAAATTATTTTCATTCAACAATAATTCAAAAATCTATATAAATTCATACCTTAACCCCCAAAATCAAAAATCACATATATACATCAGGAAAAAAACAAGCCTAAAAGAACTGTAAGACAGATTCTTAAAATAATGATATTTGACAAAATTACGACCAATAAACTAGTGCACATTTTCAGAAAAAATCCTACGATGAGACTTATAGGTTTCCAATGCATTTTCGACTTCTGTTCCAGCCTTGCATCCTCCTCTATATGCCTTTTCATAGTCATGAGTCACGTGCTTTGCGGAAATACTTCCTAATGTTGTCGAGGGTAACTGATTGAAGGGCGGGCTCTATAATGCTCCGTAGTCCAGGAAACGTGAAATTTGTGTACATACGTGTGTATCGTTTATCGTTTAGCTTGACCCCACACATGTTCTATTGGATTCATTTCACAATGAAACTTCGGGATGAAATGCACTTTGTGCCTGTCCAGAAAAAAGCATTCAACAACAGTTTTTTTCATTGCAAAAGTCTTCATGGTTGGCCAAGATCGTTCGCATATCATCTGTTGTAGTGTTTATTCCCCGTTCCTCTTAAATCACCTTCATGCCCTTTGGAACCCCAGCAGCAGACACCATTGTTTGCTTCCTACCTGCCCACATTGTGTCATGCATCACATTTTGCTTACCCCCTGGCTTTACATTCATGTTGTTCACATTCAGAGCATCAGGTGGAAAAGCTCAGTGGTAGCTGCTTTGATTGAACAGCCAAATGACTGTGTGCATTGCAGGGTTGTATTTATAATGAGCAATTTTGTAGGCCTTCTCTATTTGGTCCATAAACTTCTCACCAGTCCAGTATCCTTCCCTGGCCGATCCATACTCGAACAACTCTCTCGCTTCCTGTGGATAGTCAGGCTCAGATCTTCTTGCCTGTTCCAATTCCTCCAGTGAGAGACGTAAATATCCAGTATGTTCCTCAAAAAGTCGCTGACCATAATGCCTGACCCTCTTGTCTTGGGAAGAATAGCAGGTTTGTCAATTATCCCCCTCATCCACGTCTATTTATTTATTGCTTTACAGTTCAGATATGTTTACAGTACAGATATGTGATGACATGAGACATAACGAGATTGTTGAACGAGATTGTTGAACTATGATTGTGCACTGAAGGACTACTAGCTAAAACTAGCATCCATTAACTATAATTATGAAAAGATTAACAGGGGATAAGACATACATTGAGAATAGAAGGTGATGGGTGGTGTGAACAGTTGTTGCAGGGGCAGATATAGTGAAAGGAACAGGGATTTGCAGATGAAAAATTACTCTTGAAGTGAGACAAAGCGAGTACGAACTTGCTTAATGAGAGTATAGGAAGTGAGTTCCATAGTCTTGGAATCCGATTGAAGTAAAAGTGCCCGTGGGTGCTTGATCTTGTGTACGTGTGCTTTGGTTTAGCTGAGCCTTTTGATCATGTATTACAGTTGGCGAAGGAAATGTAGTTATTGATATTGAAGGTTGAGTTGACGTTCTTGACGGAATTAGTTAGAAACTTGATGTCAGCCAGTTCAAACTCCATCATTAGCGGAAGTATGTTGAGATTTTCAAGGCGAACTTTGTAGTCAGATTGATAATCATTGAGAATAAATTTGGTTGAATATTTTCCAGGTTTATTATGTCTTTAGTAAGGTTAGGGCGCCAAAGCTGGGAACAATAAATCAACCTTGATTTGATCAGTGATAAGTATAGGGATTTTTTGGCACTAATTGAGGCTGAAGCACTGAAGTGACGGAGAAGAAGACCGAGCAATCTGTATACCTTAGATGTCAGATAAAGGTAGTGTTCACTCCATGTTAAGTCTGTGGAAAGAATGATACCAAGGTCTTGGTGTGATTTTTTTGTGGCGATGTCAAGGGAACTAATGTTATAGTAAGTAGGGGTGACATCTTCGTTGACATCTTTGTTGCCAGGAAACTCAGGTGGACGAATTTGGATTCATTAAAGGCCAGGCTCCAATTCTTACTCCAGTCAAAAATGGAGTCAATATCCAGTTGTAGTAGATCCTTGTCCAAGACAGAGTTGATTGGGCGAAAGCATGGAAGAGTTAGAAGTTAGAAGTAGATAAAGGAAGGTCATTAATGAAGGTCATTAATGAAAAGAAGGAATAATAAAGGGCCTAAAATGCTGCCTTGAGGCACACCTGATACTACAGGTAGCAGGTCAGAATGCAGGTTATTAATGGTTACACATTGAGCTCTACCTGTGAGGTAAGCTTGAAACCAAAGCCATAAGTTTCCAGATATTCCTATGAGTCTAAGTTTTAACAAGAGTTCCTTATGTGGAACACTATCAAAAGCTTTTTCGAAGTCCATATAAATAACATCTACCTGATTTTTCTTGTCATTGCACTCATAGATTGTACTAAAGAGAGTTAAAGCTGCTGTGGGGTTGATCGCGGTTTCAGAAAACCAAATTGTGTTGCCGAGATGGAGCCAAGGATGGAATCAATGCATTTATTATAAATGATTTTTTCCAGAACTTTTGAGACAGTGCAAATGAGGGAGATAGGTCTGTAAATGCTTGCTTGGGATTTGTCGCCCGACTTGTATATGGGTGTGATGGAATGAGTACGCCACTCTCTTGGGAGTGCATGTTTGGAGATTGTGAGGTTGAACAAGTGTAAGAAAGGTTCATAGAGTGCTACTGCACATGATTTCAATAATTATGTTTGGACCAATGCCGTCTACTCCCATTACTTTTTTGGTGTCTAAGGAGCTTAGAGCTACATATACATCAAAATCAGTGATTGAGATATTCTCTAGAAAAGAGTCATGCAGGGACCCTTTATCTTCAAGTAATGAAGTGGTAAAATTGCTGTTAGTAAACACAGAGTGGAAATAGTGAGAGGCTTTCGAGTAGTCTGCTGAAGCACTAGAAGAGCCATTGCTCACTGTGTGAGGAATATTGTTGGAGTCTGTTAGGGACCTAGGGACCTCAAATATTTGTATGTTTGAGTTGTTTGAATGGGAAAGTTCATGAATCAGTTTAGACTCGTAGGGCGCATACTTAAGATCATCTTTCAATTGAATTTCTAACTGAATTATTTTGTCAAGGAGAGATCGGGTAGGATGGGATCTATTTCTTCTTTTCAGAGTGCGGAGGCAATTGTACTTGTGCTGTAGATGTTTAGTAATCCATTTGGGACGTTGTTTTGCTCTTAATTTGACTTTGGGGATAAACAGAGGCATAGCATTTAAAATTGCGTTTTTGATATAGGCCCAGATCTGCTCCACGTCTTCAGACAGTAAGCAAGAGCCGAAGTCAGCTTCCAAAAGATAAGAGCTAAGGCCGAAAAAATCAGCCTTTGAGTAGTCATAAACCAACTTTGGAGTTGTTTTTTAGTACAGCCTGCAACGAGGTGTTGGCAAGGAAGGAGATTGGGAAGTGGTCAGTGGGGAATGGAACCTGGTCGTTAGATAGAACAGTAACATCATGCACACGTACATCTTCATTAGTTAAAACCAGATCTAATATGTTACCTTTAGTGTGAGTAGGAACTGTGACAAGCTGCATGAGATTGAGAGAAAACACAAGGTCGCAAAGAGAATTGGAGTATGTTGTGGACCCTTTGAGGGCAGACCAATTTATGTCTGGAGCATTGAAGTCACCAACAAGAATGATAGAAGCAGAGAGTGCAGGAAGAGTATTTAGATAGTTGATCAGATTTTCAAGATAGGCATTTGGGGGAGAAGAGACTAAAGTGAGAAGAATGGGATGCTGGAAACAGAAAGAGATAGTGATGACCTCAAGGGAAGCAGGAGAAGACATAAGCTTACAGGGAATTTCTTCCCTGACAGCTATCAGGACTCCACCCCCTCTAGTGTCCCGGTCCTTTCTGAAAATAGTGAAACCTGTCTGGATGATTTCATTGTTATATATGTTGGACGAGAGCCAAGTTTCAGAGAAGCAGTAGATAAAATAGTCGGATGAGAGAATAAAAGATTGTAGAGAAGTAAGCTTATTTACAAGACTACGAGTATTAAGTACACACACTTGGAGGGGGTGTTTTTTTATCTAGTCAGGATGTATTGGGTGGTAAAGTACTGGGTGGTAAAGTACTCCCCCCTCTCATTTCCTCACCAGCATATACAGCGTATACACCTTCGACAGCTTCTGAAGTGTAACTGGATGTGAAACTGGATTGAAGCTTCGTGACTTTTCCTTTTCTTATGATCCATGTTTGATCCTTGTTGTTGGCTCTTTTCTTTTTCAGTTCCTGACATAGCTCATACTGTTTTCTTCTCTTGTGAGATCCGGTTGAATAAACACTTTCTGGAAAGCAGTGACGCATAGGACTTGGGATCCATCTTCACGTCTTTTCCCAATTTTCCTCACACTTACTTGGGCCTCATCCAGCGATACATCCAGTGCGTCAGATATCTCTTTCACAGTTTCTTCATGTTCTTTTCCATTTTCTGGTTTAGTTCCTATAATGATGACGTTGTTGGATCTGTCCTTCTGAAGATGTTCTTCTCTTTTAAGGTCTCGAGAGAGCTTGGCCATGTTGGTAGGAATTCCACTGCTGGCAACATCTGCATAGGTTAATTCATTGGTTGGGAGAGGGGCTGAGATTTGT
Organism: Cladorhizidae sp. MBARI D1340-BT2; assembly: GCA_028752905.1. NCBI lineage: Eukaryota > Metazoa > Porifera > Demospongiae > Poecilosclerida > Cladorhizidae > Cladorhizidae sp. MBARI D1340-BT2. The sequence goes on from JAQNBH010000017.1 coordinate 6,702,965, forward strand.
TTTTTTCCTATTTCCTTTTTTATTTCTTGTAAAACCTCCTTTGTAGCTACAAGCTCAGCCTTCAGTGCCATGGACTCTTCCTCCAAGCTTGCTATTTTGTTACAGCACAGAAACCACAGAAGAAGTCTTTTTGTCGAACCTTCTTACCCTGCTTAGTTGGTATCCATACATCAACCCATATTCCGCATTAATTGGTGCATTCAACTAGAGAGTTTGATCCATCCGCCTTCTTCTTGCTAGCCATCTTCTGACTTGGCCCCACCAGACACTCTATTTTGGGTGAGTGTAAAGGTAGCAGGAGGTTTGCCAAGTTTAGGATGTAATGGGGTGGGCAGGCCGACTAATAATAAGGATGATCATAAGCTCTAAATGGAGATTCACTATTTAGAGCTGAGAGCTTAATACTAACTTCCTGGAGATGAGACGCTAGACTAACTGACCATACTAGCTTACAGAAACACTAGCTAACAAAACTAGCTAGCTAGCTACTTAATTTCAATATTGGTGCGTAGTTCAGAACTAATGGCATTATTGTTTGGTGGGTTTCTCATATCATAATTTCGACTGGCATGGGAACGAACTTTGAAAGTATCAACTTTAGTGAACAGCTTCAAAGCTACTGGTCTTTGTCCTTTAAACCATTTGGCAATAAAGGATGATGTAGTTGGACTTGCTATTGTGTATCGAAGTCTTGAAGGTGTGGGGACCAAGAGGAGGATGGAAAAGAGGAGGAGGGTGGTGAGGGGGGAAATGTGGGCGATGTGAGTAAGAAGATGGATGCTGAAGACAAGGAGGTGATTGGTGAGGACAACATAGTTGATGGAGGAGACCAGGAGATTGATGGCAATGGTCAAGAAGTAGATGACAAGTTAGAGCTTGTAAAGACTCTTGAAGACCTGGAAGCAGCAATGACACTTAATGATATTGAATGTTTCAATCGTCGACTAGAGGAAGGCTTTGATCTTTCAACTGATACACTGTATACTCGGTGGAAAGAGATGAAGGTACGCATATCAAATGCTAGAGAACAACAAAATCTCTCTACCACTGAAGAAAGCACCTATGAACAAAAAAGCTCCTTCCTGCTCATCACCACCTGGATTACCACAGAGTACACTACATCGTGAAAATAAGGTTTCACCTGAAGTCTTATCCTACCCAAAGGCTAAGTCGATAAAAGGGAAACAAAGGGCTAACAAAGATTGTATCCCTAGGCATTTGACTTCTGACCAATTCATCCTGCTGTGTGAAGAAAAGGAGAGAAAGAAGCAAGACGAAGAGGATGAGAAACAAAGGAAAAACTTGGAGAGAGAAGAGAAGGTTACATTGAGGAAAAGGCAAGAAGAAGAAAAAACCAAAGTTAGGAAGCAGAAGCAAGAAGAAAGAGCCAAGATAAATGACGAAGAACAACAAAGAAAGCAGGAACGTAAACTTGAAAATGAACAGAAGCGACAAGAGCGACAAAACTACTGCCAAGGGAAGAAACAAAATTCCTGCTAGTCAAGTGATGAAATTCCTTCAACCTCGGGTCAGTCTTTAATCACTGAAGGAACTTCTACCACTAGAGATGAGCCAAGGATTAAGCGACACAAGTTGAATGTAAACACTTCATGTTGTGCTCTTTGTGGTACGCATGAAGACAGCTCAGATGCTGAGGAAAACTGGGTATATACAGTGTAGCAATTGTCAAAGATGGTACAAAGTTTGTTGCGTTGATATTGTGTTGGAAGAAATTGAAGATTTGGAATGGTTTTGTAATTTTTGTGTTTGAACACTCGACGTGATTTGATATAATATTTCAAAGCTCTTTTCTATGTATATATATATATTATATTATAATGACCATATTGAGTGGGTTAAAATATTCCAAAAAGGGTGTGACTGAAAACTCCAACAACCGGCCTGCCTTGACTGCTTGTCATTAAGTGTTAGTATTGAAAGTGAATTATTTATCCTGATTCCTTAAGTGTTAAGTTATATTTTAATAGTTAATTTTAATTTTTTAAAGTTTTTTTAACAGCGCCAAATTTAAAAAAAAGTGTACATATTATAATGTGTAAGTTACAATGCAAGTTTGAGAATCAATCATTCTACAGCAATCTTTGGCGAAACTGTGCAATTTTGAAGGTGCTATATATATCCTGCTTGACCACAAAATTTACACACACATATTGGATGAGGAGTATGAAAAGAAGATTATTTGTACACAATTTGAAGTGGAAACCATGACACGAGTATCTTGTAATTGCATGACGATTATCCCTATTTCCCTTACTCCATTCCCTATTTACCATGCCTACCGATTGATAAAACTCAAGAGGGATAGCACAAATCTTCTCAGTGTATGAATGGAAATGGGAGGCTAAAGCAGGAGTGAGCTTTAAGGCAGGGATAGATAAATATAGGTTCTGAGTGAGAGGCTCCTCGTGACAAAGGGACAGCACCAGCCTATTCTTGGTGTTTACAGGTAGATCCAAACATTTCTTCAGGTATGTTGTTTTCACCTTATCTATGATCTGAAAGTCTCTTTCCTTCAGATGTTCCCAGAAAGTCGAGATGGCATAGGTGATAATGGGACGAATTTTAATTCCAAAAAGTCTAATTGCACAGTCGAGAGAAAGAAGACAGAGATTCTTAATAGAGAATGTAGCTGAGGAACAGGCAGTATATTTCTTAGATAAGTGTTGACTGAAAGAGAGGGTAGGAGTCAGGGTTATACCCAGATACTCATAGGATGCTGTCATTGGGATGTTTGCTGATCCGTATGTGAAAGTGTCTGCTTGAGCAAGTCTGCCTCCCCTACGAAATTTGAGAATTTTTGTTTTCAGTACATTTACTTCAATTTTGTTTCTTGAACACCAGGTGCAGAGAATGTCAAGAGCTCCCTGAATTGGTCCTCGTTCAAGACTAAAAATCACAATGTCATCTGCCCAAGCCTGAATATTACCCCCTTTTATTTCAGCAAGTTTCTGGACCACATCTGTTGTGTATGCAATGAACAATTCGGGGCTGAGTGAGTCTCCTTGGAGAACACCTCTTGTCTGTAGAATTGGATCAGTTGAGCGTAGACCATCCTGTATACAAATGAAATTTTCTTTCAATAGAGAGAAAATTGAGCGAAGAATTGGTCCTTTTTGAAGAAATTGTTCATGCAACTTCCTCAATAAGATGTTCCGGTGCACGCTGTCGAAAGCCTTTTTGAAATCTACAAAGAGCCTATAGAGAGGCATACAAGGTATATCTAGAGCTGTAGTAGCTGCCTCAATGAGGGATTTTCCGTAGACTGCCCGTGGCGAAACCCAAATTGCTCAACTGGTAGAATGGGATCCATGACGGGTCGAATTCTCCTTGTTTTGAGAAAACCTTTGCTGGATTGCAGATGATTGCAATTCTTAGGATCAGTCCTTTCTCCTTTATTCTTATAAAGGATTTTCATTGTATTGGTTTTCCACACTTGTGGTATTTCCCCATTATAAAGGCAACAATTGAAGAGGTCCGTCCAAAGGTCTATTGCTACCTCTGCTGATTATTTCAATACTTCATTACTAAGGTTATCATGGCTCACAGCCTTCTTATTTTTTTGGCTTGAATGACTTTATAAACCTCTCTCTCTGAGAAGGGCTGATTATACTGCTCATCTACACCTCTTGAAATAAGCCTCCGGAGTTAGTGATATCATTAAAAGGATTGAGGAGTGATTTAAAGTGAGTTGTCAGTGTCTCCAAGGGAATTGGGACAGCCGAATTTAAAGACTTCTTGGATATCGGAAGTCTTCAGCTTCTCTGACAATCCTTTCTGCTTGAAAAGCATCATACTCATTCTTTCTTAGATCTTTGTAACACTTCCTCCACTTACAGTACAGGGATCTAATCCAGATTTTACGAGGTGTAGAAGGTGCATAGTATAACATCTCATCTCTCCGCACTCTCTATCATGCCATGCTTTCCATTTCCTCATTCTGCAGTGATTGCACAATCAATCAGTGCTGATCTGAAGACCTGTAGACCATCATCAATATAACCTTCTGAGAATTTCTTTCTTGATTCCTCCAAATATTGGCGGTTAATAAATTTCATCATATCAATACCTCGTGGAGTGAGAGGTTTAGTGGGCTGTGTTTGCACTTCATGTTGTAAAACCATTGTCCATGTTGCTATAATGGGGAGATGTTTCCTCATTGTTGAGTTACCCTGTGAAATATGAATTTGTGATGTTTGAGGAGTGGAGAAAATTAGGTCTATGGTACTAGTTCCATTGTGACGTATGTATGTCCATTGCGATGTATGTATGTCCATTGCGTTGGATCACTTCTTAGTTCAAGGGAATTGTCTCTCATAACTTGAAGCAGAGCTTGCAATTTTGGTGAATCCTTTTTGTCTGCATGGTCTCCTCCAGCAATAATCAGATTTCCTACACTGGAAACCTCGTTTAAAATCTCAGAAGTGAATCTGTTACTTCTTCTTTAGGAATGGTGGGTGACATGTAAGAAGCAATAAGGGTTCCTATGGAGGTCGACACTGCTATTGATAGGTCATTCCTGCATATGAAGGTTGGGTTAAGCCATGGTTTCACTGCTATCATGATGCCACCACTTGGTCGTCCCCGAGCTACGGCTGAAGTAGCACAATTATCAAAAGTGTAGAACCCAAGAATAGATGAGGGCTTTGTTTCAAAAGTTTCACATAACATAAGAATGTCATGGGCTTTGAAAATATCCACCTCCTCTGTCTTAGTTAATAGAGACTTTAAACCCTCCAAATTCCAGAGGAGCATGGATACGGTCTTCTGTGTAGGAGAGGAGGGTAAAGGGATTGTAGCAGGGGGGGAAGAGAAAGTAGAAGGAGAAGGAGGAGGAGGAGGTGGATAAGGTGAATGAGAATAAGGAGGGGAATACGAAGGAGAATATGGAGAATAAGGAGCGAAAGAAGGGGGAGAAGGAGAATAAGAATAAGGAGGAGTAGGAGAAGGAGATGAAGAAGGAGATAAGCCTAGTCATGTTCCTCCTTCCCTAGCTCCTCGCTCAATGACTTCTCCGTGTCGGATGACCCAGTTCAGCTCTAGCTTATCCTTCCTCAGTTTTCTAATTCGAACACTGAGATGATACTCTTCTTCCGCCTGTGCTCTAGTTAAATCCGGATGTATATACACGTCTTTCCATGCAGCTTCCTGGCGGAGGAGCTTGGCGTTTTGCAGGAATTCTCGCCTTTCATCTTCATCAACATTCACTATGAGACGAACTGGTTTATTTTAATAGCTTAAATAAATAACCTTATAAAAAGGGAAAGCTGGAAAAACTGCAGCGTAATATGCAAGTCTTTCTTAGGTGGCTGAAAACTTCTACCATTACTATACCCATCACTCTTGAAACTGTTAGTGATGTACTCGTATTTGTCGGAAATGCTTTTGCATGTGCTTCACCCTTTGCATTGCGTTGCTGAACAATGTGCAAGGTAAATAGTTTGTGCATGCTAGCAAGCATGTACTACGTAAAGGTATTTTAGCCAACATCTTGTCTCCTACAGGTCAAACAAATGGTGAGTGCAGCACAGACGGCGAAATAAAACTTGTTGGTGGAACTAACGCACTCGGTGGAAGAGTTGAATTTTGTGCGAACGGAACCTGGGGTACTGTTTGCGACGAGGTCTGCAGTGGAACTGTATTGTACGGTATTCACATGTGATGGCGTGGTCTGCAGTGGAACTGTATTGTATGGTATTCACATGTGATGGCGTGGTCTGCAGTGGAACTGTATTGTATGGTATTCACATGTGGTAGCATGGTCTGCAGTGGAACTGTATTGTATGGTATTAACATGTGGTAGCATGGTCTGCAGTGGAACTGTATTGTATGGTATTAACATGTGATAGCATGGTCTGCAGTGGAACTGTATTGTATGGTATTAACATGTGGTAGCATGGTCTGCAGTGGAACTGTATTGTATGGTATTAACATGTGGTAGCATGGTCTGCAGTGGAACTGTATTGTATGGTATTAACATGTGATAGCATGGTTTGCAGTGGAACTGTATTGTATGGTATTCACATGTGATAGCATGGTCTGTAGTGGAACTGTATTGTATGGTATTCACATGTGATGGCATGGTCTGCAGTGGAACTGTATTATATGGTATTAACAAGTGATAGCAGTGGAACCGTATTTTATGGTATTTACATGTGGTAGCTGGTCAGCAGTGAAATTTGTTATAATACCCCTTGTATTGTAGAGGGGACAGCTTTGCCTCGTGCAATCAATTCTCCATCCACACCAATTCCGCATAGCGAAGACCCTTTTAGGCAGTGCCAGACAAATTCCAATTCAAACACGCAGTCTCTACATGTGTTGTGACTTTGTACCTGTGGCATTTTCTTCACCACCAACTCCCAATGCGATAAAACTTATGCCTACTTAACACTAAATGCCTTAAAAAGGCAGAGAGGAAATGTCACCTTTGCAATGGAGTTCTCCCGAAGTAACTTGATCCTATCATTGGTTGCGTAATCAGAGGGAATGCAGCCTCTGTTGTTCTCTAGAGTTGGGTCAGCGCCATGCTCAAGCAAGACCTTCACGATCTCAGGGTCATCTAGAAGTATGGCATAGTGCAGCGGAATGAACCCTGAGTAGCTGATGTAATGGTCAATATTGGAACAGAAGTCAGAGTCCTTTATGTAGGCAACTGGACAGAAGAAGGAGGAGGAGGAGGGGAGGAGGAGGGGAGGAGGAGGGTTGGAGGAGAAGGAGAGGAGGAGGGGAGGAGGAGGGGAAGGAGAGGGCAAGGGTGAGGGGAGGAGAATGAGGATTAGATACTTGCTGGATAAGAACATTTGAGGGGCTAGGACACGCATGATGCTTTTGGTTAAAGAAAGTCGATAAGACGATGATCTTCTCAATAGTTTTACTCACTTGACGTTTTGACAAATGATCTATTCCTGATGGAGGGTGGAGCATCTAGTCTTAATCTCATTATTCCTGATGAAGGGTAGAGCATCTAGTCATTATTCCTGATGAAGGCTAGAGCATCTAGTCATTATTCCTGAATGCTAGAGCATCTAGTCATTATTCCTGATGAAGGCTCGAGCATCTAGTCATTGTTCCTGATGAAGGCTAGAGCATTTAGTCATTATTCCTGATGAAGGCTAGAGCATCTAGTCATTATTCCTGATGAAGGCTAAAGCATCTTGTCATTATTCCTGATGAAGGCTAGAGCATCTAGTCATTATTCCTGATGAAGGCTAGAGCATCTAGTCATTATTCCTGATGAAGGCTAGTGCATCTAGTCATTATTCCTGATGAAGGCTAGAGCATTTAGTCATTATTCCTGATGAAGGCTAGAGCATCTAGTCATTATTCCTGATGAAGGCTAGATCATCTCGTCCAAACAGAGAGAGAGTAAATTTCAAGTTGATTACTGAGGTCATTGTAATTTCATTATGTCAACTGAGAGTTCATTAAGAATAAATTACAACTCTGTTATATCTAGTGACTACTATTACTATTTGGGGTGGAGGGGGGTGTTAATATAATAGGAGATCGATATCACTCCTAAGGCCATTCTAAAAATGGCCTGACTATACACCAATGTGGAACAAGTGGTCAATCTTCAGCACCAGTAGTAGTGTGTGATATTAAAATGTGTGACTTCTAAAGAATACTTGATCTCACCACACACATGACATACGCAGAAGATAATGTCTAGATTCTTTATGACTGTCTCTGTGAATGTGATTGAGAAAGCTGAGCCAAATTGTTAGTCTTACGTCATTAGGTTTAGCTGCTTCATGTGATAGGCAGTTATTAGAAGCATGCACACTCTTAGTCTGGTCATTACTACTGAGCCGGTAGTTATGCCTGATGCAGGTAATGCAGTTGTTGTGAAACAAAAGATAAGTAGCAGATAATTGTGTAATAGAATAATGTACCCATGGCGGGTGCAGTGACAAGCAGTTTACTTGACAAATTTTCCAGTTCAGCAGCATTCTACTTTATTTTCATCTCTGTACTACATAAACAACTATCATAGTATAGTGGCATATAGTCAAAAAGATTGCACACAATTTCAGATTTGGGATGGGCACCATATTGCATCAGATATTGACTTATATTTCTGCTACACATGCTAGCCTCTAGGCCTTGCTTAGTATCATGTATAAGGTCTAGGCCTTGCTTAGTATCATGTATAAGGTCTAGGCCTTGCTTAGTATCATGTATAAGGTCTAGGCCTTGCTCTGTAGTAAATTTTGCAATCTTTTCAAAACATTTTTCCTGTTCATTGAATCAGCATTGGATCCTAACACTGAAGAATGCCACTCCTCACAGCAAGTGCAGTACGAGCACCACAGCATAAGCACCACTACACACACACACTCTAAGATGATAAGTGTGCAGGCTATGTGGGTATCCAAGTGTTGCTCATTCTGTGCAGGCTAATTGGAGTGTTGCTCATTCTGTGCAGGCTAATTGGGTATCCAAGTGTTGCTCATTCTGCACGCTAATTGGGTATCCAAGTGTTGCTCATTCTATATTGTTATTAATTCTTTTGACCTGCACATGTCCAGTAGACTGCTCTATCATTTATTTGAAAACTTACTTCCAACTTGAGAGGGTGAGAGGCAAAAATAAAAAGATGGACCTTGGCAAAAATCAGATTAAAAGGGAGTTGTTTAACTTTAATTTTTTTAAAAATTGCTTTCCATATTATTGTTAAAAGCTTCCCATAAATGTGACAGGATCTGAGAAAAGGGCCCTTATCTGGCAAAAGCGCTAGGAGTAAAAATAGCTACTAGGTAATTAATCATGAAATTTTACTTTTTAGCGTCAGTGGCATCTTGGGTCTTTCTTCTAACTTCCTACAAACTTTCAAGGCCTGGAGGTGCTTCTTTCTAGGCAAGCGCGCAGTTAGAAAAAGCTTACTAAAAGCTCGTTAATATTGTGTCGATATACCGCCACGGAATACTAGCGCAGGGGGAATTCCCCCGTGGTTACCATGCAAACCCCAAGTAAACACTCGTTACAAGGACTACTGGCTCCTTTGAAGCTGCTAGAGCTGTGAATGCTCTTTTGCACCTTGGTTGTGAAGATCAGCAATCTCCCTTGGAGGTCTTAGAGGACTATTTTTGTGCTCCTGGAGGAGATAGCTTGAGTGATGAAGAAGATGACGGTGACAATGAAGAAGGTAATGACAGTAACCTATTTACAGGTTCAAATAAGTATAACAATAACAGTATAATAGGACTAGATGCAAAACAATAGAGTGAATGTATGTGTGTGTATGTGTGTGCACTTCCATTATACAGGAGAATTCAACATAGAAGAAATTGGACAGGATGAACTTGAAGAGGATTCGATCGTGGAGAGTGACAGAGAAGAGGATATCAATCATGATGGCCTTGTGGCTGGAGCTCTTAATCGATTGCCTTCTTCAATGTCCTCAACCAGGTTATGACATGCCTAATGTTGTGGTTCCAAAAGGCCTTTCAACAGAACGAGAATGGTATTTGTTTGACCAGATCAGACAATTCTGCCCCGATGAGTCAAAAGACATTACTTGTCCAGAACCTTTGGTTCCTAGGCCAAGCAGTCGTGGTGTTACACCTGAAGTTGAGGATGAGGCATTATCTGTACCACATACCAAAAGATGCAGGGTATGCAGCAACTGCAAAAAGACAGGACATAACAACAGGTCATGCCGAACCAAGCAATAAACTTGTAGTGTGTGTAGGTATTACTTTTTATCACTTCATACTGTTCTTATAATAGTGCATGCAATGTTTACCCCAATAAGATTGTCGAGTACACACGATTTGTAAAACATTTCAAAACCTATCATCCACTCTCCATTCTTATACCTGGTTAGGGGGGGGGGGGGGGGGGGGGGAAGTTGCTAGTGTATAGCTACTGCTTAAAAAATATATATATATATACAGCTTTATAGTTAGCAATAGGTGCATGCAGCTCTAAAAACCAGCTTTAGGTCTGATTCAGCTCCAGCATAATCACGATAGAGTTCAGCTCCAGTGCTATCATAATAGAGCTAGCTATGTGCACAGAGAAATGGACTACACCCTCACATGCACAACAATAGATTTGCAACAAAACAGATACACTGAGTAATACTCTACATTCATGGCTTAGTCCCAACCTAGTGCCAAAGAAAATAACCATAGCTAAAGCTATGTAAAGAAGGAAACAAGAAAACTAGTAGTTTAGCTAGCAAAACTTTTTAACACCTTTTAAAAGATAATTTTTAGGCTAACATACCTTCTGTAAAACACTCCAGTGGTTCCTTCTCTTGTTCTTTAGCTGTAAGTCAAGCCAGAATGTCAAAGGGCTGCCTCAGTTAGTTACGTGACTCAGTGGCTGAGATACTGGGGGGGCAGGGGGGGCTCCAGCCCCCCCACATTTTGAAGTAGAGGGGCAGAGCCCTCCCCACTTTCTAAAATTTGGGAATGAATTTGGGAATGCTGTGATTAACCAGCTGATTAGTAGCAAACCTGTATTGTGGTTTGACATGACAATTGACACCAACATCCATCTATAGTAGATTACTATATCATGTGATAGTCTCCATTATGGTAAAAAGACAGTCACAGCCTCAGGTATCCCTATTGAGCTTTTTGTCAGCACCCAAGAAAGCAAGAAGAATTGAATCAAATCACCATGGAGAGTTGGACTCGGAAGAAGAGTTAGACCCTGTTCCAGTGATTGCATCTGAGCAAGATGACACCCCATTCGAATCCGATGCCATAAGTTTATCAGAAGGACAGAATACCACACCAGAAGATGTAGGCTGTTCATCACAGTGTTGTACCAGTGAAAAGAAAGCCTTTCAGCCTAATGGTAAGATTATACTGAAAACATTCAGCATGAAACAAAGAAACTTTCAATCGAGTTGGTATAAACAATTTCCATGGCTTAGTGTGTGTACATCTCGTAAGAAGGTATTTTGCTTTTACTGTCGATATGCTGCCAGGCACAAATTGCTTACATTCAGTAAGTCTGCAGATAATGTGTTAATTGAAAATGGTTTCCAAAATTGGAAAAAAGCCATAGAGAACTTTAAATCTCACGAAGGATCCCTCTCCCATACGGAGGCCAAAATGAAATGGATAGCTCAAGGAAGACCTACAATTGGGAGGATAGCTCAAGGAAGACCTACAATTGGGAGCCAGTTAAGTGCACAATTGAAAGATCAGCAACAAATGCGAAGAGCAGGTCTTTTAAAGCAAATGAAGGGAATACAATTTCTTACTCGGGCAAGGAATAGCCCTTCTAGGCATACTGAGTCTGAAGGAAATCTGAAGCAACTAATGCTAATGTGGAGCCATGAAGATGAAGTGGTTAAAATCTGGGTCAAGGAAAATCGCTGCACTTGTTATCAAACCATAAATGAGCTTATTTCAAATATGGGTCAAAAATTTGCTACGCAACATATAGAAAAAAATGAAGGAAGGAAGCCCTGCATGTTTTTCAGTTATTGCAGATGAACTGATGTTTGCCATACTGAACAGCTGAACTTATCAATACGCTGGGTGAAAGATCAGTATGAAGTTCTTGAAGATCCCATAGGCTTATTCCAAGTACCTGATACAAAAGCCGATTGTTCAGTGCAGCCGAACAAGTATCACTTGTTCTACAAAAGAAATTGAAGATGATGCTCTAGCTGCTGTTGAAACAGCAAAGAATTTTTTCAAACGTATCCAATCTGAGGAAGAGTTCAATCGATTCTACGAAGACTGTCTTCAATTTTCTGAGAAAGAGGGAATTGGACAACCAGTGCTTACCTAGGAGTAGGAAACAACCTGCACGTTATGACAGTGGAAGTGAACCCTATCAGTTCAATTCAGTGAGGGTCTACTATAGAAAATTCTACTTTGAAGCCTGTGATCGACTCTCTGGTGAACTTCAACATCGCTTTGAAACCAAACAGATTCCATCAGTGGTATCAATGGAGCAAGCACTTATGAAGGCAGTAAACAAGAAAGATTTCAAGAATGAAGAAACAAAAATCGGGGAGTCTTGCTTCAAAAATGATGTAGACCTTGAAGAGTTAAAGGTGCAGTTAGCACTTCTTCCTGATGTCATCAAGAAAGGTGCACCAGAAGTAAAGACCGTCACTTCAATACACACTGTGTGTGAAGCCATGAACAGCAATGAACTATTCATAGAAATGTTACCTGCTGTACACAAATTGCTTCGACTCTATCTGACCATACCCATCACATCTGCTACAGCTGAAAGAACATTTTCCGCCCTCAAGCGTCTCTTCACCTACTTACGTTCATCAACCATGACTGAAAAATGGTTGAATAACTGTTGGATGCTTCATGTGCGCACAAAGAATTTACAGACCTATTAGATTTGGCCAAGATATTTGTGTCAGCATATAATATGATGAGAGTAAAAAGTATTTTGGTAATTACGATTAAAACTGTTCATTTCAGCTCCTCTAGGTCGTTACCTCCCACACCCACTCCCTGCAGCTGCATCAGGTTCATACCCCCCTAAATTGTCAGCCCCCTCACTTTGAAAGTGGTGTCTCAGCCCCTGCGTGTGACTGACAGAACTGAGAGCCTGTGCGTATCTGTGTCTTAGCCATGCGGAGATAAATTGATTAAATTATGACGTCACTTGTGCGTGACACGGAGTTTCACGTGAGAATTCCCCCAAAAATTGCGCATGAACTTTGAAACGTTTTTTCTCATTTCGGGTGTGGGGGAGGAAATGGAATGAAAAGGTCTATAACATTAAAACGGCTCCAGATCAAGGTATGGTTCAAGTTCCATTCTGCTTAGCTTTTTTGGAACTTTAACCCCATACCAATAATGGGGGAAATGTAATTTTAGGGATAAGGGCCCTTTTCTCAGATCCTGTCACAAATAAGCTTTGGAGGCAATCGATGACAGGTCAGTTCAAAATATGTCGCCAAGCTTAAAACCTCCTCAACATATAAAGATCCAACAGTCACTCGGAATTACGACCTCCGCCCATCAATTAATGAGCCTTCAATTTCTAAATGACCTGTAGAATAGAGTGGAAAGTACTTCACTACCTCTTATCAGCTTTCACCATTTTCATCTCTTTCATCTCTTCGTTAACTGATTAACGGCAATTGGCATAATAGCAATTTTAGTGTAGACACCACAACTTTTAAACGTGTTTATATGGCAGTATTGCACTTCGAGAAAAGCGGGTGAATGCTTATAAGAATCCATTACTAGCATGCCTAGCACTATAGCTCTATCTAACAGGATAAGCTAGCTAGCTACATGTTCATGTACACAATCATAGCGGCTTTTTCTGACCTTCATTGCTAGTGATTGGTATCATCCTCCATGTAGGAGCTTCCTTAGTTCAGGTACAGCCTCGTGGTGCATGTTTCTCTAGGAGAAGGAGCATCACAAAAGTCGATTTTAGCTAAACATTGCCTCAACATCGATGATAGCCTTTGAGATCCAGAAGTACGAACTCCAAACGGTCACTAAAGTGAGGAAGATTCGATGATTGTTTCCATAATCTGGCGGCCAAAGATACTGCTTTTAGTCAAAGCTCTTCAAACTCTAGTCCAAGCCTCAGATAATTTTTTCCCCTGCAAGGCGATCATTGGAAAATAACCCAGGCCTAATGCGGTGTCATTAATGACCTGCTTAATCTGTCAAAGAGAAACATATTTGTTGTGGAAACACGAGTAAATTCGTCGACCGTAACTAGAATAGAAATGGAGTCTATTCATGTGATTAAAACACTCACTTTCACTTAAAAGCACACACACATCACCAGGGTTTCATTTAGAAAACTGTCCAAGGGGTTAAACAACTGGAGGAATCAGGATTTTAAGGGGAAGCTTGAAGGGGAAAGATGTGACAAGGTTTCTTTAATAATATAATTTCCAAGGGAAATTGAAGGCTCATTAATTTATGGGCAGAGTTCGTAATTCTGAGTGACTGTTCGATCTTTATATGTTGAGGAGGTTTTAAGCTTGGCGACATATTTTGAACTGGCCTGTCATCGATTGCCTCCAAAGCTTATTTATGGGAAGCTTTTAACAATAATAAATTATGGAAAGCAATTAAAAAAAAAATACAACACTTGAGATTTCTCTCTCAATCTGATTTTTGCCAATGTCCGTCTTCTTATTTTTGCCTCTCACCCTCTCAAGTTGGAAGTAAGTTTTCAAAGAAATGATAGAGCAGCCAACTGGCAGGTTAAAAAAAATTAATAACAAAATATAAAAATAAAAATGACAGGTGTAATTTTCACCTGCAGACCATTGTCAGGATATATCATGAAAGCTTCTTATTTTTACTATTTTTACTGCCTCCCTAAATGAAACCCTGACCATACACACACAGACGCAGAATAACTGCACCAGATGTACAGGGATGGGAAACAGTTAAAAATAGGTATTGGTTACCTTTAATCTGCTTACAAGGTAACCTACATGCACACTTGTTGAGGCAATACCAAAAGAAGTGATCAACAATCTAATTATCGTTTGTTTATGTTTTATCTCTCTAATTCACAAGGCCCGCCTTCTAATTCTATGGGATTGCAAAACTAGTTATATCATTGGATGGCATTTCAATCAAGCATAATCAGGTAAGGATATATAGTGTCAAAAATACACAAATAGCAACAGCAACAACAACAGCAGCAGCAACAAAACAACTACAACACAATCTGGCACAATAGCTTTAGTACGTTTAGGGCAAATCTATAAATGTCAAGGACCGATTTTAGAAAGTTCGCAAGGAAAACACCAATGGAATACATAATAAATAATTCGATGGGAACTACTTCTGCGTTGCCAACCATAACCACACACAAGTAAACTGTAGCCAAAATGTTTTCGTCGTGTTTTCCAATATCCAACAGGCGAGTGGTGTGGTGCATTTTTAAGTTGTTGCATTACTCACCATTTCAACATATAATTGCAGCTACCATTTGTGTTGGTGGACTTGATTCTGCCACGTTGACAGTAGCCTAGGCTGCACAGATGTTTGAGAAGTTTTCGGTAGCACTGAATGTCGACGTATGATAGTTGTCCAACCAAGTTGTCCATCTGTGCATCGATTAGCACAAGAAATTGATACATCCAGTTTGTCAGCTTCATCCCCTCCACCAGTTGGCACACTTGCATGACTTCTCCGTTAGATGAGAATGGTCTCTCAATGTCCTGCAGCCTTCCTCGTGCAGAGCAGCAGTATAGTTGCTGCAAAGTCCATTCATTAGCAGCGAGCCATTCATTAGCAGCGAGTAGGCATCCTTCCCGCATTTGTTTCTAAGAACTTCCTGACAGTTGCTGTCCTGCTCAATTTTGAGTATGTTATTGCTCTGATAGCATACTGGAAGCCTCTGCTGACAAAGCGCTTTTTTACAGCTTCTTTGCACTGTTGGCTCGTATTATAAACCTTCACACTATCCCTGATTTAAAATTCTATAATTAGAGATTGCCTAGCGAATGAGGTTGGAATCTAGTGCTCGATTCCATCACAGTAGGATAGGTTAGGTGCAGCTTCGCAAGCTCCTATAGATCCCAGGTCTTGCTCTTTGATCGCTGAAGACGGAAGTACGAAGATTTAACCCACCAGGAAAACTGTAATGATTAGTACTAGTGTCCTTCTAGATAACATTTTAGTTCTTGCTCTTCTTCAGACTAATATTCTTTTTTTCCCCTTGCCATGATACTATGCAAGGCCTAGGTGGTCAATGATCTAGATGCCCATCTTCCAGGAGACTAATGCTATAAGCTCTCAGCTTTAACTAACATTTCCTATTGTCATATATAGCACACATACTATAATATTCCAATCTATGCATTCCACCCATCCAGCTTTAATGCTAATTTGAGTGCGATTCTACAAGAGGCTCTTCCCCCCTGTAAACTGTGGGCATCTCCACCCTACGTGCCAACACCAACAAAGTCCACAGAGACCTTGGAGACAGAGGAATCTCTGCAACCCACTGCATCATCATCAGCTACATACTGCACAGTATTCCTCACCTGGTTCTTCATCTTCCTGTGTGTTTGTATGGTTGATATGATACCTTGTCTGTGACTTTATGGCTGATCTACACACACATATATACATGTGATATCTGTACTTTGGACCTTGTTTAGGTAGTAGTGTAACAATTGTATAAGTATATTCATGATTGTGGTTTATTGTGGAACTAGTTCTTTTAAGCAAACTCATTTCCTGTTTGTGCAGTTGTCAGTATTTTGTTGTTTTGTGCAAGTGCTTGGGCAAGTGTTCTTTCAATTACTTTTCTATTCACAATTCAATTTTGGATACCATCTAGCGCATCTGCTAGGATACCACAATACATATATATTCTCTTTTCTTATAGACCACACAACACTGCGCTAAGTGTACTTATGCAATTTTTACACCACTCCCCCCCTCTCTCTCTCTATATATATAATTTCATGCCTATTCAGTAACACATAAATGCTACTAGAAAAGCTTGGAACCTGTCAATTTGTGGCAGCGTGATGTTCAGTAACAAATACGATCTAGGGGCATTTTGAACAACTGAAGTAGGCACCCACCCTGATACTCTATCTTGTTAATAGAGAGTGATAGGTACAGGTGTTGTGTGTGGGGGTCCTTGCATGTTCCCTGTCAGATATTTATCCCCCACAAGATGGAGGCTTCTTCCCTCAGACAAGTAGCTCACCTTGCAGTGTCAAGTGGAGAACATGGCACTTGTAGCCAGCTTTGTTTAAGTGGGGGAAGTGGGAGGAGGTTCATAATATGATGTTATTTTTTTTTGCTGCTGTTGCAAGTTTTAACTGAATTCTTCAGTCTGCATTTGACCTAATGAAGGCTAGGCACTCAGTGAGACCTAGCAAAACATCAGAGGTTGCGAGCACTCGGTGAGACCTAGCCAAACATCAGAGGCTGTTTGCCATACATTTGCTGGTGCTCATTTCTTCAGAATGTGAAAACATTATGTCACTGTGATGTCATCTTGTTAAAATATATCTCTGGCTAGAGCAATAGTTCTAACCTTAGATGTTCTGGTCCTAGCCACACCTCCTGGCTTTAACCCTAGCCACTGCATGCTCTGGCCTAGCATAGGCCACTAGTATTAAGAACTAACTTGAGCTATGATCCTTACCCTAATCCTAGTGCTGCCCTTCCCTAATCTTAGCTGCTACCTTGTAACCTTGGCTACTGTCCTAGCCCTTGCCCCAGTCCTATATACTGTCCTAACTGAATAGCGGGTTCCTCTGGCCTGTACTGCCATGCCCCTAATCTAGTGAGTAGGGTATGCCCCAGCCATAGCCACTATATACCATGGTCCTCTAGCTATCAGTAGTGGCACCAAGGGGGGAAATCGCCAGGGAAAAGGTATTATTCCACGATGGTGTAGGTCAATTTAATGACGAAGTTAAAGAATTGCAGTTGACCCAACCCTTAACTCTTCCTCTTCAAATTGGGTCCAATGTGGCTAAGAAGGCAGAAAACTGCCGGAGCGGCCCTTTCGGGTGCTGCCTTGGTCCTAGCCATTCCCAGTCCTAGGTACTGCCCAGCCCTAACTGAGAATTTAAACCATATGCACCTCTATTGCCATCTAAATATCAGGGTGGGGGGTGGGAACAACAAGATTCAGCCCCACTTACAAAAAAAATTCCACTTCATTAAAGATCTTGGCTTTGCCGATGTCCTCTATCGGCGTGTAGCTAGCAACATGACCGATCGACTTTAAAAGAGACTTCTCCAGTAATCCACCTTTGGCTGCATATTTCATGTTCCGGTTACGTGTATCACAACTGCATGAAATTGAAGTTTGATTCACCTCAATTGAGAGCAGAATTACTCACAGCATTAAGTCGCTGATGCACCAGCTGAAGGTGAACTACTTCAATAATCTGTTCAACACCCTAACACTTGGAATTCTGTGCCATTGATGCACAAGCATATTGGCAGTAAAGGCTTTAAGGCTTCATCAACTGACACATCTGCTTCAACCTGACGAAAATATTATAATAATCAACTTGTATTTCTAGTCTCTCAACGTTTCGACTAGATGCTCTAGCCTCCATCAGCATCCATCAGGAATAACTATTCCTGATGAGGAGGCTGGAGCATCTAGTCAAAATGTCGAGAGAGTAAAAAAATTCAAGTGGATTATTCAGAAGTTCATTGTTTATTATGTCAACTGAGAGTTTGTTGAGATGACAAAAATACTATATTTCAACAGATCAATCCACAAGGACGAGTAGAAGCATGCCACAATGCTTTAGCTTCATGGACTTTCAGCCATGACCTCTCTGCAACTCACACACATCTTTTTTCTTGCTTGCTACCAAAAGCTGGTGAGAGCCATCCATATTCTCTTCTGATGCACTAACAATCATAATTGACAAGCAGATTTTGTAATCACCTTTCCCTCTAGTTTCAATCTGGGTGAGGTTTTCAACAACAGGTTGACAGACGGATTTTTACCCTCCCCTTTCTTTTCCTCCTCACTCCCCCCACTTTTCCCACCCACTCCCATGGTCCACAAGTGCTGCACCTTCACATCTACTTCTTCACCCGTACATTAATAGGAAAGTCAACATGACTTGTGGATTCATGTGGTCTCAGGACCATCCTCTAGTCCTGCTATCTATAAAACTGTGCTCACATGAGACATTTAATTAACTCAAGGTTCTAGCCAGGTTTTAGAGATATGCAAATAGCTTAAATTCAACTAGTTAGCTAATCCATGTTAATGTGTGGATTACAATCCAGATTAAATTGAAGCGGGGTTAGCAAGGATAATGTCAGCAACACTCTACACCCAGGTTTGACACAGGACAGTAATTCTAGTTTCTAGTGCCACAACTGTTCCTTATCTATCTCCCTACAATCAAGAATTCTAATTACCCAATCTCCTACCACAACCAGGTAGCTAACATTGAATCTTTTTTTTTAAGGGGGTCGGATGGGCAAAAAAACAAAAAAACAAAAAAATATGTAACTCCTCGCTTGTTTGGAATTTTTGTTTGAAATTTTGTATGATGTGTACCTAGACACTGAACTACCTTCTGGTGCTGTGACAGTCACCCAGCTCCAACTGATCCAGATTTAAGTGACCTTTTGTGGTTTGGCCAGGACAGCCATATTTGGAGTAGTGTTTACTTTAGGATTTCACAACTTACTACAAGGAAATTAGCAAGTACAAAGAACGCAACTACATGGAGTTTTTGTGAAAAGGTGTGTTTGATGATTTTTAATAATTTTTTTAGTCATGAAAAATATTTTCTGTGCTATTCTAAAGCCAATTCAAATATACTTGCTTAAAATGAAAAACTAAGAATGTCATTACGTAGATCTCGTTGAGAGGAACCAGAATATATATAATATTTCCTCTTTACTCCAAGTATAAAGCAGGGAGATCCGTCCTAAGGCCAAAAAATCCCTTTTCCGGAATAGGCATTATAAGAAAGGCAGTTCAATCATTGAACTAAACGTTTGAAAAGGGAGGAATATACCGACAAAAATCATCCAAAAGGACACAACAAACTATGGCACTATAATTATACCAGAACACAACACATACAAGAGTAACTAAACTGTTTTTTTTCTCTTCCAATCCTAGCTCGCGATTTCACGAGTCGCTTGCCAGTTCCCCTGCTAGGTCCTGGCTGGTTGCTATATAGGCCTTGGCTGATTGCTAGGGCATGGGGTAGCAGTGTCAAAGCACCAGCAGCATATATAACACTCCCACTCCTCTGCTGCTGATCCTCAAACCCTTTCCTCACCCGCCTGGCCCTTCTCCTCAAAGTTTTAGCTCGCTCCGTTGCCCTGTATCTTGCCTTCTTCATCCTAGCAACATCTCAAGAAGTGTCCTACTTGAGGCTACTTCCCAGGCGGGCATAGATCGCTTTCAAAAGCTTAACAATGGCTTCTGGAATGGGTGTGTGCTTGTGATGATGTTTTCATGCCGTGCCTGAGCCACTTGGTATTTGCACCAAGAGGCCTCTCCAGTTGAGCAAAGGTGATGACGGGGTCTCTCGTCAGTGGAATTCAAGTGGAGTAGGGCCGCTTGAACAGACTTGATCATTCTATCCAGATCCCCAACACTCTTCCTGATCGCATCTCCATGGTAGTTTTGGAGATAATTAATTAAGGTGTCTGTCAAGCGTCGTACTCCACCAATGGTCTTTCCATCTGAGACTTGCTAACAATACAAAGCATTAGCTAGCCACATTGCACTGACTCAGTAAACAGCACTTTATTATTAATTCTGAGGGGAAGGTGGTTAGCCCCCCCCCCCCCCCCTCACCCACCCCCATACCTTAACTACACCTTTGTGTAACATGAACACCCTTGTAAAATGAATAACTCACCTTCTCTTTAGGTTTTATAATTTATATCTGGTAAGAGGTCGACAAAATAATTTTTCTAAAGCATGCCATGGCAGGTCATTAGCAGCTAGTACAGCCTAATGAACACACTCTAATTGAAGAGTACAGGTTTAGCTAACCTCAGTTCAATTTATAGCACTTCAAGTCTAACCACTCCGGAAATACCCTTACCTAGCACCTAACCCATAGTTTTTTAGGGCCTGGTTTTTTCAACTGTATATAACTTTAGTATACGTACACCTTAGTCCTATGTAATATGTTTAACATCACATAAGAGCAGACAGAGAGATCTATCTTTTAAGCTATTTATCAAGTTCATACAATAAAGCATATAGAAAATATGAAGCTCCAAAGTTGGAGGTAATCACAACAAATTATGAGGTAAAAATCCTAATTAAAATCAGGAAGAGATCCCCGATAACTCGCTGTATTGGTGTGTGTGTGCAAAATAGGAGCACTGCAAAAAGTATTCCAATGCTATGACAATAATATAACTGTGAAGAAGAAAAAAATTTCATTCAAATCCTTTTTTTCCCCATCCGACCCCCTTAAGTGCAAACTTCTTTCATCACATCAAGCTGAAATTTGTAACCACAACCTATGAAAATACAATATGAATGATAAGCAAATTATATACATTTATTTATTTTTGCACAGCATCATTGTAAAGTCTGTATTAGTTAGCAAATAATTGCATAATGCATAATCTTCACAGACATTTGGATCCACAACCTGTTTGCAATCTGGATGATATATTTTATTTTACCAAAACAATTTTTTTTTTATTGCATCTATTCACCAGTCAATAATACACAATCCTACCCTTAGGGCACTACCTATTTATTATTAACCAGTGAATAATTCTGTCTAGAACACTATGAATGCAATGGCAAGCAAAAGTGCGATGGAGCGAGGAAAAAGATTTTTTTGTTGTAATTACATTGTCATTGTCTCAGCCCTGTCCAGCTGAAGGTCTGATACAGTACTGATCTGTACACATAATTAATTAATGTCAACATTATGCTCGAGTTGTGAAGTGGGGAACTGGCAGAGATTTTTTGTGTGCTCCTTATCGATACGCAACTGGTGCAAGCTTGCGTAACTTGATGTGCAGGAGTTTTGTCAGAATAGTTTGGAAGCAGCTTCCTTTGGTAATGGGAAGCTCACTATATATACTCACTATATATACTAATAGTGAGATCAGCACAGCAGAACTTTTTGCAGGAAATTTCATATTCCTGGGAAGACAAGCAAAAGTTGACAACTCATATATCATATGAAGGTCTCGAGTTTGCACTTTTGGCAATGTGTGGTGATGGAAAGTAATAGCTTCCCAAAATCATTATTCAAGGACATCATATCAGCAGACATTATCCTTCATAAGTCTTAATTTTTCTACCAGAAGATTCCAAATTGTTCAATACATTGCAACGACTAATCTCTTCCTCAGTTGAGTAAAGGACAGTCCATTGAAACATACGCTTGCCTTTGTGCAGTATCAAGTCTAGATGGGCTGAGTCTGCAAGCGGCTGCATATCTTGGCTATAAAGAAGTGATCAGTTTGCTTCCTCTCTTATGAGAATAATTAACAGCCCAGACCTTCAACACAACCAGGTAGCTAGTTAAGCATGCATCTATGTGCTGTAGACAAGTATGTATACTTGAGTATGTAATTGGTTAGTCAGGAACAATATTGAGCAACCTCTTGCAATAGGCTCATCAACTATACACTTTGACAAAAATATATATATGTATTATAATATTGAATTGACAAGTCAAGATGAGTAAAACAATGAATTGGATCCTTAGATTAATGCGAGAGGAAGCTCTGGTTTATGGATCTTAGGAGTATCAATAAGTAATTGTGTACTTCCAGTGGGGCAAATTCTATACTGCAGTTGTTATTTCTCCAATCTTTTCCAAATTTAGTACATGACTTGTCCTGCTTCCCCAAGTCTTGGCATACCTTTTTCAATGTTGCATATGTCTTGGACTCCAGCATTCCTGCCAGCTTTAACATGGTGAAGGAGCAGAGGAAGGATGGCAGAGCTGAGGAAGATGGATGGGATCATGATAGCAAAATTTCAATGCTAACAGGAATGCTGGAGTCCAAGATTTGTGTTTTGTATAGGAGTACCATGAATTATTTAAAGCAGAGTTGATATAACCTCTAGCTGGCATACGAGTATTTATGTCAAGGATTCTGGACATGTTAGCAAGCTTATTCAAGGTAAATGTTTTTTTATGGATGAGTGTCTAGTCAGTTATGATGTTCCATCTCTTTTTATCAATCTTCCTAAAGATGACGTAGTGAACGTCATTTTTTAAATCTTGCCAAAATACAAGAACTGATCTGAGAGGACTGCATTAGGTGCTGACAGGATTTCTGAACTGTTGGAGTCTTTCCTAAAATCCATTTACTTCACTTCAGGTATCAAGGAAATGCTACAAGCAGAAAAGAGTGCAGCAATGGGCTTTCCAGTATCTGCAGTGGTAGCCAACCTTTATGTGGAATTCATTAATGAAGAATTGACACTCACAACTGCCCCCCTGAAGCAAAGGTGTTGGGAGAAATATAATGATAACACCTTTTGCGTTGTGAAGAAAGAAGGGGAGAGCAGGAATTGTTGGACCACCACCACATAAGATATCCATACCATCAAGCTTTAAAACCCTTAGAACCCTATGCTCCCTAATAATAATTATGTGCATGCCTCTCACCCTGTGATCCTCGAGGAAAAAAATTACTCAAAAGCTCAAAAGTTCAAAGTTGATTATATAAAAAAAAAAAAAAAAATAAAAAAAATATATATATAAATTATATATAGCTATATATATTAAAAAAAATAAAAATAATAATAATAATAATTTAAAAAAAGAAGGAAATTCCAGGCCGAAAAATCGGCCGCTCGTATATACAGTATCGGCCGAAAAATCGGCCGCTCGGATTCTAAGAGTTAAGTGGATGGATCATTGCCTTTACTGGATTGCTACCTACACAGAAAGGAAGACAGAAGGCTAATTGCAACATTTTACTGAAAATCAAACCTAAATAACGATGTTAGAATAGTAGTGGTGAAGAGCTTGTCACAGGGTAAGTGGATGGATCATTGCCTTTACTGGATTGCTACCTACACAGAAAGGAAGACAGAAGGCTAATTGCAACATTTTACTGAAAATCAAACCTAAATAACGATGTTAGAATAGTAGTGGTGAAGAGCTTGTCACAGGGTAGTGATGGAGAAAGAAGACTTATGGTAAAAAGAATTAATATATAGAGAATAGTTATCCACAAGCCTTTTCTTCTGCAAGTATACCTAAACGCATAATGTAGGAAATCAGGGTTCTGGGAAGAAGTATCCTATGGTAGTAATTCTTTATTTAGCAGGGAAGAGTAAAGACATCAGGAGTGTCTGCAGGAAGTTGTCATTTTCAGATCTGTAAGAACTATGAGGGCACAACTGAGCAGATAATTACTAGCTGCACTCATGCATTGTGTACCATATTCCTTGCAGCTGTGGGAAGTACTACATACATATAGTGGAAACCAACAGAATACTGGAGACTATAATAATACGTAGAATGAAATAGAAATCTGTATGTATGGGCAGACAAAACCATGAATAACACAGCAATTAATAAAGCTAATCTACAGTAAATAACACAAGCAGCTAATCTTTACAAAACAGTGAATAACACAAGCATTAGTAAAGCTAATCTTTACAAAACAGTAAATAACAAACACAAGCATTAGTAAAGCTAACCTTTAGATAACACAAGCATTAATAAAGCTAATCTTTACAAAACAGTGAATAACACAAGCATTAATAAAGCTAATCTTTAGAAAATAGTTAATAATACAAGCATTAATAAAGCTAATCTTTACAAAACAGTGAATAACACAAGCATTAATAAAGCTAATCTTTACAAAACAGTGAATAACACAAGCATTAATAAAGCTAATCTTTAGAAAATAGTTAATAATACAAGCATTAATAAAGCTAATCTTTACAAAACAGTGAATAACACAAACATTAATAAAGCTAATCTTTACAAAGCAGTGAATAACACAAGCATTAGTAAAGCTAATCTTTGAATAACACAAGCATTAATCTTTAAAAACTAACTAACACAAGCACTAGTAAAGCTAATCTTTACAAAATAGTGAATAACTCTAGCATTAATAAAGCTAATCTCTCTAAAAATCGCGCCAGTTTGAAAATATATTAACAAGCCGGAAAAGAGAAGTGATAAAAGCTATTTAATTACAGGTGTTGAAACTGCCAACAAAACTGTCAAAAGGTCTATAATATTCTTCTCCACATGGAGCAGTGCCCAGTTATCTAGTAACTGTGCTCCCCATGAAACTGGGTGTATAGTGCTTGCACTCATAAGTATGTGATCCAGTGTAATCATCTATAATTTTTTGTTTGTTCATGCGATGCTAATAAATCTTGGAACTGAGATGGGTAACTGGACAATTAATGAACTTGACCTTTAAATCATTCTTGTTGTAAAAATATAAATATCTCAACAATGCTTTATCCTTTTCCTCTCATTTTATGTGGTTATAGTAAATAATAATATCTCAAAAATGCTTTGTCCTTTTTCTCATATTTTTATGCAGTTAGAGTAACTAATATTCTAGTAATACTCGACAATGCTTTGTTCGTTTCCTCTAATTTTTATGTGGTTATATTAACTAATGTTCTAGTAATATCTCAACAACGCTTTGTCCTTTTCCTCTCATTTTTATGTGGTAATAGTAAATAATGTTCTAGTAATATCTCAACAATGCTTTGCCCTTTTCCTCTCAATTTTATGTGGTAATAGTAACTAATGTTCTCGACAATGCTTTGCCCTTTTCCTCTCATTATTATATGATTATAGTAACTAATGTTCTAAACAACGCTTTGTCCTTTTGCTCTTATTTTTATGTGTCAGAGACTGAATTTTTTGGGCATTGCCAAATTGCCTATAATTAGAGCAGATAGCCTACTGGATTACGAGTGCTAAATAACATCTGATATTACGATGCAATGAAATATCATAAAGATCCCTTCCCTTTTTATTCCTCTCTCCTCCCCCCACCCCCTCCTCCTCCTTGTAATGTCGAGGTGAAAAGTTGAAATTTAATGGTTCTATTTTCAGTACAAGCAATTCATAATATATTTAAAGGCAAAACACATACCCACTTTACACTCCCTCAGACCTTTTTCAACTCAGCCAAGTGGTAGAAGAGAGAAGAATTCTTCTGCTTACTCAACAGATACAGTATATTCATCATAATTATTATGAAGTGTCTTCTCTTGGATCCAGACTTGCAAATTGTCTGTGGCATAGAAGAAACACACAAACTGCAGCACATTAGGGGAGGACAGTCAATTATATTGTCATAGACATCTTCACTGTGTGTGTGTGTGTGTGTATGACATGATTCAAGGGCTGCATACCATCTAGGAGCTTCTTCTGTGTTGTGTTTGTGTGTGTGTATGTGTGTGTGTTTTTCATGCACTCAACCATCTTGCCTAGCCACATGCCACATAGTAACACATTTGGAAGGAAGGCAATTACACCACAACCACTCATCTCTAAACTATGTCATAGATTAGAGTCAACGCTGGGGTGTAACATTATAACACTGTGGGGGTCCAGCTCTGGCTATCCCTCCACAATGGTGTAAGCTATTGTTGCTGCCACCAGAGTCTAGCTCTCAGTAACCTAGCCTCAACTATAACCAGAGAAATTTAGGTTTGTTAATATAATTGATGACAAGCTACGACTTAGAATAAGACTGCCCCAAAGGATCTGGCTGTCAGGGTTTAAATACCCTGCCAGTCAGCACATGACCGACTGCACACACATACATACATACACACTGGCCAAAGCTAACAATAGGTACTGACACAGGTGTGAAAGGGGGTGATAAGATGAAACACAAATGAGCATACCATTCATTTAGTAACTGTGTGTGTGTGTCAACGATAACTGTGGTACCGCATGATAATTATCCCATAATTAATAAGTATTCTACTGAGTCCATGACCAAGTGTCAGTCCAGGCCAGCCATGGCCGGTGTTGTGGGTTCTGCCCTCGACTAACACCATGGGAACCCAAAGCTTTAAAATAGGTGTAACAACCAAATTAGGGCAGATGCATGGTCAGCACTGAAGGCCATGTCGTTGATTTAGAAGTAGGGGCAAAATATTTCTCCTGGAGTGCTCGTACTTCTACTAGTCCATATATCAACTTTAACCAAATATGAAAGACTCCCATTCTGTATCAAACACCATTATCAAACTTCTCATTACTAGATGACGCTTTTGGATAGTGCCCACCACTGTCATTACCCTATCCACGAGCACTGATTTAGGCCACAGACAGAAAGCTCCAAGAGAAATATTACATGCCAAGCTTCCTTATAGGTGGCTGTTTTTGGTTTTAAATGCATGGCAAGGTCCGGGAGCATGGCATGTAGGGCACAAACCTTGCCTATGTTCTTCCCCTGTTTGAGTTCTATACATGCAAATGATGGGAGTGGTTGGAACTTGCCATCACATCACCATGTTCTTCAAGAGGACCTGACAGGTCATCGAGTACTTTTGTAGTAATGGTGACTTCTGAATGCCTTTGCCAAATGGTGATGGGGCGAAGCGAAGGATGACATCTATCATACTAATTTATAAGGTTATGGAACAGAAAATGGACACCAGCCATGTGGAACACCGCAAGCTTGTCTAGATGGAGCAAAACCTTATCCAGATGGAGCGCAAGCTTGTACAGGTGGAGCACAAGCTTCTCTTCTCCAGGTGGAGTGCAAGCTTCTCCAGGTGGAGCGCAAGCTTCTCCAGGTGGAGCGCAAGCTTCACCAGGTGGAGCACCACAAGCTTCTCCAGGTGGAGCACCACAAGCTTCTCCAGGTGGAGCGCAAGTTTCTCCAGGTGGAGCACAAGCTTCTCAAGGTGGAGCACCACAAGCTTCTCCAGGGGCACAAGCTTCTCCAAGAAAGCTCTTGCATGCTCTAATCATCCATCCTGTAGAATATTTAAAATGAACTAAACCAACCCATAGCCCCTAGTTATGATGCCACTATGTTGACTACCACTTATAGCCTCAAAAACCCTAAACAAAGTGTGGATATAATCATCAGACTCCCAAAACACACTTACTTTGCAAGTTGTTACCAACAAGCATCCCCACTCTGTCCAAGGACTGTTTTTGAGATTTGAGTGGCAGTGAACTTAGTCGCATCATAACCAGAGGCTATGGCTATCATTTTCTTGCAAAGTAAGTGTGTTTTGAGATTCTGATGATTTTATACCCACTCTTTCCAGAGCTATTTCATATCAGAGGTCTTCATGTTGGCCAGTATGGAACGCGGAATGCGACAAAAATTGTAAAGTGAAAAAGTCACAAAAAATCGTTCACCAAAAATTGTTCACCAAAAATCGTTCACAAAAATTCCTTCACAAAAAATCGTTCGCCAAAAATCGTTCACAAAAAAATTGATGGCAGAAAATCGTTCACAAAAAATCGTTCACCAAAAAACCGCTCACAAAAAATCGTTCACAAAAAATCGTTCACGAAAAATTGTTCACCAAAAATCGTCCATAAAAAATTGAATGCCAAAAATTGATTGCAGAAATCGTTTGCCAAAATAATCGATTGGCAGATAAAATCGAAAATCTTTAAAACTCGGTTGCAAAATATTTGCTACTAAACGATCGAAGAAAAACTTACTCCTTGAGGGAGAGTGAGAAAGACTAAGAGGGAAAAAGAAAAAGGAAGACAGACTAGAAACTCTGGTAAGATTATTGCCTGTAAGGCTAGCAGATGATCTACAGTCTTTAGGCAGTCCTTTCACCAACCCACTACCTTTTAGGTATTGCTCTTCCCTCATCATACCCTAGCAATAACCAGCTGCTTATATTATTTATATTTATATTAGTGTACCACAATAGTGCCTCCAGCAGGCACTGGACCATTTGGCTAGCCAGCCTCTCCCTTACCCTTCCTCTGCCCCCACCCCACATCCAAATTGGCTTAGTGCAAGTGCAGTACGATTAGTTTTAGATCATAAAATTTCTCGTGACTGGGTTATCATGTCATCTGTGTACTGGTGATGCAAGACATCTGGTACTGTTAAAAGAAGATACAAGGCCACAGCAGATAAATTTTCTGTCTCTCTTCCACCTCCCTCATCCAAAACTCCCACTCAAAAAATTTCCTACTGTATAAAATTTTGGCATTGATTTTTCAAGCCAAGACTTTTCAAAGCACAGCACAGTCTCTTGACCTTTGCTTGGCTTGCTGACTCATTGTTCACACAGCAGTCAGTGCATTGTTGCCTTTCCCCCCTTTTTTCTTCCCATTAGTTTTTAATTACTTCCTGGATGAGAAACATCTGCTGTGGCCAAACAAAAAATGATGATTGACATCTTTCAGCCCAGTCTTCATCTGATGAAGTATCCCAGTTGAAACATTGGCACTCCTTAATCCTTTATAGGATGGGATGTAAAAAATTAAATAAATCGCGTAATGTCATCATCAATCTAGCGTATTATGACCTTGACTATGTAGCTACTTCATTTTCCTCAAACTAAATTTCAACCTCAAGTAGACCCCACCCTCAAGTAGTCTGCATCCTCAATTAGATCCTGGTCACAAAGTCAAAATGAATTGAAGCAATTTCTCAGTTTTCTGGTGATAACATTATATATGGACTATGCTCCATAAGTTATATAAGCGAGGCAAACAAGAAGACTTAAAGACAAATTCCAGGGATTTAAATGTTTTGGGGGGCTGCTGGTTTACTACCATAGTTAAGAGTCAAGGCAAGCTTTTAAGTGTTTTTGGAGCTAACATAAGGCAGAAACCACAGTCGGGTATGCTAAGAAGCTGTCAATGCGCGTTTTAGCTGATATATTAGCTGTATTTTTTTTTGCCATCTGCCATTTCCAATATAACAAAATACTTTTCAGATATTTCACAGAACCAAAATATTAGAAACCCCGCTCTTTTTCATGCAACTGACCTAATGCATACCTGAATCCCAACATTTTAGAGCACACATATATCACAGAGGGTTGCATGCGTGTGGACTAAATTTGGACAGACACGCTAGAGATTTGCTCCTTAGGTCTGGCAGAGCTGGAATGCTGTGTAGTACGTAATAACGTATTTGTGTTTATGTTAACTACAGTACATGATACTAACATATCTGTGTTGCAGTGTGCTATATATACTACAATACAAGATACTGAGTAACTAGCTAGCTATAACATATGTTGCAGTATCCTATGTATACTACAATACATGACACTAGCTAGCTATAACATATCTGTGTTGCAGCAATACATGACACTAGCTAGCTATAACATCTGTGTTGCAGCATCCTATGTAGACTAAATTACTAGTTGTGTGAGTTCTGGATTTTTTGTTATATTGTGTTCCACTCATGAACTATTGATCATGAGTAGCCAAGGCATTACAATATCCTATCCTCGGTCTTAGCATTTAGAAAACTGACTCCATGCATGCATATCTAAGGAGAGAGCTTGAGTCCCCTAAGCCTCTCCCTTGCTCTGACCAGAACAAAGAACAGGAGTCTAATTCAAGGACTATGTACATATGGACATCACACCTACCCATCTATGATTGTATTGAAATGCCATTGTGCTCATAAGTGAAATGCATTGACATGATGATATTATTTACCATTTGAGTGATATTGTGATATTGTTTTTTTGTGGTAATGATTAATTATTTGAGCAGCCAATGCTATGAGATATAAAATGTTGGTGTCTCAGAGTGTGAGAAAAAAGCTGAGAGACATGTATCAGAGGAACAGCTAATGAAGGCTCAATTGCTGTTGTGCTTTCAATGAAGATAATGATGCATAAGATGTCTATATCCATTGCATATGCATATGCTGTAGCAGGTTTCACCACTGGGTAGCCAAACTGGAGATGGAGAGATCTGTGATTTCAATTATCTCTTCATGATGAAGCTGACCCGGAAGGAAGAGCAATCGACAAATAAATGCACAAAGCCTGATTGATATCTAAATGTTGGGGCATTTCATGAAATTAATAGAACTGTATTTACAACATGCATCACATTCTATTTTGGTGTCCTGGATTCATAATTCTAATGGTTTTTCATGCCACAAAAATGGAACTTAATATCTTATCTTATTGCAGGCTTATCTGTATACTAAAACATCAAATATCATGCACTACAAATGGAACTTTTAGAAGAGGACAATGTGGATGAAGTTATTTCAGTTGTTGAAGAAGCTGTCACATGCGTTCAGTGTAACTATCGTAATTGTAATGAAGAAACACTTGATCACCTATTGGAGCAAGTCGAACTAGCACTTGAGTATATTATTCTGCTCAATGGTCAACAAAATGAATTATTCTCTGCCCTAAGGGATTTATTTTTGGCCATTGCAAATGGCAAGGGAGAATAGGACAAAAAGGAAGGGAAGGCCTGCAATACCAATCAGTGAAGAGCAATTACAATTTCTTATTGAGAATGGTTTAACTATTGTCAATATTAGTGAACCCTTTGGTTGCTCAAGGCGAACAATTGAACGAAAGTTAAGACAGTTCAACATTTCCATTCAGAAATACATTTCTATAACAAATTCAGATCTTGATGCAGCAGTAAAACAAATCACAACCTTATTTCCTTAATGTGGTGAAAAAACTCTGAGTGGAAGGCTTAAAAGCTGTGGTATTGTTGTTCAGCGTGAAAGAGTCGGATATTGTTTACATCGAGTTGATGCTTTGGGTGTCAGTTCACGGATTAGAAATGTATTGCACCATCGTCAATCCAATGTCTCGTCACCAAATGCTTTATGGCATATTGATGGATATCACAAATTGATTTGATGGAGATTTGTTGTGCATGGTGGCATAGATGGCTTCAGTAGACTGGTCATGTATCTTAGCGTTACCACTAACAATCATTCTGGTACTGTTCTCCATTCCTTTATGAAAGCCTTCCTTCTAGAGTACGGATAGACAGAGGTGTTGAAAATGTAGCAGTAGCCAGGTATATGGTAGAGCACCCAGAACGTGGTTCAGATCGAAGTAGTGCAATTACTGGGAGAAGCACACATAATCAGCGCATTGAACGTTTGTGGCGAGACCTCTTCACAGGATGCATATCATTCTTCTATTACCTCTTCTATCACTTGGAAGATATTGGGCTTCTGGATGTGGACTCACCTTTGGATCTGTTACACACTTCACTTTGTTTTCACAACTCTTATACAGCACCACCTAGATATGTTTCGTCATCGATGGGCTCATCATCGAATGAGGAGTGAAAACAACAAAATTCCTAAACAATTATGGATACTACTCCATGACATCAGTGAGAGTGATAGTGTGGCAACTGCGTTGCAGGCGAGTATTCATATTTCTCCTTGAACATGTAATTATTACACGAGTCAGAATGGAATATGGTGAGTTATTTCACAAGCACAGGGTCATACTTTCAGGAGTTGAAGTTGAGTAACAACACAGCATGCAATGGATATAACCAGTCTGACGAGTGTAATAAATGTTATACTCATTGAATATTACCGCTTTATCATCCAGTTATACCATAGCCGCAATCAATAGTAGTCATAATTATTGTGCATGTGCAGGAGAGCAAAGTGTATTTTCACTATCCTGAAATATGGGCAATATTAACATTGCGGAAAATACTACAGTGAGTAATCACTCAGGTATATATAGACATAATGGAAGAGCATGTACTGGACATCGTCTTTCTTCTCTTGGACAGTTAAATATAATTAAAATTAAGATACTTTGTCATATATATATATATATATATGTTTGTGAATTTTTAGTCATCATGTGGAACTATGATTTATTATGGTGTTATTAGGTAGCAGGCTCAAATTATGGAATAGATTGGGATGGTCCGGTTTCAGGAGCATACAATGACAACAGAGTAACTGTGGATCAAGTATGTGTTGTTCTAACTGGTTTCAACAAGGCAGAACTGAAAGCAATTTTAACCTCCGTGTCCACCAATATATTTTCCCAGCAAATGATGACAACACAATTTGCTCTAGCAAAATCATTTGTAGGGGAACAGCAATTATACGAGTTATCACTAGGTACTATGACACTACAAATTCTCTTCACATTTTTGGTGTTAATTGTGTTTTTGTATAGCTCTACACGTTAAAACAAGTTTTTTATTACTAGAATGCGTCGTTTCACTACCAACCACGTGTCACCTCTTCCCATCCACCCCGCTAATCTTCCTACCCTCCCTGCTGTGGGTTATCCCTTCATCATCCCCCCAAAAAAATCTCCCCCTTACCATCCTGTACCTTTGGTTCAGGTGCCATGCCAGCCTATTGATCAGGGGTTTGGGAGTTTATATTGCAGCCATTTGGAGCCCTGTTAAATCATGTCTTTAGCTCACTTGGCCTTTGTTCGATATGAGGGCATCCTTCCTGAAGATGGAACAACTTGGTTTTTTTGCCTTAGACATGCTTATGTAGTACTTTGCACGTGTTTAAGTCACACACACAGCTGTCATTATTTTTATGTTGGAAAAAAAGAAATTCTCACAAACTTGAACTCCATGAGCTTAGTAGCCAGACTCACTTGTCAAAGGAAAGATGTGACATTTACTTATAAGGAAGCAAATGTTACCTGATCCTGATCAACTACCTGAAGACACAATGCTCCAAGCTATATACTTTAAACCTAAGAGCATACTCCCGCTATATACCTTTTATTGACCCCAAAGATAAAACCAAGAAAAAGAACAAAATTACTTTCCTTTCTCAATTATTCCTGAAGGCTAGAACATCTGGGGGAGAATCATAGAGCAAGTTGAGTAGCCATTATAAAAAGGACACATATAAGCAATCAGCATTTTTGTCTCTTCGGCTGGCAGGGGTTATCAGTGGGTGTGTATGCTTGTAGTGCATTGTGTTGACAATTCATACTCCTCCAACAGGATATTGTTGCAACATATTTACCAATGATAAAACATATAATCGAATCTTTAGCAATATAGTTTCAAGCTTTCATTTGAAGTAAGTACTATTTCGTACCCTCCCTCTGTGCTGGACAGTCCGAGAACATAGATAGACTTTTGATGGTAATGGGCATCAAATTCGCTTGTTTTTTTTTAAGGCATTGTGTTGCATGTGTGAGTGAGTGTGTGTAGATATAAATATACACCATCTTTATGTTTATATAAAGTTTGGATAGTATATACATAGATGCATGTAGCTGCTACAGCTGCCATGCCAGACACAAGTCTTAATTAAGTCTCAAGTGCAATCCTCATCAAATGTCGTCAATACCAACTCTCAGCAACAGTTTAGTCTGTAGCTAGTATAGCCATGGAGTCAGACTCACACACCATCAAAGCCATCGTTACCCTTGAGGGCAAGGACCATCCCTTCCTTGAATTCATTGTAGTCTGAATAAGTAGCTGGAATCCGAAAGATCAAGTCGCATGTTGATGATGATGATGGCAACTGAGGATTATGCACGAAAACTAGTGTAGGGGAATGGCTAAATCCAAGGGGAGGAATGCAATCAGCTCCTGAAAAAAGACAAACAAATCCTCCAGGCGAACATCCAATGTCATCATCTACATAAACAAAATATTATTATAATTACAAGTCCAAGAATATTGGTAGCTGAGAACAAAGGCTTGTAAGAAGCTATGTAGTTCAAGTGCATTTTAGCCAAGAAAAAAACACTTTTATAAACATTGCAGAACTCACCAACACGTTCATCCAGAAAATCAGCAAAATAAATATATGTTTGCTCTTCTGCAGGTCGATAGTAACTTCCTTTTACTGAGTATTAACACATAGAATATTCTTGATCATATTATCTATAAGAGAAAAAATATGCACACACACATCACATAACTCGTCAACCCACCAAAACAGCATTGACAAACCTGGTGTTAGAGCACAGTAACTCGACACGAAAAATTGCTCATAAAGGTCTGGAGTAACCTTTACCATGTCCAGGAACCCAAATAGAGTTAGTCCTTCCCGAAATTGGTCCATTTCTGATTTCACTTTACCCATCAATTGGTAGTCAAGTAGAGCTCCTACAATTTCAGAACGAAGATCCAGAGTGAAAAAGGAAATAGCATTACGAAACCCTGTAGAAGTGATAAGGTCAAGAGCTTCATCATGTCAAACACCATTTGAAGCTCTTCATCACTTTCTGCTGCATTAATCTATAAAATTGATTCAAGTTGAACAAACAATTGGCTTCCCACAAACATTGACATATACCTTTCCCACCACAAATCGAAGGAGCATCCCAGGAATTTCTTCTGGTTCCACAAGAATAGAATGGTAACTTCCACTCACGAAATATTTGAATACTTCTTTCGACATAAATGGATAGCCATTGCCTCCATGAATAATAGACAAAACAAGGAACTGTCCCATGAAGAAGAGCTCTTGCTTCTAGAGCAAAGACAAAAGATAGTCACAGTTGCATGCCACAATGTGTCAAGTATAACAACCAATTAAGCACTATTTTTAGTCGTTCAGAATGCACGATTTATTGGTAATGGCCATAATCACGGAACTATTATTGTCATCATGATCACGTAACTTTTATTGTCATCATAATCGTGGAACTATTACTGTCATCATAATCACAAAGCCTGGTCACAACTAGTGCCTATGACTAGTTGTCTTACCAAAAAAACAGCTTGTAACACTTGTTGATCAGTAGCAAATTACACTAGCA
This sequence comes from Cladorhizidae sp. MBARI D1340-BT2, assembly GCA_028752905.1. NCBI lineage: Eukaryota > Metazoa > Porifera > Demospongiae > Poecilosclerida > Cladorhizidae > Cladorhizidae sp. MBARI D1340-BT2. Next base: position 6,738,095 of record JAQNBH010000017.1, read on the forward strand.
TCTTCCCCCCAAAACAAAACAAAAAAACAACAACAACAACACACCATTATGCAATTTTTAGGTTATCAATCATGCAGACAGCACTAGCACTGTATTGGCTTATTCATTTTTAGATTCAAAGTTTGTGACAGCCTTACTTTAGAAAGGCAATGCCATAAACTGACCAGTTACAACTGACAATATATTTATCAAAAGTACATGCAGTGAATAGTGACCCTCAAGTTTGCAAAGTCAGAGTACACCATTCAAAATGTATCAAATGGTGTTGCTAAGTGCTGAAATATACGAAGCAAAATTACCAGCGTGCACTGCTGTAATATTGTTATCCATAAATCTTGGGGTTTGATCATCCCCTCTGATATGCTCTAGACACTGCTTGTGCTAACACGTCTGAAAAACTCCCTTTTGGGTCAACCTTGATCAACTGCTCCTTCTCCAACAAAAGTAACCTATAATGTTCAATTAGCGATTAAAATTTCAAATGAGAGCTCTGATAGAAAAAACTACAGGCAACACTTGAGTGAATTTTCTCATTTTACTGGCAGTGAAACTCAATAATGCATATATTCCATGGTCATGCACGCAAGGCCAAACACAAGTACCTTTATTGTCTTTAGGAATAAATTTCTTCTTCTTCAATTCTCTCAAGGTATCCTTAAGAAGGAATTCCCTTCGCATATCCACGTGAAATGTAGACTCAACAATACTGCTTCTCAACCTCTTAAGGATTGTCCCTGCAACAAAAATATTGCACAACTCAAGAGATTTTTTTAGAAAACAAAGGTGAGAATAAATACATTAAATATTACATGTAGATTTATACATGTATAGATTTATAGATTGAAAATTACATAGACTTCCTATTGTTGTAAAAATTACTTTCCCCCCACTACGGCTTCTGCCGACGCAACACTTTCTATGCTCTTCTCCACCATCTTGTTCTCTATCTCACTAGACTGTATGCAACATTCAATAAAATGTGGGTAGAAGTCTAACATCACTCAATCCCTGACACATACCCCGTTCTTGCACTTCTTAATAGAGATCATTGGAAGATCAGGATCACTACTATCCTCAGAATGGTCTTGCATACAGGGAATAATTTGATTGGCATTGCATAGACGTTTGCTATGCATAATCAGAGAGTACACATTTACTCCCTATATTTGTTTGACCAACTTTTTTTTAAATGGCAGATGCTAAAAGTCAGATGCTAAAAGTAACAAACAAAAAATGTTTTATAAATAAAATAAACCAAAAAGTGAATTGGATTGATCATCAAAAGGTATTTTTGGAGGAACCTTGACCTTTGAAATAAAGTACACAACATAATACAGATTTCATAAATAATGGATGTGGTAATGTCCTGTCTAAACACTTGTGGCAAATTCTGGTTTCCTTTTTTTTGGACGAGTCAATCTCAATATCCCTTTTATCAGTAAAATCATTTTTTGTTGCTTGTATAAACTGCTATAAAGCAGTTTTCATTCTACATTTTTCATTCTACATCTTAGCAGATTTATGCAGAATATTATATGCAAAAAAAAATTCTGATAAATAATTCTTGCACTTATGATCTTTAGGAACAAAATAAAATAGAAAACAACCCTCCTCCCCCACCTCCCCAAAAGAAACTTTTTCGAACACTTTTCCATTTGCATGTAAGTTATGACTTTTAAATTACCTAAATTTTGGAGCATAACTGCTACCAGGACATCTACAAGGTTCCTCCAAAAATGTAAATGTGTACTTTTTTTGGACGAGTCTATCTCAATATCCCTTTTATCAGTAAAATAATTTTTTGTTGCTTGTATAAACTGCTATAAAGCAGTTTTCGTTCTACATTTTTCATTCTACATCTTAGCAGATTTATGCAGAATATTATATGCAAAAAAAAATTCTGATAAATAATTCTTGCACTTATGATCTTTAGGAACAAAATAAAATAGAAAACAAGCCTCCTCCCGCACCTCCCCAAAAGAAACTTTTTCGAACACTTTTCCACTTGCATGTAAGTTATGACTTTCAAATTACCTAAATTTTGGAGAATAACTGCTACCAGTACTTCCACTTGATCAGGCTAGAAATCTTGAAATAGAAGTCACACCAACTTAGTGCACTCCCAGGTGATCTTAATTCCTGAGACATCAAAAGTTTCAGTGGCTGATAGTTGTACATACTGTGCCAGATGTGGCTGATAACACTGTGGCTAGCACACTTACTATATATAATAACTTGCTGTATAAACTTCATAGAACTATGGACACCTGCTGGCAACGTGCTCCTGGAACATCTCCCATACATGAACTGAATAACACCAAGAAAAACACACGAGAACCTCGTTGTTGAATTGCAGAGAAAAATGCCTACACTGGCTGACTCAACCTCATTCATGGCAGTTATGAGGTAGCCCATTTCTAAGAGTAAGGCCCATGGAATATTGTGAGAAAGCTTTTGACCCTTAACTTTAGTCAGCCCAAATCTTAGGTTGCACCCTAGAAATAACACTCATTCTAGCCCTAGCCCTAGCCCTTAGCTAGTCCTAGACCTAAGCCATAGAGAGCCCTGACCTGGCATGGAATAGCTCCTGGTGGTGTCAATGTGGATGGAATTTGATGACGGGAAAACCACTAGCTGGTTTAGGTTCTCCCATAAATTAATAGGAACTAGCGATTGAATAACAGGAGAAAGTTCAAAAAGTTACTACAAGACTAAGCAGCCAAAAATGCACATGCAAAACATGCAGTTTTGCATCCAATAAATGCACATACCCAGCATAAATATGCCACAAATGAAAAGCTGAAAAACAGGTTTCCTCTTGACAATATACCTAGTAGTGTGGCAGTCCCACTCTTAACAATATATACCCAGTAGTGTGGCAGTCCCACTCTTGACAATATATACCTCGTGTGTGGCAGCCCCAATTCTACATAGCCTATGAAACTTTAGCACACACAGAGTTACTTCCCCTGTTATCTCAATGGTTGACTACAAGTAACATCAAGGATAAGATAATACAAAACGTAGCTACATGTTCTGTATGATCCAGGAGGAACACGCAGGCTTAGCTAGATCATGACCACACTACTAAACTTCCTTAACCTTCAGAAGTGTTGGGATCACGAGGAAGTTCACCACCCTTAGAAGAGCCTGAGGAGGTTAGGTTGCAGAGGACTTCAATGGCTTCCTTCGCCTTGCTGAGTTGGGACAGTGTAAAGTCGCTAATTCTCTCTCCGCCATTTTTTCTACAGCAATAAAGTTTCTGCAGACAGATTTGGTTTGATAATTTAATTTTCAATCGATTTTCTGCCAACGATTCAGCGATCTCTTGTGCAATCGATTTTTTGTGGCTGCCATCGATTTTTTGTGATCGACTTTTTTGCGGTGAACGATTTTTTGTGAACGATTTTTGGTGAACGATTTTTTTTGTGAACGATTTTGATATTTTGTGAACAATTTGTTTTGTGAACGATTTTTTGTTAACGATTTTTTGGTGACGCACTTCACATTTTTGTCGCATTCCGCAATTTGCCCCCTTAGCGGTGTGTTAAGTTTAGAGGGGGGGAGGATGGGGGCGGAATTGTCCGGTACGCGCGGGTTATACCCCATGTGCAAGCTGCTCCGCTTTTCTAGTGACTATATGCCTAGTTATGTGCAGAGGCTCAATTAGAGTATATACCCATCACTCTTGAGACTGTTAGTGATGTACTCGTATTTGTCGACATGCTCTTGGAAATGCTTTTGCATGTGCTTCACCCTTTGCATTGCATTGCTGAACAATGTGCAAGGTAAATTGTGCATGCTAGCAAGCATGTACTTACGTAAAGGTATTTTAGCCAACATCTTGTCTTGCTGACTCAGGGGTGGAATTGCAAGCTATGTTGGATGTGCTACAGGCGTATGTGTTAAGGTGGAAGATGAAATTTAATAGCAAGGTCATATATAGTAGTAGGGAAGAAGGAAGCAGAAGTGCATTGGAGGATTGGTGAGGAGATATTGGAAGAGGTCAAAGAATTCAAGTACTTAGGAATATGGTTTGATAGGAAGCTAAGGGGTAATGTTCAGTTAGAGAAGATGGCAAAGAAGGCAGAAGAGTGGGTTGGAAAGGTAATGTGGATGAGTAGAGTGAATGGGCAGGTGGAAGTAGACAGAGGAAGAATGGTGTGGGAGCTTCTAGCGAGACCCAGTATGGAGCATGCAGCCGAAGTGTGGTGGACAGGAAGACGGAGTGCTCGCAAGAAGTTGGAGTCAGCACAGATGAGAGTGGGTAGGAGACTGTTGGGGGCAAGTGATACAGTAGCAGGAGTGGCAATACGGGGAGATATGGGGTGGAGGAAGCTAGAGAGGAGAGGAGGGAAGAGATGAACGTTTTGTTTGGCAAGAGATTAGAGGTATTGGAACAGAGCAGATTGGTAAAAGTTGTTGTAAATAAACTACGAGAGGATGGAGGAATTGGATGGTGGGAAGAATATGAGATATTGAGGAGAAAGTACGAGATAAACAACGAGGTTGGGTCAGTGCAAGTGGAAGGGGAAAGTGAAGGTGAGAAATGAGAAGGACTGGGAGGAGGAAGTAGATGGAAATAGTACGCTGAATCGGCAAAGAATGGTGCAGGGGTGTAGAGGTATGTGAGGTCCATGCATTGTCAGGAAGGTGTGCGGCTGCAATTTCGACTGAGGACTCAGCTGGGTTGTTAGAGGATAAGAAAAGATGTGGGATAGTTAGGGATGAGAGATAGTGGACCAGGGGAGGATGTGGAACATTTCTTGGTGACATGCGGGGAATTTAAGAGGGATCGGCTGGTACTGATGGATGAGGGTATGCAGAATTGTAGGGTCAAGACAGTGGCTGGATGAATTAAGAAGAGTGAGTAAGGATGGAAAGGTGGCATTGCTTTTGGGGAAAGATGTGGAGGGAGTAAGTGATGCAGTGATGGAGGAAGTGGGCGAGTATGTTATGTAAGGGTAGGGAATTGGTGGCAGAGGAGAAAGGAACTGTTATATGGTGAGCTGAGGAATGATCTTTGGTCCCCTCCCGTCCCCTCCTCCTTGAGCAGCGGGACACTCGTAGCGGATAATTTTATTAATTAAGTACTGTAGACTTCTTTTTTTAAATATAGATTGTTATTAGGTAAGTTACTAAATAGTTCCACACTGTGCTGTAATATATATGTGAGGCCTTAACAGGCTCATCAATAGCAACATTAAATCATAATAATAAAAAATCAGGTTGACCTAGGAGGAGGACTCTTGTTTTTAAGCTCTGCCTATGGATGGGCATTTGGAAATTATACAAGCTCAGTAGGAAATGTGAATAATACATACTCTGCACTACTAGTTAATGTGCACTATTTACAGCAAGTTGAATATTATCTGGTGGCCATGACTAGATGGTAGTTGACCTACAGGGGTGAAGTGACTGCGAAGCCAAATAAATGACAGATTGAATTTCGTTGCAGAGCTTGGTTTTTCCTGTAAGACTGGTGAGGTGAAGCTGGTTGGTGGAGCAAATGAATACCAAGGACGCGTGGAGGTGTGTGTTGATAACAGGACCACCACAGTGTGTGACGACATATATTGGGACTTGAAAGAAGCTGTCGTTGTGTGCCGCCAGCTCAACTTCACTGACACCAGCGGATGTAAGTGAACAAATTCTGTGAAAATATTCTGTCAAGGACATGGTGCTATGAACGCTTTCTTCTGTTATCATGTGACATTTTATGTTGTTTTGCTTGTTTATTTTTTGAGTGCTTGTGTGCCTGTGTGCATGTGTTGTTGTTTTTGTTTGTGTGTATCGTATGCGTGAATTGGTGTGCATGTGCCTATGTTTGTGTACGGCTGGTCTGTAATACGTAGCTCCTGTTGCTCTCAACGGAAGCGTTTTTGGTCCTGGAATCGGGGATATCAATCTCAGAGGTCTGGAGTGCAACGGGACAGAAAAACAACTCACCTCTTGCTCTGTAGCCACTGAATCTACGTCCGTTTGTGGTCATTTCAACGATGCTGGTGTCTTATGCCCACGTAAGTGTAGTCAAGTATGTATGTAGTGAGTGCCTTCCATGCTGCTTATTGTTGTTGCTTGTTGCCGTTATTGTTGTTGCTGTGGTTGTGGTTGTTTGCTACTAGGAGTAGACTGGGTAATGTAGCAAGTGCCTAGCATTTAGTTAGTGTCATAATTATGTGAGGCCTGGCAGAGATGAGAAAGATAGTGTTGAAGATTCACTCACAGACTTGGTCAAAACTTGAAGTCGATGATTTTATAAAATTTTGATAACATTTTTGTGAATGTTATAGTATATGTTATAGTATATGTACAGTAGGTATATGGCAGCATATTCATCAAGTATAAAGATCAACAATAGCTAAAGCAGAAGCAATGGTAGACATTACTCTAGCTGTGCAATATCGCGTTGATTGCATGGGTGGTATATTAAGGGGGGTGGCATTTAGAATAACCAACATGATGCAAGTGCCCACCTACCTCTGATTTTTGAGTTGAGGAGTCGATTGGTTAGTTATCCACTGGTGCAATGTACTTGACTTCAAAGGTAATACATGTAGTGCCTCTATCCTTGACTGACGAGCTCGTTATGCGTTATGTAGTCCCTGTTGTAGTTCTATAGCTACCACCCCTGGCATGAAACAGTCAAGTGTGTCAATATATACGTATATGTATATTATAATATGTACAGCATATACAATACATACAGTATGTATAGTATGCTCAGTATGTATAGTATGCTCAGTTGGTATAAAATATTCAGTATGGTCAAAAATATGTACAGTATGTACAATATGTACAGCATGCTTAGTATGTACAGTGTGTGTATGGATGGATGTGTATGTATATCACAGCATATTCATCAATAGTGACTCCTTATTTAAAACTTCTTGGAAACTGATGGAAGTCATTTGACCAGTTGGCCAGATTTGCACAGCTGTAGTTCATTCTCTAGGAAATCTTACTTCAAGGACCAGCTTTACAAGCTGAGCATATACTATCAGCTAGCAGGTGGTGCAGTGTACTTGTCTGCCCCAGGCAGGCTCTCATTTGCTCTGCTATCGGGGCTCGCTCAGCTAGCAGCTGGCAGTGTACTTGTCTGCCCCAGGCAGGCTCTCATTTGCTCTGCCATCGGGGCTCACTCAGCTAGCAGGTGGTGCAGTGTACTTGTCTGCCCCAGGCAGGCTCTCATTTGCTCTGCCATCGGGGCTCGCTCCGCTAGCATGTGGCAGTGTACTTGTCTGCCCCAGGTAGGCTCTCATTTGCTCTGCCATTGGGTTCGCTTAGCAGTAGGTGAGTGTGAGAGGGAAATGGGACAAAAGCGAAAGAAAAGTGTTTTGAAACCAAAAGGGCTAGAAACACTGTTTTATAGTTTTTTCAGGTGTTGTAGTGTATTTTGTATTTCCCCCCGGGGTGTGGGAGAGAAGTTGCAGGCAACTCATGTTGATTACGATCCCATATATTACAAATTAGAACCAAATCCCACTTGTGAAAACTGGCAAGTCCGCTTGTTTGGAATTTCAACGCCACCCAACGAAGGCAGAGTGGAGGTGTGCTATAATGGTGTCTGGGGCACAGTCTGCGATGAAGGCTGGGATGAGTCTGAAGCCAAGGTGATGTGCAGAGAGCTGGGCTTCTCATCTGAAGGTTCGTCTTGACCCAGAACTGCACTTCTATAGAAGAAAGGTGATTGTAACATTTTCCTCGCTGTTGATTACTCTAGGTGCTATTCCTCTTGGCTATGCCGACTTTGGGGCTGGGGATGGCTTGATATTTCTCTCTAATATCCAGTGCACCGGTAATGAATTGCATATATCAGATTGTCCTTCTGATGGAATTGGACAACACCTTTGTCAGCATGACTATGACTCCGGACTTATCTGCATGGGTATGTTCTCATTCACACTGCAATATAAGTGAGATTATGGGGACCAGAACAGAGGTGACTCTTTGTCGTTTGTTGTAGATCCTAACTACACCTGTCCCGAGGGAGAAATGAGGCTAGTTGGCGGTAACAAATCGAGTGAAGGACGTCTTGAGGTTTGCTATTACAATCACTGGGGGACTGTGTGCTATAACAATTTTGATTCAAAAGACGCTGCTTTTGTGTGCCGAAAGCTTGGATTCCCCGCAGAAGGTTTGCTGCATGTTTGCTAATACTTTTCAGTTGACTTGCCATCTTTTAAGTTCCAGGGTACTACTTCTTTTATTTTTATTAACGTTTTTCTCTCCAGCTTCTTGGACCCACCACCACCACCACCACCACCACCACCACCACCACCACCACCACCACCACCACCACCATGCAATACAAATATGCTGACATATCTTAACTACTACTACTACCTACTATTTGCTACTATTACTACTACTACTATATACTACTACTATATACTACTACACTGTACTACTTCTACACTACTAGTAATCATATCATACCAACAAACATGCACACACACACACACACACAGACCTCATCTCACATGGTGATAAAGTGTGGCTCATGTGGCAAGAGATTGATTGAGTAGAGTAACACTTTAAAACTTCTCCATCGCAATTAGCAACTTCTTTATAATCTAATGTCCACTCCTCTTCTCTCAGGGGCTATTGCTCTCCATCAAGCCTTGTTTGGTGTTGGAGTGGGTCTTGTCCTCCTCGATGAGGTGGAGTGTGTGGGTAATGAGATGTCTATCATCAACTGTTCCCACAGTGGTATTGGGATTAGCAACTGCTTCCATATCGAAGATGTCAGCATCTTATGTCAAAGTACGTAATGGAAGTAAGATGGGAAGGGTGGGGATTGATAGGAGTTTGGGGAATAGGATAAGCAGCCAGGAGTACTCTCTTTTGATCTTTCATTTCTACATTATACCTCTCCTCCTTCCCTTGCTTCCCATTCCCTCCCCCTTCCCCCCTCCTCCCCCTCCTCTCCCCTCGTACTCTTCCCTCTTCTCCCCCTTCCCCCTCCTCTCCCCTCTTCCCCCCCTCCTCCCCCTTCCCCCCTCCTCTTTCCTCTTCTCCCTCCTCTCGCCTCCTACCCTCGTCTCCTCTCCCCTCCCCTTCCTCCCCCTCCTCTCCCCTCCTCCCTCCTCTCCCCCCTCCCTTTCCCCCATCTTCTCCCCTCCCTCCTCTCCCTTCACCCTGGCCAGCTTCCGATTCTGTCTGTAAAAATGGGGACATTCGTCTTGTGAATGGCACTGGTTCATACTCCGGTAGAGTGGAGGTGTGCTTCAGCAACCGCTGGGGAACTATCTGTGATGACAACTGGGACTCAGAAGATGCTGCGGTTGTATGCAACCAACTAAATTGCCCTGGAGGCAAGTAATGTAATTAAGCTAAATTACCCCAGGGGTAATGTTTATTAAATGCCATCCCTACTTACTCATGGGGTGATTTAGATGGAGGTAGTTATAAGTAATGGTCCGACAAAATTCTTCAAGGAACTGTAACAGACCTCGGGGCAATCGAGGAACTCTGTGGCTGATCAGCCGATCTATGTAATATTACTATTCCCTCCTCTCTCCCACTTTTCTGCAGAGGCTGTGGCATTATCCAATGCCTACTTTGGGAGAGGTACTGGACCCATCTTCCTGAATGACTTAAGATGCTCAAGTGTTTGCAACAGCAAGGTCATAGAGTGCTTTGACTCTCTGGATCAAGTAGGAATCAACAACTGCGAACATTCAGAAGATGCTGCAGTCATTTGCTCTGGTTGGTTTCCATTTCAAGTAATTTCTTCCCTTCCTCCCTCCCTCCCTCCCTCAGATATTGACAGTAGTATCTTGTGAACATTCCAGGTGACAACACTACCTGTGATGATGGAACACCCAATGGAGGTATAAGACTCACAGGAAGCATATCATCTGAACTTCCATCTCTTCTACTTCCCCACCTCCAACTCACCTCCTCCTCCTTCCTCCATCTCTTCCCCTTACCCACCTCCAACTCAACCTCATCCTCCTTCTTCCATCTCTTCTCCCCCCCCCCTCTCCTTTCTCCTCCTTACTCCTCTTTGCCCTCCACCTCCCCTTCCTTACTCCCCTTACTCACCTCCTCCTCCATTTAGCCAACCCATGCATTTCTGGCACTGTACAATTGGTGGGAAGACTAGCTAGCAACTCCAGTCATAGTGGACAGGTGGAAGTTTGCAACAATGGCTCCTGGGCACCAGTCTGTGCTGACTCCTTCAAAAAAGCTGATGCAGAAATGATCTGTTTGAGTTTGGGACTAGTAAATGACAGCAAATTAGCTGTTCCTGCTCTCGGACAACTGTTCAACATCCCAGAAGACTCAAACAGAGAGAACTACTTTGCATTATCTGGCGCATGTTCAGCTGGAAGCTGCAATTTCACATCCTATCCCACTCAGTGCACAAGTGGACTGGCGGGGGCATTCTGTCCTTTGGCGAAGACTTCATCTCTCACCGGAGCTCCTACCACATGTGAGACAGGAAGTCTGCAACTGATGGGGGGCTCCAGTCCCTCCGAGGGAAGAGTTGAAGTGTGCATCAATGACGAGTGGGGGACCTTGTGTGACGACTCCTTTGATGTCAATGTAGCTGCAGTTGTCTGCAAGCAGCTCAACTTTTCAAGCAGAAGTAAGCACAGATGAGACAGCGTCTGTTTACATCATGTTGTTGTGACCAAGAATCCCATGCATAACATTCGAAATTTCCTTTTGTCTGTGAAGTTCCAGAAGCTGTTCATGGGAGAGACTCTTCAGTTGAATTTGGGGAAGGTTCAGGAGCCATTTGGCTAAACGATGTCAAGTGCACTGGCATGGAGGACAACATCTTCAGCTGCTCACAACTGCCGCTGTTCCAAGACAACAACTGCCAGCACCATGAAGATAGTGGAGTCCGCTGCCGAGGTAAAAAAAAAGCTACCCAGAGAACACGCTGTAGACAGCCATCTCTTGTGAGGGTATTAATTTGTTCTTCATGCCATTTCTTGCAAGCAGAGTCCACAAGCACAAAAATGCCCCCTGAGACCAAGGAGCCCCCCACTAAAAAGCCAACCAAGGAACCCGGAGGGGACATAGGAAAGCAGACGAAGGGAAATAGTAGCGCTGGGATCATTGTTCCCCTGGTGGTGGTGATAGTAGTTCTGTTCATCATAGTCCTCACCATCGTTGGTGCCATCATCATAATCTTTGTAGTCAAGAACAAAAAGTGAGTGCAAAGTACATGCAGCAACACATTGTGCACCAATTCATATTGCACTGAGTAGGTTAACAAAGTTATGCACTGGACCAACACCACACTAGGTTGAGGCAGGTTGAAGTAAGTTGACAATAGCTCTATGCACTGGACCAACACCACACTGGGTTGAGTCAGGTTGAAGTAAGTTGACAATAGCTTTATGCACTAGACCAACACCACACTGGGTTGAGGCAGGTTGAAATAGACAACTCTATGGGTGCACGAGCTACTTGAACATTGAGTCCCTCCATCCTTCTGCTTGAAGTTAATCAGCATGTTGGTAGTCCTGTAACACCATTAAAGTGTGGGGACTCGCTCACTAGCCATTTCTGATCAGGTAGGGTACATGTAGCCATGTAAAGAATGAGATGCAAAGCTGCGGAGTAGGGTAGCAACGACCATCCATTTGCAGGCCTGGTGGAGTTATGCATCAGCAATTAGTAGTTTTCTCCTAGAGCTAAAGAGAGAGCTCTCTAGGCTTCAGTGGTGAATGTAAATGTGGAATCACCAGTGCCACCCATCTGATGAAAATTAAGTACACAAGTATGGATGGTTATGTACATACAGATCTCCATACTTCACATGCCACTGACCCAATACCTCACATGACTGACCCTCACACGATTATGCCAGTGTTCTGCACTATTCATAAAACATGATAGAAATTTTATTTTTATTTAAACATTTTTTCGTTCGACTTCGTTCCTCCCTCCCTCCCTGTGATACATGCACTACATTTCCTTGAATGGTACTGCCTTTCAATAGTGTTCAGTGTTCACCTTCCAAGTTTGTCCGAACAGTGATTGTTTGACGAGTGTGTTTCCACCATGCATGTGTAGGAAGAACCAAAACTGCAAGTAGATGAGTAGCAAATTTTCTTCATCACTTTGCTCGGGTCCTAACCCTCAATCAGCATTTGGATATTTTGTGTGTGTGCACATTTTGGCACAAGCTGGCTAGAACCAGCGGCAGGAAGCAGCTGGCAATATTGCAGTGGCCTGAAACGTTGGCAATATTGAACCAGTGGCAGGACAAATGAAGTAGTGGGCAATAGTTCTTTTATCTGCAGTAACATTCAAGGAAATTGAGTGTGTATAATAAATAATAGTGGGAAGTTGAAAAACTAATTATTAATCTGACTTCCAAGCGTCACTATGTCCAAGTGAGTGAGACTTAGAAGTCTACTACATCCAAGTGAGTGAGTGAGTGGGTGCTTGTCACTGGGACTCTCTTGCAGCAACAGCTCTTATTATAAACATGGTGTGTTCGAACACCACCCTAACTGACTTCACTTGCTGTATTTATTCTTGCTGTACCCCACCCACAGAATGCCTTAAAAATTACAATTTAAAATGAAGAAGATCGATAATCCGTTTGTGGAATCCGACTTCCTTGGGAAAGAGCATGAAGATATCCCCATGGATCAAAAATAGCAGACCATGCTAAAGCACCATGACATTATTGCTGTTTTCGTTCCACTAGAATTATAAATCAATACAGCAAAAGCTCTTATTCTAAACACAGTGATGTATCCCAGAAAAATAAAAATGAGAAAAAAAGTATTTGTCGGCATAGCCAATTAGACCACACCCAACCAGTTTATAAACAAGCATGTTATCAATTTTTTAAAAAGTAATCCACATGGGTGTGGTCTAATTGGTTACATTCTCTCGTTTCATTTCCAGTGCTTGGAAAATGATATTCGCTTGAAAATATTTTATAATTATTTTGTCTCGCAAGCACACCACACACCACACCAGGCACACCCACAACACATACAAACCCACACCACACCATACACACCCACACCACACCAGACACAGCTTGTATTTGTTGGCAAGTATACATAATTAAATAATTCACAACATTCATGACCATACGCTATGCTAACTTCTTAGCAGATCCCAAATGTCCTTGGGATCAGGGAAGTATAACAAGTTTGCAGTGGGAGTGGACCCCCATTATATGGATGGACACACCCTTCTTCCCCCACCCACCCCGACAATTGGGCACTCCCTCTCCTGCTACCCAAAACATGTGCACTAGCACTTTGCATGCCAAGACCTCAAGAGCACACCTTGTTGCAAGCAAGCCCTCAGGGTGTGTGGATGATAGTGTTGCTAAGCATGGTAAATGTATCTATCTATCTATCTACATATGTACTCTCTGTATGTTCACCCATATAAGATAGGAGTGGGATCATGTATGTCCTCTCTGTATACCCATATAAGATAGGAATGGATCATGTATGTCCTCTCTGTATACCCATACAAGATAGGAGTGGGATCATGTATGTCCTCTCTGTATGTTCACCCATATAAGATAGGATTGGGACACCTGTCTTCAATAATGCGGGCTCATTTAAATTGGGAAATGTTCGTCGTACCTAGTGAAGAGAACAAGTCGTGCCTAGTGAAGAGAATGAACGAGAAAACAACAGCAGATTCTTAGCGAGGAAGGAAGGGCTGCACAGGGAAGCAAGAGAATGGCACTGCTTATGCAGAAAACAAAACTATGCTTATAAAGGAACTAACATTCTATTATGATGTCAGCTGACTATAACTATCTGCATAACTTTCTTAATTACTATCATTCGTTAGAATTGAATATACAAGTTTCAATTTCTCGTCTTTTTTGATGTCGGCCGAAAATCTGACGATATTAGGAATAGTTTTATGGTCTCGGCCAATAACTATCAAAGGGCCTCAATAATACTCAGTGGGTTTACTCTAGAAGCCAGGTATGTTCAACTGTGGTAAATCTTCATTTCACAAGGAATCAGTTACAAGCAGGCCTTTGAGCACATCAACCATGAAAGCTTCAGTTTGGTTTTGCATCCTGCACTGGCAGAAGAGGAGAAGTGTGTGTTTTGTGTGTGTGTTGTGTATGTGTATGTGTTGTGTGTGTGTGTGTTGTGCGTGTATGTGTGTTGTGTGTGTGAGTTGTGTGTGCACTGCATTGTGTGTGTGTGTGTTGTGTGTATGTGTGTTGTGTATGTGTGTTGTGTGTATGTGTGTTGTTTGCGTGTATGTGTGTTGTGTATGTGTGTGCGTGTATGTGTATTGTGTGTGTATGTGTGTGTTGTGTTTGTTTTGTGTGTATGCGTGTGTGCGTGTGTGTATTGTGTGTGTCTGCAGGATGTGTATGTGTGTGTGTTGTGTGCGTGTATGTGTGTTATGTGTGCCTGTATTGTGTGTGTGTGATGTGTGTATATGTGTGTTTTGTGTCTGCGTGTGTGTATGTGTGTGTTGTGTGTGTTGTGTCTGCATCTTTGTGTATGTTGTGTGTATGTCTGTGTGTTGTGTCTGCATGTGTATGTGTGTGTTGTGTGTGTGTATGTGTGTTGTTTATTGTGTGTGTTGTGTGTATGTCTGTGTGTTGTGTCTGCATGTGTATGTGTTGTGTCTGCATGTGTATGTGTGTGTTGTGTGTGTGCGTGTATGTGTATTGTGTTGTGTGTGTTTGTATGTGTGTGCATGTATGTATGTTGTGTGTGTGTATTGTGTGTGTGTTGTGTATGCGTGTATGTGTGTTGTGTGTGTGTGTGTGTGTTGTGTGTGTGTGTTGTGCGTGTGTGTGTGTGAGAGAAATGTAAGGCTACAAGGACTACTCAATAATCAACTTGAAATTTACTCTGTCAATGTTTTGACTAGATGCTCGTCTAACCTTAATCAGGAACAAACAACATGTTACACTGTGTAACTAATCTTTATATATTTTATAGTCCTAATGCTTAATTAAACCTTGAGAGGAGGAGAGAGGGGAGTGGCACATGCATGAGGGCTTGGACACGAGAGAGAGAACTCGTGTTGTTAACTTGCCATGAATGCCGATAGTGCAACGGGGAATCTATGGGACATGTTTTTGCCATTATCCGCTACATTTTTCCATTACAACCCACAGCATACTTATCTATCATCTATCAACTCCCCACCAAACCCACAGATTGAATTAGAACCAGCACCAACTCAAACCCATAGGTAAAACTTGGCCAAGTTTCGGAGACATGAATTCCTGTACTACTATGCCTTAGCTCTAATCTAGCAAGATAAGCTATCTAGCTACACACACACACAAAATCCTCAATCGTAATATTTATGATGGAGACTAGAGCATCTAGTCGAAACGTCGAGTGAATAAAATTTGGTGATTTTAATGTCATGTCAACTGAGAGTTCATTGGGAGTTAACATAGTGGTTACCTTCATTGCTCGTCATCCATGATCGGGAAGCTTAGGTTTGGGTAAAGCTTCTACAATCCAGCTGTCCGTGTTATCTATGAGAGAAGGAGCGTCACAAAATTCGTACACTGGGCTAAACCTTGAAGATTGCCTTTGATATCAAGAAGCTCAAACTCCTCATCATTCTGTACTCAGATTTCTTTGCTGTAAGCACGACGTAGTTATGCACAGGTTTTGTTTGCTTACCTCAATGGATTCCATTCTCACATCAAACTAGTTTATTGTAGTCTGTATTCTTGAATATATTATACCAGGATGGGGGAGGGGGGATGGAAAAAAAGGGGGCGTAAAGTTTTGAAAAAATACAGGAGAAAAAAAAGGGGGGGGGGGAAAGTTTTGAAAAAATACAGGAGAAAAAAAGAGGGGTTGGGTGGTGGGGGGGGGGAAGGGCCAAAATATATATATAAGACGGGTGCTTGATTGGGATAGCTTGAGTCCACTAGGGTGCTGGCTGTATATAGATTTGGTCATCCTATAGAGAGAGTGTTTACTGCACTCACTGATAGATAAACTCTGTGTAGATGAATCTGTGGCAGAAGCACATGGCCTCTCCTACCATACGGGCACACGGATGGCACAGTGTAACGATGACCTAAACTATTCCCTTAATGAGGTCGCTCACCGATCCCAGAGGAGCCAAAGAAGAGAAAGACCATGGGGTGTTCCTCATCAGCCCAGCCCATTCCCCTCCTGCGGATGGCAGCAGCTACAGCAGCGATGGGTCATTCTTGACCGACAATATGCTCCTTCAGCTGTTTCTCCAGCCGAAAACCGTCGCCGCTCTTCAAGTTTTTCTTTTCTCTTTCTCTGTGCTGGAAAGGAGAAAATGGAAAAAGAGAAGAGAAGGAATGGGAGGAGAAGGTGTGTGTGTGGGGGGGGGGGGATTACAGGAATGCAAAAGGGACACTCCCACAACTTGTTACACATGTAGGCCACACTTTTACTGCTTCATCTCCCACCTATAACTATACTACTATAACTAGTGTTAGCTAGAGCTAGTTGCTAGCTATAGACCTCCAGCACCTTTCTCTTCCTTCACCTCCTACCTATAACTATACTACTATAACTAGTGTTAGCTAGAGCTAGTTGCTAGCTATAGACCTCCAGCATCTTTCAGCAGAAAACCGTACAATTCCAGCACACATGCAGCAGCTATCCTGGCAACAAAACAAAAAATGCTTCACTTTTAACCCTTTTGGGGTCCACCATTTTGTTCTGCTGGTCAGCCAATATACGTCACAACCACAAAACAGTTGTACCTATTTCTAATTGCCATAACATTTTTCTCTTTCGTCTATACAGACCAAAGTCTTTGTTATTCTGTGTGTGTTTTTATAAAATGTTAAATGTCTCTATAGACAAATTTTCTCAGAAGATACATGCAGAAAGATATAGGTGACTCCAAGATATTTGTGGCAGACCTAGTTGCCTAACGACTTGAAGTCAAGTACTCATCATTGGTACGTGCTTGCTAAGGAGTGTCTCAGTGATTTTTATGGACCAAAGTTAACATATGTTGTCATGTCAATTATACACACTACAGAGTCTGAAAAACGGCTAAAAACTAGAGGTCACCTCTTCTAACCACCATCTCTTGGCAATCCTTGCAGTAAACAAAAATCTGATTCATGGAAATCATAGAGTACTAAAAGAGCTCTCAAATGACATACACAACGAAAAACAACGGTTTTAAAGTTATGCTCGCCACAAGAAGTATTTCCATTAATTGTAGGAATAAGCAGTCCAAGTTTGGAAAATGAAATGTTTGAGTTAGCAGTGAAATAACTTGACAAAATATGTTCTTTTACAAGTTTTAGCAATTCCTTGATCTATTTTTTTTTACTTCCATGACTTTCTTGAGATGATGAAAATTGTTATAATTATTAATAGGTGTATATGTGGAATTTTCCTTTACAGCTGAATGTTTGTACATGTCAAAGAAATGTATGATGAAGTAGATCCACCATAACTTTGAAATAAAGCATCCTATGTCTCTAAAACTTTGGAAATAGCAAGTAGATAGATGCAACAACAGTTTCTACTTAAAATATAATAATCATAAAAATAAAAATAAATTCATGTGTAGTCCCCCCAGGGTGTGTGTGTGGGGGTTGGGGGGGTGGAGATGGGGGTGGGAGGGACTGTACGTATAAATCGCCATAACTTTTGTTACACTCTATGCAGGTAATTTTATTGCTTATTTTCTTATGCTTTGTGCTTCCTAATGATATGTTGAATGTCTCTGAAGATATATTTTCTCGGGAGATACATCAAGATCCCTTAAAAAGTTGCTTGCAGAAAAGTTCATAACTGCCCTAATTATCAAACCAAAGTCCCAGATTTGGTCAAATGATAGAGGAGGCCGTAATCTGCAATACATGAACAGATTATCAATAAATGTAGTGGTTTTTGAGTGGCAGGCCACCGCTTTGGCAACTGGAAAACACCAGGGAAAATCCCAAACCTCACCAATTCAAATCAATAGTAATTAAAAAGTTGGCACGTACATTAAACAGATAATTAGACGAGCTATCCAGTGATATAAAAAGTATCATCTGTAGGAAAGTTATGAGCTTTACGGCCAAAAAAACAAGATTTTTTTTTTTAAAGAGAAAAATATAATTCAAGTTAGGACAAATATCATGCAAGATACAAAACAGTTTGAAAGAAGAAGGAAAAAAAGGAGGGTGGAAAAAGTCAATTTTTTAATGTATAGTCCCCCCTTAACATTCAAGCAATCAAGGAGCACAATATTGATGCTGGACTGTCCAACAGGTTGCGGTCTGCAAGGATACAGGGTACAGTCTTTTACTTTCTTCTTCTTTTTGACAAGTCAACTCATTATTTGTTGTTGCCATGCCAGCAGGCAAAGTTGAGGAGGAGCTTTCTAACTTGTTCCTTCTAACCTGTGCACTATAATGGTCAGCACATGCCGTACCTTCTTGTGGTTGAGTCGGTGAGAGATGATCAGCTAGCCTCCTTCAAGGACTTGGCAACATTTGCACAGGAAAACTTCACAAACCAAACAGCAGAGGAGAACAAGCTTCTCAGCAGAGGAGAACAAGCTTCTCAGCAGAGGAGAACAAGGTTCACAGCAGAGGAGAACAAGGTTCACAGCAGAGGAGAACAAGGTTCACAGCAGAGGAGAACAAGGTTCTCAGCAGAGGAGAACAAGGTTCACAGCAGAGGAGAACAAGGTTCACAGCAGAGGAGAATAAGGTTCTCAGCAGAGGTGAACAAAGTTCACAGCAGAGGAGAACAAGGTTCACAGCCGAGGAGAACAAGGTTCACAGCAGAGGAGAACAAGGTTCTCACTGAACAGTCAAGTGAACTAGCTAGGTCGAGTAAACGAACCTTACCCTCATGACTACCCCGCATCCATGTTTTTTCCACATAATCGATGACCAGATAAGTCGTGAGACGAGCACTGGAAAGTTTGCAATCTTCTGGCACTATAATTCTTATTGAATGGATCTACAGCAAGTGTTGAGAAAGAAAGAACAGAGATAGATAGATACGCCCTTCTAACAGTCATCGCCAACAGACACGACTGAATAATTAGAAACCACAGTTGTTATTAGGGAGTATACAGTAGACTGAACTTGAAAGATGAATTTCAAGGTTCTTGAGGTTCTTTAGCTCTGCTGGTTCACTACCTTGGCAGAGGATTCAAGCACACTGGAAGTCTATTTGGAGCTAATAGAAGCCGAAACAACCTGTAAGCTAAGGTAGGTTGAAAAATGAAAAAATATTCGGTCGGTCTCTATACATGTAAACCGTAAAAGCTGTTGGCATCGAATATAAGCACTGCTTGTGACTACATCTCTTAAAGTGTTCCTTCCGCTGCTGGCAACCAGACAAATTTGTAAACATGATAGACACACTCCAGGCCAGGTGCTAACCATTCGTCATCCCTTCTAACTAGCCTGATCCATAAACTGGACCATCTTTACGAATAAGTGATTGATTATGTCTGTGCATGGACAGAGCTCGTTAGCTCTTTCAGTTCACTGGTCCTCTACCTTCACTGGTCCTCTACCTTCACTGGTTCTCTACCTTCACTGGTTCCCTACCTTCACTGGTTCTCTACCTTCACTGGTTCTCTACCTTCACTGGTCCTCTACCTTTACTGGTCCTCTTCCTTCACTGGTCCTCTACCTTCACTGGTTCTGGTCCTCTACCTTCACTGCTTCCCTACATTCACTGGTCCTCTACCTTCACTGGTCCTCTACCTTCACTGGTCCTCTACCTTCACTGGTCCTATACCTTCACTGGTTCCCTACCTTCACTGGTTCTCTACCTTTACTGGTTCTCTACCTTCACTGGTTCTCTACCTTCACTGGTTCTCTACCATCACTGGTTCTCTATCTTCACTGGTCCTCTACCTTCACTGGTCCTCTACCTTCACTGGTCCTCTACCTTCACTGGTTCTCTACCTTCACTGGTTGCCTACCTTCACTGGTTCCCTGCCTTCACTGGTTCTCTACCTTCACTGGTCCTCTACGTTTACTGGTTCTCTACCTTCACTGGTTCTCTACCTTCACTGGTCCTCTACCTTCACTGGTCCTCTACCTTCACTGGTTCTCTACCTTTACTGGTCCTCTACCTTCACTGGTCATCTACCTTCACTGGTTCCCTACCTTCACTGGTTCTCTACCTTCACTGGTCCTATACCTTCACTGGTTCCCTACCTTCACTGGTTCTCTACCTTCACTGGTTCTCTAACCTTCACTGGTCCTCTACCTTCACTGGTCCTCTACCTTCACTGGTTCTCTACCTTCACTGGTTCTCTACCTTCACTAGTCCTCTACCTTCACTGGTTCTCTGCCTTCACTGGTTGTCTACCTTTACTGGCTCTCTACCTTCACTAGTCCTCTACCTCCACTGGTTCTCTACCTTCACTGGTTCCCTACCTTCACTGGTTTTCTACCTTCACTGGTTCTCTACTTTCACTGGTAGGTGTAGTGTCTCAAGTTTCAGCTCATTGTCAACCAGTTATGAAGAAGCATGAATAACATGGCTTCCCATACAAGTGCATTCACGACACATTAACATTTCTAACTCAGTTAACTTTTCTCCTTAGTAAGTAATTTTCATATCATCTGTAAGTAATTTTCATATCATCTGAAAGTGTATGAATGATCAGAAAAGAGTCCAGTCTGTGTGCTCACATGGAGAAATAAATTTGGTTAAAAAAACTCAATCACTGCTGTTGTTAGTCTGCTAGCACCATGTGTTGATGAACCCACTCTCTTTAAAGGTGTACAGTGTGTTATTTTTATTGGCCTCAGTGCTATAGTAGACCATGGAAGATTGTGCTATAGCTGACCATGGATAATTGCAACACCACTATGCGAATATCATTGCAAAGCATACAAAAGTGGTTATCTTTCAAGACCAAGATTATTGAAGCATTAAAATGTTGTGGCAATTTTTATAGAAACCCCCCCCCCCCCACAAAAATGGTCCAGTCCTCCTTCCTTACAAACACTGACTGATGCTACGAGCACCCAGCTCAACTATCAGCGATGTCAAGCTAACTGTAAGACTCCATGAGGAGAGAACAAGGTTAATATTAAGAGGTGTTTTTTCCTATCTAGGGCAAATCCACAGGCATCCTGATGAAGGCTAGAGCATCTGGTAGAAATGTCCAGAGAGTAAAACTCAAGGAAGTTGATGATTGAGGTCATTGTAGAGTCTGAGGTTGTGTTTGAAAAATGTTCTTAGAGGTAATAATCAACATTCAAGATGGGGGGTGGGCATTAATTACATGCTTAACTACACCTATCATCCTATCATAGAGCCATGTAGGTATTGGTATGACATTTCAAATTCAGGACACAATTACGTGAAAAAAAGTTAATTGTGCTCTTGATATGGTCATCTACACTTCAATGTTATTTGGGGGGAGGGGGGGGGGGGGGGATAGAGGTGGGGGTGAAGAACAGAAATTGTATTAGACATGTGATTTGCAGTGGAACTCTATTGTATGGTATTAACATGTGATAGCATGGTCTGCAGTGGAACTGTATTGTATGGTATTAACATGTGGTAGCATGGTCTGCAGTGGAACTGTATTGTATGGTATTAACATGTGATAGCATGGTCTTCAGTACAACTGTATTGTAAGGTATTCACATGTGATAGCATGGTCTGCAGTGGAACTCTATTGTATGGTATTAACATGTGATAGCATGGTCTGCAGTGGAACTGTATTGTATGGTATTAACATGTGGTAGCATGGTCTGCAGTGGAACTGTATTGTATGGTATTAACATGTGATAGCATGGTCTTCAGTACAACTGTATTGTAAGGTATTAACATGTGATAGCATGGTCTGCAGTGGAACAGTATTGTAAGGTATTAACATGTGATAGCATGGTCTGCTCTATTGTATGGTATTAACATGTGATAGCATGGTCTGCAGTGGAACTGTATTGTATGGTATTAACATGTGGTAGCATGGTCTACAGTGGAACTGTATAGTATGGTATTAACATGTGGTAGCATGGTCAGCAGTGGAACTGTATTGTATGGTATTAACATGTGATAGCATGGTCTGCAGTGGAACTGTATTGTATGGTATTAACATGTGGTAGCATGGTCTGCAGTGGAACTGTATTGTATGGTACTGTATTAACATGTGGTAGCATGGTCTACAGTGGAATGTAAGGTATTAACATGTGATAGCATGGTCTGCTCTATTGTATGGTATTAACATGTGATAGCGTGGTCTGCAGTGGAACTGTATTGTATGGTATTAACATGTGGTAGCATGGACTGCAGTGGAACTGTATTGTAAGGTATTAACATGTGATAGCATGGTCTGCTCTATTGTATGGTATTAACATGTGATAGCATGGTCTGCAGTGGAACTGTATTGTATGGTATTAACATGTGGTAGCATGGTCTGCAGTGGAACTGTATTGTATGGTACTGTATTAACATGTGGTAGCATGGCTGCATTGTAAGGTATTAACATGTGATAGTATGGTCTGCAGTGGAACTGTATTGTATGGTATTAACATGTGGTAGATGGTCTGCAGTGAAATTTGGTATAATCACCCCTCTATTGTAGAGCAGACAGTTTTGCCTCGTGCAATCAATTCTCCACCCCCACCAATTCCTCATGGTATTGCAAAACGAAGACCCTTTTAAGAAGTGCCAGACAAAATTCCAATTCAAACTCGCAGTCTCTACATGTGTTGTGACTTTGTGCCTGCGGCATTTCTTCACCCTCAACTCCCAATGCGATAAAACTTGTGCCTACATGTACTTAACACTAAATTCCTTAAAAAGGAAATATCACCTCTGCAATGGAGTTCTCCAGAAGCAACTTGATCCTCTCATTGGTTGCGTAATCAGAGGGATGCAGCCTCTGTTGTTCTCTAGGATTGGGTCAGCGCCATGCTCAAGCATCTTCACGACCTCAGGATCATCGAGAAGTAGGGTATAGTCCAGCGGAGTGAACCCCTAGTAGCTGACGTAATGTTCAATGTAGGAACAGAAGTCAGAGTCCCTTATGTGGGCAACTGGACAGAAGAAGGATGAGGAGTAGGAGGAGGGGAGGAGGATGGGAGGAGGAGGGGAGGAGGAGGGGAGTAGGAGGGGAGGAGGAGGGGGGGGAGGGGAGGAGGAGGGGAGGAGGAGGGGAGGAGGAGGGGAGGAGGAGGGAAAGGAGAGGGCAGGGGTGAGGGGAGGTGAATGAGGATTAGATACTTGCTGGATAAGAACACTTGAGGGGCTAGGAAACTCATGATGCTTTTGGTTAAAGATAGGGGATAAGACGATGATCTTCTCAATAGTCAACTTGAATTTTACTCACTTGACGTTTTGACAGATGATCTATTCCTGTTGGAGGGTAGAGCATCTAGTCTTCACATCTCATTATTCCTGATGAAGGCTAGAGCATCTAGTCATTATTCGTGATGAAGGTTGGAGCATCTAGTCATTATTCCTGTTGAAGGCTGGAGCATCTAGTCATTATTCCTGGCTAGAGCATCTAGTCATTATTCCTGATAAAGGCTAGAGCCCCTAGTCATTATTCCTGATGAAGGCTAGAGCATCTAGTCATTATTCCTGATGAAGGCTAGAGCATCTAGTCAATATTCCTGATGAAGACTAGAGCATCTAGTCATTATTCCTGATGAAGGCTGGAGTATCTAGTCATTGTTCCTGATGAAGGCTAGAGCATCTAATCATTATCCCTGATGAAGACTAGAGCATCTAGTCATTATTCCTGATGAAGGCTAAAGCATCTAGTCATTATTCCTGATGAAGGCTAGAGCATCTAGTCATTATTCCTGATTAAGCCTAGAGCATCTAGTCATTGTTCCTGATGAAGGCTAGAGCATCTAGTTATTATTCCTGATGATGGCTAGAGCATCTAGTCATTATTCCTAATGAAGGCTAGAGCATCTAGTCACTATTCCTGATGAAGGTTAGAGCATCTCGTCGAAACATAGAGAGAGTAAATTTCAAGTTGATTACTGAGGCAAGTTGATTACTGAGGTCATTTAATTTCATTATGTCAACTGAGAGTTCAAATTACAACTCTGTTATAACTAGTGACTACTATTACTATTTGGGGCGGAGGGGGGTGTTAATATAATAGGAGATCGATATCACTCCTCGGACCATTCTAAAAATGGCCTGACAGTACACCAATGTGGAACAAGCGGTCAATCTTCTAGTAGTAGTGTGTGATATTATAATGTGTTACTTCTAAAGAATACATGAACTCACACTTGACATACACAGAAGATAATGTCTAGATTCTTTATGAAAGCAGTCTCTATGAATGTGATAGAGAGAGCTGAGCCAAATTGTTAGTCCTACGTCATTAAGTTTAGCTGATTCATGTGATATATAAGCATTTGTTTGAAGCATGCACACTCTTTGTCTACTACTGAGCCGGTATTTATGCCTGATGCAGGTAGTGCAGTTGTTGTGAAACAACAGATAATTGTGCAATAGAATAATGTACTCATGGCGGGTGCAGTGACAAGCAGTTTACTTGACAAATTGTCCAGTTCAGCAGCATTCTACTTTATTTTCATCTCTGTACTACATAAACAACTATTATAGTAGCGGCATAAAGGAAAAAGATTGCACACAATTTCAGATTTGGGATGGGCACCATATTGCATCAGATATTGACTTATAT
Source organism: Cladorhizidae sp. MBARI D1340-BT2 (assembly GCA_028752905.1). Lineage (NCBI taxonomy): Eukaryota > Metazoa > Porifera > Demospongiae > Poecilosclerida > Cladorhizidae > Cladorhizidae sp. MBARI D1340-BT2. The sequence continues at coordinate 6,762,701 of JAQNBH010000017.1, forward strand.
TTCTGCTACACATGCTACTGAACCATCCTAGCATCTAGGCCTTGCTTAGCATCATGTATAAGGTCTAGGCCTAGTATCATGTAAAGGTCTAGGCCTTGCTCAGTATCATGTATAAGGTGTAGGTCTTGCTTAGTATCATGTATAAGGTCTAGGCCTTGCTTAGTATCATGTATAAGGTCTGGACACATGAGTCTGGACACACGAGACTAGCATTTTAATCAAAGTATCTAAGGATCTATTCACAATAAAATTGTCTTAGTTTCAGAGGTAATTAGTTTCAGAGGTAAGTATATATAATGGCTTCATCCCATCATTGACAGCAGGGGGAATTTGGATATTCTTGAACATATTGATTTTTTTCCTGACCTGAACCTCACAGATGCTAATTGTTTTTTATTAGATAAAAAATCCTATAAGAAATAGTCAGAGTCTATATATAATTACATGGAAGGCCATTAGAAATTCAGGGGAATTCAGGTAAATCAGATGGATATATTTCTGGCACTTCTATATATATATATCCTCTATATGTATATACTCTAATAAAGAATGCACCTCCAATTATAACTGTGCCATAGAAACCGCTTTTCTAGTTTGTCCTTCAGCTGTCATGCCCTCAAGTTGATAGCATCCATTGGTTGTAAGCATAATTACCTGCAGTTTGATAGAGCAATAGGCTCCATTGGAATAAGCAAGCAAAAGCCATTTGGTATGCTTTAATGATACGATTATTGACTATGCAACAAAAACTCGACAAAAAGTTCAATCAACTTCTATATAATATATTGTGTTTGATAGTGGTGTGGGTAACCACTAAATATTTACAAATAATTTGCCAAAATTTGGGTGGGGGTGGGCTGGGTGTGAACATTAGACCATTGCAAATAGAATGAATAAGGTTCTCAACGAACTACAGTAGTTCAATCAACTTCTATATAATATATTGTGTTTGATATATAGTGGTGTGGGTAATCACAAAATTTTTACAAATAATTAGCATATTATTGTCAAAATGTGGGTGGGGGTGGGTGGGTGTGAACATTAGACTACTGTAAATAGAATGAATAGGGTTCTCAACGAACTCCTACCTAGCACAGTAGATTCAGAAATTTGTTTCTCTAACAATTCGCTAGATGCTCCAACCTTATTAGACAAACATGGAACCTGACATCCTCAACAGAAGTTCGCTCTATGCAAGAAGCTAATTTTGCTTACTCAAGGGTGCAAGGCTTTATTCGTTATGTTTCGAGTGTTCTTGTCCAGGTCCCCTCAGTGGTGTGTGAAGTTTAGACGGGGGCGGGGGAAAATTGTCGTTAACAACCACAAAAGTGGGAATGCACGGTTTACACCCCTGGGTTTTCCCCCCTTTTTTCTAGAGCCCTAGGCTATTCAATTATTCAACAATATTGACATTACATAATATGTATTGGTATAGAGTTCATTGTATTTCACTGATGTAGTGATATTCGACTCTCACTCATGGCAAGGTCGATCGGTGATGTTTCATGAATGGGGTGGCCTGAGGTAGATCTAGCACCCCTCAGACAAGTGATGGTTGACCTCAGAAGAGAGAAGCTAAGAAGGACACGCAACCAGGCCATGACAGTGCTGTAGTGCTGATCTCTTTTTTGCTGCAAGTAGGGAGGCAAGCCTTTTGTAGGCTACTGTTGCAGACTTTGCCATTGCCCCAGAGGTTGAGAACACTAGGGGGGTGAATGAGTCAAATTCAACATCTCATACTCTTTGTTCGATTTCCTCCTTTTCTCTCTCTCTTGATTTTTGTAAGCTGCTCCTAACTGGAGTTGTCGGTAGCTGCGAGTGTTAGGGTTAAAAACCTTCACATCAAAGAAAGCCTGCTGGTATCTATTCCCCCAGAATCCCTGTGCACTTACATCTAGCCGAGCTCCATCTTCTGTCAGGGTAGAAGCTAGGTCCATAGACTCTCCAGTGAGTGGCTGCAGTGGTGGTTCTACTCCGACATTGTGACAACCTCTGACATCAGTTTGGCAGTGATATCTCTTAGTTCATTGTGACGTATAGTCGGATAGCCTCCTGTCGGGCAGTTCAGAGCGTGATCAACGGTGAATGATCTGCAAAATATGCAACTAGTTGGTAGTTGAGATGGGAGCCAGTTGTAGCGTAAACACAAGGCATCCCGGAACGATCCCTTGTGCAACGCAAACCCATGCTCCTCAACCGGTATTGCAGACAACCAGGATGAATCACCTTTCTTGCTTGCTAATTCCATGGATCGACGTAATGAATCTGTTAGTCTTGGTTTTAGATGGTCAGCTTTGGTTTCCATGTGCTTTCTCTTGTTCAGTCGAACAGTACATTTCTCATTTGCTTGTTCGGCCATGTCATCGTGTGTAAGCTCATGTTCTTGCTTGAGGATGCGTGCAACCAATGGACCAGTAACTCTTCTTGAACAGTCTAATTGAAAAGAGGCATCCTCGGTTGGTTTTGTGATGCCTAGACTACCCATGCGAACAGGCAGGGCAAAGAGGTCCCTTTCCTCATCCTTTCCTCATCTGTAATGGAATCTCTATTCATCAGTGCTGGAATAAAATGATGGCAGATAGCGTCCTCAAGAGGTTGTAGCAAATCCGACGGGTCAGGGATGGTGCGTAGAAGGTAAGTCCATTTTCCACACAGGCCATGTGTATAGGCCAAATAAACCATATGGGGTTGTGTCTTGGCTATTGAGGACAGTTTCAATATTGATGATTTCCAATTTCCCGCTTTCTCAGAAACATATTCTTGAGTGTATGATGACTTGCCAATAGCAGCACCCAGGTGCCTTTTCCCATCTGTTGTTATGTTGATACCTGAGCTTTTGAAAACACATTCTGCCACTGCTCTTTCACAATAAGCCATGTTTTGATTGAAATTGCAGAAGTAGCCATAGTTGGGACACAGCTCACTCAGTTGGCTCTACCAAGCATGAATTTGCTCTATAAAGCCGCAAGCCGTTGCATCATCAGCATACCATGTCTGCTTTGCATCAGTAGATTTCAATCTGTTTATCAGTGGGATGATACCAATGGCATACATGGCCATGGCGAGTGGATCACCTTGAGTGGTTCCTTCTCGAGACGATATACATTCACCTCCTATGAACAGATGGCTGTCTTTCCTGTATGAGTTGATGAGGATTTTGGCAAGTGGCGGGCACAGGTGTTGGATGTTTCTCAGTGCTGATTGACGATTCAAACTGTTGAAAGCATTGGATGCATATACCAGTAGGACAGCTTCTGACTGTTCATCAGAAAATAGCTCCCTCATTGCATGTATTGCAGCTTCACTGCCAGCATCCTGACCAGCACATAGTTGAAGGCATCTTGCAGCTTCCAAGATGTCACTCTTCAGGACAGCAAGAATTGTTTTGCCAATTATCCTTCTCACGGTCTCACCCACACCAATTGGGCGCACTCCAGGATTTTTATCCAATGCAATCAATCTGCTTGCCAGGAGAGGAGCTATCCCCTCAGGGTCAACAAATTCAGTACACAAACGTTTGGCAACAAGTGCCAAGCTGCTGCACAGTTCATCTGAGGCACTGTCATAGGTGGTGCAAAGTCTTCTCCAGGAAAATGCATCCATTCCAGAGGGGCCAGCAGATCCACTATTAACACGCAATGATATAGATCGAATGAAGTTGCCATCAATGCAGTTGAATATCATGGGGTGTCGTTCTGAAGCATAGTCAGATGAGGACTGAAGAGTATTGGGGTAGGGTGGTTGACCTGGAGGATGTTTAATTTTGAGTTCATCCCTGACTGAAACAGGAGGCCCTTGTGGGTTCACTATTTCAGCATCAATCAAAAGAGGACCACCCCTTGATTCTCCAGAGATTATCTTAATAGCCTATTTTAATCTGCCTTATATTAGTTTGGATAGTAGGCGTGATTCATTCTCATCCTGCTCTGGGGTGTGCCATTTCTTTAAGTGTTGTTGAATCGCATCCCTCTGGGACAAGTTGTTGTATGTCACCCCTCCTCCATGATTCCAATCTACAGTCAAGACAATCTCTGAGATCACGAGGGTTTTGTTTCCCAGGGGTCTCTGAAGGATAAGAGCAGGTAGAACCATGGCAGACTTGATGGCAATGCATTCCATGGAAGATACCTCCCCGTATGCTTTGAATAGTCCAGCAATTTTCATTGTCAAGTTCTTGCCTGACTTTCCTCGAGGAGGGAGAAAAAGATTAGGCCTCCAATGCACTGTCTCAGAATAGGCATTCGTGATCAGCTCTTTGAGAGTAGCTCCAGTCATGTCCACATTTTCTCCCGAGTTGAAGATCAGTGGGGACATCTGTTGGAATGATGGCAGAAAGGGGACAGTCTCTGGTGCTAACTGACCATCAGCTTCTAATCCTGCAGAGCTAATGGCTTCATCACAACTCATGTTGTTTGCGGCAAGTGTAGTTGGTAGAGATGTTGCGGGATCTGTTTCGGTTGAGGAAACTTGAGTGTGGAAGTTAGAACAGTGACCCAGGCGACTGGGAAGACAATCAGGACATTGTTTGCAGCCTTTATACAGACACAATTCCTGCAGCGCCCAGTTTTGTTGCATCTGCAACACACCAATGGCATGCACCAAATTCAAATTCACAAGCTGCTCCACTTTTCTAGTGACTATAATATGCCTCGTTATGTGCAGAGGCTCAATTAGAGTATAGTAAGCACAGGAGTTTTCAGCCAGGAGCAGTTTTCAGCCACTTTGGCTTTCGACTGAATTTGTACTCTGTACTGCAGTTTGAACTCAAATGAAATGGTGTCATTAGGCAATATTGAAACGATTAAGGTTCTCTTGAGCGCTTGATGACCATTGTTGTAGCTACAAAGCGGCGAAGTTGAAGATCGGGTCAGCGAATGCACAGCTAAAAACAGGTATTTTAAGGTAGCTAAGAGTGTGGTTCATAAACTGGCCTATAGGGGCTTTGTAAAGCACTTTGGCTAGCTACAATTACCCACAGATGCTCAAGGGCAAGGAGAATGACCCTCACAAGAGGAAAGGAGCCAAGGGAACCTATAGAAACTGGCCTCAAGATTTCATGAAAAAGGCTCTGGCTGATTGCAATTCGGGCATGGCATTGTGTCAGTCAGCTAAACTCAATTGTGTTCCAAGGGGTAAATTGATTTTATCCATTGATAAGGAACGGGCTCTTGTTTAATGGGTATCCCATACGAACAAAATAGGTTTTAGTCGTGTGAGAGATCAACTTACAATTGTAGTGAAGGCTATCCTAGACAAGGATGGATGACCCACAATCCCATTATGGACAATCACCCTGGAAGATTCTGGCTACTAGGTTTTATGAACTGGCACCCCGAGTTAACTGTAAGAAAATCACAACATTTAGGCATCAGTCGTGCAATTTTATGTACCCCTTTAGTTCTTGACAAGTGGTTTGGAGAATTTAAAGCATTCCTACACGAGCATAAGCTTCTAGATTGTCCATCTGCTTTATACAACTGTGATGAGAGTGGATTTCCCCTTATGGCACGAACAGGGAAAAGACTTGTTCCTGTTGGTTGTAAGTCTATAAATACAAAGTGAGCAGTGGTAACAACAAGCAGCAAATAACTACCCTTGCCTGTTATAATGCTGCAGGAGAAGACATCCCTCCTTACCATGTTTTTCCTGGTGAGCGTTTTAAGCAGAATCCTTTACAAGATGCTATGCCAAATTCATATTTTGGTCGAAGTGATAATGGATGGATGACCACACAACTCTTTTATGGTTGGTTGGGTAATCACTTTGTAAAGAGGATACCACCGGATCGTCCAGTTGTCCTCATAGTAGATGACCATGGGTCTCACATTGACATGGAAGTCTCTAAACTTGCTATAGAGAACCAATTGTTGTACTGCTTCCCACCTCATTGTACACACTGTCTCCAACCCTGTGATGTTGGACTTTTCAAACCCATAAAGTCGAACTGGGACAAGGCTGTAGAAGAATGGGAAGTTGAGCACCTTGGGGAAGTGTTTGACTGGCATGGGAACGAACCTTGAAAGTATCAACTTTAGTGAACAGCTTCAAAGCTACTATATATCTTTGTCCTTTAAACCGTTTGGCAATAAAGGATGATGTACTTGGACCTGCTATTGTGTATCGAAGTATTGAAGGTGTGGGGACCAAGAGGAGGATGGAAAGGAGGAGGAGGGTGGTGAGGGGGGAAATGTAGCCGATGTGAGTAAGAAGGTGGATGCTGAAGACAAGGTGGTGGTTGGTGAGGACAACATAGTTGATGGAGGAGACCAGGAGATTGATGGCAATGGTCAGGAAGTAGGTGACAAGTTAGAGCTTGTCAAGACTCTTGAAGACCTGGAAGCAGCAATGACACTAAACGATATTGAATGTTTCAATCGTCGACTAGAGGAAGGCTTTGATCTTTCAACTGATACATTGTATACTCGGTGGAAAGAGATGAAGGTATGCATATCATATGCTAGAGAACAGCAAAATTCCTCTACTACTACTGAAGAAGCACCTATGAACAAAAAGCTCCTTCCTGCTCATCACCACCTGGACCACCACAGAGTACAGTACAGCGTGAAAATAAGGTTTCACCTGCTTTCAAAGAAGTCTTATCCTACCCAAAGGCTAAGTCGATAAAAGGGCTAACAAAGATTGTATCCCTAGGCATTTGACTTCTGACCAATTCATCCTGATGTGTGAAGAAAAGGAGAGAAAGAAGCAAGACAAAGAGGATGAGAAACAAAGGAAAAAGTTGGAGAGAGAGGAGAAGGTTAAATTGAGGAAAAGGCAAGAAGAAGAAAAAGCCAAAGTTAGGAAGCAGAAGCAAGAAGAAAGAGCCAAGATAAATGCCGAAGAACAACAAAGAAAGCAGGAACGTAAACTTGAAAATGAACAGAAGCGACAAGAGCGACAAAACTACCGCCTAGGGAAGAAACAAAATTCCTGCCAGTCAAGTGATTCAGGAGAGTGTTCTTCTATCAATGAAATTCCTTCAACCTCGGGTCAGTCTTGAACCACTGAATGATCTTCCACCACTAGAGATGAGCCAAGGATCAAGCGACACAAGTTGAATGTAAACACTTCATGTTGTGCTCTTTGTGGTACGCATGAAAACAGCTCAGATGCTGAGGAAAACTGGGTACAGTGTAGCAATTGTCAAAGATGGTACAAAGAATGTTGTGCTGATATTGTGTTGGAAGAAATTGAAGATTTGGAATAGTTTTGTAATTTTTGTGTTTGAACACTCAACGGGATTTGATATAATATTTCAAAGCTCTTTTCTCTGATCTATGTATATATATTATATTAAAATGACCTTATTGAGTGGGTTAAAATATTCCAAAAAGGGTGTGGCTGAAAACTCCAACAACCGGCTGAAAACTCCTGCCTTGACTGCTTGTCATTAAGTGTTAGTATTGAAAGTGAATGATTAATCCTGATTCCTTAATTATATTTTAATGTTTTTTTAAATATTTTTTTACAGAGCCTCTAAATGGGCAATGAATACATTAAAAATAATATGTACATATTATAATGTGTAATTTACAATGCAAGTTTGAGAATCAATCATTCTACAGCAATCTTTGAGATGCTTGGCGAAACTGTGCAATTTTGAAGGTGCTATATATATCCTGCTTGACCACAGAATTTACACACATATTGGATGAGGAGTATGAAAAGAAGAATTTGTACACAATTTGAAGTGGAAACCATGACACGAGTATCTTGTAATTGCATGACTATTTCCCTTACTCCATTCCCTATTTACCATGCCTACCGATTGATAAAACTCAAGAGGGATGGCACAAATCTTCTCAGTGTATGAACGGAAATGGGAGGCTAAAGCAGGAGTGAACTTTAAGGTAAATATAGGTTCTGAGTGAGAGGACAAAGGGACAGCACCAGCCTATTCTTGTTGTTTACAGGTAGACCCAAACATTTCTTCAGGTATGTTGTTTTCACCTTATCTATGATCTGAAAGTCTCTTTCCTTCAGATATTCCCAGAAAGTCGAGATGGCATAGGTGATAATGGTACAAATTTTAATTCCAAAAAGTCTAATTGCACAGTCGAGAGAAAGAAGACAGAGATTCTTAATAGAGAATGTAGCTGAGGAACAGGCAGTATATTTCTTAGATAAGTGTTGACTGAAAGAGAGGGTAAGAATTAGGGTTATACCCAGATACTCATAAGACGCTGTAATTGGGATGTTTGCTGATCCGTATGTGAAAGTGTCTGCTTGAGCAAGTCTGCCACCTCTACGAAATTTGAGAATTTTTGTTTTCAGTACATTCACTTCAATTTTGTTTCTTGAACACCAGGTGCAGAGAATGTCAAGAGCTCCCTGAATTGGTCCTCGTTCAAGACTAAAAATCACAATGTCATCTGCCCAAGCCTGAATATTACCCTCTTTTATTTCAGCAAGTTTCTGGACCACATCTGTTGTGTATGCAATGAACAATTCGGGGCTGAGTGAGTCTCCTTGGAGAACACCTCTTATCTGTAGAATTGGATCGTTTGAGCATAGACCATCCTGTATACAAATGAAATTTTCTTTCAATAGAGAGAAAAATGAGCGAAGAATTGGTCCTTTTAGAAGAAATTGTTCATGCCACTTCCTCAATAAGATGTTCCAGTCCACGCTGTCGAAAGCCTTTTTGAAATCTACAAAGAGCCTATAGAGAGGCATACAAGGCATATCTAGAGCTGTAGTAGCTGCCTGAATGAGGGATTTTCCGTAGACTGCCCATGGAGAAACCAAAATTGCTCAACTGGTAGAATGGGATCCATGACGGGTCGAATTCTCCTTGTTATTAATTTTAAGAAAACCATTGCTGGATTGCAGATGAGTTTATTCTTATAAAGGATTTTCATTGTACTGGTTTTCCACACTTGTGGTATTTCCCCACTATAAAGGCAACAATTGAAGAGGTCCATCCAAAGGTCTATTGCTACCTCTGCTGATTGTTTCAATACTTCATTACTAAGGTTGTCATGGCTCACTGCCTTCTTATTTTTTGCTGCTTGAATGACTTTATAAACCTCTCTCTCTGAGAAGGGCTGATTATACAGCTCATCTACACCTCTTGAAATAAGCCTCCGGAGTTCGTGATATCATTAGAAGGACTGAGGAGTGATTTAAGTGAGTTGTCAGTGTCTCCAAGGAACTGGGACAGCCTAATTTAAAGACTACTTGGATATCGTTAATCACAGGAACTCTTCAGCTTCTCTGACAATCCTTTCTGCTTGAAAAGCATCATACTCATTCTTTCTTAGATCTTTGTAACACTTCCTCCAGTCACAGTACAGGTGTAGAAGGTGCATAGTATAACATCTCATCTCACTGCTCTCTCTATCATGCCATGCTTTCCATTTCCTCATTCTGCAGTGGGGAATAATTGCACAATCCATCAGTGCTGATCTGAAGACCTGTAGACCATCATCAATATAACCTCCTGAGAATTTCTTTCTTGATTCCTCCAAATATGGGTGGTTAATAAATATCATCATATCAATACCTCATGGAGTGAGAGGTTTAGTGGGCTGGGTTTGCACTTCATGTTGTAAAACTGTTGTCCATGTTGCTATAATGGGGAGATGTTTCCTCATTATTGAGTTGAAAAATATGAATTTGTGATGTTTGAGGAGTGGAGAAAATTAGGTCTATGGTACTAGTTCCATTGTGATATATGTATGTCCATTGCGTTGGATCACTTCTTAGTTCAAGGGAATTGTCTCTCATAACTTGAAGCAGGGCTTGCAATTTGGGTGAATCCTTTTTGTCTGCATGGCAGTTATAGTCTCCTCCAGCAATAATCAGATTTCCTACTCTGGAAACCTCGTTTAAAATCTCCAGAAGTGAATCTGTTACTTCTTCTTTAGGAATGGTGGTTGATGTGTAAGAAGCAATAAGGGTTCCCATGGAGGTCAACACTGCTATTGAAAGGTCATTCCTTCATATGAAGGTTGTGTTAAGCCATGGTTTCACTGCTATTGTGATGCCACCATTTGGTCGTCCCCGAGGTACGGCTGAAGTAGCACAATTATCAAAAGTGTAGAACCCAAGAATAGATGAGGGCTTTGTTTCAAAAGTTTCACTTAACATAAGAATGTCATGGGCTTTGAAAATATCTACCTCCTCTGTCTTAGTTAATAGAGACTTTAAACCCTCCACATTCCAGAGGAGCATGGATACGGTCTTCTGTGTAGGAGAGGAGGGTAAAGGGATTGTAGCAGGGGAGGAAGAGAAAGTAGAAGGAGAAGGAGGAGGAGGAGGTGGATAAGGTGAATGAGAATAAGGAGGGGAATACGAAGGAACATGGAGAATAAGGAGGGAAAGAAGGGGAGAAGGAGAATAAGAATACGGAAGAGTGGGTGAAGGAGATGAAGAAGGAGATAAGCCTAGTCATGTTCCTCCTTCCCTAGCTCCTCGCTCAATGACTTCTCTGTGTCGGATGACCCAGTTCTCAGCTCTGGCTCATCCTTCCTCAGTTTTCTAATTCGAACTCTGAGATGATACTCTTCTTCCGCCTGTGCTCTGGTTAAATCCAGATTTATATACACGTCTTTCCATGCAGCTTCCTGGCAGAGGAGCTTGGCCTTTTGCAGGAATTCTCGCCTTTTATCTTCATCAACTTTCACTATGAGACGAACTGGTTTATTTTAATAGCTTAAATAAATAACTATATAAAAAGGGAATGCTGGAAAAACTGCGGCGCGTAATAAGCAAGTCTTTCTTAGGCGGCTGAAAACTTCTACCAGTACTATACCCATCACTCTTGAGACTGTTAGTGATGTACCCATATTTGTCGACATGCTCTTGGAAATGCTTTTGCATGTGCTTCACCCTTTGTATTGCATTGCTGAACAATGTGCAGGGTAAATAGTTTGTGCATGCTAGCAAGCATGTACTACGTAAAGGTATTTTAGCCAACATCTTGTCTCCTACAGGTCAAACAAATGATGAGTGCAGCACGGACGGCGAAATAAAACTTGTTGGTGGAACTAACGCACTTGGTTGAAGAGTTTAATTTTGTGCGAACGGAACCTGGGGTACTGTTTGCGACGACATGTGGGATAACGCCGATGCCAAGGTTGTGTGCAAGCAGCTAGGTTACTCGAGGCAAAGGTATAGCTGCTGCGTGTTCAGACAAACACAACAGAATTAAATGAAGAACATCAGAAATCACTATTATCTCTCTCATCTTTTGTAGGTGCAAGAGCAGATACCTCAAATGTTAATATTGGGTCAGGCCCTATATACTTTGATGATGTCGAGTGCACAGGCAAAGAGGAGTTTCTTACCAATTGCAGCTATTCTGGTTTTGGTCTGCATAACTGTAATCATTTTGCAAGATGCAGGTGTTCAGTGTGAAGGTCAGTGAATGCTGTTTTGTGTTATGCAGCAGGCTTGCAGCCAGCATGAAGTAGATGTTGTTTGGAACTTTCCAGAATAATCTTTCCTTTATCCACTCGCAATTAACCGATGTCTCTAATAAAATGATGTATGGATGACCATATTCACCCATAGGTCCCTCTGAATGCACAATTTGGTGTCTAGAATAATAATAATAATAATAATAATAATTCAGGTTGACCTATTTTTAAGCTCTGCCATTAGGCAGTTGATGGAAATTATAGAAGATCAGTAGGAAATGTGAATAATGCCTACTCTGCACTACTAGTTAATGTGCACTATTAACAGAAAGTTGAATATTATCTGGTGGCCATGACTAGATGGTGGTTGGCCTACAGGGGTGAAGTGACTGCAAAGCCAAATAAATGTCAGATTGCATTTCATTGCAGAGCTTGTTTTTTTCTGTAAGACTGGAGAGGTGAAGCTGGTTGGTGGAGCAAACGAATACCAAGGATGCGTGGAAGTGTGTGTTGATAACAGGACCACGACTGTGTGTGACGACATATATTGGGACTTGAAAGAAGCTGTCGTTGTGTGCCGCCAGCTCAACTTCACTGACACCAGCGGATGTAAGTGTAGATCTTTCTCAAATTCTGTGAAAACATTCTGCCAAGGACATGGTGCTATGAACGCTTTCTTCTGTTATCATGTGACATTTTGCTTGTTTATTTTTTGTGTGCTAGTGTGCCTGTGTGTTTGTGTGCCTGTGTGCATGTTTTTTGTTTTGTTTGTGTGCATTGTGTGCGTGAATTGGTGTGCATGTGCCTATGTTTGTGTATGCTTGGTCTGTAATACGTAGCTCCTGTTGCTCTACGCGGAAGCTATTTTGGTCCTGGAATTGGGGATATCAATTTCAGAGGTCTGGAGTGCAATGGGACAGAAAAACAACTCACTTCTTGCTCTTTAGACACTGAAGCTACGTCCTTTTGTGGTCATTTCAGTGATGCTGGTGTCTTATGCCCACGTAAGTGTAGTCAAGTGTGTATGCTTGCTTTCCATGCTGCTTGTTGTTGTTGCTTATTGCTGTTGTTGCTGTGGTTGTGGTTGTTTGCTACTAGGAGTAGACTGGGTAATGTAGCAAGTGCCTAGCATTTAGTTAGTTTTGTGAGGCCTGGCAGAGATGGGAAAGATAGTGTTGAAGATTCACTCACAGACATGGTCAAAGCCTGAAGTCGATGATTTTATAAACTTTTGATAACATTTTAGTGAACGTTATAGTATATGTACAGTAGGTATATGGCAGCATATTCATCAAGTATCAAGATCAACAATAGCTAAAGCAGAAGCAATGGTAGACATTATAGTAACTAGCTTCTACTCTAGCTGTGCACTATCACGTTGATTGCATGGGTGGTATATTAAGGGGGGTGGCATTTAGAATCACCAACATGATCAAGTGCCCACCTACCTCTGATTTTTGAGTTGAGGAGTCGAGTGGTTAGTTACCCACTGGTGCAATGTACTTGACTTCAAAGGTAATAGTGCCTCTATCCTTGACTGACGAGCTCGTTATGTAGTCCCTGTTGTAGTACTATAACTGCCACACCTGGCATGAAACAGTCAAGTGTGTCTATATGTACATTATGAATATAATATATATTATATATACAATATGTACAGCATATACAGTACATACAGTATGTATATATAGTATGCTCAGTGTGTACAAAATATGTACAGTATGGACAATATGTACAGCATGTACAATATGTACAGCATGCATAGTATGTACAGTGTGTGTATGGATGGATGTGTATTTATATCACAGAATATTCATCAATAGTGACTCCTTATTTTTAACTTCTTGGAAAGTGATGGAAGTCATCTGCCCAGTTGGCCAGATTTGCACAGCTGTAGTTCATTCTCTAGGAAATCTTACTTACTAGGGCCAGCTTTACAAGCTGAGCATATACAATCAGCTAGCAGCTGGCAGTGTACTTGTCTGCCCCAGGCAGGCTCTCATTTGCTCTGCCACTGGGATAACTTAGCTAGCAGGTGGCAGTGTACTTGTTTGCCCCAGGCAGGCTCTCATTTGCTCTGCCACCGGGATCACTCAGCTAGCAGGTGGTGCAGTGTACTTGTCTGCCCAAGGCAGGCTCTCAATTGCTCTGCCATCTGGGCTCGCTCAGCTGGCAGGTGGCAGTGTACTTGTGTGCCCTAGGTAGGCTCTCATTTGCTCTGCCATTGAGCTCGCTTAGCAGTAGGTGGGTGTGAGAGGGAAATGGGAGAAAAGTGTTTTGAAACCAAAAGGGCTAGAAACACTGTTTTATTGCTTTTTCAGGTGTTACAGTGTATTTTGTATTTCCCCCCAGGGTGGAGGAGAGGGAGGCAGAGGTTGCAGGCAACTTATGTTGATTACGATCCCATATATTACAAATTAGAACCAAATCCCACTTGTGAAAACTGGCAAGTCCGCTTGTTTGGAATTTCAACGTCACCCAGCGAAGGCAGAGTGTAGGTGTGCTATAATGGTGTCTAGGGTACAGTCTGCCATGACGGCTGGGACGAGTCTGCAGCCAAGGTGATGTGCAGAGAGCTGGGCTTCTCGTCTGAAGGTTCGTTTTGACCCAGAACTGCACTCCTATAGAAGAAAGGTGATTCTAACATTTTCCTCGCTGTTGATTACTCTAGGTGCTATTCCTCTTGGCTATGCCGACTTTGGGGCTGGGGATGGCTTGATATTTCCTAATATCCAGTGCACCGGTAATGAATCGCATATATCAGATTGTCCTTCCACTGGAATTGGACGACACTTTTGTCCGTATGACTGAGACTCCGGACTTATCTGCTTGGTATGTTCTCATTCACACTGCAATATAAGTGAGATTACGGGGACCAGAACAGAGGTGACTCTTTGTCGTTTGTTGTAGATCGTAACTACGCCCGTCCTGAGGGAGAAATGAGGCTAGTTGGCGGTAACAAATTGAGTGAAGGACATCTTGAGGTTTGCCATTACAATCACTGGGTGACTGTGTGCGATGACGATTTTGATTCAAAAGACGCTGCTTTTGTGTGCCGAAATCTTGGATTCCCCGCAGAAGGTTTGCTGCATGTTTGCTAATACTTTTCAGTTGACTTGCCATCTTTTAAGTTCCAGGGTCCTACTTCTTTTATTTTTATTAACGTTTTTTTCTCCAGCTTATTGGCACCAACCCCACCACCACCATGCAATACAAATATGCTGACATATCTTAACTGCTACTGGTACCTACTATTTACTACTATGACTACCACGATATACTACTACTATAATTATACTACTACTATATACTACTACTATATACTACTACTATATACTACTACTATATATTATTACTATACTATATACTACTACTATACTATATACTACTACTATACTATATACTACTACTACTATGTACTACTACTACTACTTCTTCATATCAACAAACATGCACACACACACACACACACGCAGATCTCATCTCACATGGTGATAAAGTGTGGCTCACCTGGCAAGAGATTGATTGTGTAGAGTAACACTACTTTAACACTTCTCTATCGCAATTAGCAACTTCTAATATCCACTCTTCTCTCAGGGGCTATTGCTCTCCATCGAGCCTTCTTTGGTGTTGGGGTGGGGCCAATGATGTGGACTGTGTGGGTAACGAGACATCTATCATCAACTGTTCCCACATTGGTATTGGGATTAGCAACTGCTTCCATAGAGATGTCAGCATCTTATGTCAAAGTACGTAATGGAAGTAAGATGGGAAGGGTGGGGATTGATAGGAGTTTGGGGAATAGGATAAGCAGCCAGGATTACTCTCTTTTGATCTTTCATTTCTACAAATATGTACATTATACCTCCCCTCCTTCCCTTGCTTCCCCTTCCCTCCCCCTTCCACCCTCCTCCCCCTTCCCCCTCCTTCTCCCTCCTCTCCCCTCCTACCCTTGTCTCCTCTCCCCTCCCCTTCCTCCTCCGCCTCCCTCCTCTCCCCTCCTCCCCTCCCTCCCACCTTCTCCCCTCCCTCCTCTCTCCTCACCCTGGCCAGCTTCTGATTCTGTCTGTAAAAATGGGGACGTTCGTCTTGTGAATGGCACCGGTTCACACTCTGGTAGAGTGGAGGTGTGCTTCAGCAACCGCTGGGGGACTATCTGTGATGACAAGTGAGACTCAGAAGATGCTGAGGTTCTATGCAACCAACTAAATTACCCTGTAGGCAAGTTATGTAATTAAGATAAATTACTCCCGAGTGGGGCTACCCCAAGGAAAGTAATTGTAATTATACTAAATGCCATCTGGGCCCTACTTACTCACGGGGTGATTAGATGGAGGTAGTTATAAGTAATGGTCCGACAAAATTCTTCAAGGAACTGTAGCAGACCTCAGGGCAATCGAGGAAATCTGTGGCTGATCAGACGATCTATGTAATATTACTATTCCCCCACTTTTCTGCAGAGGCTGTGGCATTATCCAATGCCTACTTTGGGAGAGGTACTGGACCCATCTTTCTGGATGACTTAGGATGCTCAAGGATTAACCACAGGAAGGTCATAGAGTGCTTTGACTCTCTGGATCAAGTAGGAATCCACAACTGCGAACATTCAAAAGATGCTGCAGTCATTTGCTCTGGTTGGTTTCCATTTCAAGTAGTTTCTTCCCTCCCTCCCTTTGCAGATATTCACAGCAGTATCTTGTGAACATTCCAGATGACAATACTACCTGTGATGATGGAACACCCAATGGAGGTATAAGACTCACGGGAAACATATCATCTGAACTAGAAGGCAGAGTATAAGTGTGTCTGGATGGAGTTTGGGGCACCATCTGTGACAACTTTTGGAACAGTCTGGATGCTGCTGTTGTATGCCATCAACTTGGTCTAGGACGCACAGATGCCAGAGCTGTTCAAGGATCAATGTATGGACCGGTTCTGGTCCTATATTCTTCAATAATATGTTCTGCAGAGGAACTGAAGAGATAATCACCGATTATACTCATGCTTTAACAAATAGTTGCAGTCACAAAAACGACGCTGAGGTGGTCTGCTCAGGTGAGTGAAAGGGAATACACACACAAAACAATATTGTAAACATTGTTTGCGAGTTTCAGCGTAAGTGAGAGCACTGCAATAAGTTTAGAGTGTTACATTCACCTGTGTGTCTGTATGAGACTTATACACCGTGGGGATTGAGGGAGCCAGCTCAACTTTATTTGACAAGCACTCTGCACAATTTACAGGAATCATGTATGGCGAAGTGAGGTTGGTGGATGGTCGGCTTCCTTCTGAGGATCGTGTGGAGGTTTGCTTGGACATGCAGTTTGGCACGATCTGCAATGACCTCTGGGGCAATTCTGATGCCAGAGTTGTGTGTCGACAGATGGGATACAATGATAGAGTGGGTGCGTAAATTGACAGATTTATTTCATTTCTGTTTCAACTTGTTTTCCTTTCTGCAGGTGCCATCACTCTGCCCAGGGCATTCTTCGGTGGCGGGGAGCAACTCATACTTAGCAAATGTAAACAGCATTGGAAATGAGAGCACTTTGCTTGGAACAGAAACCTGGACACGCATCTCTCCAATACTCCCTCAGTTTTTTTAATTCCCTCTTTAAAGGTTTGTACAACTCTTTCAGCAAGGCGATTCTATGCTGGGTGATATGGCGCTGAAGTGATGTGGCGAATATCATTCAGGGTTTCATTTAGAAAATTGTCCAAGGGCGGCAACTGGAGGAATCTGGATATTAAGGGGGGGCATGATGTCAAGCACTTATCAACATCAATAAGAATTTTAATAATACAATTTCCAAGGGGGGCGGGAGGCAAAAAGGTTCCAAGGGCGGGCAGCTGCCCCCCCCCACTAAATGAAACCCTGCCATTCTTAGCAGTGAACTTCTAGAATTCTGCAATGGAAAAAGCTGTTATTATCAGAAATTAGGACATCAGGTAAGTGCTGCGAAGAGCGAATGCAAACTCTTGATGGTAGCTTGAGATGAGGTAGAAAGAATAACATCAACTTCTAACCATTTCGAGTGGGCATCCACAACTATCAGAAAGGTTTTTCCAAGAAATGGTCCAGCGTGGTCATGTGAAGTCGAGCCCCAGGGGAGAGCTGGCCATTCCTAAGGATGAAGTGGTGCCACTGGTGGATTTTTAGAATTTAATTTGCAAGCGTTGCAGTCTTTCACCTTGCCTTCTAGGTCTGCATCTAGCCCTAGCCCAGCAAGTCCCTTCATTCTGGAAATGCCCGGATGGCCAATATGCAGGGGGGTTATTTCCATATGAAAGTTGGGGGGGCCAAAAGCAGTATTAAAGCTGCTTACTCTAGGGGAGTCTCTAGGGGAGTCTCTAGATTCTCATCCAGGATATTTTGAAAAATAGGACTACAGACTTTGGGGTAAATTAGTGTTGAAAATATTTTCATTTTATTAATCACCCGAACACATAACATAACCAGATGACAAACAGTATACTAGCACTAACATCTAAGAGAGAGAAAGAGACTATCATTCACTTCTACTAAGAAATGGAAAAGTGGCCGAAGATGGATGAGCGCCTCTCTACTCTATCCACAAAGTCATTTGTCACTTGCTTGAGGCTCAGTTCCTTTACCAGCTCTTTATGCACTGTGCATGTCATGAGATGATTGAGGCGGTTGTTTGACATTGTTGTACGAAGGTAAGACTTCACCCTTCTCAGCGCACTGAAGGCTCGTTCAGAGCTTGCATTAGTTGCCGGCATAACCAGAACAACCTTGACCAAAGACATGACCTCTGGTATGAGGGGCCAGATGCTTTTGTTCTTTTTGAGGAAATCAACGACATTTTGCAATGTATCACCACCACCTTCATCTTGACTGAAACTGCGATAGGACTCTGCCATTATAGATAGCTGGATTCTTAAGGTTTCAGGGTCAAACTCAGTGTAGAACTCACATAGTTCGTCAACATTTTGTGAGACATCCTCCCCCAATGTTCCTTTCACTAGGACCTTCTCACAGGTTGCATATGTGGTGTAGTCCTTCTGATTAAAATGCTCTTCAATGCAGCTAGCTACAGTGTCCACAGCCTCAAAATAGATTTGGCGGTAAAAGTTCTCTACATTGGTATGGTGCTCATGTTGAGCATTACCCTCACTATACCTTGATGGCATCTTACGGTGACGTGGAAGTGAAGGCTCTTTTAGTTCCAACTTCACAGCAGCTTGAGTTACTTTTGTCCTTGCATCCCTGTCTGATCGTATTCCTCGTAGGATAGTGACAGATAGCTTGGCATTCGCTTGAGCATCCACTGCACATAGCTCTGCCCTCTGAAGGCAAGTGCTGAGGTTATCTGAATGTGAAAGTACTACAATGGCAAGCTGAAGACCATAGAAGAAACTAAAAGTTTGCATTTTAGTCTCCACGCCAATTATTCTTGCCTTCATTTCAGAGTCTTTGACATGGTCTTGTGCCCAGTCCCATAGGATCATGAGAGTGCCATAATTTTTCAGAATAGCACTCGGTGATGCTGCTCGGACAGTCCACCTTGTTGGGCAGAGGATTTTCAGAGTTGGTGAGTCAATATTGTCTACATGGAGATCATGTTCCATTTGCCCCAGAATTTCTGATTGCTTTCTGCGAAATACTGCCTCTCTTTTTGGACTCTTCTTTATTAATTTAGTAATTTCATAAGCCACATCAAGCGTGTCTTTCAACAGGGAAATATATTTTATTGTATCCCTGACAGCAAGATTAAGCGAGTGGCAATAGCAGTGTGTTAGCAGACATTTTTCATTCAGTTTCTTGATTTGTGCAGCAACCCCATTTTTTGTTCCAGTCATGGTCGAACATCCGTCATAACATTGCCCACGGGCATCTTGAATTTTGAGATTCATGCGTAGCAGCACATCTTTTATGCAAGCAACAATTGTGTCTGCATTGGTCTGAGAAATTGACATCAGACCAATATATTCCTCACGTACTGTCATCTCATTCACCCAACGTATGCAAATCACAAGTTGTTCAATGTTGCTCGCATCTGTACTCTCATCAGCCAAGATACTGTAACATCCAGATTCAGCTATGTCAGCTGCTTTACCATGAAGCACTTTTAGAGCCATGATTTGTAAGATTTCATTCTGAGCATCTGGACTGATATGCTTGTCGTAAGACTTTTCAATCCATTTACCAAGCACTTTATCATCTTCAGCTCGCAGAAGGAGGAGTTGCTTGAAATTTGACTCCTCCTCTTGCTTGCCCTTACGAAGGGCAATGCCCTGGCGGGCAAGATAGGATACACTTTGAATGATTTTCAGGAGGCAGTTCCTATTTTCCTCTTTCTGACTCTTAAGCTGCTCCTTCAGCTGCTCATCAATATGACAAGGTTGAGTTAACATAGCAACTGCATGCTTGTGACATAGCGAGCTTTCGTGCTTATGGAAACCCTTGTTTTTACACAGAACATTTTTCAAATTTCTGAACCCATCAGACAAGAAGGAGGTTTCAGACCTTGTATCCAGCTTAAGCAGTCCCTTCAAATTGGCTGTGCCACAAGTGTGGCAAATAATAGTGTCTGAAATTGGAAGATAATGCAGCCATGAAAATTGCGAGTACCAGGCTGGTTGGAATGCTCGTTGATGACCCATCTTGCTTTTAGGGTATTTGATGTTGATTGGCTGGTAGGAAACTTGAGGAAGGGTATCCAGAGTCAGGGATATTCTACTGGCTTCTTGTTGCTTCTCCTGAGAGATATCAAAAGTACTTGTAGCTTGAGTCAAAGTCTAATTTTGCACACAAAAAAATACAACAGGGTCTGTCAATATATGATTGTTTAATAAGGATTCACTGACATCAGAGGCTGAGATGCCACAAAAAAATTGAGAGGCTTAATGTTGTTATCATGTGATGGATTATGACAGACGTACCTGTTCAGAATCTTCTGGGTTTTCTTCAACCTGTACATCTTGGCTATCAGATCCTTGGGCTTGATCATCAGCCTTCTCCTCAGACTCCCTTTGTCTCTTAGTTGGACTTTGACAAAAACTTAACAAGGAGGCTTGTCTTTTAGGCATGATTCACTCTGCAGCAGCACTAGCTAATTTCTCAATATATGGCCTGCTACACTGTTAGGGTTCACTCTTATATTGCTTAGTATTCCGAATAATGATTAACAGCACATTAGGTTTATAGCAGAACTCAACATAAGGCATTGGAGAGCTTACTTATATAGGCACTCCACTGCTGTCATGGCAAAATCAAAATGAACCAATGAAATACATGAACTATATAAATGTCAAAATGATCCTAACAGCTAAAATGATCCTCACACCTAAAGTGTTAGTTCCATGGTATGGTCTGAGGCTTGTTTGGTGGTTGAGTTGTCAGGCTGTTATTCCCGACATACACTAACTGGTCACATGTATTGAACCGATTAGGGAACAAAGTTGTTGTTTTTACCAATATTAGGTGTTGTTCTATGGTGTTGTTCTATCTAGCATATTTCACATGAATTACAATTATGAATGTTCTATAACTTGTTAGTCAACACCTTCAACAGCTTGCGAAAACTCCCTTAGAAAACTTGTGTTGGCCAAAAGTTGGGGGGACCATGGCCCCCCCAGCCCCCCCAGAAATTACCCCCCTGATATGTAGTTCTTCTAGCACCTTACTCTGCCAACTTTGGGCGCCATCACTCGATTTCCCCAGAGCAAACAACCATCATGGATGCTGAGCTCGTCCTGTCCTTCCTCTGCTGAATGGTTGCATAGGTGTGGTCACACCAACTTCCTTCCATAATGCCATCCTTCGTACTCGGATCTCGTTCTATCCATTGCTTGATCTGTGAGGCAGTAACAGGTGAGTAAGGCCATCCTTCGTACGCTCGAAAGTAAGGGATCTCGTTCTGTCCATTGCTTGATCTGTGAGGGAGTAACAGGTGAAGCTTGAAGCATATCAACATGTACTGTTTCTCCATGTACAGAATAATTGATGGTGCAATTGGGAGTGGTAACCGACTCAGCAAATCGGCATTAGCATGATCCTTCCCAAGTTTGAATGCGATAGTGTAGTCATAGGCACTCAGGGTAAAAGCTCATCGTTGGATCCCCTTGCTGAAGCCATTGCTGGGATACGCTAGTGTAGACATAGGCACTCAGGGTCAAAGCCCATCGTTAGATCCTTGCTGAAGCCATTGCTGGGATGTGATAGTGTAGTTATAGTCAAAGCCCATAATTGGATCCACTTTGAAGCCATTGCTGGGACTGGTCGGTTTGGTTTTTAAGTGGTTTGGGGTCAGAGTAGATAGTAGTGAAGTGTCAACCCAACAGATATTCGTGAAACTTCCTTACTCCAAAAATGATGCTAACCTTTCCTTCTCCAGTTGTGCGTATTTCTTCTCAGCTGGTCCCAGGGTGCATGATGCAAAGGCTATTGTGCCGTCCTTTATTTGGTGTGATAACACAGCTCCGACTCCATAGGGCGATGCATCGCAAGGGAGTATCAGATCCTTCTCTGAGTCATAGTGTACCAGCAGTGATGAAGAGGTCACATGTAGCTTTGCTTCCTAGAGGGCCTTTTTCTGTTCTCTACCCCAAGTTCATTTTGTCTGCTGCTGGGGCAGTCTCTATAGTGGTGCTGAGGTGCTAGAGAGTTGGGGTCAGAATTTACCCTAGTTATTCACTAAGCCAAGGAAGGAGCATAACTGTGATACGTTCTGAGGAGCTGGAGCTTCTACAAGAGCTTATACCTTTTTCTTAGCGGGGGATTCGGTCCATCTGCTGTTATCCGGTGTCCCAAATACTCCACAGAGCTCATCATGATGGTGCAATTATCTTTCTTGAGCTTCATGCCAGCCTCTCCTAGCTTCTTAAAGACCTGGTCCAGTGTCTCCAAGTGTTTCTCCTCATTCTCCCTAGTCACATTAGGAACTCCTCGTAGGATTCCCTCCATAATACGCTGAAATATTGATGGTGCTGATGATACTCCAAAGGGTAGTCGATTATACAGACAGAGACCCTTGTGCATGTATGATTTTGAGCTCTCCTCGAGTGGAATCTGTAGGCGAGGTCCAACTTGGTACATGTCTTCCCTCCTGCCAGCAATGTAAATATGTCGTCTATCTTAGGCAAAGACTTCACGTCAACATCAACATGGATCTAGGCCGGTGCTTCCGTTAACAGTCCAAGTTCTTCTGTAAAGATCTGTTTGTGCTTTTCCAGCAATTGTTGTTTGGAGGTAAGGGTCTGTTGCTGAAGTTGGTTGAAGCTTCCCCAGTCAAATTGTATCTTCCTTGGCCAATCCATCCAAGCAAACTAGGTCCAGTTCCTTTGATTACCACAAGGCTGAGGTCTGCAGGTATCCGATTGCCAATAGTTTTATCCTCGTCACCAATGCTTGCAGAGTAGTTTTATCCTCGTCGCCAATGCTTACAGAGTAGTTTTATCCTCATCGCCAATGCTTGGGAAGTAGTTTTATCCTCGTTACCAATGCTTGCAGAGTAGTTTTATCCTCATCGCCAATGTGCTTGCAGAGTAGTTTTATCCTCGTCGCCAATGCTTGTAGAGTAGTTTTATCCTCGTCGCCAATGTAGTGTTCTTAAGTTTATTATTCAAAAGTGGAACACGAAAAACACAAAATTGGAGTTACTAGAACACTACAAACTCGATCTCATTAATCGGTATGATGTCACATGCATGTGATAATAACCACAATAATAATATATGTGTCACTAACCCAACTAAGGAATTGAGTTCAATGCCATAAGATAATAAGTACGCTCTCTTCTCGACTGATTGCCAAGTCCTAAGAATGTTCATTAGTTACTACACATGATACACAGATTTCTGGTAGGGGTGTCTCCTGAGGTGAAAATGGCGTTTTTATATACAAAAGAGGGTGTGGCTTAAAATAGATTAAAATATTGTGGGCTAGGGCTAGGCACATGAAATAGTGAGTTCCTTCATATTGGACAGATTTTTTTCTTCCTAACGATCAACCTCAATGTTCTATGCCAATATTGTTAGCTACATGTATGACTCTCCTAATTGAGGCCTTTAGGAATCTGAACTTCTCCAAAGCTTACGCTCAAGAGAAATTTGAAGTTGTAATATACTGTATGACTTTCTCGATAGCTTAGACATTTTGGTAGGTGTTCAGGAAGGCCAGAGCATCTAGTCGAGGTGCTCTAGCCTTCATGGTGGTCTATCCTTCTTCGGTGCTCTAGCCCTTCATGGTGCTCTAGCCTTCATCAGGAACTAGACAGGAAGGCCAGAGCACCTAGTCGATGTCCTTTAGCCTTCATGGTGCTCTAGCCTTGATGGTACTCTAGCCTTGATGGTACTCTAGCCTTGATGGTGCTCTAGCCTTCATGGTGCTCTAGCCTTCATGGTGCTCTAGCCTTCATGGTGCTCTAGCTTTCATGGTGCATTAGCCTTCATGGTGCTCGAGCCTTCATGGTGCTCTAGCCTTGATGCTCTAGCCTTGATGGTGCTCTAGCCTTGATGATGCTCTAGCCTTGATGGTTCTCTAGCCTTGATGGTGCTCTAGCCTTGATGGTACTCTAGCCTTGGTGGTGCTCTAGCCTTGATGGTGCTCTAGCCTTGATGGTGCTCTAGCCTTGATGGTGCTCTAGCCTTGATGGTACTACTCTAGCCTTGATGGTGCTCTAGCCATGATGGAGCTCTAGCCTTGATGGTGCTCTAGCCTTGATGGTGCTCTAGCCTTGGTGGTGCTCTAGCCTTCATGGTGCTCTAGCTTTCATGGTGCTCTAGCATTCATGGTGCTCTAGCCTTGATGGTGCTCTAGCCTTGATGGCGCTCTAGCCTTGATGGTGCTTAAGCCTTCACCAGGAAGGCCAGAGCATCTAGTCGAGAGGGAAAAATATCAAGAAAGGCATTTATTATCGTACAGCTGGGAGTTTGAAGTTGTTTGAGCTTCCTGTTGCATTCTTCCTGGAATATATGTAGTGCAACATTCAAGCAAGGGAAAGATGTAGAATCAATGAGCGCAATGATCCAGTCACCAAGAAGAAAATGGTTACGTACCTTCCTTGCTCGAGCTTTCTACAGCTGCTGCTCTTTTCTTGTCAGTGGTTACCTCAGATGCCCGGTGTCATGTGAATGGTTGGCAGTATCATGTGACCTCTGATGTCACATGAGTATCACGTGGCTGCTGACATCACGTGACACGTGTACAGTTGTCACCATCATGTGATCTCTGTCACATGAATGGGTGTCAATATCACATAACTTCTGATGTCATGTGAATGGCTTGTCAGTATCAAGTGACCGCTACATGAATTGTTGTCAGTATCACGTGACCTCTGATGTCGTGTGAATGGTCTTCAATTCATGTGACTAGCAACTGTCCATCTGTAGATGTTCAGGAGAGAGATATCTCTGGAACTTGAGGATTAAGTTAAGGGTCTTTCTAATTATAGGAAATTACTACCACACCCACTTCAACAGTTTGTGTAACATGCTGAGCAAGTGGAAATTAATAACTCCAGTCAGCAGTGGAAGGTTGGCTGGGTGGATGGATGGGAGGTTGGATATGGTTAGAAGGAAGGCTGGATGTGAGGTAGGGTGAGGGTTGGATGAAAGATTTGGAAGGCTGGATGGAAGACTGGATGGGAGGTTGGGTGGAAGGTTGGGTGGTCTGATAGCTGATCCTAGGTGATCACTTCGTGTGTGTGTTAGGTGGGTTGGTGCGTGTGTGTGTGTGTGAGACCTGATGGAGTGTGTGAGTTCTATTATGTCAGCAACTTTCATTCCAGTGGCTGGGAAATGGGTGGACAGCAGGATTGGATAATTATTTTAATTATCTCTAGTTTTCTTTGACTCACTGGAATGAATAGGTAACTCAACACTCTCATGGTTGATAAATAAGTGAGTTTAGATAGTAATTGACTTCAGCACAACTGTAATATGCATCCCAGTGTCCTCTGACATGACACCCAACAATTCAGTTCACATCCTGTTAGGTGTCACAGGTTAAGACAACTTTTCCTGCCATATGCCACAATGATAAGATGTGGTCAAATATTTGAGTATAGCTAGACAGCCTGTCTAGGATCTACTATGGTGTGTGTGTGTGTGTGTGTATGTGCATGTGTGATGTATGTGTGTGCATATTGAGCCATTACACTTCAACTCCCATAAGTTTAAAAAATGTTTTGCATATACAAACCCAAAACTTGTAGCTACTCTGTCTGTCTCTATCTACACAACATGCACAGATATACCTACTAATGCCCCAGTGGAGCACAAAGAAACACTTTGCATGCCAGCTTGCTGTTAACCTTTTAGCTGAAAAGCTGGAGAAGCCAGAACATTGTGAGAGACAGATCGAGGTGAGATCCCAGAACCAGAGGAAGCAAAGGCTGAGATCCCAGAACCAGAGGAAGCAAAGGCTGAGAGCCCAGAACCTGAGGAAACAAAGGCCGAGAGCCCAGAACCAGAGGAAGCAAAGGCTGAGAGCCCAGAACTAGAGGAAGCAAAGGCTGAGAGCCCAAAACATGAGGAAGCAAAGGCTGAGAGCCCAAAACATGAGGAAGCAAAGGCTGAGAGCCCAGAACCAGAGGAAGCAAAGGCTGAGAACCCAGAACTAGAGGAAGCAAAGGCTGAGAGCCCAGAACATGAGGAAGCAAAGGCTGATAGCCCAGAACATGAGGAAGCAAAGGCTGAGAGCCCAGAACCAGAGGAAGCAAAGGCTGAGAGCCCAGAACATGAGGAAGAAAAGGCTGAGAGCCCAGAACCAGAGGAAGCCAAGGCTGGGAGCCCAGAACCTGAGGAAGCCAAGGCTGAGAGCCCAGAACCTGAGGAAGCAAAGTCTGAGAGCCCAGAACCTGAGGAAGCAAAGGCTGAGAGCCCAGAACCAGAGGAAGCCAAGGTGAGAGCCCAGAACATGAGGAAGCAAAGGCTGAGAGCCCAGAACATGAGGAAGCAAAGGCTGAGAGCCCAGAATCTGAGGAAGCAAAGGCTGAGAGCCCAGAACCGTAGGAAGCAAAGGTTGAGAGCCCAGAACATGAGGAAGCAAAGGCTGAGAGCCCAGAACCAGAGGAAGAGAGCCCAGAACCTGAGGAAGCAAAGGCTGAGAGCCCAGAACATGAGGAAGAAAAGGCTGATATCCCAGAAACAGAGGAAGCCAAGGCTGAGAGCCCAGAACCTGAGGAAGCCAAGGGCTGAGAGCCCAGAACCTGAGGAAGCAAAGGCTGAGAGCCCAGAACATGAGGAAGCAAAGGCTGAGAGCCCAGAACATGAGGAAGCCAATGCTGAGAGCCCAGAACCAGAGGAAGCAAAGGCTGAGAGCCCAGAACCATAGGAAGCAAAGGTTGAGAGCCCAGAACATGAGGAAGCAAAGGCTGAGAGTTAAAGGCAATATCATCTTCTAGGTTTAATAGAGCACAAAACATGAATATTGAACACAAGGTGAGAAGTGAAAGTCTCGAGAAGTGAACCCTACAGCTAACGACACCCTCCAGTTAACCACACCCTACCACTACCACTTGGACAGGGCCTACCTAATGAAGAAGAGCTGACTACCTGCATAAAGGGTGAAGCTCGACTATGTATTTCTTTTATGTATGCCACTGTTGACACAGCAACTTGTGAGATGGGTGACTTGAGGCTGGTTGGTGGGGAGGTGGAGTCTGAAGGGACGGTGGAGGCGTGCACTGACGGCACATGGAGCGGGACCATTTGTGATGATGGGTGGGACCATCTGGAAGCTCAAGTTGTTTGTAGACAACTTGGCTACCCTGCGAGGTGATGTGTACAAACACACACAGCCCTTCATGATCATCACACACCTGGATCACTCACACCAAACATTTGCACACTCCTACACACCACACCACATGCACCTCGCACACACAACTCACTCACCATACCACATGCACCTCACGCACACAACTCACTCGCACGTAGGTCTCACATGCACACTCCACAGTTGTGAGACGCATTGTCATCTGAACAGGACTTCATTGCCATCTGTTTCCCACAGATGCCATCCACTAGAAAAATGCCTATTTTGGCTCGGGCTCGGACTCTGCCTCTATTCTGGTGAGCCAGGTCAACTGTGTTGGGAATGAGACCAGGCTGTATGACTGTGCTAATGATACCTCTGCCAACAGGGACCATTCTGAAGATGCTGGAGTCATATGTCCCTCAAGTAAGTCACCCTGAAGGTACATGTTGAGCCCCTCAAGTAAGCCACCCTGAATACCTGTTGAGTCCCTCAAGTAAGCCACCCTGAAGGTACCTGTTAGCCCCTCAAGTAAGCCACCCTGAAGATTCCTGTTGAGCCCCACAAGTAAGCCACCCTGAAGATACCTGTTGAGCCCCTCAAGTAAGCCACCCTGAAGATACCTGTTGAGCCCTTCAAGTAAGCCACCCTGAAGGTACCTGTTGAGCCCCTCAAGTAAGCCACCCTGAAGGTACCTGTTGAGCCCCTCAAGTAAGCCACAGAGAAGGTACCTGTTGAGCCCCTCAAGTAAGCTACCCTGAAGGTACCTGTTGACCCCCTCAAGTAAGCCACTCTGGAAGTACCTGTTGAGCCCCTCAAGTAAGCCTGGTAGCGGGTGCGCTTGCCTGATGGCGGGTGCTTGCCTGGTGGCGGGTGCTTGCCTGGTGGCCGGGTGCTTGCCTGGTGGCGGGTGCTTGCCTGGTGGCGGGTGCTTGCCTGGTGGCTGGGTGCTTGCCTGGTGGCGGGTGCTTGCCTGGTGGCTGGGTGCTTGCCTGATGGCCGAGTGCTTGCCTGGTTGCTTGGTGGTGGGTGCTTTCCTAATAAAGTGCACTATTGTTATGGTATCCTCTTAACTCTACTGAAGGTGGGTGTTTCTGTGGCGATAAAATACCACTGACAGCATGAGAGGCTCTTCTTATCTTCCTTTCCTCCATGCAGACGTAACACAGAACTGCACCAATGGAGATTTGCGTCTTGTGGACGGATTGACTAAATACGAAGGGCGGGTGGAGATGTGTTTGCACGGTCTCTGGGGGACCATCTGCGATGACAGCTGGGGCCAAAAGAATGCCTTGGTCGTGTGCAACCACCTGGGATTCCCTGAGAATGACAGAGATGGTAAGTCAGATTGTCTTGCCCTAGAGGTCACAGTAGGCGTGGCGCAGGTTTTAGCCAAGACATGGTCTTCTGGAGGAAGGTATGAAAATGAGTAGTTGTGGTATTCTGAAGCCCTAGCCCTAGCCCTGAACTAAAAGGTAGGAGTTTTGGCAGAGGGTGTGGTCAAATTCATGATATAGCTCTATGTGTGTGGCAAGGCTTATGATCAACTTAGAAATTATTCCCCTTACTTGAGTTTATTTTCAATTGATTCCTAAATTCATATAATATTTGTGATGGTTTGTAAGCAAGCTCGTGGAATTTGATATCCCTTGCAAAAAGTTAGTGCACAGCAGAACACACTCTACCATGAGTGAACACAACAAGACCTTGATGATTTCCACCCAGTTCCATTGGGCATAAAGATAATGGAGTACACTTCTCAGTAATGATAATCAAAGTACAACTACTAGAAATCATTGCAATATATACCGATAATGATGTTGTCCAATTCTGCTCTTACCCTATAGACAATAAATCATTAGCTCTAATTAGGTATAGGTACTCTTGAAAGGTGATTCATTGGAGGTGACAGCGCTTGACCACCTACTCATGTTTTAGCACCCAGTCCTATTGTATTGAGAAGCGCTTCCTTTTGCTATAGATACTAATTTCAGCTGTCATGCACTTTCCAATCAGGAGCCACAACTGTTCCAAAATTACAGTCAGCTCACAGAGAGATCTATCTTTTAATACAGTGAAGTGTGCAGAATTTGTAGAGTTCTAAAGAACTTCCCTCCGTGGCATAGTCTCCCTTTAAGTAGAGCATTGAAAATATTGAAAAATCATAATGTGCGTGGAACTGTATTGTATGGTATTAACATGTGGTAGCATGGTCTGCAGTGGAACTGTATTGTATGGTATTAACATGGCGTAGCAAGGTCTGCAGTGGATCTGTATTGTATGGTATTAACAAGTGGTAGCTTGGTCTGCATTGGAAAGGTGTTGTATGGTATTAACATGTGGAATGTTCTGCAGTGGAACTGTATTGAATGTGTAGCATGGTCTGCAGTGGAACTGTATATTATGGTATTAACATGTGGTAGCATGGTCTGCAGTGGAACTGTATTGTATGGTATTAACATGTGGTAGCATGGTCCATAGTGAAACTGTATTAGCATGTGGTAGCATGGTCTGCAGTGGAACTGTATTGTATGGTATTAACATGTGGTAGCATGGTCTGCAGTGGAACTGTACTGTATGCTATTAACATGTGGTAGCATGGTCTGAAGTGGAACTCTACTATAGTATTGTATGGTATTAACATGTAGTAGCATTGTCTGTGGAACTGTATTGTATGGTATTAACATGTGGTAGCATGGTCTGCAGTTAAACTGTATTGTATGGTTTTAACATGTGGTAGCATGGTCTGCAGTGGAACTGTATATTATGGTATTAACATGTGGTAGCATGGTCCGTAGTGAAACTGTATTGTATCATGGTATTAACATGTGGTAGCAGCGTAGTCTGCAGTGTAACTGTAATGGTATTACCATGTGATAGTGGTCCGTAGTGAAACTGTATTAACATGTGGAAGCATGGTCTGCAGTGGAACTATATTGTATGGTATTAACAAGTGGTAGCTTGGTCTGCAATGAAACTGAATTGTATGGTATTAACATGTGGTAGCATGGCTGCTGTGGAACTGTATTGTGTATGGTATTAACATGTGGTAGCATGGTCTGCAGTGGAACTTAATTGTATGGTATTGACATATGGTAGCATGGTCTGCAGTGGAACTGTATTGTATGGTATTAACATGTGATGGCATGGTCAGCTATGGAACTGTATTGTAAGGTATTAACATGTGATAGACTGGTCTGCAGTGGAACTATATTGTATAGTATTAACATGTGGTAGCATGGTCTGAAGTTGAACTGTACTGTATGGTATTAACATGTGTTAGCATGGTCTGAAGTGGAACTGTATTGTATGGTATTAACATGTGGTAGCATGGTCTGCAGTGGAATTGTATTGTATGGTATTAACATGTGATAGCATGATCGGCAGTGGAATATTGTATGGTATTAACATGTGATAGCATGGTCTGCAGTGGAACTGTATTGTATGGTATTAACATGTGGTAGAATGGTCTGCAGTGGAACTGTATTGTATGGTATTAACATGTGGTAGCATGGTCTGCAGTGGAACACTATTGTATGGTATTAACATGTGATAGCTTGGTCTGCAGTGGAACTGTATTGTATGGTATTAACATGTGATAGCATGGTCTGCAGTGGAACTGTATTGTATGGTATTAACATGTGGTAGCATGGTCTGCAGTGGAACTGTATTGTATGGTATTAACATGTGGTAGCATGGTCTGCTGTGGTTCAGTATTTTATGGTATTTACATGTGATAGCATGGTCTGCAGTGTATTGTATGGTATTAACATGTGGTAGCATGGTCTGCAGTGGAACTGTATTGTGTGGTATTAACACGTGGTAGCATGGTCTGCATTGAAACTGTATTGTATGGTATTAACATGTCGTAGCTTGGTCCGTAGTGAAACTGTATTGTATCATGGTATTAACATGTGGTAGCAGCATGGTCTGCAGTGGAACTGTAATGTTATTAACATGTAAACTGTATTAACATGTGGTAGCATGATCTGCAGTGGAACTGTATTGTATGGTATTAACATGTGGTAGCATGGTCTGCAGTGGAACTATATTGATGGTATGGTATTCACATGTGGTAGCATGGTCTGCAGTGGAACTGTATTGTATGGTATTAACATGTGGTAGCATGGTCTGCAGTGGAACTGTATTGTACGGTATTAACATGTGATGGCATGGTCTGCAGTGGAACTGTATTGTTGGTATTAACATGTGGTAGCATGGTCTGCAGTGGAACTGTATTGTATGGTATTAACATGTGGTAGCATGGTCTGCAGTGGAACTGTATTGTACGGTATTAACATGTGATGGCATGGTCTGCAGTGGAACTGTATTGTTGGTATTAACATGTGGTAGCATGGTCTGCAGTGGAACTGTATTGTATGGTATTCAAATGTGATGGCTTGCTCTGCAGTGGAACTGTATTGTTGGTATTAACATGTGATAACATGGTCTGCAGTGGAACTCTACTATTGTATGGTATTAACATGTGGTAGCATGGTCTGCAGTGGAACTGTATTGTTGGTATTAACATGTGGTAGCATGGTCTGCAGTGGAACTGTATTGTATGGTATTAACATGTGATAGCAAGGTCTGCAGTGGAACTGTATTGTATGGTATTAACATGTGGTAGCATGGTCTGCAGTGGAACTGTATTGTAAGGTATTAACATGTGGTAGCATGGTCTGCAGCGAACTGTATTGTGTGGTATTAACATGTGGTAGCATGGTCTGCAGTGGAACTGTATATTATGGTATTAACATGTGGTAGCATGGTCTGCAGTAGAACTTTATTGTAAGGTATTAACATGTGGTAGCATGGTCTGCAGTGGAACTCTACTATTGTATGGTATTAACATGTGGCATCATGGTCTGTGGAACTGTACTGTATTGTATTAACATGTGATAGCATGGTCTGCAGTGGAACTGTATTGTTGGTATTAACATGTGATAGCATGGTCTGCAGTGGAACTGTATTGTATGGTATTCACATGTGATGGCTTTGTCTGCAGTGGAACTGTATTGTTGGTAT
Organism: Cladorhizidae sp. MBARI D1340-BT2; assembly: GCA_028752905.1. Lineage (NCBI taxonomy): Eukaryota > Metazoa > Porifera > Demospongiae > Poecilosclerida > Cladorhizidae > Cladorhizidae sp. MBARI D1340-BT2. The sequence continues at coordinate 6,794,816 of JAQNBH010000017.1, forward strand.
TAACATGTGATAGCATGGTCTGCATTGGAGCTCTACTATTGTATGGTATTAACATGTTGTAGCATGGTCTGCAGTGGAACTGTATTGTTGGTATGAACATGTGGTAGAATGGTCTGCAGTGGAACTGTATTGTAAGGTATTAACGTGTGGTAGCATTGTCTGCAGTAGAACTGTATTGTATGGTATTCACATGTGATGGCATGGTCTGCAGTGGAATTGTATTGTACGGTATTAACATGTGGTAGCATGGTCTGCAGTGGAATTGTATTCTATGGTATTAACATGTGATAGCATGATCGGCAGTGGAATATTGTATGGTATTAACATGTGATAGCATGGTCTGCAGTGGAACTGTATTGTACGGTATTAACATGTGGTAGCATGGTCTGCAGTGGAACTGTATTGTATGCTATTAACATGTGGTAGCATGGTCTGCAGTGGAACTGTATTGTATGGTATTAACATGTGTTAGCATGGTCTGCAGTGGAACAGTATTGTATGGTATTTACATGTGATAGCATGGTCTGCAGTGTATTGTATGGTATTAACATGTGGTAGCATGGTCTGCGGTGGAACTGTATTGTGTGGTATTAACACGTGTTAGCATGGTCTGCATTGAAACTGTATTGTATGGTATTAACATGTCGTAGCTTGGTCCGTAGTGAAACTGTATTGTATCATGGTATTAACATGTGGTAGCAGCATGGTCTGCAGTGGAACTGTAATGGTATTAACATGTAAACTGTATTAACATGTGGTAGCATGGTCTGCAGTGGAACTGTATTGTATGGTATTAACATGTGGTAGCATGGTCTGCAGTGGAATTGTATGTTATGGTATTAACATGTGGTAGCATGGTATGCAGTGGAACTGTATTGTATGGTATTAACATGTTGTAGCATGGTCAGTAGTGAAACTGTATAAACATGTGGTAATATGGTATGCAGTGGAACTGTATTGTAAGGTATTAACATGTGGTAGCATGGTCTGCAGTGGAACTGTATTGTGTGGTATTAACATGTGGTAGCATGGTCTGCAGTGCAACTGTATTGTATTGTATTTACATGTGGTAGCATGGTCTGCAGTGGAACTATATTGTATGGTATTAACATGTGGTAGCATGTTCCATAGTGAAACTGTATTAACATGTGGTAGCATGGTCTGCAGTGGAACTGTATTGTATGGTATTAACATGTGGTAGCATGGTCCATAGTGAAACTGTATTAACATGTGGTAGCATGGTCTGCAGTGGAACTGTATTGTATGGTATTAACATGTTGTAGCATGGTCAGTAGTGAAACTGTATTAACATGTGTTAGCATGGTCTGCAGTGGAATCTATTGTATGGTATTAACATGTGATAGCATGGTCTGCAGTGGAACTGTATTGTATGGTATTAACATGTGGTAGCATGGTCTGCAGTGGAACTGTTTTGTATGGTAATTCACATGTGATGGCATGGTCTGCAATGGAACTGTATTGTATGGTATTAACATGTGGTAGCATGGACTGCAATGGAACTGTATTGTATGGTATTAACATGTGGTTGAATGCTCCATAGTGAAACTGTATTGACATGTGGTAGCAGCATGGTCTGCAGTGGAACTGTAATGGTATTAACATGTGGTAGTGGTCCGAAGTGAAACTGTATTAACATGTGGTAACATGGTATGCAGTGGAACTGTATTGTGTGGTATTAACATGTGGTAGCATGGTCTGAAGTGGAACTGTATTGTATGGTATTAACATGTGGTATGGTCTGCAGTGGAACTGTATTGTATGGTATTAACATGTGGTAGGATTGTCTGCAGTGGAACTGTATTGTTGGTATTAACATGTGGTAGCATGGTCTGCAGTGGAAATGTATTGTATGGTATTCACATGTGATGGCTTGGTCTGCAGTGGAACTGTATTGTTGGTATTAACATGTGATAGCATGGTCTGCATTGGAACTCTACTATTGTATGGTATTAACATGTGGTAGCATGGTCTGTGGAACTGTATTGTATGGTATTAACATGTGATAACATGGTCTGCAGTGGAACTCTACTATTGTATGGTATTAACCTGTGGTAGCATGGTCTGCAGTGGAATTGTATTGTATGGTATTAACATGTGATAGCATGATCGGCATTGGAATATTGTATGGTATTAACATGTGATAGCATGGTCTGAAGTGGAACTGTATTGTATGGTATTAACATGTGGTAGCATGGTCTGCAGTGGAACTGTATTGTATGGTATTAACATGTGAGCATGGTCTGCGGTGGAACAGTATTGTATGGTATTAACATGTGATAGCATGGTCTGCAGTGGAACTGTATTGTATGGAATTAACATGTGATAGCATGGTCTGCAGTGGAACTATATTGTATAGTATTAACATGTGGTAGCATGGTCTGCAGTGGAACTGTATTGTATGGTATTAACATGTGGTAGCATGGTCTGCAGTGGAACTGTATTGTATGGTATTAACATGTGAGCATGGTCTACGGTGGAACAGTATTGTATGGTATTAACATGTGATAGCATGGTCTGCAGTGGAACTGTATTGTATGGTATTAACATGTGATAGAATGGTCTGCAGTGGAACTATATTGTATGGTATTAACATGTGGTAGCATGGTCTGCAGTGGAACTGTATTGTATGGTATTAACATGTGGTAGCATGGTCTTCAGTGGAACTGTATGGTATGGTATTAACATGAGGTAGCATGGTCTGCAGTGGAACTGTATATTATGGTATTAACATGTGGTAGCATGGTCTGCAGTAGAACTGTATTGTATGGTATTCACATATGATGGCATGGTCTGCAGTGGAACTGTATTGTATGGTATTAACATGTCGTAGCTTGGTCCGTAGTGAAACTGTATTGTATCATGATATTAACATGTGGTAGCAGCATGGTCTGCAGTGGAACTGTAATGGTATTAACATGTAAACTGTATTAACATGTGGTAGCATGGTCTGCAGTGGAACTGTATTGTATGGTATTAACATGTGGTAGCATGGTCTGCAGTGGAACTGTATTGTATGGTATTAACATGTTGTAGCATGTTCCGTAGTGAAACTGTATAAACATGTGGTAACATGGTATGCAGTGGAACTGTATTGTGTGGTATTAACATGTGGTAGCATGGTATTCAGTGGAACTGTATATTATGGTATTAACATGTGGTAGCATGGTCTGCAGTGGAACTGTATTGTATGGTATTAACATGTGGTAGCATGGCCCATAGTGAAACTGTATTAACATGTGGTAGCATGGTCTTCAGTGGATCTGTATATTATGGTATTAACATGTGATAGCATGGTCTGCAGTGGAACTGTATATTATGGTATTAAGATGTGGTAGCATGGTCCGTAGTGAAACTGTATTGTATCATGATATTAACATGTGGTAGCAGCGTGGTCTGCAGTGTAACTGTAATGGTATTACCATGTGGTAGTGGTCCGTAGTGAAACTGTATTTATATGTGGTAGCATGGTCTGCAGTGGAACTGTATTGTATGGTATTAACAAGTGGTAGCTTGGTGTGCAGTGGAACTGTATTGTATGGTATTAACAAGTGGTAGCATGGTGTGCAGTGGTACTATATTGTATGGTATTAACATGTGATAGCATTGTCTGCAGTGGAACTGTATTGTATGGTATTAACATGTGGTAGCATGGTCGGCAGTGGAACTGTATTGTATGGTATTAACGTGTGGTAGCATAGTCTGCAGTGGAACTGTATTTTATGGTATTTACATGTGGTAGCATGGTCTGCAGTGGAACTGTATTGTATGGTATTCACATGTGCTAGCATGGTCCATATTGAAACTGTATTGTATCATGGTATTAACATGTGGTAGCAGCATGGTCTGCAGTGGAACTGTAATGGTATTAACATGTGGTAGTGGTCCGTAGTGAAACTGTATTAACATGCGGTAGCATTGTCTGCAGTGGAACTGTATTGTATGGTATTAACATGTGGTAGCATGGTCTGCAGTGGAACTGTATATTATGGTATTAACATGTGATAGCATGGTCTGCAATGGAACTCTACTATTGTATGGTATTAACATGTGGTAGCATGGTCTGTGGAACTGTATTGTATGGTATTAACATGTGTTACATGGTCTGCAGTGGAACTCTACTATTGTATGGTATTAACATGTGGTAGCATGGTCTGCAGTTGAACTGTATTGTTGGTATTAACATGTGGTAGCATGGTCTGCAGTGGAACTGTATTGTATGGTATTAACATGTGATAGCAAGGTCTGCAGTGGAACCGTATTCTATGGTATTAACATGTGGTAGCATGGTCTGCAGTGGAATTGTATTGTATGGTATTAACATGTGATAGCATGATCGGCAGTGGAATATTGTATGGTATTAAAATGTGATAGCATGGTCTGCAGTGGAACTGTATTGTATGGTATTAACATGTGGTAGCATGATCTGCAGTTGAACTGTATTGTATGGTATTAACATGTTTTAGCATGGTCTGCGGTGGAACAGTATTGTATGGTATTAACATGTGATAGCAAGGTCTGCAGTGGAACTGTATTGTATGGTATTAACATGTGATAGCATGGTCTTCAGTGGAACTATATTGTATGGTATTAACATATGGTAGCATTGTCTGCAGTGGAACTGTATTGTATGGTATTAACATGTGGTAGCATGCTCTGCAGTGGAACAGTATTGTATGGTATTTACACAGCATAGTCTGCAGTGGAACTGTATTTTATGGTATTAACATGTGGTAGCATGGTCTGCAATGGAACTGTATTGTATGGTATTCACATGTGCTAGCATGGTCCATATTAAAACTGTATTGTATCATGGTATTAACATGTGGTAGCAGCATGGTCTGCAGTGGAACTGTAATGGTATTAACATGTGGTAGTGGTCCGTAGTGAAACTGTATTAACATGTGGTAGCATGGTCTGCAGTGGAACTGTATTGTATGGTATTAACATGTGATAGCATGGTCTGCAGTGGAACTATATTGTATGGTATTAACATGTGATAGCATGGTCTGCAGTGGAACTATATTGTATGGTATTAACATGTGGTAGCATAGTCTGCAGTGGAACTGTATTTTATGGTATTAACAAGTAGTAGCATGGTCTGCAGTGGAACTATATTGTATGGTATTAACATGTGATAGCATGGTCCATAATGAAACTGTATTGTATCATGGTATTAACATGTGGTAGCAGCGTGGTCTGCAGTGTAACTGTAATGGTATTACCATGTGGTAGTGGACCGTAGTGAAACTGTATTAACATGTGGTAGCATAGTCTGCAGTGGAATTGTATTGTATGGTATTAACAAGTGGTAGCTTGGTCTGCAGTGGAATGGTATTAACAAGTGGTAGCATGGTGTGTAGTTGTACTATATTGTATGGTATTAACATGTGATAGCATGGTCTGCAGTGGAACTGTATTGTATGGTATTAACATGTGGTAGCATGGTCTGCAGTGGAACTGTATTGTATGGTATTAACATGTGGTAGCATGGTCTGCAGTGGAACTGTATATTATGGTATTAACATGTGGTAGCATGGTCTGCAGTGGAACTGTATTGTATGGTATTAACATGTTGTAGCATGTTCCGTAGTGAAACTGTATAAACATGTGGTAACATGGTATGCAGTGGAACTGTATTGTGTGGTATTAACATGTGGTAGCATGGTCTGCAGTGGAACTGTATATTATAGTATTAACATGTGGTAGCATGGTCTGCAGTAGAACTGTATTGTATGGTATTAACAAGTGGTAGCATGGTATGCAGTGGTACTATATTGTATGGTATTAACATGTGATAGCATTGTCTGCAGTGGAACTGTATTGTATGGTATTAACATGTGGTAGCATGGTCGGCAGTGGAACTGTATTGTATGGTATTAACATGTGGTAGCATAGTCTGCAGTGGAACTGTATTTTATGGTATTAACAAGTAGTAGCATGGTCTGCAGTGGAACTGTATTGTATGGTATTCACATGTGCTAGCATGGTCCATATTGAAACTGTATTGTATCATGGTATTAACATGTGGTAGCAGCATGGTCTGCAGTGGAACTGTAATGGTATTAACATGTGGTAGTGGTCCGTAGTGAAACTGTATTAACATGTGGTAGCATGGTCTGCAGTGGAACTGTATTGTATGGTATTAACATGTGGTATGGTCTGCAGTGGAACTGTATTGTATGGTATTAACATGTGATAGCATGATCGGCAGTGGAATATTGTATGGTATTAACATGTGATAGCATGGTCTGCAGTGGAACTGTATTGTATGGTATTAACATGTGGTAGCATGGTCTGCAGTGGAACTGTATTGTATGGTATTAACATGTGATAACATGGTCTGCAGTGGAACTCTACTATTGTATGGTATTAACATGTGATAGCAAGGTCTGCAGTGGAACTGTATTGTATGGTATTAACATGTGGTAGCATGGTCTGCAGTGGAATTGTATTGTATGGTATTAACATGTGATAGCATGATCGGCGGTGGAATATTGTATGGTATTAACATGTGATAGCATGGTCTGCAGTGAAACTGTATTGTATGGTATTAACATGTGGTAGCATGGTCTGCAATGGAACTTGTTGGGGTTCAACTTCTGCCTAGTCCCAATATGGTAGGTATTGCTGCCACCAGAGCCTAACAGCTAGGAGTAAGTCGCCTAGTCTACCCAGAGAAATTTAGGGTATAAAGTTAGACTAAGTTTTATTACTCAAAGCAACAACAGTAGACTGAAACAGTTTGGCTGGCACGTTTTTTTATAACCACTCCCAGCCTCACACAGTAAGTGACATATGGCTAACACCTTACAATGCACAGTCCAAAGTCAAACATACAGATGACAGGTAGAGACACATAAGCCTGTATAAATCCAGGTGTGAACCACATCAATTAACAATAATTAACCATGGTTAGCTAATTAGAACTAACAGATATAAGCTACCTCTAGCTACAGGTTATGGCCAGGCTTGGCCATGTCAGGCGGCCCCTGACATCTCCCCTCACTAAAGGTGGAACCGGCTGGAGGTCGTTGTTCCACCCGCATCTGGGCATGTAAGTCAGCAGGGCTTGCTCCCAGCTGCAGGCACTGCGCTTCTTCCTGTCGAGCATCCTTACCCAGCAAGTCGTTCGCCTCTGGCCATGATTGTCGAGATAACCCGTCAGTATTTTGATGGAGAACGCCCGGACGGTAGACCACCTTATACTTGTACGCTTGGAGTGCCAGTGCCCATCGCATCAATCGACCATTGAGTCTATGAGAATGCTCCAGGGCTGCCAGTGCAGTGTGGTCAGTCACCACGGTAAACTCTCGTCCCAGCAGGTGGATGGCAAAGTGGTCAATTGCCTTGACAACTGCCAGACATTCCAGTTCAGTCACGCTGTAGTTCCGCTCGGCCGGTGTCAGTCTCTTTGAAAAGTATGCTACCGGTAGATCCTCTTCGTCCCTGACAACTGATAGCACGGTTCCGATCCCTCCCAGCGAAGCATCCGTGTGGAGGGCCAGGGCGTCAGCATCCCTCGGCAATGTGAGGGTGTGTGCATCACAAAGAACACATATAAGATGATTAAATGCCCCAATATGCTTCCCAGTCCACCCTACAAGGTTGGGAGCCCCCTTCTTCAGGGCATCATACAAAGGCCATGCCATCTGGGAGAACCCGGGAATAAACCTCCGGTAATACCCTGCAGTGCCCAAGAATGCCCTTAACGCTTTCTTGTCTATAGGCCTAGCAAAATCTCCAAGGGCCTTCACCCTTGCCTCAGGTATGCTCACCAGTCCATTCCCTACCTCATGTCCTAGGTATTCAAGAGACTGAGCCCCCCAGACACATTTGTCGGGTTTAGCAGTTAGCCCTGCCTCCCTAAGAGCCTCCAAGACACCTCTGAGGTGCTCCATGTGCTCCTCCCATGAGCTGGAATAGACTAAAACGTCATCAATGTAAGTCGAGCTAAACTCAGCTTGCTGATCTAAGGCCTGATCCATGCACCGTTGGAAAGTGGCTGGTGCATTTGTTAACCCAAAGGGCATGCGTGTGAATGCAAATTTACACCATGGTGAACAGAAAGCAGTCTTCTCCTGGCTTCCAGTTTGCATGAGCACCTGGTAGAAGCCTTTGTTCATGTCGAGTTTCGACAACCAGGTAGCCTCTGCGACATCATCCAAGAGGTCTTGCACTACAGGCATCTGGTAGGGATCGGCCTTGGTCGCCTGGTTAAGCTTCCTATAGTCTATGCATAGCCTGATTAACCCTGTGAGCTTCCTAACTGGCACCATAGGTGAGGACCAAGGGCTTCTGGTAGGCACTAAGATACCCTGCCTGACCAGAGACTGGATCTCAGCCTTCAGCTCGGCTCTCCAACCTGGCGCAATCCTGTAGGGAGCAGTACGGATGGGCTGGACTTGACCCGTGTCTATCACATGTTCAGTCCCACTAACCTTCCCTAGCTCAGTGGTGACTACATCTGAAAATTCTTCCAAGAGCTTTTGTAGCTCAATCTTCTGATCAGACGTTAGAACAGGTGTACCCATTCTCACCTTACCAATTGGGTCAGGGAAGTCGCCACTCTCATCAGCAACCACTACCCGAAAGATGCTGGCCGTAGGGGTCTTCCATTCCTTAAGCCTATTTATATGGACTACCTCAGTGTGGGATCTCTTATCAGGTACAGCTAACTTATAGTTTGTGTCAGATAGCTTGGCAATCACCTCAAAGCCAGGCATTAGATAGGGAGTCTGAGGAGAACAGACTAGCCGATGCAAGGGATGGGACTGAGCCCAAGGAGATGGAGTTAGCCACTCCTAAGCTCAAGACTAAGAGGCGAGGTAGGCCCAGGGAAGCTAGGAAGGCTCGAAGTACACCTGTCCTCCCAACTGATGTCCCAGTCCCCATCCCTAGTGTTGAGCTGCTAAGCAGAAGCATAGCTGAGCCTCTGGATGAAGGGAAGGGATGCTCCATTACCATTCCTCAAGAGGAGGGAAGGGCTATTGATTCTGATGTCAATTCTGAAGTTGATGTGGAGGCTGATAGATTGTTGGATGAGGTTGAGGTGGATGAGGTTGAGGTGGAAGAAGTCTCTTCGGTGGTAGAGGCAGGTAGTCTTCATGGATTAGAGAGAGGTGATATAACTGAGATTGCCTTGCCCCTCCCCACACTCGGGAAAGGGACAGAGGATGTTAAGGAGTTTATCAAGCAGCAGTCAGAAGATGGGAGTCTGACCGAGTTGAGGAGGAAGGGAAAGAGGAGTATAGATGGCTATATGTTGGATGAGGGAGTGTTGGTACACACAAAGCTAGCAGACCCAGGGAGGGAGTGGACAAGAGTTGTTGTTCCTATCTGTAGGCGTAGGGAAGTTCTTGATGTAGGCCACCGGGGCCTAGCTGGGGGACATTTTTCCCACAATAAGATGGTCAGTTCCTTATCCCAGCATTTCACTTGGCCAGGGTTACGGAAGGACGCCAGGGCATACTGCAGCACATGCCCTGAGTGTCAAAGGTCGAGCAGGCAGGGCACCATTAGTGACCACCCCAATCATAGGCGTCCCATACCAACAGTTAGCCTGTGATCTGGTGGGTCCCTTACCTAGGACTAAGAGCGGGTACCGTTATATCCTGACAGTTATGTGCCTTGGTACCAGGTACCCTTATGCCATTCCCCTCAAGAAGGTTGATGCCATCACAGTAGCTGAGGGTCTAATGGAGGTAATAGCCCACACTGGAATTCCTCAGGAGCTATTATCAGACCAGGGCTCTGTGTTCATAGGACGGGTGAACAAAGAACTGTGTAGACTTCTCAACATAGACAAGTTACGTACCACTGCCTACCACCCACAAACCAATGGGATACTCGAGAGGTGGCATGGCTGCCTCAAGAGTATGCTTAGGAAGGTAGGAGAGGATCAGGAAGATTAGGCTAGACTGTTAAAGTTCTCTCTATTAGCTTACAGAGTGACACCCCATGCAGCTACAGGATTTTCCCCGTATGAGCTTGTACATGGTAGGAATTTAAGGGGACCTTTGGAAGCCATGAAAGAAGGATGGATGAGAGGGGAGGTTAGTTTCTCTAACACAGTTGACTGGGTCAATGACTTAAGAAGGACTCTCACTATCCTGCAGGAGGCTGCCCGGGAAAATGAGGAAGAGTTTAAAGCTAAGACCAAAGCTGCCTATGACGAGAGAGCCCAGGAGAGGCACTTGGAGCCTGGAGACATGGTATTATGCCATACACCGGGTCTTACTGGGAAGCTGCACAGTATTTGGGCGGGCCCCTATGCCCTAGTAATGGCATGGATGGGAACAGGGATATCACCCTGATAAAGTACATCACCCTGATCAAGTACATCACCCTGATCAAGTACATCACCCTGATCAAATACATCACCCTGATCAAATACATCACCCTGATCAAGTACATCACCCTGATCAAGTACATCACCCTGATCAAGTACATCACCCTGATCAAGTACATCACCCTGATCAAGTACATCACCCTGATCAAGTACATCACTCCGCAAACCCGTCCACTTTGATGTTTACTGTGGCTGTGGGCATATCAACAGTGCCAAAGTGGGCTAGCCTTGCTCTCTCATTACCCGTATATTGATCTGAGTCTATGAATCTAGCAGGAACAGTGGTTCGACTAGCACCTGTATCCACCAGCATGCGACCTGTCCTACCACCTATGGTACCCACTCGCTTGATAAGTCTTCCAGCAGGATCCTCATCAGATTCAGATTGCATCATACGCAGAGTTGTGTTAGCCTCAGGACAATCTCTCTTAAAGTGTCCCAACTTCCCACAATTATAGCATGCACCTCCTCTAGCCTGCCAAGCCTGAGAACTGGTACCCTGCAGGGTTTCCCTTCGGCCCTCTCCCCGCTTACCCCCAGCTGACCCGGCCCCGCCCTTACTTTTAGGAGGCTCACCTTCCCTGAAGGGTGTCCGGTTGGCATCTTTGGGGGCAGTCCATCCATCTCGGTGACGTCTAGGTTGGCTGTAGAGAGTATGGGCGTCTGGTCTCAGCTTGTACATCCTGCCACGCTCCCATGTCGGCTTTGATTCCCACATAGCTTGTAGTTCCTCAACCATATGGAAGGAGTCCTTTGGGTCACTATGCCGCAGGTTGTAGATTGCGTCGGGAGAGTAATAAGCAGATAGACATCCCTGAAACAGTTCAGCTGTGAAATCTGCTTTGGTTTTCAGGTTCTCTCCTAACCTGGTGATGGCTCTGAGGATAGGCTGAAGGTGTTCCCGTGGGCTAGTATTGTTGCCCGGATGGTTACTCCATAGCGTCTTCCTCGCCTGCTTGATGGTACAACCCATCCGTTCCAGAAACGAGGTTTTGAAGGACAGGTAGGGGGTCTCCTCAGTTACTGCCAGCTCCCGGAAGAAGGACAATGCCTTACCCGTCAGCAACTTCCTCAGGGCAGATAGCCAGTCCTTTTGGTCGAAAGATCCATCTGTCATGGCCGCCTTGAATGTCTCTAGGTATGCTTCGGGGTCTGTTGAGTCATCCAACTTCTGCAAATTGTGAAGTATGTCGGACCTCTTCCTGGCAAGCTGTTCCGCCTTGAACAATGCTTCCTTACGTTCCCCAGCTCTAGCTTGTTCCTCAATTGCAGTGTTGCCTCTTCGAGTGCTGAGTTCCTCAAACCTCTCCATCCTGATTTGTCTCTCTCTCCAAAATCTTTTGTCATCATTTGAAGAGGCTATCAAGGCAGTCATAGCTTGCGCCAACATTGCCATAGGATCCTGGAAAGTAGTTTGCGTTGGAGAAGGTGGGTTTCCCTCCACAGATTCGGAGAAGCGGTCATCATCTAGGCCTGGGCGCATGTCCATCGGCAAGTCTTCCCCTCCTAGTCGGGCTGAAGGTTGGGAAGCAGCAGCCATCTCCCCTGCGCTTGGCTCCTCTTGCTGTCCAGATCTAGTGTTGTAGGGTCTTGGCTGGTCCATGGCTGTGAAATAGCGGTTGATATGATGATGGCTGATTGAATTTCTTGAGCACCGCTGCCACCATGTGTTGGGGTTCAACTTCTGCCTAGTCCCAATATGGTAGGTATTGCTGCCACCAGAGCCTAACAGCTAGGAGTAAGTCGCCTAGTCTACCCAGAGAAATTTAGGGTATAAAGTTAGACTAAGTTTTATTACTCAAAGCAACAACAGTAGACTGAAACAGTTTGGCTGGCAGGGTTTTTTATAACCACTCCCAGCCTCACACAGTAAGTGACATATGGCTAACACCTTACAATGCACAGTCCAAAGTCAAACATACATATGACAGGTAGAGACACATAAGCCTGTATAAATCCAGGTGTGAACCACATCAATTAACACTAATTAACCATGGTTAGCTAATTAGAACTAAAGATATAAGCTACCTCTAGCTACAGGTTATGGCCAGGCTTGGCCATGTCAGGCGGCCCCTGACAGAACTGTATTGTATGGTATTAACATGTGATAGCATGGACTGCAGTGGAACTGTATTGTATGGTATTAACATGTGATAGCATGGTCTGCAGTGGAACTATATTGTATGGTATTAACATGTGGTAGCATGGTCTGCAGTGGAACTGTATTGTATGGTATTAACATGTGAGCATGGTCTGCGGTGGAACAGTATTGTATGGTATTAACATGTGTTAGCATGGTCTGCAGTGGAACTGTATTGTATGGTATTAACATGTGATAGCATGGTCTGCAGTGGAACTATATTGTATGGTATTAACATGTGGTAGCATGGCTGCAGTGGAACTGTATTGTATGGTATTAACATGTGGTAGCATGGTCTGCAGTGGAACTGTATTGTATGGTATTAATGTAACCGACCGAGTTCAGTCTATTCAACAAGTAGCTACTGCTATAGCTAGCTATTCAACTTACTTCTAAAGCTAGCTATTCAACTTCAATAAATGTTCAACTTAGACAAATAACTAGACTGTTAAGAGTTCAGATAGGTTTAAATATATCAAGTGGATAAATAAATAAGATATAGAAGACGCAGCAAAAGACAAAACAACTCAACTGTTCTCAAACAAGTTACTCCTCACTCTTTTATGACTACCATTCTGACATGCGTACAATTTGAATAATCATACATCACTAAGACTACAGGTAAATACATGGTATTATACATGTTATAGCATGCCATAGCTAACTAATGTTTTACTACATGCCACATACAGCTGGCCTAATGCACTTGTCTCTCTGGCTCTGCCACATTTTCCCCTCCTTCTAAAGTGTGCAGCATATAATCTGGCATCCTTGATAAGGTGTCTGCATTAGCATTGTCCTTTCCTTTCTTGTGTTCAATTGTAAAGATGAAAGGTTGTAGAGTTAGACTCCATCTAGTCAATCGACTGTTCTTCTCTTTGAAATTGTTTAACCATTGTAGGGCACGGTGATCTGTCTGAATTCGAAATGGTTTTCCCATAAGATAAACTGCGAAATGTTGGATTCCCATCTTGACAGCTAAACATTCTTTTTCAATAGTCGCATATTTCTGCTCTCTTGGTAAGAGTTTCCTGCTAAAATAGGCAATAGGATGATCTTGATCATTTTCATCCAGCTGACTCAATACGGCTCCTACTCCAACATCAGAAGCATCTGTTTGAAGGATGAATTCCTTACTAAAATTGGGGTTCTTGACTACTGGATCAGTCAGTAGTGTCTGTTTTAACATTTGAAAAGCTTCTTGACACTTCACACTCCATGGAATTCTTTCTGGTACACTTTTTTGTGTTAAGTCTGTGAGTGGTTTCGCTATTGTAGCATAGTTGGGAATAAATCTCCTATAATAGCCAGTTAATCCTAGAAATGATCGAACATTTTTCTTGGTAACAGGTACTGGGTACATCTCTACAGCTTTCAATTTACTCAGTTCTGGTCTTGTGGTTCCTTTTCCAATCACATGTCCAAGGTAAGTGCACTCTTCCATAGCTAATTGGCATTTTTTAAATTTGATCGTTAATCCTGCTTTCCTCAATCGCATAAATATCTGTTTCACATGTGATAGATGTTCTTGCCAGTTTGAACTATAAATGACCAAGTCATCTAGATAAGCATTGGTAAAACTCAGTCCATTAATAATTCTGTCCATCAGTCTCTGAAAAGTCGCTGGTGCTCCACTAAGTCCGAATGGCATCCTTTTAAACTGAAAAAGTCCAAGTGGGCTGCTGAATGCTGTCTTCTCTTGGTCCTGTGGATTCACTGGTACCTGCCAATACCCTTTAGCTAAATCTAGTGTAGTGATGTATTTTGCCTGCCCAAGCTCATCCAATATGTCATCAATTCTTGGCATTGGGTATGCATCTATTTTCGTCACGGCGTTCAGCTTCCTGTAATCGATGCATATTCGTATGTCTCCGTCTTTTTTCTTCACCACAACAATTGGTGAAGTCCATTCACTCCGGGATGGTTCTATAATTCCCTGCTCTAACATTTCTTGCAATTCTTTTTCCACCTGTTCCTGGTATGCTCGTGGTATCCTATACGGTCGTTGTCGAATTGGTTTCTCTTCTGTTATTGGTATACTGTGATAAGTTAATTCTGTTTTTCCTGGTTTGTTTGAAGTAATTTCAGGAAATATTCTCAGTAGTTCCTGTAATTCCTGACATTGTTTCTTATCCAGTTGTTTTCCCATATTCAATTCACTTGATATATTTTCATTTCTCCATTCAGCTATGTTCTCTTCATTCATTGAGTCTTCTGATTCAACTACACATAAGGTTTCTTCTATAGAATCTTGATCTTTCTCTTGTGTCCGCCACTTTTTCAGCATATTGATGTGGAATATCACTTTCTTTCTCCTTCTTTCCGGCATTTCGATTTCATAATTCACTTTTCCAATAGTTCTGGTCACCTTGTATGGACCATGCCATTGGGCTAAGAGTTTTCTTGTAGATGTTGGCAGTAGCACCAGCACTTGGTCTCCAATTTTCAGTTTCAAATCACGAGCCTTTCGGTCATACCATTCCTTCTGCTTCCTTTGAGATTTCTTCATATTCTGTACGATGATCTCCCTAGCTGCTTCCATCCTTTCCCGCACCTTGTTTACATAGGTCAGAACATCATCTACTGGTTCCTCTGCATTACTCCACTGTTCTTTTATTACATCCAAAGGTCCTCGGACATCTCGTCCAAAAATGAGTTCAAATGGACTGAATCCAGTTGATTCCTGCGGTACTTCTCGGTAAGCAAATAATAAATAGGGTAGATATTTTTCCCACTCGCGCCCTTCTCCTTGTATGATTCTTCTTAACAGATCCTTTAATGTCTGGTTGAAACGTTCAACAAGTCCATCCGTTTGTGGATGATATGGTGTTGTCTTGATCGGCTTTACTCCTAATAGTTTGTACAGTACCTGTAGTAGTTGAGATGTGAAATTAGTGCCTTGGTCAGTAAGGATTTCCTTAGGTATTCCGTACCGAGAAAACAATGTAACTAACTCCACTGCCACTGCATCCGCTGTAAACGTCTTCATAGGTATAGCCTCGGGGTATCTGGTCGCATAATCACACACTACCAGCACATACTTGTATACTTTGACACTTCTAGGCAGAGGTCCTACGATATCCATCGCAATCCTCTCAAATGGCTGTCCCACAATTGGTAAGGGTATCATTGGTGCTCTTCCTCCAGTTCTTCGGGATGCCTTCTGACACTCTGGACATGACTGACAGTATTCTGCAACATCTTGAAAAATATTTGGCCAAAAGAATCTTTTCAATATTCTATTAGCTGTCCTATCTCGTCCCATGTGTCCTGCTAAAGGAATTGAATGAGCCAACTGCAATATTTTTCTCCTGTACCCACCTGGTACCACTAGTTGCTCATATTCCTCTACTTGACTTTCTCTGGGAATCCATTTTTGGAAGAGAATTCCATTCTTCCGATAAAAACGGCTGTTCTTATCGCCTTCCTCCAGCTTTCTTAATTCAGGATCCAGATCTTGAAGCTCTCCTAACTTTTTTTTCCTGATGCTGAGTCCTCCGTTGTCTATCCTGATGTCTCTTCTGAGCCTTAGACAAATTCTTGCGATGGGGTCGATGTACTCCAAACAATTCTTCTGCAAAGGAGTCAAATGGGTTCTCCTCAACCTCATCTGCTGTTTCTGATTCCTCTGACTCTTTGGAATCAAGTATGGGGTACTCCATCGCAACTTCCTCATCTGTTTCTACAGATGGTTCAATGTTGATGACTGAACTCTCAGTCATTGCTGGTTGGACATCCTCTACGACAGATGTCTCGATTGAGGTGAGTTTTCCTCCAGACTCTTTTTCGTGGTTTCTCATTTGAACCTCCTCCTTTAACTTCTTGATCTTTTGAGCTCTTGTCTCAATGGCTAGTACATACCCCTCTGAAGGCTCCGTTATTATTGCTTCTGGATTTAGTACTCCATTCTGCAGCATCCTCTCTAAGGTCTGCTTGATTTCTTCTGTCTCCATACATTCCAGGGTGTATTCTAGCAAGGGAACACCTTTCCCGAGCAACACGTCCCTGCCAAGGAGCACATCAGCTGGCAATTGCCTCACAATTGCGGCCTCAACCTGATAAGTGTTATTTCCTGTCTTGATTTTTACATTTGCCACTGGACATTTCACCTCGGTGTTGTCTGCTATTCTTAGCCTTACTGTTGAGTCCTTCCAACTCTGTCTTGGAACAAGATCTTCTCTTACTACTGTTCTGCAAGCTCCGGTGTCAATCTGGATGTTGCTAACGAGTCTGCCATTTACTTCTCCCTTGCAGCACATATCCTCCACAGTTGACTCCTTGACCAGGAATGCTTTCTCCGGACAATTCTTAGCAATATGGCCTAATTTTCTACAATTGTAGCATGTTATCTTATTAGATGACTCACGACTGTATTCCTTATTTTGAAATTGTTGATGGGTTTTGTAAGTCTCGTTGCTCCTTTCATTCCTTTGGATTCTCTGAATGTATTACCTCGGGGATATCTGCCATGATGATATTCCTTTGTCTTATGGTTTTGTTGGTATTCCACTACTTTTCCAGCAGCCTCCATCAGACTTGCAGGCTGTTGATCTCTCAGCCACTCTGCAATTTCTCGTGGTATTGCATTATAATACTGCTCCAGAGCCACAGTTTCCACTTTATCTTCAGATTCCTGAAGCCATCTATCTGCCAAAGTATACACTTGTATTGGCAAATCAGTCACATCATCTCCTGTTTTCAATTTAGTAGCTCTCAATCTCTGCCGATAGGTTTCTGCATTGACAGCAAATCTCCTTCGAATGGCAAGTTTCACATCATCGTATTCAGAATCTTTATCTAGAGCACTATACTGACTTAGCGACTTTCCTTTCAACTGTGGTGTCAAATATCTCATCCATTGCTCCTTCTCAATCCCATTAAATCTCATACTTCTTTCAAATGCTATTAAGTAGTCATCTATATCCACGTCATCGGTCAGAAACTGTAAACCCAGTGATGCTACTGTTGGTTTACTTAAGCATTCATCAACTCCGGTTCGTTGTCCTCGACTTACACCCTTCAATAATTTCAGTTGCTGTTCGAACTGCTCACGCTGCAGCTCTCGCCATTCATGCTGTTCCTCAATTTGTTGCTTCTGTTGATCCTGCATGACCGCCATCATAGTCTTCAACACTTCTGACACCGTATCCATGTCTTCTTCAGTTCCTAGCTCAATGTTGTTAAAATGTCTCACTGCAAGTATAGCTACTTTAAAAATAATAACTTCAATAAGTCTATCCCACTGCTGTCACCAAATGTAACCGACCGAGTTCAGTCTATTCAACAAGTAGCTACTGCTATAGCTAGCTATTCAACTTACTTCTAAAGCTAGCTATTCAACTTCAATAAATGTTCAACTTAGACAAATAACTAGACTGTTAAGAGTTCAGATAGGTTTAAATATATCAAGTGGATAAATAAATAAGATATAGAAGACGCAGCAAAAGACAAAACAACTCAACTGTTCTCAAACAAGTTACTCCTCACTCTGTTATGACTACCATTCTGACATGCGTACAAATTGAATAATCATACATCACTAAGACTACAGGTAAATACATGGTATTATACATGTTATAGCATGCCCTAGCTAACTAATGTTTTACTACATGCCACATACAGCTGGCCTAATGCACTTGTCTCTCTGGCTCTGCCACAATTAACATGAGGTAGCATGGTCTGCAGTGGAACAGTATTGTATGGTATTAACATGTGGTAGCATGGTCTGCAGTGGAACTGTATTGTATGGTATTAACATGTGGTAGCATGGTCTGCAGTAGAACTGTATTGTATGGTATTCACATATGATGGCATGGTCTGCAGTGGAACTGTATTGTATGGTATTAACATGTCGTAGCTTGGTCCGTAGTGAAACTGTATTGTATCATCATATTAACATGTGGTAGCAGGATGGTCTGCAGTGGAACTGTAATGGTATTAACATGTAAACTGTATTAACATGAGGTAGCATGGTCTGCAGTGGAACAGTATTGTATGGTATTAACATATGGTAGCATGATCTGCAGTGGAATTGTATATTATGGTATTAACATGTGGTAGCATGGTCTGCAGTGGAACTGTATTGTATGGTATTAACATGTTGTAGCATGTTCCGTAGTTAAACTGTATAAACATGTGGTAACATGGTATGCAGTGGAACTGTATTGTGTGGTATTAACATGTGGTAGCATGGTCTGCAGTGGAAATGTATATTATGGTATTAACATGTGGTAGCATGGTCTGCAGTAGAACTGTATTGTATGGTATTAACATGTGGTAGCATGGTCTGCAGTGGAACTGTATTGTATGGTATTAACATGTGGTAGCATGGTCTGCAGTGGAACTTTATTGTATGGTATTAACATGTGGTAGCATGGTCCATAGTGAAACTGTATTAACATGTGGTAGCATGGTCTTCAGTGGAACTGTATATTATGGTAATAACATGTGATGGCATGGTCTGCACTGAAACTGTATTGTATGGTATTAACATGTGGTAGCATGGTCTGCAGTGGAACTGTATTTTATGGTATTAACATGTGGTAGAATGGTCTGCAGTGGAACTGTATTGTATGGTATTCACATGTGCTAGCATGGTCCATATTGAAACTGTATTGTATCATGGTATTAACATGTGTTAGCAGCATGGTCTGCAGTGGAACTGTAATGGTATTAACATGTGGTAGTGGTCCGTAGTGAAACTGTATTAACATGTGGTAGCATGGTCTGCAGTGGGACTGTATTGTATGGTATTAACATGTGGTAGCATGGTCTGCAGTGGAACTGTATATTATGGTATTAACATGTGATAGCATGGTCTGCAGTGGAACTCTACTATTGTATGGTATTAACATGTGGTAGCATGGTCTGTGGAACTGTATTGTATGGTATTAACATGTGATAACATGGTCTGCAGTGGAACTCTACTATTGTATGGTATTAACATGTGGTAGCACGGTCTGCAGTTGAACTGTATTGTTGGAATTAACATGAGGTAGCATGGTCTGCAGTAGAACTGTATTGTATGGTATTCACATATGATGGCATGGTCTGCAGTGGAACTGTATTGTATGGTATTAACATGTCGTAGCTTGGTCCGTAGTAAAACTGTATTGTATCATGATATTAACATGTGGTAGCAGCATGGTCTGCAGTGGAACTGTAATGGTATTAACATGTAAACTGTATTAACATGTGGTAGCATGGTCTGCAGTGGAACTGTATTGTATGGTATTAACATCTGGTAGCATGGTCTGCAGTGGAATTGTATATTATGGTATTAACATGTGGTAGCATGGTCTGCAGTTGAACTGTATTGTATGGTATTAACATGTTTTAGCATGTTCCGTAGTGAAACTGTATAAACATGTGGTAACATGGTATGCAGTGGAACTGTATTGTGTGGTATTAACATGTGGTAGCATGGTCTGCAGTGGAACTGTATATTATGGTATTAACATGTGGTAGCATGGTCTGCAGTAGAACTGTATTGTATGGTATTAACATGTGGTAGCATGGTCTGCAGTGGAACTGTATTGTATGGTATTAACATGTGGTAGCATGATCTGCAGTGGAACTGTATTGTATGGTATTAACATGTGGTAGCATGGTCCATAGTGAAACTGTATTAACATGTGGTAGCATGGTCTTCAGTGGAACTGTATATTATGGTATTAACATGTGGTAGCATGGTCTGCAGTGGAACTGTATTGTATGGTAATTCAAATGTGATGGCACGGTCTGCACTGAAACTGTATTGTATGGTTTTAACACGTGGTAGCATGGTCTGCAGTGGAACTGTATATTATGGTATTAAGATGTGGTAGCATGGTCTGCAGTGGAACTGTATTGTATGGTATTAACATGTGGTAGCATGGTCCGTAGTGAAACTGTATTGTATCATGGTATTAACATGTGGTAGCAGCGTGGTCTGCAGTGTAACTGTAATGGTACTACCATGTGGTAGTGGTCCGTAGTGAAACTGTATTTATATGTGGTAGCATGGTCTGCAGTGGAACTGTATTGTATGGTATTAACAAGTGGTAGCTTGGTCTGCAGTGGAACTGTATTGTATGGTATTAACAAGTGGTAGCATGGTGTAGTGGTACTATATTGTATGGTATTAACATGTGATAGCATTGTCTGCAATGGAACTGTATTGTATGGTATTAACATGTGGTGGCATGGTCGGCAGTGGAACTGTATTGTATGGTATTAACATGTGGTAGCATAGTCTGCAGTGGAACTGTATTTTATGGTATTAACATGTGGTAGCATGGTCTGCAGTGGAACTGTATTGTATGGTATTCACATGTGCTAGCATGGTCCATATTGAAACTGTATTGTATCATGGTATTAACATGTGGTAGCAGCATGGTCTGCAGTGGAACTGTAATGGTATTAACATGTGGTAGTGGTCCGTAGTGAAACTGTATTAACATGTGGTAGCATGGTCTGCAGTGGAACTGTATTGTATGGTATTAACATGTGGTGGCATGGTTTGCAGTGGAATTGTATATTATGGTATTAACATGTGGTAGCATGGTCTGCAGTGGAACTGTATTGTATGGTATTAACATGTTTTAGCATGTTCCGTAGTGTAACTGTATAAACATGTGGTAACATGGTATGCAGTGGTACTGTATTGTGTGGTATTAACATGTGGTAGCATGGTCTGCAGTGGAACTGTATATTATGGTATTAACATGTGGTAGCATGGTCTGCAGTAGAACTGTATTGTATGGTATTAACATGTGGTAGCATGGTCTGCAGTGGAACTGTATTGTATGGTATTAACATGTGGTAGCATGGTCTGAGTGGAACTGTATTTTATGGTATTAACATGTGGTAGCATGGTCTTCAGTGGAACTGTATATTATGGTATTAACATGTGGTAGCATGGTCTGCAGTGGAACTGTATTGTATGGTATTCACATATGATGGCATGGTCTGCAGTGGAACTGTATTGTATTGTATTAACATGTGGTAGCATTGTCCGTAGTGAAACTGTATTGTATCATGGTATTAACATGTGGTAGCAGCGTGGTCTGCAGTGTAACTGTAATGGTATTACCATGTGGTAGTGGTCCGTAGTGAAACTGTATTTATATGTGGCAGCATGGTCTGCAGTGGAACTGTATTGTATGGTATTAACATGTGGTAGCATGGTCTGCAGTGGAACTGTATTGTATTGTATTAACATGTGGTAGCATGGTCTGCAGTGGAACAGTATTGTATGGTATTTACATGTGATAGCATGGTCTACAGTGTATTGTATGGTATTAACATGTGGTAGCATGGTCTCCAGTAGAACTGTATTGTATGGTATTAACATGTGGTAGCATGGTCTGCAGTGGAACTCTATGGTATGGTATTAACATGTGGTAGCATGGTCCATAGTGAAACTGTATTAACATGTGGTAGCATGGTCTGCAGTGGAAATGTATTGTATGGTATTAACATGTGGTAGCATGGTCTGCAGTGCAACTGTATTGTATGGTATTAACATGTGGTAGCATGGTCTGCAGTGGAACTGTATTGTATGGTATTAACATGTGGTAGCATGGTCCATAGTGAAACTGTATTAACATGTGGTAGCATGGACTGCAGTGGAACTGTATTGTATTGTATTAACATGTGGTAGCATGGTCTGCAGTGCAACTGTATTGTATGGTATTAACATGTGTTAGCATGGTCTGCAGTGGAACTGTATATTATGGTATTAACATGTGGTAGCATGGACTGCAGTGGAACTGTATTGTATTGTATTAACATGTGGTAGCATGGTCTGCAGTGCAACTGTATTGTATGGTATTAACATGTGTTAGCATGGTCTGCAGTGGAACTGTATATTATGGTATTAACATGTGGTAGCATGGTCAGCAGTGCAACTGTATTGTATGGTATTAACATGTGGTTACATGGTCTGCAGTGGAACTGTATTGTATGGTTTTAACATGTGTTAGCATGGTCTGCAGTGGAACTGTATATTATGGTATTAACATGTGGTAGCATGGTCTGCAGTGGAACTGTATTGTATGGTATTAACATGTGGTATGGTCTGCAGTGGAACTGTATTGTATGGTATTAACATGTGGTAGCATGGTCTGCCATGGAACAGTATTGTATGGTATTAACATGTTGTAGCATGGTCCGTAGTGAAACCGTATTTACATGTGGTAGCATGGTCTGCAGTGGAACTGTATTGTATGGTATTAACATCTGGTAGCATGGTCTGCAGTAGAACTGTATATTATGGTATTAACATGTGGTAGCATGGTCAGCAGTGGAACTGTATTGTATGGTATTAACATGTGTTAGCATGGTCAGCAGTGGAACTGTATTGTATGGTATTCACATGTGATGGCATGGTCTGCAGTGGAACTGTATTGTATGGTATTAACAAGTGGTAGCTTGGTCTGCAGTGCAACTGTATTGTATGGTATTAACAAGTGGTAGCATGGTGTGCAGTGGTACTATATTGTATGGTATTAACATATGATAGCATTGTCTGCAGTGGAAGTGTATTGTATGGTATTAACATGTGGTAGCATGGTCGGCAGTGGAACTGTATTGTATGGTATTAACATGTGGTAGCATAGTCTGCAGTGGAACTGTATTTTATGGTATTAACATGTGGTAGCATGGTCTGCAGTGGAACTGTATTGTAAGGTATTCACATGTGCTAGCATGGTCCATATTGAAACTGTATTGTATCATGGTATTAACATTTGTTAGCAGCATGGTCTGCAGTGGAACTGTAATGGTATTAACATGTGGTAGTGGTCCGTAGTGAAACTGTATTATCATGTGGTAGCATGGTCTGCAGTGGAACTGTATTGTATGGTATTAACATGTGGTAGCATGGTCTGCAGTGGAACTGTATATTATGGTATTAACATGTGATAGCATGGTCTGCAGTGGAACTCTACTATTGTATGGTATTAACATGTGGTAGCATGGTCTGCAGTTGAACTGTATTGTTGGTATTAACATGTGGTAGCATGGTCTGCAGTGGAACTGTATTGTATGGTATTAACATGTGATAGCAAGGTCTGCAATGGAACCGTATTGTATGGTATTAACATGTGGTAGCATGGTCTGCGGTGGAACAGTATTGTATGGTATTATCATGTAATAGCATGGTCTGCAGCTGAACTGTATTGTATGGTATTAACATGTGATAGCATGGTCTGCAGTGGAACTATATTGTATGGTATTAACAT
The DNA here is from genome assembly GCA_028752905.1 of Cladorhizidae sp. MBARI D1340-BT2. Taxonomy (NCBI): domain Eukaryota; kingdom Metazoa; phylum Porifera; class Demospongiae; order Poecilosclerida; family Cladorhizidae; species Cladorhizidae sp. MBARI D1340-BT2. The sequence continues at coordinate 6,818,550 of JAQNBH010000017.1, forward strand.
GTGGTAGCATTGTCTGCAGTGGAACTGTATTGTATTGTATTAACATGTGGTAGCATGGTCTGCAGTGGAACAGTATTGTATGGTATTAACATGTGATAGCATGGTCTGCAGTGTATTGTATGGTATTAACATGTGGTAGCATGGTCTGCAGTAGAACTGTATTGTATGGTATTAACATGTGGTAGCATGGTCTGCAGTGGAACTCTATGGTATGGTATTAACATGTGGTAGCATGGTCCATAGTGAAACTGTATTAACATGTGGTAGCATGGTCTGCAGTGGAACTGTATTGTATGGTATTAACATGTGGTAGCATGGTCTGCAGTAGAACTGTATTGTATGGTATTCACATATGATGGCATGGTCTGCAGTGGAACTGTATTGTATGGTATTAACATGTGATAGCATGGTCCGTAGTGAAACTGTATTGTATCATGGTATTAACATGTGGTAGCAGCGTGGTCTGCAGTGTAATTGTAATGGTATTACCATGTGGTAATGGTCCTTCGTGAAACTGTATTAACATGTGGTAGCATGGTCTGCAGTGGAACTGTATTGTATGGTTTTAACAAGTGGTAGCTTGGTCTGCAGTTGAACTGTATTGTATGGTATTAACAAGTGGTAGCATGGTGTGTAGTGGTACTATATTGTATGGTATTAACATGTGATAGCATGGTCTGCAGTGGAACTGTATTGTGTGGTATTAACATGTGGTAGCATGGTCTGCAGTGGAACTGTATTGTATGGTATTAACATGTGGTGGCATGGTCTGCAGTGGAATTGTATATTATGGTATTAACATGTGGTAGCATGGTCTGCAGTGGAACTGTATTGTATGGTATTAACATGTGGTAGCATGGTCTGAGTGGAACTGTATTTTATGGTATTAACATGTGGTAGCATGGTCTTCAGTGGAACTGTATATTATGGTATTAACATGTGGTAGCATGGTCTGCAGTGGAACTGTATTGTATGGTATTCACATATGATGGCATGGTCTGCAGTGGAACTGTATTGTATGGTATTAACATGTGGTAGCATTGTCCGTAGTGAAACTGTATTGTATCATCGTATTAACATGTGGTAGCAGCGTGGTCTGCAGTGTAACTGTAATTGTATTACCATGTGGTAGTGGTCCGTCTGTATTTATATGTGGCAGCATGGTCTGCAGTGGAACTGTATTGTATGGTATTAACATGTGGTAGCATGGTCTGTGGTGGAACAGTATTGTATGGTATTAACATGTTGTAGCATGGTCCGTAGTGAATCCGTATTTACATGTGGTAGCATGGTCTGCAGTGGAACTGTATTGTATGGTATTAACATGTGGTAGCATGGTCAGCAGTGGAACTGTATTGTATGGTATTAACATGTGTTAGCATGGTCTGTAGTGGAACTGTATTGTATGGTATTCACATGTGATGGCATGGTCTGCCGTGGAACTGTATTGTATGGTATTAACAAGTGGTAGCTTGGTCTGCAGTGCAACTGTATTGTATGGTATTAACAAGTGGTAGCATGGTGTGCAGTGGAACTGTATTGTAAGGTATTCACATGTGCTAGCATGGTCCATATTGAAAGTGTATTGTATCATGGTATTAACATGTGTTAGCAGCATGGTCTGCAGTGGAACTGTAATGGTATTAACATGTGGTAGTGGTCCGTAGTGAAACTGTATTATCATGTGGTAGCATGGTCTGCAGTGGAACTGTATTGTATGGTATTAACATGTGGTAGCATGGTCTGCAGTGGAACTGTATATTATGGTATTAACATGTGATAGCATGGTCTGCAGTGGAACTCTACTATTGTATGGTATTAACATGTGGTAGCATGGTCTGCAGTTGAACTGTATTGTTGGTATTAACATGTGGTAGCATGGTCTGCAGTGGAACTGTATTGTATGGTATTAACATGTGATAGCAAGGTCTGCAGTGGAACCGTATTGTATGGTATTAACATGTGGTAGCATGGTCTGCGGTGGAACAGTATTGTATGGTATTATCATGTAATAGCATGGTCTGCAGCGGAACTGTATTGTAAGGTATTAACATGTGATAGCATGTTCTGCAGTGGAACTATATTGTATGGTATTAACATGTGGTAGCATTGTCTGCAGTGGAACTGTATTGTATTGTATTAACATGTGGTAGCATGGTATGCAGTGGAACAGTATTGTATGGTATTTACATGTGATAGCATGGTCTGCAGTGTATTGTATGGTATTAACATGTGGTAGCATGGTCTGCAGTAGAACTGTATTGTATGGTATTAACATGTGGTAGCATGGTCTGCAGTGGAACTCTATGGTATGGTATTAACATGTGGTAGCATGGTCCATAGTGAAACTGTATTAACATGTGGTAGCATGGTCTGCAGTGGAAATGTATTGTATGGTATTAACATGTGGTAGCATGGTCTGCAGTGGAACTGTATTGTATGGTATTAACATGTGATAGCATGGTCTGCAGTGGAACTGTATTGTATGGTATTAACATGTGGTAGCATGGTCTGCAGTAGAACTGTATTGTATGGTATTCACATATGATGGCATGGTCTGCAGTGGAACTGTATTGTATGGTATTAACATGTGATAGCATGGTCCGTAGTGAAACTGTATTGTATCATGGTATTAACATGTGGTAGCAGCGTGGTCTGCAGTGTAATTGTAATGGTATTACCATGTGGTAATGGTCCTTCGTGAAACTGTATTAACATGTGGTAGCATGGTCTGCAGTTGAACTGTATTGTATGGTTTTAACAAGTGGTAGCTTGGTCTGCAGTTGAACTGTATTGTATGGTATTAACAAGTGGTAGCATATGGTATTAACATGTGATAGCATGGTCTGCAGTGGAACTGTATTGTGTGGTATTAACATGTGGTAGCATGGTCTGCAGTGGAACTGTATTGTATGGTATTAACATGTGGTGGCATGGTCTGCAGTGGAATTGTATATTATGGTATTAACATGTGGTAGCATGGTCTGCAGTGGAACTGTATTGTATGGTATTAACATGTTTTAGCATGTTCCGTAGTGTAACTGTATAAACATGTGGTAACATGGTATGCAGTGGAACTGTATTGTGTGGTATTAACATGTGGTAGCATGGTCTGCAGTGGAACTGTATATTATGGTATTAACATGTGGTATCATGGTCTGCAGTAGAACTGTATTGTATGGTATTAAAATGTGGTAGCATGGTCTGCAGTGGAACTGTATTGTATGGTATTAACATGTGGTAGCATGGTCTGAGTGGAACTGTATTTTATGGTATTCACATGTGGTAGCATGGTCTTCAGTGGAACTGTATATTATGGTATTAACATGTGGTAGCATGGTCTGCAGTGGAACTGTATTGTATGGTATTCACATATGATGGCATGGTCTGCAGTGGAACTGTATTGTATGGTATTAACATGTGGTAGCATTGTCCGTAGTGAAACTGTATTGTATCATGGTATTAACATGTAGTAGCAGCGTGGTCTGCAGTGTAACTGTAATGGTATTACCATGTGGTAGTGGTCCGTAGTGAAACTGTATTTATATGTGGCAGCATGGTCTGCAGTGGAACTGTATTGTATGGTATTAACATGTGGTAGCATAGTCTGCAGTAGAACTGTATTTTATGGTATTAACATGTGATAGCATGGTCTGCAGTGGAACGGTATTGTTGGTATTAACATGTGGTAGCATGGTCTGCAGTGGAACTGTATTGTTGGTATTAACATGTGGTAGCATAGTCTGCAGTAGAACTGTATTTTATGGTATTAACATGTGATAGCATGGTCTGCAGTGGAACTGTATTGTTGGTATTAACATGTGGTAGCATGGTCTGCAGTGGAACTGTATTGTATTGTATTAACATGTGGTAGCATGGTCTGCAGTGGAACAGTATTGTATGGTATTAACATGTGATAGCATGGTCTGCAGTGTATTGTATGGTATTAACATGTGGTAGCATGGTCTGCAGTAGAACTGTATTGTATGGTATTAACATGTGGTAGCATGGTCTGCAGTGGAACTCTATGGTATGGTATTAACATGTGGTAGCATGGTCCATAGTGAAACTGTATTAACATGTGGTAGCATGGTCTGCAGTGGAACTGTATTGTATGGTATTAACATGTGGTAGCATGGTCTGCAGTAGAACTGTATTGTATGGTATTCACATATGATGGCATGGTCTGCAGTGGAACTGTATTGTATGGTATTAACATGTGATAGCATGGTCCGTAGTGAAACTGTATTGTATCATGGTATTAACATGTGGTAGCAGCGTGGTCTGCAGTGTAATTGTAATGGTATTACCATGTGGTAATGGTCCTTCGTGAAACTGTATTAACATGTGGTAGCATGGTCTGCAGTGGAACTGTATTGTATGGTTTTAACAAGTGGTAGCTTGGTCTGCAGTTGAACTGTATTGTATGGTATTAACAAGTGGTAGCATGGTGTGTAGTGGTACTATATTGTATGGTATTAACATGTGATAGCATGGTCTGCAGTGGAACTGTATTGTGTGGTATTAACATGTGGTAGCATGGTCTGCAGTGGAACTGTATTGTATGGTATTAACATGTGGTGGCATGGTCTGCAGTGGAATTGTATATTATGGTATTAACATGTGGTAGCATGGTCTGCAGTGGAACTGTATTGTATGGTATTAACATGTGGTAGCATGGTCTGAGTGGAACTGTATTTTATGGTATTAACATGTGGTAGCATGGTCTTCAGTGGAACTGTATATTATGGTATTAACATGTGGTAGCATGGTCTGCAGTGGAACTGTATTGTATGGTATTCACATATGATGGCATGGTCTGCAGTGGAACTGTATTGTATGGTATTAACATGTGGTAGCATTGTCCGTAGTGAAACTGTATTGTATCATGGTATTAACATGTGGTAGCAGCGTGGTCTGCAGTGTAACTGTAATGGTATTACCATGTGGTAGTGGTCCGTAGTGAAACTGTATTTATATGTGGCAGCATGGTCTGCAGTGGAACTGTATTGTATGGTATTAACATGTGGTAGCATGGTCTGTGGTGGAACAGTATTGTATGGTATTAACATGTTGTAGCATGGTCCGTAGTGAATCCGTATTTACATGTGGTAGCATGGTCTGCAGTGGAACTGTATTGTATGGTATTAACATGTGGTAGCATGGTCAGCAGTGGAACTGTATTGTATGGTATTAACATGTGTTAGCATGGTCTGCAGTGGAACTGTATTGTATGGTATTCACATGTGATGGCTTGGTCTGCAGTGGAACTGTATTGTATGGTATTAACAAGTGGTAGCTTGGTCTGCAGTGCAACTGTATTGTATGGTATTAACAAGTGGTAGCATGGTGTGCAGTGGAACTGTATTGTAAGGTATTCACATGTGCTAGCATGGTCCATATTGAAACTGTATTGTATCATGGTATTAACATGTGTTAGCAGCATGGTCTGCAGTGGAACTGTAATGGTATTAACATGTGGTAGTGGTCCGTAGTGAAACTGTATTATCATGTGGTAGCATGGTCTGCAGTGGAACTGTATTGTATGGTATTAACATGTGGTAGCATGGTCTGCAGTGGAACTGTATATTATGGTATTAACATGTGATAGCATGGTCTGCAGTGGAACTCTACTATTGTATGGTATTAACATGTGGTAGCATGGTCTGCAGTTGAACTGTATTGTTGGTATTAACATGTGGTAGCATGGTCTGCAGTGGAACTGTATTGTATGGTATTAACATGTGATAGCAAGGTCTGCAGTGGAACCGTATTGTATGGTATTAACATGTGGTAGCATGGTCTGCGGTGGAACAGTATTGTATGGTATTATCATGTAATAGCATGGTCTGCAGCGGAACTGTATTGTAAGGTATTAACATGTGATAGCATGTTCTGCAGTGGAACTATATTGTATGGTATTAACATGTGGTAGCATTGTCTGCAGTGGAACTGTATTGAATTGTATTAACATGTGGTAGCATGGTATGCAGTGGAACAGTATTGTATGGTATTTACATGTGATAGCATGGTCTGCAGTGTATTGTATGGAATTAACATGTGGTAGCATGGTCTGCAGTAGAACTGTATTGTATGGTATTAACATGTGGTAGCATGGTCTGCAGTGGAACTCTATGGTATGGTATTAACATGTGGTAGCATGGTCCATAGTGAAACTGTATTAACATGTGGTAGCATGGTCTGCAGTGGAAATGTATTGTATGGTATTAACATGTGGTAGCATGGTCTGCAGTGGAACTGTATTGTATGGTATTAACATGTGATAGCATGGTCTGCAGTGGAACTGTATTGTATGGTATTAACATGTGGTAGCATGGTCTGCAGTAGAACTGTATTGTATGGTATTCACATATGATGGCATGGTCTGCAGTGGAACTGTATTGTATGGTATTAACATGTGATAGCATGGTCCGTAGTGAAACTGTATTGTATCATGGTATTAACATGTGGTAGCAGCGTGGTCTGCAGTGTAATTGTAATGGTATTACCATGTGGTAATGGTCCTTCGTGAAACTGTATTAACATGTGGTAGCATGGTCTGCAGTGGAACTGTATTGTATGGTTTTAACAAGTGGTAGCTTGGTCTGCAGTTGAACTGTATTGTATGGTATTAACAAGTGGTAGCATATGGTATTAACATGTGATAGCATGGTCTGCAGTGGAACTGTATTGTGTGGTATTAACATGTGGTAGCATGGTCTGCAGTGGAACTGTATTGTATGGTATTAACATGTGGTGGCATGGTCTGCAGTGGAATTGTATATTATGGTATTAACATGTGGTAGCATGGTCTGCAGTGGAACTGTATTGTATGGTATTAACATGTTTTAGCATGTTCCGTAGTGTAACTGTATAAACATGTGGTAACATGGTATGCAGTGGAACTGTATTGTGTGGTATTAACATGTGGTAGCATGGTCTGCAGTGGAACTGTATATTATGGTATTAACATGTGGTAGCATGGTCTGCAGTAGAACTGTATTGTATGGTATTAAAATGTGGTAGCATGGTCTGCAGTGGAACTGTATTGTATGGTATTAACATGTGGTAGCATGGTCTGAGTGGAACTGTATTTTATGGTATTAACATGTGGTAGCATGGTCTTCAGTGGAACTGTATATTATGGTATTAACATGTGGTAGCATGGTCTGCAGTGGAACTGTATTGTATGGTATTCACATATGATGGCATGGTCTGCAGTGGAACTGTATTGTATGGTATTAACATGTGGTAGCATTGTCCGTAGTGAAACTGTATTGTATCATGGTATTAACATGTAGTAGCAGCGTGGTCTGCAGTGTAACTGTAATGGTATTACCATGTGGTAGTGGTCCGTAGTGAAACTGTATTTATATGTGGCAGCATGGTCTGCAGTGGAACTGTATTGTATGGTATTAACATGTGGTAGCATAGTCTGCAGTAGAACTGTATTTTATGGTATTAACATGTGATAGCATGGTCTGCAGTGGAACGGTATTGTTGGTATTAACATGTGGTAGCATGGTCTGCAGTGGAACTGTATTGTTGGTATTAACATGTGGTAGCATAGTCTGCAGTAGAACTGTATTTTATGGTATTAACATGTGATAGCATGGTCTGCAGTGGAACTGTATTGTTGGTATTAACATGTGGTAGCATGGTCTGCAGTGGAACTGTATTGTATGGTATTAACATGTGATGGCTTGGTCTGCAGTGGAACTGTATTGTTGGTATTAACATGTGATAGCATGATCTGCAGTGGAACTCTACTATTGTATGGTATTAACATGTGGTAGCATGGTCTGTGGAACTGTATTGTATGGTATTAACATGTGATAACATGGTCTGCAGTGGAACTCTACTATTGTATGGTATTAACATGTGGTAGCATGGTCTGCAGTGGAACTGTATTGTTGATATTAACATGTGGTAGCATGGTCTGCAGTGGAACCGTATTGTATGGTATTAACATGTGGTAGCATGGTCTGCAGTGGAATTGTATTGTATGGTATTAACATGTGATAGCATGATCGGCAGTGGAATATTGTTATTAACATGTGATAGCATGGTCTTCAGTGGAACTGTATTGTATGGTATTAACATGTGGTAGCATGGTCTGCGGTGGAACAGTATTGTATGGTATTATCATGTAATAGCATGGTCTGCAGCGGAACTGTATTGTATGGTATTAACATGTGATAGCATGGTCTGCAGTGGAACTATATTGTATGGTATTAACATGTGGTAGCATTGTCTGCAGTGGAACTGTATTGTATTGTATTAACATGTGGTAGCATGGTCTGCAGTGGAACAGTATTGTATGGTATTTACATGTGATAGCATGGTCTGCAGTGTATTGTATGGTATTAACATGTGGTAGCATGGTCTGCAGTAGAACTGTATTGTATGGTATTAACATGTGGTAGCATGGTCTGCAGTGGAACTCTATGGTATGGTATTAACATGTGGTAGCATGGTCCATAGTGAAACTGTATTAACATGTGGTAGCTTGGTCTGCAGTGGAATTGTATTGTATGGTATTAACATGTGATAGCATGATCGGCAGTGGAATATTGTATGGTATTAATATGTGTTAGCATGGTCTGCAGTGGAACTGTATTGTATGGTATTAACATGTGATAGCATGGTCTTCAGTGGAACTGTATTGTATGGTATTAACATGTGGTAGCATGGTCTGCAGTGGAACTGTATTGTATGGTATTAACATGTGGTAGCATGGTCTGCGGTGGAACAGTATTGTATGGTAATAGCATGGTCTGCAGCGGAACTGTATTGTATGGTATTAACATGTGATAGCATTGTCTGCAGTGGAACTGTATTGTATGGTATTTACATGTGATAGCATGGTCTGCAGTGTATTGTATGGTATTAACATGTGGTAGCATGGTCTGCAGCGGAACTGTATTGTATGGTATTAACATGTGATAGCATTGTCTGCAGTGGAACTGTATTGTATGGTATTTACATGTGATAGCATGGTCTGCAGTGTATTGTATGGTATTATCATGTAATAGCATGGTCTGCAGCGGAACTGTATTGTATGGTATTAACATGTGATAGCATGGTCTGCAGTAGAACTGTATTGTATGGTATTAACATGTGGTAGCATGGTCTGCAGTGGAACTCTATGGTATGGTATTAACATGTGGTAGCATGGTCCATAGTGAAACTGTATTAACATGTGGTAGCATGGTCTGCAGTGGAAATGTATTGTATGGTATTAACATGTGGTAGCATGGTCTGCAGTGCAACTGTATTGTATGGTATTAACATGTGGTAGCATGGTCTGCAGTGGAACTGTATTGTATGGTATTAACATGTGGTAGCATGGTCCATATTGAAACTGTATTAACATATGTTAGCATGGTCTGCAGTGGAACTGTATTGTATTGTATTAACATGTGGTAGCATGTCTGCAGTGCAACTGTATTGTATGGTATTAACATGTGGTAGCATGGTCAGCAGTGGAACTGTATTGTATGGTATTAACATGTGATAGCATGGTCTGCAGTGGAACTGTATTGTATGGTATTAACATGTGGTAGCATGGTCTGCAGTAGAACTGTATTGTATGGTATTCACATATGATGGCATGGTCTGCAGTGGAACTGTATTGTATGGTATTAACATGTGATAGCATGGTCCGTAGTGAAACTGTATTGTATCATGGTATTAACATGTGGTAGCAGCGTGGTCTGCAGTGTAACTGTAATGGTATTACCATGTGGTAATGGTCCTTCGTGAAACTGTATTAACATGTGGTAGCATGGTCTGCAATGGAACTGTATTGTATGGTATTAACATGTGGTGGCATGGTCGGCAGTGGAACTGTATTGTATGGTATTAACATGTGGTAGCATAGTCTGCAGTGGAACTGTATTTTATGGTATTAACATGTGGTAGCATGGTCTGCAGTGGAACTGTATTGTATGGTATTCACATGTGCTAGCATGGTCCATATTGAAACTGTATTGTATCATGGTATTAACATGTGGTAGCAGCATGGTCTGCAGTGGAACTGTAATGGTATTAACATGTGGTAGTGGTCCGTAGTGAAACTGTATTAACATGTGGTAGCATGGTCTGCAGTGGAACTGTATTGTATGGTATTAACATGTGGTGGCATGGTTTGCAGTGGAATTGTATATTATTGTATTAACATGTGGTAGCATGGTCTGCAGTGGAACTGTATTGTATGGTATTAACATGTTTTAGCATGTTCCGTAGTGTAACTGTATAAACATGTGGTAACATGGTATGCAGTGGAACTGTATTGTGTGGTATTAACATGTGGTAGCATGGTCTGCAGTGGAACTGTATATTATGGTATTAACATGTGGTAGCATGGTCTGCAGTAGAACTGTATTGTATGGTATTAACATGTGGTAGCATGGTCTGCAGTGGAACTGTATTGTATGGTATTAACATGTGGTAGCATTGTCTGAGTGGAACTGTATTTTATGGTATTAACATGTGGTAATATGGTCTTCAGTGGAACTGTATATTATGGTATTAACATGTGGTAGCATGGTCTGCAGTGGAACTGTATTGTATGGTATTCACATATGATGGCATGGTCTGCAGTGGAACTGTATTGTATGGTATTAACATGTGGTAGCATTGTCCGTAGTGAAACTGTATTGTATCATGGTATTAACATGTGGTAGCAGCGTGGTCTGCAGTGTAACTGTAATGGTATTACCATGTGGTAGTGGTCCGTAGTGAAACTGTATTTATATGTGGCAGCATGGTCTGCAGTGGAACTGTATTGTATGGTATTAACATGTGGTAGCATGGTCTGCAGTGGAACTGTATTGTATTGTATTAACATGTGGTAGCATGGTCTGCAGTGGAACAGTATTGTATGGTATTAACATGTGGTAGCATGGTCTGCAGTGGAACTCTATGGTATGGTATTAACATGTGGTAGCATGGTCCATAGTGAAACTGTATTAACATGTGGTAGCATGGTCTGCAGTGGAAATGTATTGTATGGTATTAACATGTGGTAGCATGGTCTGCAGTGCAACTGTATTGTATGGTATTAACATGTGGTAGCATGGTCTGCAGTGGAACTGTATTGTATGGTATTAACATGTGGTAGCATGGTCCATAGTGAAACTGTATTAACATGTGGTAGCATGGACTGCAGTGGAACTGTATTGTATTGTATTAACATGTGGTAGCATGGTCTGCAGTGCAACTGTATTGTATGGTATTAACATGTGTTAGCATGGTCTGCAGTGGAACTGTATATTATGGTATTAACATGTGTTAGCATGGTCTGCAGTGGAACTGTATATTATGGTATTAACATGTGGTAGCATGGTCTGCAGTGGAACTGTATTGTATGGTATTAACATGTGGTATGGTCTGCAGTGGAACTGTATTGTATGGTATTAACATGTGGTAGCATGGTCTGCCGTGGAACAGTATTGTATGGTATTAACATGTTGTAGCATGGTCCGTAGTGAAACCGTATTTACATGTGGTAGCATGGTCTGCAGTGGAACTGTATTGTATGGTATTAACATCTGGTAGCATGGTCAGCAGTGGAACTGTATTGTATGGTATTAACATGTGTTAGCATGGTCTGCAGTGGAACTGTATTGTATGGTATTCACATGTGATGGCATGGTCTGCAGTGGAACTGTATTGTATGGTATTAACAAGTGGTAGCTTGGTCTGCAGTGCAACTGTATTGTATGGTATTAACAAGTGGTAGCATGGTGTGCAGTGGTACTATATTGTATGGTATTAACATATGATAGCATTGTCTGCAGTGGAAGTGTATTGTATGGTATTAACATGTGGTAGCATGGTCGGCAGTGGAACTGTATTGTATGGTATTAACATGTGGTAGCATAGTCTGCAGTGGAACTGTATTTTATGGTATTAACAGTGGTAGCATGGTCTGCAGTGGAACTGTATTGTAAGGTATTCACATGTGCTAGCATGGTCCATATTGAAACTGTATTGTATCATGGTATTAACATGTGTTAGCAGCATGGTCTGCAGTGGAACTGTAATGGTATTAACATGTGGTAGTGGTCCGTAGTGAAACTGTATTATCATGTGGTAGCATGGTCTGCAGTGGAACTGTATTGTATGGTATTAACATGTGGTAGCATGGTCTGCAGTGGAACTGTATATTATGGTATTAACATGTGATAGCATGGTCTGCAGTGGAACTCTACTATTGTATGGTATTAACATGTGGTAGCATGGTCTGCAGTTGAACTGTATTGTTGGTATTAACATGTGGTAGCATGGTCTGCAGTGGAACTGTATTGTATGGTATTAACATGTGATAGCAAGGTCTGCAGTGGAACCGTATTGTATGGTATTAACATGTGGTAGCATGGTCTGCGGTGGAACAGTATTGTATGGTATTATCATGTAATAGCACGGTCTGCAGCGGAACTGTATTGTATGTTATTAACATGTGATAGCATGGTCTGCAGTGGAACTATATTGTATGGTATTAACATGTGGTAGCATTGTCTGCAGTGGAACTGTATTGTATTGTATTAACATGTGGTAGCATGGTCTGCAGTGGAACAGTATTGTATGGTATTTACATGTGATAGCATGGTCTGCAGTGTATTGTATGGTATTAACATGTGGTAGCATGGTCTGCAGTAGAACTGTATTGTATGGTATTAACATGTGGTAGCATGGTCTGCAGTGGAACTCTATGGTATGGTATTAACATGTGGTAGCATGGTCCATAGTGAAACTGTATTAACATGTGGTAGCATGGTCTGCAGTGGAAATGTATTGTATGGTATTAACATGTGGTAGCATGGTCTGCAGTGGAACTGTATTGTATGGTATTAACATGTGGTAGCATGGTCTGCAGTAGAACTGTATTGTATGGTATTCACATATGATGGCATGGTCTGCAGTGGAACTGTATTGTATGGTATTAACATGTGATAGCATGGTCCGTAGTGAAACTGTATTGTATCATGGTATTAACATGTGGTAGCAGCGTGGTCTGCAGTGTAATTGTAATGGTATTACCATGTGGTAATGGTCCTTCGTGAAACTGTATTAACATGTGGTAGCATGGTCTGCAGTGGAACTGTATTGTATGGTTTTAACAAGTGGTAGCTTGGTCTGCAGTTGAACTGTATTGTATGGTATTAACAAGTGGTAGCATGGTGTGTAGTAGTACTATATTGTATGGTATTAACATGTGATAGCATGGTCTGCAGTGGAACTGTATTGTGTGGTATTAACATGTGGTAGCATGGTCAGCAGTGGAACTGTATTGTATGGTATTAACATGTGTTAGCATGGTCTGCAGTGGAACTGTATTGTATGGTATTCACATGTGATGGCATGGTCTGCAGTGGAACTGTATTGTATGGTATTAACAAGTGGTAGCTTGGTCTGCAGTGCAACTGTATTGTATGGTATTAACAAGTGGTAGCATGGTGTGCAGTGGTACAATATTGTATGGTATTAACATGTGATAGCATTGTCTGCAGTGGAAGTGTATTGTATGGTATTAACATGTTGTAGCATGGTCGGCAGTGGAACTGTATTGTATGGTATTAACATGTGGTAGCATAGTCTGCAGTGGAACTGTATATTATGGTATTAACATGTGATAGCATGGTCTGCAGTGGAACTCTACTATTGTATTGTATTAACATGTGGTAGCATGGTCTGCAGTTGAACTGTATTGTTGGTATTAACATGTGGTAGCACGGTCTGCAGTGGAACTGTATTGTATGGTATTAACATGTGATAGCAAGGTCTGCAGTGGAACCGTATTGTATGGTATTAACATGTGGTAGCATGGTCTGCGGTGGAACAGTATTGTATGGTATTATCATGTAATAGCATGGTCTGCAGCGGAACTGTATTGTAAGGTATTAACATGTGATAGCATGTTCTGCAGTGGAACTATATTGTATGGTATTAACATGTGGTAGCATTGTCTGCAGTGGAACTGTATTGTATTGTATTAACATGTGGTAGCATGGTCTGCAGTGGAACAGTATTGTATGGTATTTACATGTGATAGCATGGTCTGCAGTGTATTGTATGGTATTAACATGTGGTAGCATGGTCTGCAGTAGAACTGTATTGTATGGTATTAACATGTGGTAGCATGGTCTGCAGTGGAACTCTATGGTATGGTATTAACATGTGGTAGCATGGTCCATAGTGAAACTGTATTAACATGTGGTAGCATGGTCTGCAGTGGAAATGTATTGTATGGTATTAACATGTGGTAGCATGGTCTGCAGTGGAACTGTATTGTATGGTATTAACATGTGGTAGCATGGTCTGCAGTAGAACTGTATTGTATGGTATTCACATATGATGGCATGGTCTGCAGTGGAACTGTATTGTATGGTATTAACATGTGATAGCATGGTCCGTAGTGAAACTGTATTGTATCATGGTATTAACATGTGGTAGCAGCGTGGTCTGCAGTGTAATTGTAATGGTATTACCATGTGGTAATGGTCCTTCGTGAAACTGTATTAACATGTGGTAGCATGGTCTGCAGTGGAACTGTATTGTATGGTTTTAACAAGTGGTAGCTTGGTCTGCAGTTGAACTGTATTGTATGGTATTAACAAGTGGTAGCATGGTGTGTAGTAGTACTATATTGTATGGTATTAACATGTGATAGCATGGTCTGCAGTGGAACTGTATTGTGTGGTATTAACATGTGGTAGCATGGTCTGCAGTGGAACTGTATTGTATGGTATAAACATGTGGTGGCATGGTCTGCAGTGGAATTGTATATTATGGTATTAACATGTGGTAGCATGGTCTGCAGTGGAACTGTATTGTATGGTATTAACATGTTTTAGCATGTTCCGTAGTGTAACTGTATAAACATGTGGTAACATGGTATGCAGTGGAACTGTATTGTGTGGTATTAACATGTGGTAGCATGGTCTGCAGTGGAACTGTATATTATGGTATTAACATGTGGTAGCATGGTCTGCAGTAGAACTGTATTGTATGGTATTAACATGTGGTAGCATGGTCTGCAGTGGAACTGTATTGTATGGTATTAACATGTGGTAGCATGGTCTGAGTGGAACTGTATTTTATGGTATTAACATGTGGTAGCATGGTCTTCAGTGGAACTGTATATTATGGTATTAACATGTGGTAGCATGGTCTGCAGTGGAACTGTATTGTATGGTATTCACATATGATGGCATGGTCTGCAGTGGAACTGTATTGTATGGTATTAACATGTGGTAGCATTGTCCGTAGTGAAACTGTATTGTATCATGGTATTAACATGTGGTAGCAGCGTGGTCTGCAGTGTAACTGTAATGGTATTACCATGTGGTAGTGGTCCGTAGTGAAACTGTATTTATATGTGGCAGCATGGTCTGCAGTGGAACTGTATTGTATGGTATTAACATGTGGTAGCATGGTCGGCAGTGGAACTGTATAGTATGGTATTAACATGTGGTAGCATAGTCTGCAGTAGAACTGTATTTTATGGTATTAACATGTGATAGCATGGTCTGCAGTGGAACTGTATTGTTGGTATTAACATGTGGTAGCATGGTCTGCAGTGGAACTGTATTGTATGGTATTCACATGTGATGGCTTGGTCTGCAGTGGAACTGTATTGTTGGTATTAACATGTGATAGCATGATCTGCAGTGGAACTCTACTATTGTATGGTATTAACATGTGGTAGCATGGTCTGTGGAACTGTATTGTATGGTATTAACATGTGATAACATGGTCTGCAGTGGAACTCTACTATTGTATGGTATTAACATGTGGTAGCATGGTCTGCAGTGGAACTGTATTGTTGATATTAACATGTGGTAGCATGGTCTGCAGTGGAACCGTATTGTATGGTATTAACATGTGGTAGCATGGTCTGCAGTGGAATTGTATTGTATGGTATTAACATGTGATAGCATGATCGGCAGTGGAATATTGTATGGTATTAACATGTGATAGCATGGTCTTCAGTGGAGCTGTATTGTATGGTATTAACATGTGGTAGCATGGTCTGCAGTGGAACTGTATTGTATGGTTAACATGTGGTAGCATGGTCTGCGGTGGAACAGTATTGTATGGTATTATCATGTAATAGCATGGTCTGCAGCGGAACTGTATTGTATGGTATTAACATGTGATAGCATGGTCTGCAGTGGAACTATATTGTATGGTATTAACATGTGGTAGCATTGTCTGCAGTGGAACTGTATTGTATTGTATTAACATGTGGTAGCATGGTCTGCAGTGGAACAGTATTGTATGGTATTTATATGTGATAGCATGGTCTGCAGTGTATTGTATGGTATTAACATGTGGTAGCATGGTCTGCAGTAGAACTGTATTGTATAGTATTAACATGTGGTAGCATGGTCTGCAGTGGAACTCTATGGTATGGTATTAACATGTGGTAGCATGGTCCATAGTGAAACATGTGGTAGCTTGGTCTGCAGTGGAATTGTATTGTATGGTATTAACATGTGATAGCATGATCGGCAGTGGAATATTGTATGGTATTAATATGTGTTAGCATGGTCTGCAGTGGAACTGTATTGTATGGTATTAACATGTGATAGCATGGTCTTCAGTGGAACTGTATTGTATGGTATTAACATGTGGTAGCATGGTCTGCAGTGGAACTGTATTGTATGGTATTAACATGTGGTAGCATGGTCTGCGGTGGAACAGTATTGTATGGTATTATCATGTAATAGCATGGTCTGCAGCGGAACTGTATTGTATGGTATTAACATGTGATAGCATGGTCTGCAGTGGAACTATATTGTATGGTATTAACATGTTGTAGCATTGTCTGCAGTGGAACTGTATTGTATTGTATTAACATGTGGTAGCATGGTCTGCAGTGGAACAGTATTGTATGGTATTTACATGTGATAGCATGGTCTGCAGTGTATTGTATGGTATTAACATGTGGTAGCATGGTCTGCAGTAGAACTGTATTGTATGGTATTAACATGTGGTAGCATGGTCTGCAGTGGAACTCTATGGTATGGTATTAACATGTGGTAGCATGGTCCATAGTGAAACTGTATTAACATGTGGTAGCATGGTCTGCAGTGGAAATGTATTGTATGGTATTAACATGTGGTAGCATGGTCTGCAGTGCAACTTTATTGTATGGTATTAACATGTGGTAGCATGGTCTGCAGTGGAACTGTATTGTATGGTATTAACATGTGGTAGCATGGTCCATATTGAAACTGTATTAACATGTGGTAGCATGGTCTGCAGTGGAACTGTATTGTATTGTATTAACATGTGGTAGCATGTCTGCAGTGCAACTGTATTGTATGGTATTAACATGTGTTAGCATGGTCTGCAGTGGAACTGTATATTATGGTATTAACATGTGGTAGCATGGTCAGCAGTGGAACTGTATTGTATGGTATTAACATGTGGTTACATGGTCTGCAGTGGAACTGTATTGTATGGTTTTAACATGTGTTAGCATGGTCTGCAGTGGAACTGTATATTATGGTATTAACATGTGGTAGCATGGTCTGCAGTAGAACTGTATTGTATGGTATTCACATATGATGGCATGGTCTGCAGTGGAACTGTATTGTATGGTATTAACATGTGATAGCATGGTCCGTAGTGAAACTGTATTGTATCATGGTATTAACATGTGGTAGCAGCGTGGTCTGCAGTGTAACTGTAATGGTATTACCATGTGGTAATGGTCCTTCGTGAAACTGTATTAACATGTGGTAGCATGGTCTGCAGTGGAACTGTATTGTATGGTATTAACAAGTGGTAGCTTGGTCTGCAGTGTAACTGTATTGTATGGTATTAACAAGTGGTAGCTTGGTCTGCAGTGGAACTGTATTGTATGGTATTAACATGTGGTATGGTCTGCAGTGGAACTGTATTGTATGGTATTAACATGTGGTAGCATGGTCTGCCGTGGAACAGTATTGTATGGTATTAACATGTTGTAGCATGGTCTGTAGTGAAACCGTATTAACATGTGGTAGCATGGTCTGCAGTGGAACTGTATTGTATGGTATTAACATCTGGTAGCATGGTCTGCAGTAGAACTGTATATTATGGTATTAACATGTGGTAGCATGGTCAGCAGTGGAACTGTATTGTATGGTATTAACATGTGTTAGCATGGTCTGCAGTGGAACTGTATTGTATGGTATTCACATGTGATGGCATGGTCTGCAGTGGAACTGTATTGTATGGTATTAACATGTGGTAGCATGGTCTGCAGTAGAACTGTATTGTATGGTATTAACATATGGTAGCTGGTCTGCAGTGAAATTTGGTATAATTACCCTTGTATTGTAGAGGGGACAGCTTTGCCTCGTGCAATCAATACTCCATCCACACCAATTCCGATAGTGAAGACCCTTTTAGGCAGTGCCAGACAAAATTCCAATTCAAACACGCAGTCTCTATATTTGTTGTGACTTTGTACCTGTGGCAATTTCTTCACCACCAACACCCAATGCGATAAAACTTGTGCCTACTTAACACTAAATGCCTTAAAAAGGGAGAGTGGAAATGTCACCTCTGCAATGTAGTTCTCCAGAAGCAACTTGATCCTATCATTAGTTGCGTAATCAAAGGGAATGCAGCCTCTGTTGTTCTCTAGGGTTGGGTCAGCTCCATGCTCAAGCAAGACCTTCACGACCTCAAGGTCATCTAGACGTAGGGCATAGTGCAGCGGAGTGAACCCCGAGTAACTGATGTAATGGTCAATGTTGGAACAGAAGTCATAGTCCCTTATGTAGGCAACTGGACAGAAGAAGGAGGAGGAGGAGGGGAGGAGGAGAGGAGGAGGAGGGGAAGGAGTGGGCATGGATGAGCGGAGGAGAATGAGGATTAGATACTTGCTGGATAAGAACATTTGAGGTGCTAGAACACAGATGATGCTTTTGGTTAAAGAAAGTCGATAAGACGATGATCTTCTCAATAGTTTTACTCACTTGACGTTTTGACAAAAGATCTATTCCTGAAGGAGGGTGGAGCATCTAGTCTTCATCTCATTATTCCTGATGACGGCTAGAGCATCTAGTCATTATTCCTGATGAAGGCTAGAGCATCTAGTCATTATTCCTGAATGCTAGAGCATCTACTGATGAAGGTTAGAGCATCTAGTCATTGTTCCTGATGAAGGCTAGAGCATCTAGTCATTATTCCTGATGAAGGCTAGAGCATCTAGTCATTGTTCCTGATGAAGGCTAGTGCATCTCGTCGAAACAGTGAGAGAGTAAATTTCAAGTTGATTACAGAGGTCATTGTAATTTCATTATGTCAACTGAGAGTTCATTAAGAGTAAATTACAACTCTGTTATATCTAGTGACTACTATTACTATTTGGGGTGGAGGGGGGTGTTAATATAATAGCATAGGCGTATTTAGGGGGGGTTTCCTGTTGCCCAGAAACCCCCCCTGAGTACAAGCCACACCCATAAGCCATTTGACAGCATCAATCCTTGATAATCCTACATATAAATTTGTACTATAGTGTACTCTTGTACTGCAAATTTAAACCCTTAGAGTCTCATAAATTTACTTCTGCAAACCACAAAACTTTTAGTACAGTACTCAAGCAGCTGTTTTCTTGTAGAAAACTATTTGCTTGGAACTGGCAAGCTTATGAGTTAGTGCTAATCTCTTATAGGATTACCTTAGCCCAGCCCCTATTCCAGGAGGGTGCACTGTATTTGAGATTGCTTGACATGGCCAAGAGGCAAATATCTATTCTGTCATTTGGGGTGTCAGTATCAAACAATGAGTCTGACAGTAGCAGTGCTACTGATCCTAGAGTTCAAGATCAAAGGGAGGTAAGTCAGCCAAGTGCTACTCAGTCTCGATGATCTGGGAAATGTGTCAGGTCAAGGGTGTGTATCAGCTGCTAGGATACATGCATGTCCTCCTGGGGCTGACTTAGGAAACTATAAACTTGAGGACATCAGAATTCTGCTTTGGCTTCTGAAGAATGCCTTTAGACCAGGGTGTGACTTCAAGTTCCCTACTAAAATTGAGTACTCAAAGTCTAGATCCTTCCAAAACTCCTGGTTGAAAGAGTATTCTTGGTTGAGCAATCAAGGAACACAGCTCGCAGAAATCACACAGAGCAGCTAGGGATGATGCTGTTACATTTACTGGGAAAATGGAAGGAGACCAGCTTTCCATACAGCATAGTGGAGCATCTGCTCAAGTTCAGAAGAATCGGGAAGCTATTCTCAAGACGATCATTTTTTTGTGGTAAGCAAAACATAGCTCTTCATGGCCACCGAGAGCTCTTTGGAGTGATGCAAATCCTGGAAATGTTTTTGCCGTGCTTCAATTTCGTGTTGAAGCAGGTGATGCAGTTCTGATAGACCACTTTGCTTCTGCTGCCAGAAATGCCCAATATCATGCCCCAATCATTCAAAATGAACTGATTGCAGCCATTGGTGAATGGATAAGAGAGAAAATTCTACAGGAGGTTAGGCTAGCAAGTACTTTTCTGTATGTGCTGACGAGGCTGCTGATGCGCATCTAATAAAGAGCAGCTTCCTCTAGTCCTGCGATATGTTGACTCGGAAAATGTGGTGAGAGAAGAGTTTGTTGAATTTATTCTTTGCAAAGATGGCACCACTGGAGTAGCTGTTTCTAAAACCATCCTAAATACAATACAAATTTATGCCTTAAACCCAAATAATTTATGTGTGCAGGGCTATGATGGTCAGGTGCCAGCAACATGGCTGGCAAGTATCATGGGGTTGCTGCTCTAATCGAGAAACAATATCCAAAAGCATGTTAACTCTGCAGCTCATACACTGAATCTTTGTGTTGTGGCAGCATGTAACATCCAAGCTATTCGAAATATGGAAGGAACTCTTGTGGAGCTATGCCTTTTCTTTAGGTTTTCTCCCAAGAGGAAAGCAGAACTAGAAAAACGAATCAGTGAACTTCCAACTAACAGACAGAAACTGGTAAGCCTTTGCAAGACCAGTTGGGTAGCTAGAATAGAGGCCTATGAAGTCTTTTCGAAGATGGTAACAGCTGTTATTAGTACCTTGGAGACAATCAGCACAGAAGATGGGTGGAACAGAGAGTCTGCTCAGAAAGCTGCATCACTTTTAACAGCTACAACTCAGTTTGAGTTTGTTATGGCATTTGAGGTGTGTACCACCATGGCCTAGGCTACATAAAAGGCTTAACAGTGTCTCTACAGAGCCGTTTGCAAGATATTTTCAATGCTTATACTGATGTAAATTTAGTCGAGACTACTTTACATAAATCTCGTGACATCATTGATTCTCATCACAAGAAATGGTTTGATTCTGCAGTCGCTCTAGCACAAAAAATCAATGCATCACAGCCATTCCACGTCGATGTGCAAGGCAAACAAGTAGAAGCAATGTACCTGCTGACTCTGCTGATTATTACAGAAGATCTCCATTTCTGGATTAGATGATATCACATAGTCACACTCGTTTTTCTGAAACACAAAAGAAAGCAGTACGAGCTTTGAGCATAGTTCCATCTGTATTCATGGCCAATATAGTCACTCAGAATGAGTCTAATTTGATAAAGGAACTTTTAGATTTCTATGAAGATGATATGCCAAGTCCTTCATCTTTTGAACAGGAACTCCATTTGTGGAGATCTAAAGGGAGGAGTTTCTCATCAGAATTGCCCAAAACTCCATCCCAGGCCTTGAACTGTGCAAATGCGAGCATGTTTCTGAATATTTACTGCTTACTCTGTATTGTTTGTACTCTACCCATAACCAGCTGTGAATGTGAACATAGTGTCCAGTATACTCGAAGATTCAAAACCTACTTGCATACTACTATGGGGCAGCAAAGGTTATCAGGAATCACATGCACATCCACTATGGCTTAAAGTTTGACCTAGATGCTATTCTTAACATTTTTGCTCGTCAACACCCTCGAACAATGTTACTCCAGGACATTTTGAGTCATTAACGCAACAACAATTATCATTTCTGTAATTTTATGCTCTATAAACTATTGTGGGAGCACAGTGAGATAAAAGTGGTTGTGGCCAGGTGATTTTGTTTACAAGCTTCACATGCATGAGATGGAAATCCCCCTTTAAATTCCTAGATACGCCCATGAATAGGAGATCGATATCACTCCTCAGGCCATTCTAAAAATGGCCTGACTGTACACCAATGTGTAACAAGCGGTCAATCTTCAGCACCAGTAGTACTGTGTGATATTAAAATGTGCGTCTTCTAAAGAATACATGATCTCACCACACACATGACATACGCAGAAGATAATGTCTAGATTTTTTATGAAAGCAGTCTCTGTGAGAATGTGATTGAGAAAGCTGAGCCAAATTGTTAGTCTTAAGTCATTAGGTTTAGCTGCTTCATGTGATAGGCAGTTGTTAGAAGTATGCACACTCTTAGTCTGGTCATTACTACTGAGCCGGTAGTTATGCCTGATGCAAGTAGTGCAGTTGTTGTGAAACAAGATAAGTAGCAGATAATTGTGTAATAGAATAATGTACCCATGGCGGGTGCAGTGAAAAGCAGTTTACTTGACAAATTGTCCAGTTCAGCAGCACTCTACTCTATTTTCATCTCTATACTGTATTATAGTAGTGGCATAAAGTCAAAAAGATTGCACACAATTTCAGATTTGGGATGGGCACCATATTGCATCAGATATTGACTTATATTTCTGCTACACATGCTAGCCTCTAAGCCTTGCTTAGTATCATGTATAAGGTCTAGGCCTTGCTTAGTATCATGTATAAGGTCTAGGCCTTGCTCAGTATCATGTATAAGGTCTAGGCCTTGCTTAGTATCATGTATAAGGTCTAGGCCTTGCATAGTATCATGGCAAGGGGAAAAAAAGAATATTAGTCTGAAGAAGAGCAAGAACTAAAATGTTATCTAGAAGGACACTAGTACTAATCATTACAGTTTTCCTGGTGGGTTAAATCTTCGTACTTCCGTCTTCAGCGATCAAAGAGCAAGACCTGGGATCTATAGGAGCTTGTGAAGTTGCACCTAACCTATCCTACTGTGATGGAATCGAGCACTAGATTCCAAGCTCATTCGCTAGGCAATCTCTAATTATAGAATTTTAAATCAGGGATAGTGTGACGGTTTATAATATGAGCCAACAGTGCAAAGAAGCCGTAAAAAAGTGCTTTGTCAGCAGAGGCTTCCAGTATGCTATCAGAGCAATAACATACTCAAAATTGAGCAGGACAGCAACTGTCAGGAAGTTCTTAGAAACAAACGCTGGAAGGATGCCTACTCGCTGCTAATGAATGGCTCGCTGCTAATAAATGGACTTTGCAGCAACTATACTGCTGCTCTGCACGAGGAAGGCTGCAGGACATTGAGAGACCATTCTCATCTAATGGGTGAAGTCATGCAAGTGTGCCAACTGGTGGAGGGGATGAAGCTGACAAACTGGATGTATCAATTTCTTGTGCTAATCGATGCACAGATGGACAACTTGGTTGGACAACTATCATACGTCGACATTCAGTGCTACCGAAAACTTCTCAAACATCTGTGCAGCCTAGGCTACTGTCAACGTGGCAGAATCAAGTCCACCAACACAAATGGTAGCTGCAATTATATGTTGAAATGGTGAGTAATGCAACAACTTAAAAATGCACCACACCACTCGCCTGTTGGATATTGGAAAACACGACGAAAACATTTTGGCTACAGTTTACTTGTGTGTGGTTATGGTTGGCAACGCAGAAGTAGTTCCCATCGAATTATTTATTATGTATTCCATTGGTGTTTTCCTCGTGAACTTTCTAAAATCGGTCCTTGACATTTATAGATTTGCCCTAAACGTACTAAAGCCATTGTGCCAGATTGTGTTGTAGTTGTTTTGTTGCTGCTGCTGTTGTTGTTGCTGTTGCTATTTGTGTATTTTTGAAACTATATATCCTTACCTGATTATGCTTGATTGAAATGCCATCCAATGATATAACTAGTTTTGCAATCCCATAGAATTAGAAGGCGGGCCTTGTGAATTAGAGAGATAAAACATAAACAAACGATAATTAGATTGTTGATCACTTCTTTTGGTATTGCCTCAACAAGTGTGCATGTAGGTTACCTTGTAAGCAGATTAAAGGTAACCAATACCTATTTTTAACTGTTTCCCATCCCTGTACATCTGGTGCAGTTATTCTGCGTCTGTGTGTGTATGGTCAGGGATTCATTTAGGGAGGCAGTAAAAATAGTAAAAATAAGAAGCTTTCATGATATATCCTGACAATGGTCTGCAGGTGAAAATTACACCTGTCAATTTTATTTTTATATTTTGTTATTAATTTTTTTTAACCTGCCAGTTGGCTGCTCTATCATTTCTTTGAAAACTTACTTCCAACTTGAGAGGGTGAGAGGCAAAAATAAGAAGACGGACATTGGCAAAAATCAGATTGAGAGAGAAATCTCAAGTGTTGTATTTTTAAAAAAATTGCTTTCCATAATTTATTATTGTTAAAAGCTTCCCATAAATAAGCTTTGGAGGCAATCGATGACAGGCCAGTTCAAAATATGTCACCAAGCTTAAAACCTCCTCAACATATAAAGATCGAACAGTCACTCGGAATTACGAACTCTGCCCATAAATTAATGAGCCTTCAATTTCCCTTGGAAATTATATTATTAAAGAAACCTTGTCACATCTTTCCCCTTCAAGCTTCCCCTTAAAATCCTGATTCCTCCAGTTGTTTAACCCCTTGGACAGTTTTCTAAATGAAACCCTGGTGATGTGTGTGTGCTTTTAAGTGAAAGTGAGTGTTTTAGTCACATGAATAGACTCCATTTCTATTCTAGTTACGGTCGACGAGCTTTACTCGTGTTTCCACAACAAATATGTTTCTCTTTGACAGATTAAGCAGGTCATTAATGACACCGCATTAGGCCTGGGTTATTTTCCAATGATCACCTTGCAGGGAAAAAAATTATCTGAGGCTTGGACTAGAGTTTGAAGAGCTTTGACTATCATCTGCCCTAAGGCAAAGCAGTATCTTTGGCCGCCAGATTATGGAAACAATCATCGAATCTTCTTTAGTGACCGTTTGGAGTTCGTACTTCTGGATCTCAAAGGCTATCATCGATGTTGAGGCAATGTTTAGCTAAGATCGAATTTTGTGATGCTCCTTCTCCTAGAGAAACATGCACCACGAGGCTGTACCTGAACTAAGGAAGCTCCTACATGAGGATGATACCAATCACTAGCAATGAAGGTCGGAAAAAGCCGCTATGATTGTGTACATGAACATGTAGCTAGCTAGCTTATCCTGTTAGATAGAGCTATAGTGCTTAGGCATGCTAGTAATGGATTCTTATAAGCATTCACCCGCTTTTCTCGAAGTGCATATAAAGACGTTTAAAAGTTGTGGTTTCTTCACTAAAATTGCTATTATGCCAATTGCCGTTAATCAGTTAACGAAGAGATGAAAATGGTGAAAGCTGACAGAGGTAGTGAAGTACTTTCCACTCTATTCTACAGGTCATTTAGAAATTGAAGGCTCATTAATTGATGGGCGGAGGTCGTAATTCCGAGTGACTGTTGGATCTTTATATGTTGAGGAGGTTTTAAGCTTGGCGACATATTTTGAACTGACCTGTCATCAATTGCCTCCAAAGCTTATTTATGGGAAGCTTTTAACAATAATATGGAAAGCAATTTAAAAAAATTAAAGTTAAACAACTCCCTTTTAATCTGATTTTTGCCAATGTCCGTCTTCTTATTTTTGCCTCCCATCCTCTCAAGTTGGAAGTAAGTTTTCAAATAAATGATAGAGCAGTCTACTGGACATGTGCAGGTTAAAAAAAATTAATGACAATATAGAATGAGCAACACTTGGATACCCAATTAGCCTGCAGAATGAGCAACACTTGGATACCCAATTAGCCTGCACAGAATGAGCAACACTCCAATTAGCCTGCACAGAATGACCAACACTTGGATACCCAATTAGCCTGCACACTTATCATCTTAGAGTGTGTGTGTGTAGTGGTACTTATGCTGTGGTGCTCGTACTGCACTTGCTGTGAGGAGTGGCATTCTTCAGTGTTAGGATCCAATGCTGATTCAATGAACAGGAAAAATGTTTTGAAAAGATTGCAAAATTTACTACAGAATGTTGGTGGTCAATGATCTAGATGCCCATCTTCCAGGAGACTAATGCTACAAGCTCTCAGCTTTAACTAACACTTCCTATTGTCATATATAGCGCACATACTATAATATTCCAATCTATGCATTCCACCCATCCAGCTTTAATGCTAATTTGAGTGCGATTCTACAAGAGGCTCTTCCCCCCTGTAAACTGTGGGCATCTCCACCCTACGTGCCAACACCAACAAAGTCCACAGAGACCTTGGAGACAGAGCAACCCACTGCATCATCATCAGCTACATACTGCACAGTATTCCTCACCTGGTTCTTCATCTTCCGGTGTGTTTGTATGGTTGATATGATACCTTGTCTGTGACTTTATGGCTGATCTACACACACATATATATACATGTGATATCTGTACTTTGGACCTAGTTTAAGTAGTAGTGTAACAATTGTATAAGTATATTCATGATTGTGGTTTATTGTGGAACTAGTTCTTTTAAGGGGGGAATAATGTCAAAATGCTAATTTTAACTCTTTTTAACAACTATTTTAAATGGCTCATATTGAAGTCATATTCCAAGTTTCAGAACATTTGAATATTCGATGATGCAGTTACGACAGCATTTGCACTCACTATTTTCATTAGAAACCCAGCAAGTGTGAAGAAGAATCTCGTCGCATTAGATTAGAAGAATTTCCACATATTTCCACAAATTTCTCCCTAATTTCTCACCCAAACTCCATAATTTATATATCACCAGAATGCTTATTGTGTGCTAAAGTATTTTATTTTCACTGTTATGAGAATGTGTTGGGTATAGACCAGCATATCTGCATGAGGTTTGTATGGGATTTTCCCCCCCTCTCCTGTGCTGCATTATCATACCTATTCAAATAGTTTAGGTGAAACTACTACATGTACTCTTACCATAAACCACCTAGCAGCCACTTAGCATTATTAATGGATTTTTAATTCGAGGACTGGATTTCCTGGCTGACACTTTGGCATAAAAAATATCTATGACAAAAGTTAAATACATCATTAAATAGCTTATCTTCTAAGCTACATTTTGGTACAAAAATAATGTTGATAGAGGGTAGTGGGTGGAAGTTATGATTGGTATTGTCGAGGTGTATTGTTTTGACATTATTCCCCCCTTAAGCAAACTCATTTCCTGTTTGTGCAGTTGTCAGTATTTTGTTGTTTTGTGCAAGTGCTTGGGCAAGTGTTCTTTCAATTACTATTTCTATTCACAATTCAATTTTGTGTACCACCTAGCGCATTTGCTAGGATACCAGAATACATATATATTCTCTTTTCTTATAGACCACACAACACTTCGCTAAGTGTACTTAAGCAATTTGTATACAACTCTCTCTCTCTCTCTATATATATATATATAATTTCATGTCTATTCAGTAACACATAAATGCTACTAGAAAAGCTTGGAACCTGTCAATTTGTGGCAGCGTGATATTCAGTAACAAATACCATCTAGGGGCATTTAGAACAACTGAAGTAGGAACTCACCCTGATACTCTATCTTGTTAATAGAGAGTGATAGGTACAGGTGTTGTGTGTGGGGGTCCTTGCATGTTCCCTGTCAGATATTTACCCCCCACAAGATGGAAGCTTCTTCCCTCAGACAAGTAGCTCACCTTGCAGTGTCAAGTGGAGAACATGGCACTTGTAGCCAGCTTTGTTTAAGTGGGGAAGTGGGAGGAGGTTCATAATATGATGTTATTTTTTTGGCGTTGCAAGTTTTAACTGAATTCTTCAGTCTGCATTTGACCTAATGGAGGCCAGGCACTCAGTGAGACCTAGCAAAATATCAGAGGCTGCAAGCACTCAGTGAGACCTCATAAAACATCAGAGATTGCGAGCACTCGGTGAGACCTAGCCAAACATCAGAGGCTGTTTGCCATACATTTGCTGGTGCTCATTTCTTCAGAATGTGAAAACATTATATGTCACTGTGATGTCATCTTGTTAAAATATATCTCTGGCTAGAGCAATAGTTCTAACCTTAGATGTTCTGGTCCAAGTCACACCTCCTGGCTTTAATCCTAGCCGCTGCATGCTCTGGCCTAGCATAGGCCACTAGTATTAAGAACTTACTTGAACTATTGATCCTTACCCTAACCCTAGTGCTTCCCTGCCCTAATTTTAGCTGCTACCTTGTAACCTTGGCTACTGTCCTAGCCCTTGCCCCAGTCCTATACACTGTCCTAACTGAATAGCGGCCCTGTACTGCCTGCCCCTAATCTAGTTGCCCCAGCCATAGCCACTACCATGGTCCTCTAGCTATCAGTAGTGGCACCAAGGGGGGAAATCGCCAGGGAAAAGGTATTATTCCACGATGGTGTAGGTCAATTTAATGACGAAGTTAAAGAATTGCAGTTGACCCAACCCTTAACTCTTCCTCTTCAAATTGGATCCAATGTGGCTAAGAAGGCAGAAAACTGCCGGAGCGGCCCTTTCGGGTGCTTCCTTGGTCCTAGCCATTCCCAGTCCTAGGTCTGTCTAGCCCTAACTGAGAATTTAAACCATATGCACCTCTATTGCCGTCTGGGTGGGAACAACAAGATTTAGCCCCACTTACCAAAAAAAATCCAGATCTTGGCATTATTCTCTTTGCCGATGTCCTCTATCGACGTGTAGCTAGCAACATGACCGATCGATTTTAAAAGAGACTTCTCCAGTAATCGACCTTTGGCTACATATTTCACGTTCCGGTTACGTGCTTCACAACTGCATGAAATTGAAGTTTGTTTCACCTCAATGAGAGCAGGATTACTCGCAGCATTAAGTCGCTGAGGCACCAGCTGAAGGTGAACTACTTCAATAATCTGTTCAACTTTATTTTTTCCATGTCTAACACACCCTAACACTTGGAATTCTGTGCCATTGATGCACAAGCATATTGGCAGTAAAGGCTTTAAGGCTTCATCAACTGACACATCTGCTTCAACCTGATGAAAATATTATAATAATCAACTTGTATTTTTAGTCTCTCGATGTTTCGACTAGATGCTCTAGCCTCCATCAGCATCCATCAGGAATAACTATTCCTGATGATGGAGGCTGGAGCATCTAGTCAAAATGTCGCGAGAGTAAAAAAATTCAAGTGGATTATTCAGAAGTTCATTGTTTATTATGTCAACTGAGAGTTTGTTGAGATGTAAAAAATACTATTTTTAAACAGATCAATCCACAAGGACGAGTAGAAGCATGCCACAATGCTTTAGTTTCAAGAACTTTCAGCCATGACCTCTCTGCAACTCATTTTCTTGCTTGCTACCAAAAGCTGGTGAGAGCCATCCATATTCTCTTCTGATGCACTAGCAATCATAATTGACAAGCAGATTTTGTAATCACCTTACCCTCTAGTTTCAATCTGGGTGAGGTTTTAAACAACAGGTTGAAATATGTGTGACTCAGATTTTTACGGATTTTCACCCTCTCCCTTTCTTTTCCTCCTCACTCCCCCCACTTTTTCCACCCACTCCCATGGTCCACAAGTGCTGCACCTTCACATCTACTTCTTCACCCGTACATTAATAGGAAAGTCAACATGACTTGTGGATTCATGTGGTCTCAGGACCATCCACTAGTCCTGCTATCTATAACTGTGCTCACACGAGACATTTAATTAACTCAAGATTATTCTAGCCAGGTTTTAGATATATGCAAATAGCTTAAATCCAACTAGTTAGCTAATCCATGTTAATGTGTAGATTATAATCTAGATTAAATTGAAGTGGGCTTGAGAATATCAGTGTAAGCAAGGATGACTGTTAGCTAACCCAATCCAGATTAAATTGAAGCAGGGTTAGCAAGGATAATGTCAGCAACACACTCTACACCCAGGTTTAACACAGGACAGTATTCTAGTTTCTACTTCCTTATCTATCTCCCTACAATCAAGAATTCTAGTTACCCAATCTCCTACCACAACCAGGTAACATTGAATCTTTTTTTTTAAGTGGAAACTTCTTTCATCACATCAAGCTGAAATTTGTAACCACAACCTATGAAAATACAATATGAATGATAAGCAAATTATATACATTTATTTATTTATTGCACAGCATCATTGTAAAGTCTGTATTTGTTAGCAAATAATTGCATAATGCATAATCTTCACAGAAATTTGGATCCACAACCTGTATTTGCAATCTGGATGATATTTTTTATTTTACCAAAACAATTTTTTTTTTATTGCATCTATTCACAGTAAATAATACCTATTTATTATTAACCAGTGAATAATTCTGTCTAGAACACTATTCATGAATGCAATGCATTGTATGGCAAGCAAAAGTGCGATGGAACGAGGAAAAAGATTTTTTGTTGCAATTACATTGTCATTGTCTCATCCCTGTCTAGCTGAAGGTCTGATACAGTACTGATCTGTACACATAATTAATTAATGTCAACATTATGCTCGAGTTGTGAAGTGGGGAACTGGCAGAGAATTTTTTTTGTGCTCCTTATCGATACGCAACTGGTGCAAGCTTGATGTGCAGGAGTTTTGTCAGAATAGTTTGGAAGCAGCTTCCTTTGGTAATGGGAAGCTCATTATACTAATAGTGAGATCAGCACAGCAGAACTTTTTGCAGGAAATTTCATATTCCTGGGAAGACAAGCAAAAGTTGACAACAACTCATATATCATGTGAAAGTCTCGAGTTTGCACTTTTGGCAATGTGTGGTGATGGAAAGTAATAGCTTTCCAAAATCATTATTTCAAGGACATTGTATCAGCAGACATTATCCTTCATAAGTCTTAATTTTTCTACCAGAAGATTCCAAATTGTTCAATACATTGCAATGACTAATCTCTTCCTCAGTTGAGTAAAGGACAGTCCATTGAAACATACGCTTGCCTTTGTGCAGTATCAAGTCTAGATGAGCTGAGTCTGCAAGCGGCTGCATGTCTTGGCTATAAAGAAGTGATCAGTTTGCTTCCTCTCTTATGAGAATAATTTAACAGCCCAGACCTTCAACACAACCAGGTAGCTAGTTAAGCATGCATCTATGTGTTGTAGATGAGTATGTATACTTGAGTATGTAATTGGTTAGTCAGGAACAATATTGAACAACCTCTTGCAATAGGCTCATCAACTATACACTTTGACAAAAATATATATATGTATACAATATTGAATTGACAAGTCAAGATGAGTAAAACAATGAATTGGATCCTTAGATTAATACGGGAGGAAGCTCTGGTTTATGGATCTTAGGAGTATCAATAAGTAATTGTGTACTTCCAGTGGGGCAAATTCTATGTTGTTATTTCTCCAATCTTTTCCAAATTTAGTACATGACTTGTCCTGCTTCCCTGAGTCTTGGCATACCTTCTTCAATGTTGCATATGTCTTGGACTCGAGCATTCCTGCCAGCTTTAACATGGTGAAGGAGCAGAAGAAGGATGGCAGAGCTGAGGAAGATGGATGGGATCATGATAGAATGCTAACAGGAATGCTGGAGTCCGAGATTTGTGTTTTGTATAGGAGTACCATGAATTATTTAAAGCAGAGTTGATATAACCTCTAGCTGGCATACGAGTATATATGTCAAGGATTCTGGACATGTTAGCAAGCTTATTCAAGGTAATTGTTTTTTTATGGATGAGTGTCTAGCCAGGTTTTGATGTTCCATCTCTTTTTATCAATCTTCCTAAAGATGACGCAGTGAAAGTCATTATTTTAATCTTGCCGAAATACAAGATCTGATCTGAAAGGACTGCATTAGGTGCTGACAGGATTTCTGAACTGTTGGAGTCTTGCCTAAAATCCATTTACTTCACTTCAGGTATCATGGAAATGCTACAAGCAGAAAGGAGTGCAGCAATGGGCTTTCCAGTATCTGCAGTGGTAGCCAACCTTTATGTGGAATTCATTAATGAAGAATTTACACTCACAACTGCCCCTCTGAAGCAAAGGTGTTGGGAGAAATATAATGATAAGTTGTGAAGAAAGAAGGGGAAAGCAGGAATTGTTGGACCACCACCACATAAGGATATCCATACCATCGAGCTTTAAAACCCTTAGAACCCTATGCTCCCTAATATATGCATGCCTCTCACCCTGTGGTCCTCGAGAAAAAAAATTACTCAAAAGTTCAAAGTTAATAAAAAATTTAAAAAATTTAAAAAAATTAAAAATAAAAATCGGCCGCTCGGGTTCTAAGAGTTAAGTGGATGGATCATTGCCTTTTCTGGATTGCTACCTACACAGAAAGGAAGACAGAAGGCTAATTGCAACATTTTACAGAAAATCAAATGTATTCACAAACCAGTCCCTAAATTATTAATCATACGATGTTAGAATAGTAGTGGTGAAGAGCTTGTATCACAGAGTAGTGATGGAGAAAGAAGACTTATGGAAAAAAGAATTAATAGAGAATAGTTATCCACAAGCTTCCGACACCTTTTCTTCTACAAGTATACCTAAACGCATAATGCAGGTTCTGGGGAAAAGTCTCCTATGGTAGTAATTCTTTATTTAGCAGGGAAGAGTAAAGACATCAGGAGTGTCTGCAGGAAGTTGTCATTTTCAGATCTCAGCCTCTGTATGAACTATGAGGGTACAACTGAGCAGATAATTACTAGCTAGTGTGCACTCATGCACTGAAGGCCATGTCGTTGATTTAGAAGTAGGGGCAAAATATTTCTCCTGGAGTGCTCGTACTTCTACTAGTAACTTTAACCAAAATATGAAAGACTCCCAGTCTGTATCAAACACCATTATCAAACTTCTCATTACTAGATGACGTTTTGGATAGTGCCCACCACTGTCATTACCCTATCCACGAGCACTGATTTAGGCCACAGACAGAAAGCTCCAAGAGAAATATTACATGCCAAGCTTCCTTATAGGTGGCTGTTTTTTGGTTTTAAATGCATGGCAAGATCAGGGGGCATGGCATATAGGGCACAAACCTTGCCTATGTTCTTCCCCTGTTTAAGTTCTATACATGCAAATGATGGGAGTGGTTGGAACTTGCCATCACATCACCATGTTCTTCAAGAGGACATGACAGGTTATAGGAGTCCAGAAATGACCGTTCATGGGACTCCTACTTTGACAAGAAAGTTTTCATTTGACGTTCAGAACAAAATCATATAATATTATTGGTAAAGGGTCGAA
Organism: Cladorhizidae sp. MBARI D1340-BT2; assembly: GCA_028752905.1. NCBI lineage: Eukaryota > Metazoa > Porifera > Demospongiae > Poecilosclerida > Cladorhizidae > Cladorhizidae sp. MBARI D1340-BT2. Next base: position 6,851,845 of record JAQNBH010000017.1, read on the forward strand.
GAATAACTTGCATGATTAATTACAATAATTCAATAAAGTTGGTGGGAAAAGCCAAGCCACCACAGAGCTCCCCCCAGTGGCTCAAGCCACGGTAGCGTGCAGCTTGGCTGGAAGTCGGAGTAGTCGGCCCTTTCTACTTCGGCCCACAATGCATAGTGGGTGGTGTGTGTGGTCATTAAACCACCTGAGGGATTTTCGGTTGCTCCTGAGGTGCTTTCCGATAAGTTTGCTGTGATGTGGGCAAATGCCGAAATCAGCATCCAAGAAGGCAGGTTTAAGGCGATCAACTGATACTGTGTCCCATCTGCCATTGAGATCCAATGTGAAATACTTGGCTGACCTCTCAAGTACTCGAAATGGTCCATCATAGGTGCACTGTAGAGGTGTGCGATGTGCATTGTGACGGACAAACACAAAGGTGCAGCTCTGCAAGTCCTTTGGCATTTATTTGATGCCTTGGTGATGATGTGCTGTCTCCTTTGGTCTCAGTCCAGCCATGGTAATACGTAGGCGGGTAAGGAAATCGGACGCTTCTGGCTGAATACCTGACGTTGCAACAAAGAACTCTCCAGGAAGGCGGATGGTTGTTCCGTAGACCAGTTCAGGCGGTGAGCATCCTAGGGCTTCCTTGGGAGCTGAGCGGAGACCGAGTAGGACCAATGGAAGCTCATCCATCCATGCAGGCCCAGTCAGCCTGGCTTTGAGTGCTGATTTTAACTGCCTGTGAAAGCGTTCCACAATTCCATTTTCTTGCGGATGGTAAGCAGTCGTGCGATGGTGCTGCATCCCCAGTAATGTGTTCAGGGCCGTCCAAAGGTTTGAGGTGAATTGTGGCCCCCTGTCGGAGGTGATGTCTGCTGGTACTCCAAATCGTGCAATATGCTGAAAGCGAAGGGCACGGGCACATGAAGTCGCTGTAGCGTCCGCCATTGGTCTTCTGGCCACCGTGTGTAGCGATCAATGATAGTGAATAGGTAAGTTTTACCTTGAGAAATGGGGAGTGGTCCCACAATATCTACGTGAATTCGTTGGAAGCGACAATCTGGAAGTTTTCCATGCTGTAGTGGAGTGGTCACATGCCGCTGAACCTTTGCTTTTTGGCATGGCACACACATTCTGGCCCAGATACCCACTTGTTTGTTAACACCATGCCACACAAAACGTGCTGTGACCATCTTCCTCGTTGTCTTAATGCCAGGGTGTGCCAGGTTATGGATTGCATCAAAAATGATTCATCGCCAAGCGAGGGGGACAATGGGTCGTGCGACCCCGGTGGAGGCGTCGCAGAGTAGAGTCATGTTTGAACCTGGAATTGGTAGGTCATTTAAGACTAATCGGGTGATGGCAGTGCGGTAAGCGTGCACCTCAGTATCTTCTCGCTGTGCCCGAGCCATGCCCAGAAAGTCAATGTCCGGGCAACTGACTGCCATGCACATTGTGTTGGTGTCGAGATCCACACGGGAGAGGGCATCTGCGACTGAATTATCTCGGCCAGGAACATGTTGCACATCTGTGGTATACTCAGCTATACAGGCTAAGTGCCGTTGTTTTCGTGGGGTCCTGTGTTCCGAGCTGCTGGCAAAGGCAAATGTCAGGGGCTTGTGGTCAGTGTAGATATGAAATCGGCGACCCTCAATGAAGTAGCTAAAATGTTTAACTGCAGCGTACATTGCCAAAAGTTCACGGTCAAAGGTGCTGTAATTTTTCTGTGCCTTGTCCAGCTTCCGAGAAAAGAAAGCGAGTGGCTTCCAGCTATTATCTAGGAACTGCTCCAGGACACCCCCCACTGCTAAGTTGGATGCATCCACAGTGAGGCACATGGTGGCCGTGCTGCTGGGGTGTACAAGTAGGGTTGCAGAAGCCAAAGCATGCTTTGTTGAGTCCAAGGCTGACTGAAGTGGCACCGTCCACTGAAAGTCTCGCCCTTTAACATGAGACATGCTATGTAGCGGGCCCATGAGGGCGGCAGCATGGGGGACGAATCTATGATAAAAGTTTACCATACCTAAGAACTCGGTTAAGGCCTTGGCATCACGTGGTTGTGGAAACCGACGAATGGCATCTACTCGCTCGGGTAATGGCTCAAAACCCTGCAATGTGACTCTTTGACCGAGAAAATCGATTGTATCGACACCAAACGTGCACTTCGCTACATTGACAATTAGACCATGTTCAGCCAGTCTCTTAAAGAGTAGACGTAGGTGACGGCGGTGTTCTCTGGGATCGGAGCTGGCAATGAGGATATCGTCTAAATACACAAAAAGGAATTCCTCGAGACCACGACAAATGTGGTCCATGACCTCTGAAAAGTTTGTGCTGCATTCTTGAGGCCGAATGGCATCCTAAGGAATTCAAAAAGGCCAAATGGTGTTATCACAGCAGTCTTCGGGACATCAGTGGGGGCAACCGGTATTTGGTTGTACCCACGTACTAGGTCGATCTTCGAAAAAATGTTCTTGCCCTCCAGTTGTGCGGTGAAGTCTTGAATGTGTGGCACGGGATACCGATCATGCGTTGTGGCTTCATTTAAACGCCTATAATCGCCACATGTATGCCACGTACCTGGAGTTTTCTTTTCAACCATGTGAAGTGGTGACGACCAAGTGCTGGAGGAGCGACGGACAATCCCCAGTCTTTCCATCTCGGCAAACTCACGTCGGGCGATAGCCAACTTGTCTGGCGATAAACGGCGTGCTTTCGAGTGTGTTGGGGGGGCTGCTGTGGGAATACAGTGCTCTACTCCATGTTTCACGTCAACACTGGAGAACTGTGGTCGTGTGACAGAAGGAAACTCCTTGAGGATGGCAGCAAACACATTTGTAGAGCAGGTGTTGAGTCCGGTGGCATGTGCTGCATCATACTGAACAGGTATGCTCTCATAAGTTTCAGCATCGATGATATGTCTAGTGTAGATATCTATGAGGAGATGATTGCTGCAAAAGAAATCTGCGCCTAGCATAGGGCGATGAACAGCGGCAAGGACAAAACACCAGTTGAACCTACGGAATCCCAGGTCTATCCATAAGGATTTCGTGCCATAGGTGTCAATCCTGCTGCCATTGGCGGCGACTAGAGGTTCGGTTTTCTTCTGACGACGATCATCAGCAGAAGCTGGGAAGACGCTGACTTGAGCTCCGGTGTCAACGAGGAACTTGTGACCACCTCCTCGATCCCATACAAACAATAAGCGGCTCGGATTTTGGCCAGCAACCTGCACCACTAGGTGCTGGCCTGACCTTTTCCCGAAGTGAGGGGGTGCTCGTTTGCCAAGTGTGAGAAGGCACATGGTGGCCTGCAGGTTTTGGCCTTGTTGCCAAACTTAGCGTGGTACCAACAAAGGTCGTTCTTCGGGGATCTGCGTGGAGGAGATTGTTTCCTTGGTGGCCGGATGGATGCATTGATTGACTGGGTATGCTTCGCAGCTATGATGATGTCGGCTTTATGTGCTAAGGCAGATAAGTTGCCTTCATCCAGTGCAGCAAGCTGAACTCGGACATCCTCCGGTAACTGCTGTAGAAAAATACGTCGAAGTAGAGTGTCACGATCGACTGAGAGACCCTGAATATGTGCACAGAGCTGGGAAGGTGTCCAATCACCAAGGCCGGTAAGGTTAAGAAGCCGGTCTGCCCTTTGGTCATCTGTGTGGCCTTATACTTCTATCAATTTTTCTTTCAGGTATGTGTACTTATTGTCTGCAGGTGTTGAAGCCACATCGTCAGCCATACGCTCGGCAACCACGGGGTCTAGGGCGGTAAGGAGGTAAAAATACTGAGTGGTAGAGTCCGTTATGTGGCGTAGAGCAAATTGGGCTTCCGTTTGCTGAAACCACACATCTGGCCTCGCTGCCAGGAATGTGGGCAGCTTAAGCGATACGGCATGGATTGCAGTTGCGGCAGCAGCAGCGGGATCGGCCATATGCTCACTTCCAGGTTGTGGCAACGGTGTGCTTTAAATGGAAGAACGAGACGAACTCATCGCCTGAAAATTTCAAGTTAGTAAAATAGACGGTCTCGAAGGAGATAATGCTCGTAGTCTGTTCGCTTGTCTGGGTTACCACTATAGGAGTCCAGAAATGACCGTTCATGGGACTCCTACTTTGACAAGAAAGTTTTCATTTGACGTTCAGAAGAAAATCATATATTGGTAAAGGGTCAAAGAATAACTTGCATGATTAATTAGAATAATTCAATAAAGTTGGCAGGAAAAGCCAAGCCGCCACAAGGTCATCGAGTACTTTTGTAGTAATGGTGACTTCTGAATGCCTTTGCCAAATGGTGATGGGAAGAAGCGAAGGATACATCTATCATACTAATTTATAAGGTTATGGAACATAAAATGGACACCAGCCATGTGGAACACCGCAAGCTTGTCTAGATGGAGCAAAACCTTATCCAGATGGAGCGCAAGCTTGTACAGGTGGAGCGCAAGCTTGTACAGGTGGAGCACAAGCTTCTCTTCTCCAGGTGGAGTGCAAGCTTCTCCAGGTGGAGCGCAAGCTTCATCAGGTGGAGCACCACAAGCTTCTCCAGGTGGAGCACCACAAGCTTCTCCAGGTGGAGCGCAAGTTTCTCCAGGTGGAGCACAAGCTTCTCAAGGTGGAGCACCACAAGCTTCTCCAGGGGCACAAGATTCTCCAAGAAAGCTATTGCATGCTCTCATCGTCCATCCTGTAGAATATTTAAAATGAAACTAAACCAATCCATAGCCACTAGTTATGATGCCACTATGTTGACTACCACTTATAGCCACAAAAACCCTAAACAAATTGTGTATATAATCATCAGACTCCCAAAACACACTTACTTTGCAAGTTGTTACCAACAAGCATCCCCACTCTGTCCAAAGACTGTTTTTGAGATTTGAGTGGTAGTGAACTTAGTCGCATCATAACCAGAGGCTATGGATTGTTTTGCTATCATTTTCTTGCTAAGTAAGTGTGTTTTGAGATTCTGATGATTATATCCCCACTCTTTCCAGAGCTATTTCATATCAGAGGTCTTCATGTTGGCCAGTATGGAACGCGGAATGCGACAAAAATGTAAAGTGAAAAAGTCACAAAAAATCGTTCACAAAAAATCGTTCACCAAAAATCATTCACAAATAATCCTTCACAAAAAATCGTTCACAAATAATCGTTCGCAAAAAATCGTTCACAAAAAATTGATGGCAGAAAATCGTTCACAAAAAATCGTTTACCAAAAAATCGTTCACAAAAAAACCGCTCACAAAAAATCGTTCACAAAAAATTGTTCACAAAAAATCGTTCACCAAAAATTGTTCACCAAAAATCGTCCATAAAAAATCGAATGCAAAAAATTGATTGCAGAAATCGTTTGCAAAAAAAATCGATTGCCAGATAAAATCGAAAATCTTTAACTCGGTTGCAAAATATTTGCTACTAAACGATCGAAGAAAAACTTACTCCTTGAGGGAGAGTGAGAAAGACTAAGAGGGAAAAAGAAAAAGGAAGACAGACTAGAAACTCTGGTAAGATTATTGCCTGTAAGGCTAGCAGATGATCTACAGTCTTTAGGCAGTCCTTTCACCAACCCACTACCCTTTAGGTATTGCTCTTCCCTCATCATACCCTAGCAATAACCAGCAGCTTATATTATTTATATTTATATTATAGTGTACCACAATAGTGCCTCCAGCAGGCACTGGACCATTTGGCTAGCCAGCCTCTCCCTTGCCCTTCCTCTGCCCCCACCCCACATCCAAATTGGCTAGTGCAAGTGCAGTACGATTAGTTTTAGATCATAGCTTTACTAAAATTTCTCAAAGCAAGTGAGACTGGGTTATCATGTCATCTGTGTACTGGTGATGCAAGACATCTGGTACTGTGAAAAAAAGATAGTATACAAGGCCACAGCAGATAAATTTCCTGTTTCTCTTCCACCTCCCTCATCCAAACTCCCTCATCCAAAACTTCCACTCAAAAAATTTCCTACTGTATAAAATTTTGGCATTGATTTTTCAAGCCGAGACTTTTCAAATCACAGCACAGTCTTGACCTTTGCTTGGCTTGCTGACTCATTGTTCACACAGCAGTCAGTGCATTGTTGCTTTTCTCCTTTCCCCCCTTTTTTCTTCCCAATAGTTTTTAATTACTTCCTGGATGAGAAACATCTGCTGTGGCCAAACAAAAAATGATAATTAATTTCAGCTGACATAAAATACTCTTTCAGCCCAAATATTTCAGTCTTCATCTGATGAAGTATCCCAGTTGAACCATTGGCATTCCTTAATCCTTTATAGGATGGGATGTAAAAAATTAAATAAATCGCGTAATGTCATCATCAATCTAGCGTATTATGACCTTGACTATGTACTTCATTTTCCTCAAACTAAATTTCAACCTCAAGTAGACCCCACCCTCAAGTAGACTGCATCCCTGGTCACAAAGTCAAAATGAATTGAAGCAATTTATCAGGGCATCTGCAGTTTTCTGGTGATAACACATTATGAATGGACTATGCTCCATAAGTTATAATTATAAGCGAGGGAAACAAGAAGACTTAAAGACAAATTCCAGGGGTTAAATGTTTTGGGGGACTGCTGGTTTACTACCATAGTTAAGAGTCAAGGCAAGCTTTTAAGTTTTTTGGAGCTAACATAAGGCAGAAACCACAGTCGGGTATGCTAAGAAGCTGTCAATGCGCGTTTTAGCGGATATATTAGCTGTATTTTTTGCCGTCTGCCATTTCCAATATAACAAAATACTTTTCAGATATTTCACAGAACCAAAATATTAGAAACCCCGCTCTTTTTCATGCAACTGACCTAATGCATACCTGAATCCCAACATTTTAGAGCACACATATATCACCGAGGGTTGCATGCGTGTGGACTAAATTTGGACAGAGATTTGCTCCTTAGGGCTGGAATGCTGTGTAGTACGTAATAACGTTTTTGTGTTTATGTTAACTACAGTACATGATACTAACATATCTGTGTTGCAGTGTGCTATATATACTACAATACAAGATACTGAGTAACTAGCTAGCTATGTTGCAGTATCCTATGTATACTACAATACATGACACTAGCTAGCTATAACATATCTGTGTTGCAGCGCATTGTCACCTTGGCCCTGTGCAGGGCGAGCAAATCACGGTCTCGTCCATGGAATACTCCCAATCACTGTCGGCATTATCGTAGTCAACTGTTGGAAACGAATTACCTGTATCGTCCAAATCAAAGTTGTCCACGCTGTCTGGTCCACAACTTCGTTGCCTGCTGAGGCATCCTATGTATACTGCAATACATGACATAGCTAGCTATAACATCTGTGTTGCAGCATCCTATGTAGACTGAATCACCAGTTGTGTGAGTTCTGGAATTTTTGTCATATTGTGTTCCACTCACGAACTATTGATCACGAGTAGCCAATACAATATCCTATCCTCGGTCTTAGCATTTAGAAAACTGACTCCATGCATGCATATCTAAGGAGAAAGCTTGAGTCCCCTAAGCCTCTCCCTTCCTCTGACCAGAACAACCAACAGGAGTCTAATTCAAGGACTATGTACATATGGACATCACACCTACCCATCTATGATTGTATTGAAATGCCATTGCTCATAAGTGAAATGCAGCCAATGCTATGAGATATAAAATATTGGTGTCTCAGAGTATAAATCTGTGAGAAAAAAGCTAAGAGACATTTATCTGAGGAACAGCTAATGAAGGCTCAATTGCTGTTGTGCTTTCAATGAAGATAATGATGCATAAGATGTCTACATCCATTGCATATGCATATGCATGTAGCAGCTATCACCACTGGGTAGCCAAACTGGAGATGGAGAGATCTGTGATTTTAATTATCTCTTGATGATGAAGCTGACCTGGAAGGAAGAGCAATCGACAAATAAATGCACAAAGCCTGATTGATATCTAAATGTTGGGGCATTTCATGAAATTAATAGTAGAACTGTATTTACAACATGCATCACATTCTATTTTGGTGTCCTGGATTAATAATTCTAATGGTTTTTCATGCCACAAAAATGGAACTTAATATCTTATCTTATTGCAGGCTTATCTGTATACTAAAACATCAAATATCATGAACTACAAATGGAACTTTTAGAAGAGGACAATGAGGATGAAGAAGCTGTCACATGCGCTCAGTGTAACTATCGTAATTGTATGAAGAAACACTTGATCACCTATTGGAGCAAGTTGAACTAGCACTTGAGTATATTATTCTGCTCAATGGTCAACAAAATGAATTCTTCTCTGCCCGAAGGGATTTATTTTTGGCCATTGCAAATGGCAAGGAGAATAGGTCAAAAAGGAAGGGAAGGCCTGCAATACCAATCAGTGAAGAGCAATTACAATTTCTTATGAGAATGGTTTAACTATTGTCAATATTAGTGAACTGTTTGGTTGCTCAAGGCGAACAATTGAACGAAAGTTAAGACAGTTAAACATTTCCATTCAGAAATACATTTCTATAACAAATTCAGATCTTGATGCAGCAGTAAAACAAATCACAACCTTATTTCCTCAATGTGGTGAAAAAACTCTGAGTGGAAGGCTTAAAAGCTGTGGTATTGTTCTTCAGCATGAAAGAGTCAGAGATTGTTTACATCGAGTTGATGCTTTGGGTGTCAGTTCATGGATTAGAAATGTATTGCACCGTCGTCAATATATACAATGTCTCGTCACCAAATGCTTTATGGCATATTGATGGATATCACAAATTGATTTGATGGAGATTGTTGTGCATGGTGGCATAGATGACTTCAGTAGACTGGTCATGTATCTTAGCGTTGCCCCTAACAATCATTCTGGTACTGTTCTCCATTCCTTTATCTATTACCTCTTCTATCACTTGGAGGATATTGGGCTTCTGGATGTGGACTCACCTTTGGACCTGTTACAAACTTCACTTTATTTTCACCTCTTATACAGCACCACCTAGATATGTTTCGTCATGGATGGGCTCATCATCGAATGAGGAGTGAAAACAACAAAACTCCTAAACAATTATGGATACTATAGTCTCCATGACATCAGTGAGAGTGATAGTGTAGCAACTGGGTTGCAGGCGAGTATTCATATTTCTCCTTGAACTTGTAATTATTATACACGAGTCAGAATTGAGTTATTTCACGAGCAGAGGGTCATACATTCAGGAGTTGAAGTTGAGTAACAACACAGCATGCTGGATATAACCAGTCTGACGAGTGTAATAAATGTTATACTCATTGAATATTACCGCTTTATCATCCAGTTATACCATAGCCGCAATCAATAGTAGTCATAATTATTGTGCATGTGCAGGAGAGCAAAGTGTATTTCCACTATCCTGAAATATGGGCAATAATAACAATGCGGAAAATACTACAGTGACTAATCATCACTCAGGTATATATAGACATAATGGAAGAGCATGTACTGGACATCGTCTTTCTTCTCTTGGACAGTTAAATATCTTGGACAGTTAAATATAATTAAAATTAAGATACTATGTCATATATATATATATATGTTTGTGAATTTTTAGTCATCATGTGGAACTACGATTTATTATGGTGTTATTAGGTAGCGGGCTCAAATTATGGAATAGATTGGGATGGTCCGGTTTCAGGAGCATATATACAATGACAACAGAGTAACTGTGGATCAAGTATATGTTGTTCTAACTGGTTTCAACAAGGCAGAACTGAAAACAATTTTAACCTCCGTGTCCACCAATATATTTTCCCAGGAAATGATAACACAATTTGCTCTAGCAAAATCATTTGTAGGGGAACGGCAATTATACGAGTTATCACTAGGTATTATGCCACTCCAAATTCTCTTCATATTTTTGGTCTTAATTGTGTTTTTGTATAGCTCTACACGTTAAAACAAGTTTTTTAATTACTAGAATGCGTCGTTTCACTACCAACCACGTGTCACCTCTTCCCATCCCCCCCCCTAATCTTCCTACCCTCCCTGTTGTGGATTATCCCTTCATCATTCCTAGATGATAGCGCAGCTACGCCTTTGTCGCAGATCACACTGGATATGAATCAGAACCTGTCTTTGACAATGTGTGCATCAACTGAGCATAGTGTGTGTCTGCGCATGCGTACATGTATGAATACGTATAACGGGTAAGGGGTCTACCTATACAAGAGAATACATACATAGCGATCTACTAGACCAATGTCCACTACCTCCCCCCAAGTTGGCACTGGTGCCTGCTGAAGTTAGTAGATCAGTTGTGGCCGTAGCGGTCAATGGGCTTCGTCCCGTTGCTGCGTCGGGGGTGGTGGTGGCTTCGCGGTCAGGCTGCTCTGAGCAGGCAGATGACGGGGTGACCTGGGAGTAATGATGGACCTTGGTGCTGCCGGCCTGTTCAAGGCAGGTGTGGAGGACGGACTGGTCACAGGTTGGGTGGCCTGGATCGGCGGTGGAGCCCGGGCGACGGGGGCGTAGGAGCGTCCCGTGTGTGGGATGGCCGGGGTGATACTCAAGGGATTGGGGTTGGTTGGAGGTCCCGGGATGGTGGCTGTGGTGGGCTCTGGCACGGTGTGGACCTCGGTGTGATCGTTGGTTGGCGGGTAGTCAATGATCGGCTCTGGCTCCGGATGGGTGACGGTCGGCGTGTTGTTGGGGTAGGGTGTGTCGGCAAGTGGGAGTGGTGGTAGTTCCTCGGTTGGGTGGGGGGTGTACCGGCGCAGGAACCGGCGGTTGCGGGTTGTGAGGCGGTGGAGCCATTGGTCCGTACGCCATACTGATGGTATTGTAACACTTCCACTACCGTCCCCGACTTGTCCCATTTGGTCGGGTGTCGTCCTGTCTGGTTTTGGATGAGCACGGTGTCACCGTTCTTGAGGGGGGAAAGGCCCTTGGTGTGCTCATCCCATCTCGCGCGACCTGCCACGGCTCGCTTGGAGCGAGCTCTCTCCCCAAAGTCGAGCTAGTCTGTCCATTCTGTGTGGGGCAGGTATCTGTGTGGGGCAGGTATCTGCCTGGTAGGCCGGGGAGGAGATCACGCGTTGGTCGGCCAATGACGCGTGTCGCTGGGGACATCTTGGTGTCTGCGTCCGGGCAGTTGCGATAAATCAGTAGGGCCTTGTGGAAGGCGTCGGACAGGGTGCCGTTGGGGCCAGTGTTCCCTGCGATTAGCCTCTTCATGGCCTTCACTGCTACTTCGGCTCTGCAGTTAGCGTGGGGGTGGTATGCCGAGGATGTTCGATGCTGTACGCCCCAGTTAGTAAGGAACAATCTTGCCTTGTGTGCCGTAAATTCTGGGCCGCCGTCGGAGGTGAGCGAGTCTGGTATGTCGTACGTCGCAATGGTATCACGGAGGTTTTGGGTTAATCCAGCTGCACCGTCCCCGGATGGGGTGACGATGTGCCAGTTGGAGTACCTGTCGACAAGGAGACCAGGTATACCAGTCCGAGGTGGTGGAAGAAGTCCCCGCATACATGCTGGAAGGGTTATGCGGGGGTTTCCGGTGTGACTGAGGGCATGGCCGGCTGGGATGGAGCGTTGCCATTGCAGACACTGCAATTGGCCCGTGTTGCAGTGATGTCCTTGGATATGCCAGGCCAGAAGATGGATCATTCCGCTCGGGCGGTCATCTTGCTCGTGCCTTGGTGAGCGGCGTGTAAGGCTTCCAGACAGGTGCGGCGGAGCTCGGTTGGGATGACGATTCAGTCTCCGTACGTTATGACGCCATCTACTGCTGAGAGGGAGTCTCGGTAGGGAAAGAAGTCCCGGGTTGCCGGGGACATCAGGTGCTGTTTGTCCGGTGGCCCTTCCTCTATGGTGAGGGCAAGGTCCTGCAGGCTGTCGTCCGCTGCAGTGGCGATCTGGATGGCCTCCCAGCTGAGGGGGATGGCAGTGATGGCTGCGCAAATGGCCGTGGAAAGGCCCACATCATCGTCCTCGGGCGGGGGCGTGATCGAGATGCCCACAAGCAGGGCGGAGGGGATCAGGAGGCCTGTGTGGGGGCACGCAGTGTCGGGCACCCGCTGGGGATGCCGGGGGGGGGGGGGGGGGGGGGGGGGGGGGCGTGACAGGGCGTCGCTGGTTCGGTTGCGAACTCCGGGTATGTGCACCATGGTGAATCGGTACCTTAGCGTTTTCTCCTTAAGGTTTCTGGGACGCGTGTTGGGGATGTCCTCAAGGGATCGGTCCCCAAACAGTTTCACCAAGGGTTTGTGGTCAACGGCTATGACCAGGTTGGAGCATCCGAGAACAAAGTGGCGGGCCTTGTCCAGGGCATCAGCGACCGCTAGGGCCTCTCCCTCGATCGGTGCGTATCTCGACTCCTCTGCATGTGTGAACCTGGAGCCGACCAGGGTGACCTTCCAACCCTCCTGGCAACAGAAGATCTCCTGGGACGGGCACTGGCAGTGCTTCTGGAATAGCTAGTACCCTAACCCGTCTTTGCTCCAGTCCATCGCCAGGCAAGTTGGGCGCTCCTTGTCAAAAATTCTCACGCCCTCTTGGATCCGTGTGGTGATCTCCTTCTTTGACGCGTCAAAAGCGAGTTGGTGGTCCTGGGTCCATGCAAAGGTGGTGGAGGGTTTGAGTAGGGACTGGAACAGGGACATCACCGACGTCATGGAGAATGCGTAGGCTACGTGGTTCACGAGACCGAACCAGGCGCGAATGTCCGTTAACTCCATGGGTGTCGGGAAGTCGGTGATTGCTCGGATGTACCTGCTGCAGGGCTTGACTTCGTCCGTTGTTATGAGGAACCCGGCAAATTCCACCTCGTCCTGTGCGAACCGGAACTTGTCCGGGTTCAGCGTGATACCATTCCTGGTGCAGACATCGAGCCACTCTGTTGCCTGGTGGATGGCGTCCTCTATGGACTCCGACCACAGGAGGGTGTCGTCTATGCACTTGGTTTTATTTGGTTTATCTCCGCGACCAGGCTGTCGTACCTGGCCGTGTACGCATCACCAGAGGCAATGTATCCCTGGGGGGCGGAGCAGTATCTATATCGACCCCACGGGGTTATAAACGTGGTGTAGTGACGGCGAGGGCAACGGAATGGTACCCGTTCCATGCATCGAAAATGGTCTTCTTCGATCGGGTCGGGACAGCTCTGGCTTGATGGAAAGGTGATTGGGTGTGATGAGTTTCGCGTGTGGCATGGCGGTTCAATTGCTGGAAATCAATTGTCCTCCTGAGGGACCTGTTCTTTTTGGTGCAAATGACCATCCGATGGCACCAAGTGTCCGGGGTCCCCAGGGGAACTTGTTCCAGCACTCCTAGGCGGACGTCGCGGTCCAGTCCAGCCTTCACTTCCTCCTGCCAGTGGATGGGGATGGCAATGGGGGTGTGGCAGGGTTTAGGGACAGCGTGTGGGTCAATGTTGAGCCGGAGTGGTGGGCCGGACATCATTGGTGATGGCTGGTGCTCACAGGTGTTAAAGCTGCTCGCCTTGTACAGGTCCCTGAGGTGTAGTTCCAGCCTACCCCTATTGGCCTCAGTTGCCAGGAATGGTAGGCTTGTACGTCGGGGTGGGGCTTGTGCTCTAGTGGGGCATGAGCAAGTCTTAGAGAGGGTTTGTGGACTCACATGAGGTGGAGGTAATGACGTCGCCTTGAGAGGTCTGGGTGGCGTGGTCGCAACCACGCCGGGCGTGGTGGTTCTGGTCTGCAGGGGCGTTCTGGTCTGCAGGTCTGCATGGTAGGAGTGTTGTGTTGGTCCGGTTTGGGCTCCCTGCCCCGTCTTCCCAGCCTTGTTGTTTCCCAGAGGTAGCATAGGCGTGCTGTGGGGGAAGTCCCTGGGGAGCAGCCGCAGGTCGACACAGGTAGCCAGACTCAGGTATAGCTTGTTTGCAATGCCTGAAAAGTATACCATCTGCCAGACTCGAGGCCGGTGATGTTGGCCTTGATTCTCAGAATGGCGGCTCCCAAGATAGGCAGGTTGTTGCCACTTGCAGAGTGCATGACTAGATTGACAGGGATGAGGTCATCTGCTGTCAACCGGAGCTTAGTCATGAGTTGGGGGCCAGCCAGGCAACTCTGGCAGCAGTATCTGCCATAGCTCAGGCTGCGATGCCTAACGTCTCGATTCTCAGGGAATGGCCATGGTGGCGGAAGTCCTCCTCGCGTGCAGAGACGATGACATCAACGTGGGGCTGTGGTTGGGACTTCTACTGGGTCCAGCGACGGGTGTCTGGGTTCCACTGCTGGTGGTCGAGGGTCCCCTCCACCATTGTGTCTACCTGTTCGTAGATGGCACTCTCCTGTTCTATGGATCCTTGCCAGCAAATCTGGGCTGTACGATTCTGCCGTCCGCAGGAGGGGCAGGTGGTTCCGAAGGCCGGGCAATGTATGCGCCTGTGAGCTGTTCGTTCCTGTTCTCCGTGACCTGGAAGGCCACAGAAGTTACACACACCTCGCTTGATGGGTGTGTTTCTGGTGGCGCGTTGAGGTGGCAGGCTCTGTCCCCTAGTTGGTGTTGTTCTCTGGTTGGGGTAGCCAGGTTCTCGGTGGGGTGTGTGGTTGGGGGGTGGAGCATGTTGTCGGGTGGGTGTGACCTTGCCTGGTCCCAGCCTCAGTCGTGAGGGGGGGGGGCGTCGCTGCTGGCGCCTGTACGTGCTGCTCACCGCCTCCGTACCCTCATCATCATTGATGGTGCTAGTGGAGGTGGGTGTGGTCATTGATACTGCCGACCTTTTACCAGCTGCCCTCACCTCCACAAATCGAATGGTCTCTTCCACCCAATGTTCTGGTCTGGGTGTTTAAGGAGATCCTATTTCTCCATCAGCTAACCCAATACATAACTGATCCGCCACCCTCTCCTCACCTTGATTGGAGATGGCCTCGCAGTTAGTACATTTCTTAGTGAAACAGCATACCTCGGCCTGGCCTTGGAGTCTGGCCGCGAAAGCCTTCACTGGTTCGCCCCTGTCCTGAACGATCCGGCTCAGAACCACCCTGGCCACCTTGGGGTTTTCCTCCTTCACCGCTAGGGCTCTCATCGCTCCCAGTAGGTCCCTCTCGCTCATGTCCTCCAGTTTGACCAGGCCGACTGCATTTCGAGTGATGTCACATCTGAGTTCAGTATCACATCACTCGAGGAGTTGCACCGCGATGTCTTGTTCTGTGAACTGTACTGCCCCAGCGTAGGCCTTCAACCTAGTCAGAAAATACGTCCAATTCTCCGTGGTCCCTCCCGATGTCATCTCCGGTCTCTTCACGGGCGCAGGTTTAGCCTTGGTCGCTCGGCTGTGTCCCATAGCATGGGTGGACAGGACGACTGCTGTTACTGTCGGATCCAGATCAGCCGGGGTGCTGTAGGTACATCCAGGGAAGGGGCATCTGACCGCTTCCATCTTGGTGGGCGTTAAATGGGGTCGCACATTATAATTTCCTTAAGGATCCTCCACAGTGTTGCAAACGATGCCACAATAGTCAAAGGACACACACTATGCCGAGTGGATGCACACATAGATGATAGCGCAGCTACGCCTTTGTCGCAGATCACACTGGATATGAACCAGAACCTGTCTTTGACAATGTGTGCATCAACTGAGCATAGTGTGTCTGCGCATGCATACATGTATGAATACGTATAATGGGTAAGGGGTCTACCTATACAAGAGAATACATACATAGCGATCTACTAGACCAATGTCCACTAATTCCCAAAATAAAGTTTACCCTTACCATCCTGTACCTTTGGTTCAGAGCCAGCCTATTGATCAGGGGTTTGTGAGTTTATATTTCAGCCATTTGGAGCCCTGCTTAAATCATGTCTTTAGCTCACTTGGCCTTTGTTAGAGTATGTATGAGGCCATCCTTCCTGAAGATGGAACAACTTGGGTTTTTTGCCAATAGACATGCTTATGTAGTACTTTGCATGTGTTCAAGTCACACAAACAGCTGCCATTATTTTTATGGGGAAAAAAGAAATTCTCACTAACTTGAACTCCATGAGCTTAGTAGCCAGACTCACTTGTCAAAGGAAAGATGTGACATTTACTTATAAGGAAGCAAATGTTGCCTGATCCTGATCAACTACCTGAAGACACAATGGTCCAAGCTATACACTTTAAACCTAAGAGCATACTCCCGCTATATAGACCCCAAAGATAAAACCAAGAAAAAGAACAAAATTACTTTCATTTCTCAAATTATTCCTGAAGGCTAGAACATCTGGGGGAGAATCATAGAGCAAGTTGAGCGAGTTGATTAGGTATTATAAAAAGGACACATATAAGCAATCAGCATTTTTGTCTCTTCGGCTGGCAGGGGTCATCAGTGGGTGTGTATGCTTGTAGTGCATTGTGTTGACAATTCATACTCCTCCAACAGGATATTGTTGCAACATATTTACCAATGATAAACATATAATCGAATCTGTAGCAATATAGTTTCAAGCTTTCATCTGA
Source organism: Cladorhizidae sp. MBARI D1340-BT2 (assembly GCA_028752905.1). Lineage (NCBI taxonomy): Eukaryota > Metazoa > Porifera > Demospongiae > Poecilosclerida > Cladorhizidae > Cladorhizidae sp. MBARI D1340-BT2. The sequence goes on from JAQNBH010000017.1 coordinate 6,868,208, forward strand.
ATTAAGTACTATTTCATACCCTCCCTCTGTGCTGGTACAGTCCGAGAACATAACACTTTTGATGGTAATGGGCATCAAATTCGCTTTTTTAAGGCATTGTGTTGCATGTGTGAGTGAGTGTGTGTAGATATCACTTTTATGTTTATATAAAGTTTGGATAGTATATAAATAGATGCATACTGTAGCTGCTACAGCTGCCATGCCAGACACAATTCTTAATTAAGGGGGGAATAATGTCAAAATGCTAACTTTCACCTTTTTTTTAACAACTATTTTAAATGGTGTGTCTGCTCATATAGAAGTCATATTCCAAGTTTCAGAACATTTGAAGATTCTATGATGCAGTTACGACAGCTTTTGCACTCACTATTTTCATTAGAAACCCAGCAAGTGTGAAGAAGAATCGTGTCGCATTAGATTAGACCACATATTTCCACAAATTTCTCCCTCATTTCTCACCCAAACTCCATAATTTATATCACCAGAATGCTTATTGTGTGCCTTTTAACCTAAATTATTTTATTTTCACTGTTATGAGAATGTGTTGGGTATACACCAGCATATCTGCATGTGGTTTGTATGGGATCCCCCCCCCCCCCCCCCCCCCTCCCCTGTGGTGCATTATCATACTTATTCAAATAGTTTAGGTGAAACTACTACATGTACTCTTACCAATAAACCACCTAGCAGCCACTTAGCATTATTAATGGTTTTTATTTGTGGACTGGATTTCCTGGCTGTGACTTTGGCATAAAAAATATATAATTATGACAAAAGTTAAATACATCATTAAATATCTTATCTTCTAAGCTACATTTTGGTACAAAAATTATGTTGATAGAGGGTAGTGGGTGGAAAATATGATTGGTATTGTCGAGGTGTATTTTTTTACATTATTCCCCCCTTAAGTCTCAAGTGCAATCATCATCAAATGTCGTCATTACCAACTCTCAGCAACAGTTTGGTCTGTAGCTATATATGCAGTGTTCTATCTAGAAAAAAGTGTTGGTGGGGGAAGCTTGTTACTGTAACCCAAGCTTCCCCAACCCCCAAACAATTTATAATTTAGAGTCAGCGTGAAGAAAAATTATTGTAGGGTACACAAAATCATACCTATAGTTATTATATTCTTGAGAAAGTGTATAAATGAGAGGATGGTCAATGAGTTCACAAATTAATTTTACGTGTTTTAACAGACTTGTAATGATTAATTATATCTTCTAAAATGTCATGAGACAAAGTATCAGGACCTTCAATGCAGATGCGCATAGTGTTTTCGAGAGTGTCCTCACCCATTCGGTTTCGAAGCCTCGTCTTGATGAATTTCATACTACTGAAACTACGTTCAACAGTTGCTGTTGTAACTGGTAGAACAGAAATAATTCCAGCTAGCCTAGACAAATTGGGGAAAGCATCTGCAATGTAACCATGGCTAATCAGCTTGGACAGGACTTGATGTAGCTATAGAACTACTCCTGTACTGCATAAATATGAGCCACCTGAATAATTTCCATTCAGAAAGTGTATCTTCAGCTTCAATGTCAGGCTGTGAAATACATTCCTCTCCATCATATTGTACTTTCTGCACAGCTCCATAGAAATTTGTCAGTTCCAAAACTTTATCCACGCCATAATTGGGAAGTTTGTCTTCAGTGTCAGGAAGATGTTGTGGATCAAACACAGACATTGCAGAGATGAGATCAGTTGACCCCATTCTGACATTGATGTGATCAACTACACTCTGTATGTATGGACACTCTGTATGTATGGATGGTAAATTCTCTGTAAAAACTTGGCCTTCATCTTCTTCACTTACAACAATATTTTTCTTTCCAAGCTGTGCAGGATCAGAAAAACCTTCCATATGATCTTTGAACCACGTGCTGGTGTTTGGATGTTCTTTCAGTTCCTGTAGCCTTTTTTTTTGTATTACTCACCATCGTTGGCACACTAGCAAGATCAATTTGTTTGCCTTGCAAACTACCCTGAAGTTTGGCACGATGTGCATGACATCTGACAGCATGTAAATGCTAGCTACAGTCTTGTATTTTGTTAACAGAACTGATATTCCATGTGCTTCAGCATCCCCTATATTATCATAGATTTCTTCAAATGTACCAACTAAAGCTGCTAAACTTCTACACACTGCTCGTATTGCCCTTTCGCGAGCAAGCCATCTGGTGTCACTAGGTTTCTGCATTTTTATTTCTGGACAATCAAGTTGAGCTTGAATTTCAACCAGCTTTTCCGCCTTCTTTGGAACGATTTCCAGATGGTCAACAGTGTACCAAATACCCTTTTCACTTCCTGGTGTTCATTAGCTGCATTAATGGAAGCGAGCTGTAGCTTATGACATCGGCAATGAATATAGAGAGCAGAAGGTGCCAACATCCTCAATTGTTTTTGCACACCAGTTTTATGGCCTGACATAGTGCTGGCACCATCAAAGCCAAGTCCACGCAACTTCTCACAGCTGATACCATGGGAGTTAAGAAAATCAGAAAGATATTTAGAAATGGCTTTAGCATTTGTTTCTTTAACATGGATGATTCCAAGGAAATGTTCAACTACCTTATTTTCGTGAAGCCATCGAGCACAAACAGACAATTCTTCCTGTGATGCAGAGTCTGTAGACTCGTCTGCCATCAATGAGTAATATGCACTAGATTTCAAGAGTTTTTCCTTGATAATCTGACTAATACTTGAGAGAAGCTCAACTATTGTCGTGTAAGACTCATATGTAGCACTTTGCGGGCATGTATTGCGGTGCATTTGCAACTTAACATTCCCATTATCAATTTGCAATGTTAGAAGAGAGTTGAAGGTAGTAGTATGTGGAATATGGAATTTAACTAGGAAATACAGAGATCGAAGAAGTGTTTTCATTAATTCACGGTTTTCTTTCTTCTCTTCCTCACTAGCTGCCACTATTTGTTCAACTACAGTCCCTTGTTCAGAGAGAGAGAGAGAAATAGCCATCGCTGCAACATGCCAGTCTGATTTGTCATGTTAGATAAAAGAGATGTTGCCTTTAACCCAGTTGCTGACAGACCTGCTCACCCATGCCCCTCTGGATTGCACTGGTACCTTCCCATGTACCTTACAAACTGAACACAGCATGCCCTTACTCTTCGGATCATACTCTATCCAAGGATAGTTCACCTTCCACTTAGGGTCATACCTCAAATTATCCTTATACGACTTCATTTTTCCTTTCTTTCCAGGTGGTTGTTGAGGTGACTCTTCACTAGCTCTCTTTCTAGTAACAAACTTATCCATGTTTAGCTTGCTGGCAGCAGAACAGCTGGAATACTACTGCAAGTGCTTACTGGGTGTGGTAGTGAATCAGGACTGAGGCCAGTGAGGTGTTGATGACCTTTCATAAGGATGGGGTCACAGAGTGACCACTATCACCTTATGTAATGGCCTGCATGCTATAGGCAGGCTGCTTGCTATATAGCGCAGACCTACAATGTGAAGGCAAGCAAATATTGCTATGCCAACGATACTGCTATGCCTATCCCTGGGCAGTTGTGAAATGTTGATGTCCAAATATCCTTGAAAGATGGGACACACACTAAGTGATGTGATCAGGCAGTACTGTGAGCTCACTTCGCTCGCCAAATGATACTAATTTCCTCTAAAATATTTTGGGGGGGAAGCTGGAACTTTTGGGGGGGAAGTTTCCCCCCCCCCCCCAGTAGATAGACCCTGCTATGGAGTCACACACCACCAAAGCATCGTTACCCTTGAGGGCAAGGACCATCCCTTCCTTGAATTCATTCTAGTCTGAATAAGTAGCTAGAATCCGAAGGATCAAGTCGCATGTTGATGATGATGGCAACTGAGGATTATGCACGAAAACTAGTGTAGGGGAATGGCTAAATCCAAGGGGAGGAATGCAATCAGCTTCTGGAAAAAAGGCAAACAAATCCTCCAGCAAACATCCAATGTCATCATCTACATAAACAAAATATATATATTATAATTACAAGTCCAAGAATATTGGTATATAGCTGAGAACAAAGGCTTGTAAGAAGCTATGTAGTTCAAGTGCATTTTAGCCAAGAAAAAAACACTTTTATAAACATTTCAGAACTCACTAACACATTCATCCAGAAAATCAGCAAAATAAATATGTTTGCTCTTCTGCAGGTCGATAGTAACTTCCTTTTACTGAGTACTTAACACATAGAATATTTTTGATCATATCTATAAGAGAAAAAATATGCACATACACATCACATAACTCGTCAACCCACCAAAACAGCATTGACAAACCTGGTGTTAGAGCACAGTAACTCGACACGAAAAATTGCTCATAAAGGTCTGGAGTAACCTTTACCATGTCCAGGAACCCAGTTAGTCCTTCCCGAAATTGGTCCATTTCTGCTTTCACTTTACCCATCAAGTGGTATATAGTCAAGTAAAGCTCCTACAATTCAGAACGAAGATCCCGAGTGAAAAAGGAAATAGCATTACGAAATCCTGTAGAAGTGATAAGGTCAAGAGCTTCATGTCAAACACCATTTGAAGCTCTTCATCACTTTCTGCTGCATTAATCTATAAAATTGATTCAAGTTGAACAAACAATTGGCTTCCCACAAACATTGACATATACCTTTCCCACCACAAATCGAAGGAGCATCCCAGGAATTTCTTCTGGTTCCACAAGAATAGAATGGTAACTTCCACTCACGAAATATTTGAATACTCCGTTCGACATAAATGGATAGCCAGCCATTGCCTCCATGAATAATAGACAAAACAAGGAACTGTCCCATGAAGAAGAGCTCTTGCTTCTAGAGCAAAGACAAAAGATAGTCACAGTTGCATGCCACAATGTGTCCAGTATAACAACCAATTAAGTACTATTTTTAGTCGTTCAGAATGCACGACTTATTGGTAATGGCCATAATAACGGAACTATTATTGTTATCATAATCACGTAACTTTTATTGTCATCATAATCGTGGAACTATTATTGTCATCATAATCACAAAGCCTGGTCACAACTAGTGCCTATGACTAGTTGTCTTACCAAAAAAACAGCTTGTAACACTTGTTGATCAGTAGCAAATTACACTAGCATCTTCCCCCCCAAAACAAAAAAACAACAACAACACACCATTATGCAATTTTTAGGTTATCAATCATGCAGACAGCACTAGCACTGTATTGGCTTATTCATTTTTAGATTCAAAGTTTGTGACAGCCTTACTTTAGAAAGGCAATGCCATAAACTGACCAGTTACAACTGACAATATATTTATCAAAAGTACATGCAGTGAATAGTGACCCTCAAGTTTGCAAAGTCAGAGTACACCATTCAAAATGTATCAAATGGTGTTGCTAAGTGCTGAAATATACGAAGCAAAATTACCAGCGTGCACTGCTGTAATATTGTTATCCATAAATCTTGGGGTTTGATCATCCCCTCTGATATGCTCTAGACACTGCTTGTGCTAACACGTCTGAAAAACTCCCTTTTGGGTCAACCTTGATCAACTGCTCCTTCTCCAACAAAAGTAACCTATAATGTTCAATTAGCGATTAAAATTTCAAATGAGAGCTCTGATAGAAAAAAGTACAGGCAACACTTGAGTAAATTTTCTCATTTTACTGGCAGTGAAACTCAATAATGCATATTATATTCCATGGTCATGCACGCAAGGCCAAACACAAGTACATGTACCTTTACTGTCTTAGTAAGAATAAATTTCTTCTTCTTCAATTCTCTCAAGGTATCCTTAAGAAGGAATTCCCTTCGCATATCCACGTGAAGTGTAGACACAACAATATTGCTTCTCAACCTCTTTATAGTAGTGGCTAAAGGATTGTCCCTGGCCAAAAAATATTGACAACTCAAGATTTTTTTTAGAAAACAAAGGTGAGAATAAATACATTAAGGGGGGAAGAGGGCTGAAAACACATATTTTTTCAAAAAAATATTTTGGGCCCAAAAGGGTTCATAATATGTCTGGAGTTTGAGTTTCAAAGCAAGTGAATACTTGCATCAGAAGATATAGCCATTTTTATACAGTGCATTATTATTCCATTTCATTTCATTTCACTTCACATTGGAAGAGGTTCTCTCCCAGTCTTACCTGGCTACAATCGGGCGGTCGGCGATGATCGCCTACTCAAAATACAGTTTTTATTTATCAAAATGTTGCCAATTTCATGGAGACCCTTACCAGTCGTTTGCGCAATGAATTGGCCAGGCGGGGGGGGTAGTGCGCAACCTCTAAGCCGAGCACGTTTTTTTTAGGTCACGTGTTTTTTAGTCAGTTCGCCAGAATCACTTGAAACTTTCACACTGTTGAGTTATGGGGAAGAGAACAGAGAAGCATTTTAAACAGAAAGGCCAAGGATTCAAGAAAGAGTGACGACAAGAAGAAGAAAGCCCTACAGGCGGCTGTTGTTGAGCCTGTCACAGTAGCCGCGCCAGGCAAGTTTTAATGTTTATCTCCGTACTAAAAAGTTACTAGCTGTTTCCTTCCTTTGTTAGTGAGTCTCTTGGATCCTGTAGGTGGGGTAGCGCCTTCTGTGAACCTTCACTTACCTTGCAATCAATTGCAAATGTCTGAAAAGAGGCCAGTTCCATCTGTGACTATGACCAGTGACTATGACCAGGAAGAAGTTGGCTCTCATGGATCGTTCAGCTGCTTCTGCGGCTGTTGCTACTGGATCTACTGGCTACTGGATCTACTGGCTCTACCTCTTTGGACTCGGGTGGTGTTGGAGAACTAGGTAAGGGTAATCGTATAATAAACTTAGATAAGCTTAGAGAGGTCATAGAAAGGTGTAATAAGTGTATTCAATGTGGTAACTGAGCTCCCTTGCAACTGAAGCCCGTAGGGCAGGCATGGTGTCTCATTTTTACTTTTTGTTCAAATTGTAGTAACACTCAAGACATCTCAAACCCTGTATCTGTAGAAGCATTCTTTGAACATCCAGTCAGTACTGGGTGCTCGCATTGCTGGAATTAGTCATTCTGGTCTGGAAGATATCACTGCAGTCATGGATATGTTGCCCCCTCTTGGTTCCACTTGTTTTTTTAAATATACTAGGTCAATAGGGAGTGACGCAAATGCAGTAACAGAGTATTATGTTGGATGCCGCTCATAGGTTACATGGAGTGATGCAAATGCAGTAACAGAGTATTATGTTGGATGCTTACATGATTTTTATAGGGTTAGTTATGAAGACATCATTGATGTTAGTATTACTGTTGACGGCACATGGCTTAGACAGGGCCACAAATCAAATTATGGCTTGGTTGCGGTGATGTCTTGGGACACTGGAGAAGTTTTAGATTATTATCTTATGTCTAAGTTCTGTCAAGCTTGTGTGCGAAGACCTGAAGATGAAACAGAAGCAAGTTACACAGAATGGTTTGAGGGTCACAAGGTAAATTGTGAAGCCAATTTTGAAGGCTCTTCGGGTTCTATGGAAGTTGTAGGAACACAAAAACTTTTTTAGCGTTCAGTGGAGAGACTGAAGCTTAGGTACACACACATTAATTAGTGATGGGTATACAAATGCACATAAACGGTTGTTGGAAGTCGAGCCTTACGGTCCTAGTGTCTTTGGGTGGTGCTAGGGGGGTGAGTCGTGTATCTATAGTTAAAATGCAAACCTACTATAGGGGAGCAATTAGAAATAATAAGATAAATTAATGTCCGAGGATCTTTTGTGCAAATGTTTAGGTGGTTATACACAACCAAAATGAGTTTAATTCTGTTGTGTGGAGTAGAGCGGGTAAGACAGAACATATGAGTGCAACAAGTGTCAGGCTTGCTGTCGAGAGGCAGCAGAGTTCAATGGAGGGCGGAGCGTTGTATGGTGGGGACCTGTAACATTTTTATTTTGTTTATGTGTCTTTTGCTTTCTATTGTCAAACAGAGATTACTGGAAGATACTTTTGTTTATGTGTCTTTTTGTCAAGCTTAGGAATTAGTGGAGGATGACTTTTGTTTGTGTTCTATTGTTTTTCAGGGATTACTGGAGGGTGTCGGAAGACATGTGTGGAGGGTGACGATGGATGGACCTGGGCATGGGAGCCCTGCAAATGATGACGTGTTTATGTTTGCTAATTCAATATTAGCAAAGCAATGTAACAAGTCTGGTCTTTAATTTATGTGTATGTATATATATATATTGTTGGTTTTCAGGTTGTAGTTAGGATGTAGGATACTGCTGTTGTTGAAAAAATAAAGGACTGAAAAGTCAATTGGTTGCTTTCAACATTTTGTTTGTACACTGGCAGCTGGGATGTGATTACAAACTGCTTGGACTTCAAGGCTCAATATCTCTGAAGTGATTTTTGAAAAACCGTTCAAATGATAACTTGAATATTTTTTATCCTTTCATAAAAATAAATATATCATTTGAAAGCAATTTTTATATTCTACAACTTGCGCGAGAGTTTTTGTTTGATAGCATTACTAAAAAAGACCTATAGATGAAAATGTAACGTGATGTCATAAAGCTATGTTCAGAAAATGAGACAAAAAAACTTTTTTTCAAAATTTCAAGACGCGCAGTTTAGTGCTCATTATGACTAATAGCCTCGCAAAGGTCGTTAGTGCAACGTGGTTTACTTAACAGCTTACGGTCCGCACTGGAAGAGCCTATAATGAGCTAGGAAAAAATTATGGCGAAACAAAATAACAAGAGACTTACCATTAGAAAGCACAGACTGCAATCTATAATTTGATATATAAATCGGGAAACTAGAGTGAATGCGAGCAAAGATATGGTACTTTATATGAGACTACACGATACGCAGCCTTCTTTCCCCCTTAAATATTACACTTTCAGAAAATGTCATTCTCACAATGCCTTCATCCATGTCCAGCTCCCATCTGATCAGTTCTGGTCGAGTTCTGTCTTCTGTGTAGTTGCTAATCATGAGTGCAGAACTGTTAGAAATAATGACTGCATTATTTCCCACCATATCCTCAATAAAGAAGCTCTGTTATAGATAAGTACATGTAGATTTATACATGTAGATTGAAAATTACATAGACTTCATATTGTTGTAAAAATTACTTTTTCCCCACTACAGCTTCTGCAGACGCAACACTTTCTATGCTCTGGATGATAGCAATCTCCACCATCTTGTTCTCTATCTCACTAGACTGTATGCAACATTCAATAAAATGTGGGTAGAAGTCTAACATCACTCAATCCTGACACATACCTCGTTCTTGCACTTCTTAATAGAGATCATTGGAAGATCAGGATCACTACTATCCTCAGAATGGTCTTGCATACAGGGAATAATTTGATTGGCATTGCATAGCAGTTTGCTATGCATAATCAGAGAGTACACATTTACTCCCTATATTTGTTTGACCAACTTTTTTTAAATGGCAGATGCTAAAAGTAATAAACAAAAAATGTTTTATAAATAAAATAAACCAAAAAGTGAATTGGATTGATCATCAAAAAGTGAATTGGATTGATCATCAAAAGGTATTTTTGGAGGAACCTTGACCTTTGAAATAAAATTTCATAAATAATGGATGTGGTAATGTCCTGTCTAAACACTTGTGGCAAATTCCGGTTTCCTTTTTTTTGACGAGTCAATCTCAATATCCCTTTTATCAGTAAAATCATTTTTTGTTGCTTGCTATAAAGCAGTTTTCGTTCTACATTTTTCATTGTACATCTTAGCAGATTTATGCAAAAAAATTATATGCCAAAAAAAAATTCTGATAAATAATTCATGCACTTATGATCTTTAGGAACAAAATAAAATAGAAAACAACCCTCCTCCCAAAAAGAAAGTTTTTCGAACACTTTTCCACTTGCATGTAAGTTATGACTTACAAATTACCTAAATGTTGGAGAATAAATGCTACCAGTACTTCCACTTGATCAGGCTAGAAATCTTGTAATAGAAGTCACACAACTTAGTGCACTCCAAGGTGATCTTAATTCCCGAGACATCAAAATTTTCAGTGGCTGATAGTTGTACACACTCTGCTGATAACACTGTGGCTAGCACACTTACTATAATAACTTGCTGTATAAACTTCATAGAACTATGAACACCTGCTGGCAACGAGCTCCTGGAACATCTCCCATACATGAACTGAATAACACCAAGAAAAAAACACGAGAACCTCGTTGTTGAATTGCAGAGCAAAATGCCTACACTGGCTGACTCAACCTCATTCATGGCAGTTATGAGGTAGCCCATTTCTAGGAGTAAGGCCCATGGAATATTGTTAGAAAGCTTTTGACCCTTAACTTTAGTCAGCCCAAATCTTAGGCTGCACCCTAGACTCATTCTAGCCCTAGCCCTTAGCTAGCTAGACCTAAGCCATAGAGAGCCCTGACCTGGCATGGAATAGCTCCTGGTGGTGTCAACGTGGATGGAATTTGATGACGGGGGAAACCACTAGCTGATTTAGGTTTTAATTAATAGGAACTAGCGATTGAATAACAGGAGAAAGTTCAAAGTTACTATACACAAGACTAAGCAGCCAAAAATGCACATGCAAAACATGCAGTTTTGCATCCAATAAACAATAAATGCACATACCCAGCATAAATAGCCCACAAATGAAAAGCTGAAAAACAGGTTTCCTCTTGACAATATACCTAGTAGTGTGGCAGTCCCACTCTTAACAATATATACCAGGGGCGGCTCGGGCAATTTTGAGGCAGTCAGGCCAGGAAGTGGGTGTGGCTTTTACGGTCATACTCAAGAAGAAGTACACTGTACATATATATATTTCTGAATATGAACACGTTTGTTGTTACATTTTACAGAAAAAAAGATAAAAGAAGTGGTCAAAATACACCAAATACTTGTAGTCTACGTTCACCTTTACTTACAAAGTCATTGGCAACATCACACAAATTAATTTTGTCCGTGAGGTCTTTGTGCACGTGTAACACCATCAAGTTGTTCAATCTTTCCTGTAGCATGGTGGAACGCAGATATGACTTGACTCGACGCATGGCACTAAATGAACGTTCGCTAGTACTACTATTTGTAGCTGGCATCACTAATATAAGCTTTGCCAAAATAGTAACTTCATTCATCAAATCCTTTTCTCCTTGTGAAATATTCTGTAGGTATGGTCTCATTGAGGTCATCCTTATATACTTTAAGCACACTCCTAAGTTCTTCCGAATAATCTTTCTTCAGGACTACTTTAACAAGAACAGTTTCCAAGCAAGAATAAATCTTATATCCAGGTTGATCAAACCTATCCTCTATTGCTTGCACCAAAAGATCCAGAGCTTCATAATATACCTGCCTGTAACTAATGTACTGGAGAGCATCTCCCCCACATTCCGAGTAGACGCTGGCAATGTGACGAGCTTCTCCACAGCAATTTTGTGACAGACGCTCTTCTCATGCTTACGAAATGCTACTGTCCCATCCTTCCAATTTGTAAAACCTCGACCAAGCTACACAGTGGTTAAAAATGCAAACAGTAATAATAATTATTATTATAGCTAAAACATAAAACAATAACGTACAAAGACACCATGAGAATCAGTGGTAGCTCCAGTTTTCACAGTGATATGCTTCTCTCTAATACCTCTGCAACAGAGATGGCAAACTACTGAGTCCTTAGCTTCACTGTAGTGCAGCCAGGACCAAGAACGAAACCAACTTGATTGACAAGCTCTCGAGATTCCGTTCGTGCCAAACGCTCTCTTAGGGAAAGAGAAAGGATCGGGCTGGTGAGGAGACCCTGGAAGATCTTCCACCGCGTCCGTTAACAGGGGCGGATCTAGGTTATTATGATAGGAGGGGGTTGTTTATAAGCTCTCCCCACAAAATACACCCAAAACCACACCCTTTAATTAAATGTCTTATTAGCACATCATTTTTTTTTACAATCACAGGTAAGTACAATTGTAAACATTTAATCAAACAAAGAAGCATTAAAGAGTCTTCTCGGATATGTCCTTACAAATTTTTGACAGATTTCTTCAGTTGTAACTCCTTCGCCATGGTGAATAGCAATCACTGACAAGTCGGATAAACGGTCGTCAGTCATTGTTGATCGTAAATGTTGATCGTAAACAGGTTTTGAGCCTTCTCAATAAGGAAAATGACCTCTCCGCTTCAGCACTTGTAATTGGTAAGGTACATGCAATTATAAGAAGCTGGTGGATGTTGGGAAATGAGTCCTTGTCGCAAGCACCAAGAACTAAAAGTAAATTGTCAGGAAATGTACCACCTTGGATCTCTTTGTTTTGCCAAAGTCGTTTCCATCTTTCTAGCTCATTACAGAGAGATTTAGGGAAAGGAAGATCGTGTTCCCAATGTAACAAACTTGCTAAGTTCAAATCAGCATTATTAACAGAAGGTATGAGGCAGAGAAGCCCTTGAATATACCTTTTATCGGATGTAAATCTTTCACTCATCTGACTAAGGAAAGAATCTAAGAGAGGAATAGCTATAGTTCTCTTATAGAACTCTTCAGGACTATCGCTAGGAGTATTACTCCTATTCCTTTGAAGACTAGTTTTCCTAGGAATACTAGCAGATGATCCCACACTGTCAGCAAGTTTAAGAATCTCTTCATACCATTTGCCGAAAATTGTACTGATGTTTGTTCTGGTGAATTTGATACTCTCAATGACAGTCCCTACCATTTTGTGAGCATCAACAATATCTTGGTCTCTCTTTTGCAACTTAGAAGCTAAAACTTTGACTTCATCAAGGACATTTTTCGTTGCAATGAAAACAGCTATGGTCTGAAAAGAACAAAGGGAAGATTTCAACCCTTGTGCTTTTACTTTTGTTTCTTTATCCCACTTCCAGTTCTCATCATCTTCAAGCAGAGCTGGATGATCATCTGGTGACAGAATGGCATCCAATAGAGTAACAAGGCACTCATATAGCTCATGAAAAACGTCGAAACATATGTGGCGTTCTACCCAGCGTGTTTTGCATAATCCAGGAAGTTTAGAATTGGATGATTCTGGCATGTATGCTTTAACTGTACGCTCAAAAAAGCGTTGCCGCTTAGGACTTTTGTTCAGAAACAAGAATGATTCATTTACACCAATAAGATTTCTCACTTCTTGAAGTCTACAAGAAGCAGCAATAGAAAGGTTCAGACAATGAGAGAAGCAATGTGTATAAATAGCTGAAGGAGAATTTTTTTTAATCTGTGCTTGGACTCCAGCTTTCTCAGAAGCCATTACTGCAGCTCCATCGTAAGCCTGGCCACAGATTTTAGATGGGTCTAAATTCACTGAGGGATGTGAAAGAGATTCCAAGATTTTTTTAGCTATAGTGGGAGCATTTGCTCTTTCAAGACTAACAAAATTGATTAGGCACTCCTTTATTTTTGGTGTTTGTGGTGCAGACAAGTCTACATAACGAAGGCACACAGAAAGGATCTCTTGATTTGCATGTGGGTCGGTGACCTCATCTGCTATGATAGTGAATGGAAGATTATTCACTTTCAAAGGGTCACACAATTTCTCTCTCACTTTGTTGGCATAGATGTGAATCAGCTGATTTTGAATGTTCTTGCTGGTGTATTTAGCATTTTTGCTAGCAAGATTAAGATGCTGTTGTAAAGTGCTATTTCCTTTAGCCAAGAGTTGCAACGTGGCTATAAAGTTTCCTCTGTTCATGGTTTCATCCGAAAAGTCAACTTTATCTTCTCCTCTGTGTCCTCTGAATGGTAAGCCTTGCTTAGCTAAAAACTGAACACAATTAACTATGTGACGCAGAATCTCTCTGTTTTCTTCTGCTTGTTCTTGTTTCACTTTTGTGAGATGTGAGTCAACTCTGGCATCCGGAGTGAAGTAGTTTGTTTTGAAACAATCAGCTCTTTCTGTAGCATGCTGATGCATGACAGTCCGCTCATGATGCAAAAGAATGCCATCCTTACCCAGTGCTTTCGTATATGGCTTCTGATAGGAGGATAGCACCAACACTCCGGGTATTGTACCTGCGCCGCCACCTCTTTGTCTGTTTGGAGGCTCTGGGAACAGAATACAATAAGAACAAATTCCTCCTTCAAGATTCCTACTATAGCAAAGCCAAGGAAATTGGTTGAGCCAGTGCATCTGAAACGAAACTGTCCAGGTTTTACCCTGCTTGGTGACTGGATGAGACTGAAGGGCTTCAGATGCTGATGGTCTGAAATGTGATGACAGATACTGGAACCGCTTTGAGTCAGGAATGCTACTAGCCAAGTGCCGTAGGTTATCCAATGAACCATGTGCATCTTTCACAACTATTCCTAAGTCTAGTGTATAACCAGATACCATGTTGTCATTACCTTCATCTTCTCTACACTTAACTATAGAGGTCTGATCAGGTTCAATGCATATCCTCTTGCTCACTGGTGATTCTTGAGTAAACTCGCCAGATCTGAAATTTGCCAGTTAATAATATTAAACCAAATAATCACATTATAATCTAGTTATTTACCTCTTTACCTCTTTAACAGGTTTTTTAATGTCTTTTGCTTGGAGTCTTTCAATCCACTATACTTAGCCATAGCTAGATAGCTTGCCAGAGGCCAGAGTTCAGCTCATGTGACCCAGAGAGCAAGAGTTCAGCTCATGTGACCAAGAGAGTAAAAGGTAACACATCTTTTGATGTATACACCTGTGGTTTTAGCTGCAACAAGGTTAATTAAGTGGCAGATCTGGATTTGCCATTTTGGTGCCTCATTTACCTCATTAAAAGAGGCTATAATGAGGAAATCATACTCTTTAACTGAATTTCATTAGTGTCCATTATTATTGTAGTATTCAAATGGAATTTTATTACTATTATCCTCATCATTAATATCGTAATATTGTCCAAAAGGGGGGGGGGGGGGGGGGGGGGGGGGGGGGGGTTGCAACCCCCTCAACCCCCCCCCCCCCCTAGATCCGCCCCTGGTTAAAGAGACGATTTCTGAGCTAACACGCGCTAAATATGCCATTTTGAACAGTTACCAATAGGTCGGCACGTGGGAAAATATAAACCACACCCATCACTTTTGCTGAAAAGTGGTACGCCATGGCCGTACTGGCCGTACTGCCCACGCCGCCCCTGTATACCTAGTAGTGTGGCAGCCCCACTCTTGACAATATATACCTCGCGTGTGGCAGCCCAATTTCTACATAGCCTATGAAACTTTAGCACACACAGTTACTTCTCCTGTTATCTCCATGGTTGACTACAAAGTAACATCAAGGATAAGATAATACAAAACGTAGCTACATGTTCTGTATGATCCAGGAGGAACACACAGGCTTAGCTAGATCATGACCACACTACTAAACTTCCTTAACCTTCAGAAGTGTTGGGATCACGAGAAAGTTCACCACCCATAGGAGAGCCTGGGTTGCAGAGGACTTCAATGGCTTCCTTCGCCTTACTGAGTTGGGACAGTGTAAGGTCGCTAATTCTCTCTCCGCCATTTTTCTACAGCAATAAAGTTTCTGCAGACAGATTTGCTTTGACAATTTTCAATAGATTTTCTGCCAATATACTATCTTGTGCATCGTGGACGATCCATTTTTTGTGAACGATTTTTTGTGAACGATTTTTTGTGAACGATTTTTTGTGAACGATTTTTTGTGAACGATTTTTTGTTGAACGATTTTTTGTGACGATTTTTTGTGACTTTTTCACTTCACATTTTGGTCGCATTCCGCAATGCCCCCTTAGCGGTGTGTGAAGTTTAGAGGGCGGGGGGGGGGGGGGGGAATTATCCCTAACAACGGTTACGCGCGGGTTTGCTTTTCTAGTGACTATATGCCTAGTTATGTGCAGAGGCTCAATTAGAGTATATACCCATCACTCCTGAGACTGTTAGTGATGTACTCGTATTTGTCGACATGCTCTTGGAAATGCTTTTGCATGTGCTTCACCCTTTGCATTGCATTGCTGAACAATGTGCAAGGTATGCTAGCAAGCATGTACTTACGTAAAGGTATTTTAGCCAACATCTTGTCTTGCTGGGTGGAATTGCAAGCTATGTTGGATGTGCTACAGGCGTATGTGTTAAGGTGGAAGATGAAATTTAATAGCAAGAAGAGCAAGGTCATGGTAGTAGGGAAGAAGGAAGCAGAAGTGCATTGGAGGATTGGTGAGGAGATATTATTGGAAGAGGTCAAAGAATTCAAGTACTTAGGAATATGGTTTGATAGGAAGCTAAGGGGTAATGTTCAGTTAGAGAAGAATTCAAGATGGCAAAGAAGGCAGAAGAGTGGGTTGGAAAGGTAATGTGGATGAGTAGAGTGAATGGGCAGGTGGAAGTAGACAGAGGAAGAATGGTGTGGGAGCTTCTAGCGAGACCCAGATGGAGCATGCAGCCGAAGTGTGGTGGACAGGAAGACGGAATGCTCGCAAGAAGTTGGAGTCAGCACAGATGAGAGTGGGTAGGAGACTGTTGGGGGCAAGTGATACAGTAGCAGGAGTGGCAATACGGGGAGATATGGGGTGGAGGAAGCTAGAGGAGAGGAGGGAAGAGATGAAGGTTTTGTTTGGCAAGAGATTAGAGGTATTGGAACAGAGCAGATTGGTAAAAGTTGTTGTAAATAAACTACGAGAGGATGGAGGAATTGGATGGTGGGAAGAATATGAGATCTTGAGGAGAAGGTACAACGAGGTTGGGTCAGTGGCAAATGGAAGGAGAAAGTGAAGGTGAAAATGAGAAGGACTGGGAGGAGGAAGTAGACGAGTAATAGTACGCTGAATCGGCAAAGAATGGTGCAGGGGTGTAGAGGTATGTGAGGTCCATGCATGGTCAGGAAGGTGTGCGGCTGCAATTTCGACTGAGGACTGCATCAGCTGGGTTGTTAGGGGATAAGAAGAGATGTGGGATAGTTAAGGATGAGAGGTGTATAATGTGTGATAGTGGAGCAGGGGAGGATGTGGAACATTTCTTGCTGACATGCGGGGGGAATTTAAGAGGGATCGGCTGGTACTGATGGATGAGGTACGCAGAATTGTAGGAGCAAGACAGTGGCTGGATGAATTAAGAAGAGTGAGTAAGGATGGAAAGGTGGCATTGCTTTTGGGGAAAGATGTGGAGGGAGTAAGTGATGCAGTGATGGAGGAGGTGGGTGAGTGTGTTATGTAAGGTAGGGAATTGGTGGCAGAGGAGAAAGGAACTGTTGTATGGTGAGCTGAGGAATGATCTTTGGTCCCCTCCCGTCGCCTCCTCCTTGAGCAGCGGGACACTCGTAGCGGATAATTTTATTAATTAAGTACTGTAGACTTCTTTTTTTAAATATAGATTGTTATCAGGTTAGTTACTAAATAGTTCCACACTGTGTTGTAATATATATGTGATGGCTTAACAGGCAACATTAAATCATAATAATAAAAAATCAGGTTGACCTAGGAGGACTCTTGTTTTTAAGCTCTGCCTATGGATGGGCATTTGGAAGCTAAGTAGGAAATATGAATAATACCTACTCTGCACTGCTAGTTAATGTGCACTATTTACAGCAAGTTGAATATTACCCGGTGGCCATGACTAGATGGTGGTTGGCCTACAGGGGTGAAGTGACTACAGGGGTAAAGTGACTGCAAAGCCAAATAAATGTCTTGCTTTTCGTTGCAGAGCTTGGTTTTTCCTGTAAGACTGGTGAGGTGAAGCTGGTTGGTGGAGCAAACGAATACCAAGGACGCGTGGAGGTGTGTCTTGATAACAGGACCACCACAGTGTGTGACGACATACATTGGGACTTGAAAGAAGCTGTCGTTGTGTGCCGCCAGCTCAATTTCACTGACACCAGCGGATGTAAGTGAACAAATTCTGTGAAAACATTCTGTCAAGGACATGGTGCTATGAACGCTTTCTTCTGTTATCATGTGACATTTTGCTTGTTTATTTTTTGTGTGCTTGTGTGCCTGTGTGTTTGTGTGCCTGTGTGCATGTGTTGTTGTTTTTGTTTGTGTGTATCGTATGCGTGAATTGGTGTGCATGTGCCTATGTTTGTGTACGGCTGGTCTATAATACGTAGCTCCTGTTGCTCTACGCGGAAGCTTTTTTGGTCCTGGAATCGGGGATATCAATCTCAGAGGACTGGAGTGCAACGGGACAGAAAAACAACTCACCTCTTGCTCTATAGACACTGAATCTACGGCCTATTGTGGTCATTACAACGATGCTGGTGTCTTATGCCCACGTAAGTGTAGTCAAGTATGTATGTAGTGAGTGCCTTCCATGCTGCTTGTTGTTGCTTGTTGCTGTTGTTGCTGTGGTTGTGGTTGTTTGCCACTAGGAGTAGACTGGGTAATGTAGCAAGTGCCTAGCATTTAGTTAGTGTCATATGTGAGGGATGACAAAGATAGTGTTGAAGATTCACTCACAGACTTGGAACTTGAAGTCGATGATTTTATAAAATTTTGGTAACATTTTAGTGAATGTTATAGTATATGTACAGTATGTATATGGCAGCATATTTATCAAGTATAAAGATCAACATAGCTAAAGCAGAAGCAATGGTAGACATTACTCTAGCTGTGCAATATCGCGTTGATTGCATGGGTGGTATATTAAGGGGGGTGGCATTTAGAATCACCAACATGATGCAAGTGCCCACCTACCTCTGATTTTTGAGTTAAGGAGTCGGTTGGTTAGTTACCCACTGGTGCAATGTACTTGACTTCAAAGGTAATAGTGCGTCTATCCTTGACTGACGAGCTCGTTATGTAGTCCCTGTTGTAGTTCTATAGCTACCACCCCTGGCATGAAACAGTCAAGTGTGTCAATATATACGTATATGTATATTAAAATATGTACAGCATATACAATACATACAGTATGTATAGTATGCTCAGTATGTACAGTATGCTCAGTTGGTACAAAATATTCAGTATGTACAAAAATATGTACAGTATGTACAATATGTACAGCATGCTTAGTATGTACAGTGTGTGTATGGATGGATGTGTCAGTGGCGGCGTCGACGGTCCGGCCACTCCGGTTTTGGCTGGACCACTTTTTTTAAAGATTGCAAATGGGTGTGGTCAACATGCTGCGTCTTGCGCGATGGAGACCCTTACCCAATTGACTAGCCTGTGTACGGTCTGGCTGTGGCATGGCTTCGATGTAGCGTCTGAAGTGTTCGATAACCTTCCCGAAGTTCCCCGTCAACCGTCCGAATCCTTTGCCTTTCCTAAGAGAGCTTTCGGGAAAAAGAAGGTAGTGGATAGATCTTGCTGGTTCCGTACCTGGTCGTGGCTACATTTATAGTGAAGCCAGAGATTCTCTGCACTGCCAGCTCTGCTGCAAAGCTGTTAAGGCTAAGCATATAACAGTGAAGCCAGGAGCTACCGATGCTGCTTTTGTAAGTTTAGCGACTTCCTCGTAGATCTTTTAACTTAACTTTTAAAGTTTATAGTATTCTTCACTTATTTAGAATGCTTTATATTGTAGTTATCTCGGGGATTTACGAATTGGAAAGATGCCACACTAGGTATCTGACAGCATGAGAAAAGTCAGTGCTACAAGATAGCAGTTGAGAAGCTATTAATTATAATGCCAACAACTACACAAGAGATCTAGTACTTTGGACCAAGACAGAGCAAAAAATCGGCACTGCCTTCTAAAGGTTCTGAGTAGTCTAAAGTTTTTGGCAAGGCAGGGATACGTGGTCATGACAATCGTGGTGATGGAAATCTGTTTCAACTGATGAAGCTCATGAGTGAAGAGGACTCCAAGGTAATTGGGATCATGTAAAGAGTAAACTCGGGAGGTCAAAAAATCCATGTGCGTCAATTGTTTTCACGGTACATATTTTAAAACGCACTTTTCCCTGCTTATCTTAAATGCGTGCACCATGTAGAGCGAGTCCTTTGATTTTGATGGAGCATTCAGAAGGCATCAAGAAAGGATACCCGGAGTAACAAATAACCCTGGACAGAACAATATTCATTAGCAGCAATACACAACCAAAAATTCACACGACTTCATATTAACTCAACTTCATAAAACAACAAATGCAGCATCAACTTTGAGACCAAATACAACAACAAAACAAAACAAAACATCAGAGGGCAAACTTATACTGGGTACTGTGTTTTGATTGCATGTAGGATGCTGCCAAAAGCCTCGGCAGTTGTGCGGGCATTCCTCTCCCTCCACATAAATTCATCAAGGTATGGAGGAAGTTGATGAACCGCCTTCATCCTTTTAAACTTTATCTTCGCCTGCATTATTGATCAAATTATCTATATACTGTGTATATCTTGTGGTATAACTTACTCTATTCCAGTAGGATTCAACATTTTGATTATCGGACAGCTACAAAGGGCTGTTGAACAAACCTCCCGCAACCACTGATACACATTAATCGTAGTTGGTCGACTGCACCCTGCTTCACTTGCAGCAGCCAGTAACCTGGTACTCTCTGTCTCACCAATATATTAAAAGAAGCCATGTCTGCAAACTCAGCATTGACTTTGAGAAGAAGCTCCCTTCAATAAGATATATTATTATTATCTCGATTATTATATCTAAATATCGACATAGACATATATACAAACCATGACGAATCGACTTTACAGTTTTACACGCAGGACACCCCCATGTGAACCCATCTTTCAGGCTGGACTTCTTACGGCTAACCATAGTTTCATTGCAACTGTACACCATGTACATGTAACAACATCAAACATTTCAGACAAAATGTCATACTTCAAAGAAGTGTCACCTGATGAGAAGGAATTAACTAGTGAAGTAATGCTTTCGGCTAAACTTCTACTGCTACGAATAGTACCAGTGAACTGTCATTTTGTGCAATGCGTCGTGTGAAGTCCTATTTGCGTTCAACAATGTCGCAGGAGAGATTGAACAATTTAATGACATTGCATGTCCACAAAGAACTTATGGACAAAATTGTTCTAAACGAAGTTGCCAATGGATTTGTCATTAAAAGTGAACGCAGACAACATGTATTTGGTACATTTATTTAATGAATCTCTATTAACTGTGCAATTTAAATTTAATTTAAATGTGAAAATGAAAAATCGGTTACGTTTTGACCACACCCAACCACACCCACATCCTGGCCTGACCACCTCAAAATTGGCGGAGCCACCCCTGTGTGTATGTACATCACAGCATATTCATCAATAGTGACTCTATTTAAAACTTCTTGGAAACTGATGGAAGTCATCTGACCAGTTGGCCAGATTTGCACAGCTGTAGTTCATTCTCTAGGAAATCTTACTTCAAGTGCATACTAGGACCAGCTTTACAAGCTGAGCATATACCATCAGCTAGCAGGTGGTGCAGTGTACTTGTCTGCCCCAGGCAGGCTCTCATTTGCTCTGCCATTGGGGCTCACTCAGCTAGCAGGTGGCAATGTACTTGTCTGCCCCAGGCAGGCTCTCATTTGCTCTGTCATCGGGGCTCACTCAGCTAGCAGGTGGTGCAGTGTACTTGTCTGCCCCAGGCAGGCTCTCATTTGCTCTGCCATCAGGGCTCGCTCAGCTAGCAGGTGGCAGTGTACTTGTCTGCCCCAGGCAGGCTCTCATTTTCTCTGCCATCGGGGCTCGCTCCGCTAGCAGGTGGTACAGTGTACTTGTCTGCCCCAGGAAGGCTCTCATTTGCTCTGCCATCGTGATCACTCAGCTAGCAGGTGGCAGTGTACTTGTCTGCCCCAGGCAGGCTCTCATTTGCTCTGCCATTGGGCTCACTTAGCAGTAGGTGAGTGGGAAATGGGACAAAAGCCAAAGAAAAGTGTTTTGAAACCAAAAGGGCTAGAAACACTGTTTTATAGTTTTTTCAGGTGTTGCAGTGTATTTTGTATTTCCCCCCGTGGGGGGGGGGGGAGGGGGGGGGCAGAGGTTGCAGGCAACTCATGTTGATTACGATCCCATATATTACAAATTAGAACCAAATCCCACTTGTGAAAACTGGAAAGTCCGCTTGTTTGGAATTTCAACGCCACCCAACGAAGGCAGAGTGGAGGTGTGCTATAATGGTGTCTGGGGCACAGTCTGCGATGACGGCTGGGGTGAGTCTGAAGCCAAGGTCATGTGCAGAGAGCTGGGCTTCTCGTCTGAAGGTTCGTCTTGACCAAGAACTGCATTTAGAAGAATCTAACATTTTCCTCGCTGTTGATTACTCTAGGTGCTATTCCTCTTCGCTTTGCCAGCTTTGGGTCTGGGGATGGCTTGATATTTCTCTCTACTATCCTGTGCACCGGTTATGAATCGCATATATCAGATTGTCCTTCTACTGTAATTGGACAACAATTTTGTCGGCATGACCGGGACTCCGGACTTATCTGCATGGGTATGTTCTGATTCACACTGCAATATAAGTGAGATTACGGGGACCAGAACAGAGGTGACTCTTTGTCGTTTGTTGTAGCTCCTAACTACATCTGTCCCGATGGAGAAATGAGGCTAGTTGGCGGTAACAAATCGAGTGAAGGACGTCTTGAGGTTTGCTATAACAATCACTGGGGGACTGTGTGCTATAACAAATTTGATTCAAAAGACGCTGCTTTTGTGTGCCGAAAGCTTGGATTCCCTGCAGAAGGTTTGCTGCATGTTTGCTAATACTTTTCAGTTGACTTGCCATCTTTAAAGTTCCAGGGTACTACTTCTTTTATTTTTATTAACGTTTTTCTCTCCAGCTTCTTGGGACCCACCACCACCACCACCACCACCACCACCATCACCACCACCACCACCACCATGCAATACAAATAATCATGCTGACATATCTTAACTACTACTACTACCTACTATTTACTACTATTACTACTACTATATACTAATACTATATACTACTACCACCACCACCACCATGCAATACAAATATGCTGACATATCTTAACTACTACTACTACCTACTATTTACTACTATTACTACTACTATATACTAATACTATATACTACTACCACCACCACCACCATGCAATACAAATATGCTGACATATCTTAACTACTACTACTACCTACTATTTACTACTATTACTACTACTATATACTAATACTATATACTACCACCACCACCACCACCACCACCATGCAATACTGACATCTTAACTACTACTACTACCTACTATTTACTACTATTACTACTACTATATACTAATAACTAATAACTACATACTACTACTATATACTATTACTATACTATATACTACTACTATATACTACTACTATATACTACTACTATACTATATACTACTACTATACTATATACTACTACATACTATACTATATACTACATGTACTACTATACTATATACTACTACTATATACTACTACTATACTATATACTACTACTATACTATATACTACTACTATATACTACTACTACTTCTACACTACTAGTAATCATAATTTATCGTCATACCAACAAACATGCACACACACACACGCACAGACCTCATCTCACATGGTGATAAAGTGTGGCTCACCTAGCAAGAGATTGATTGTGTAGAGTAACACTTTAACACTTCTCCATCGCAATTAGCAACTTCTTTATAATCTAATGTCCACTTCTCTTCTCTCAGGGGCTATTGCTCTCCATCAAGCCTTCTTTGGTATTGGAGTGGGTCTCATCCTCTTCGAGGATGTGGAGTGTGTGGGTAACGAGACGTCTATCATCAACTGTTCCCACAGTGGTATTGGGATTAGCAACTGCCGCCATAACAAAGATGTCAGCATCTTATGTCAAAGTACGTAATGGAAGTAAGATGGGAAGGGTGGGGATTGATAGGAGTTTGGGGAATAGGATAAGCAGCCAGGAGTACTCTGTTTTGATCTTTCATTTCTACAAATATGTACATTATACCTCCCCTCCTTCCCTTGTTTCCCCTCCTCCCCCTTTCCCCCTCCTCCCCCTCCTCTCCCCTCGTACTCTTCCCTATTCTCCCCCTCCCCCCTCCTCCCCCTTTCCCCTCCTCTCCCCTCTTCCCCCCTCCTCCCCCTTCCCCCCTCCTCTTTCCTCTTCTCCCTCCTCTCCCCTCCTACACTTGTCTCCTCTCCCCTCCCCTTCCTCCACCTCTTCTCCCCTCCCCTCCTCTCCCCCCTCCTCACCCTTCACCCTTGCCAGCTTCCGATTCTGTCTGTAAAAATGGGGACATTCGTCTTGTGAATGGCACTGGTTCTTACTCCGGTAGAGTGGAGGTGTGCTTCAACAACCGCTGGGGGACTATCTGTGATGACAACTGGGACTCAGAAGATGCTGAGGTTGTATGCAACCAACTAAATTGCCCTGGAGGCAAGTAATGTAATTAAGCTAAATTACCCCCGGGTGGTGGTGGGGCAGTATAATGATGTATATGCAGCTAGCCAAATTACCCTGGGGTAATTAAGCTAAATTACCCCGAGGGTAATGTATATTAAATGCCATCCCTACTTACTCATGGGGTGATTTAGATGGAGGTAGTTATAAGTAATGGTCCGACAAAATTCTTCAAGGAACATAACAGACTTCAGGGCAATCGAGGAAATCTGTGGCTGATCAGGCGATCTATGTAATATTACTATTCCCTCCTCTCTCCCACTTTTCTGCAGAGGCTGTGGCATTATCCAATGCCTACTTTGGGAGAGGTACTGGACCCATCTTCCTGAATGACTTAAGATGCTCAAAACTTTGCCACAGCAAGGTCATAGAGTGCTTTGACTCTCTGGATCAAGTAGGAATCAACAACTGCGAACATTCAGAAGATGCTGCAGTCATTTGCTCTGGTTGGTTTCCATTTCAAGTAGTTTCTTCCCTCCCTCCCTTTGCAGATATTGACAGTAGTATCTTGTGAACATTCCAGGTGACAACACTACCTGTGATGATGGAACACCCAATGGAGGTATAAGACTCACAGGAAGCATATCATCTGAACTTCATCCATCCTTCCCCACCTCCAACTCACCTCCTCCTTCTCCTTCCCCACCTCCAACTCACCTCCATCTCTTCTCCCCCTCCCCCCGTCTCCTTTCTCCTCCTTACTCCGCTTTGCCCTCCACCTCCCCTTCCTCACTCCCCTTCCTCACCTCCTCCCCCATCCAGCCAACCCATGCATTTCTGGCACTGTACAATTGGTGGGAGGACTAGCTAGCAACTCCAGTCGTAGTGGACAGGTGGAAGTTTGCAACAATGGCTCCTGGGCACCAGTCTGTGCTGACTCCTTCAAAAAAGCTGATGCAGACATGATCTGTTTGAGTTTGGGACTAGTAAATGACAGCAAATTGGCTGTTCCTGCTCTCGGACAACTGTTCAACACGCCAGAAGACTCAAACAGAGAGAACTACTTTGCATTATCTGGCGCATGTTCAGCTGGAAGCTGCAATTTCACATCCAATGCCACTCAGTGCACAAGTGGACTGGCGGGGGCATTCTGTCCTTTGGCGAAGACTTCATCTCTCACCGGAGCTCCTACCACATGTGAGACAGGAAGTCTGCAACTGATGGGGGGCTCCAGTCCCTCCGAGGGAAGAGTTGAAGTGTGCATCAATGACGAGTGGGGGACCTTGTGTGACGACTCCTTTGATGTCAATGTAGCTGCAGTTGTCTGCAAGCAGCTCAACTTTTCAAGCAGAAGTAAGCACAGATGAGACAGCGTCTGTTTATATCATGTTGTTGTGTCCAAGAATCCCATGCATAACATTCAAAATTTCCTTTTGTCTGTGAAGTTCCAGAAGCTGTTCATGGGAAAGACTCTTCAGTTGAATTTGGGGAAGGTTCAGGAGCCATTTGGCTAGACAATGTCAAGTGCACTGGCATGGAGGACAACATCTTCAGCTGCTCACAACTGCCGCTGTTCCAAGACAATAACTGCCAGCACCATGAAGATAGTGGTGTCCGCTGCCGAGGTAATAAAAAAAGCTACTCAGAGAACACGCTGTAGACAGCAATTGATTGCCATCTCTTGTGAGGGTATTAATTTGTTCTTCATGCCATTTCTTGCAAGCAGAGTCCACGACCACCAAAATGCCCCCTGAGACCAAGGAGCCCCCCACTAAAGAGCCAACCAAGGAACCCGGAGGGGACATAGGAAAGCAGACGAAGGGAAATAGTAGCGCTGGGATCATTGTTCCCCTGGTGGTGGTGATAGTAGTTCTGTTCATCATAGTCCTCGCCATCGTTGGTGCCATAATCATAATCTTTGTAGTCAAGAACAAAAAGTGAGTGCAAAGTACATGCAGCAACACATTGTGCACCACTTCATATTGCACTGAGTAGGTTAACAAAGTTATGCACTGGACCAACACCACACTGGGTTGAGGCAGGTTGAAGTAAGTTGACAATAGCTCAATGCAATGGACCAACACCACACTGGGTTGAGGCAGGTTGAAATAGACAATAGCTCTATGCACTGGACCAACACCACACTGGGTTGAGGCAGGTTGAAGTAAGTTGACAATAGCTCTATGCACTGGACCAACACCACACTGGGTTGAGGCATGTTGAAATAGACAATAGCTCTATGGGTGAATGGGTGAACGAGCTACTTGAACATTGAGTCCCTCCATCCTTCTGATTGAAGTTCATCAGCATGTTGGTAGTCCTGTAATACCATTAAAGTGCGGGGACTCACTCACTAGCCATCTCTGATCAGGCAGGGTGCATGTAGCCATGTCAAAAATGAGATGCAAAGCTGCGGAGTAGGGTAGCAACGACCATCCATTTGCAGGCCTGGTGGAGCTATGCATCAATGATCAGTAGTTTTCTCCTAGAGCTCTAGGCTTTGCTTCATTGGTGAATGTAAATGTGGAATCACCAGTGCCACCCATCTGATGAGAATTAAGTACACAAGTATGGATGGTTATGTACATACAGATCTCCATACTTCACATGCCACTGACCCTCATACGATTATGCCAGCATTCAGCACTAATCATAACACTAGGGGGGGAGCACATGATAGAAATTATTTTAATTTAACCTTTTTTTCGTTGTCTTCGTTCCTCCCTCCCTCCCTGTAATACATGCACTACATTTCCTTGAATGGTACTGCCTTTCAATAGTGTTCGGTGTTCACCATGCAAGTTTGTCTGAACAGTGCAGTGTTTGCCGAGTGTGTTTCCACCATGCATGTATAGGAAGAACCAAAACTGCAAGTAGACGAGTTCTTCATCACTTTGCTCGGGTCCTAACCCTCAATCAGCATTTGGACTTTTTGTGGTGTGTGTATGTGTGTGCACATTTTGGCACAAGCTGGCTAGAACCAGTGGCAGGAAGCAGCTGGCAATATTGAACCAGTGGTAGGACAAATGAACTAGTGGGCAATAGTCCTTTTATCTGCAGTAACCATTCAGGAAATCAAGTGTGTATAATAAATAATAAAGGGAAGTCGAAAAACTAATTTAGAGATCTGACTTCCAAGCGTCACTATGTCCAAGTGAGTGTGACTTACAAGTCTACTACATCCAAGTGAGTGAGTGAGTGGGTGCTTGTCACTGGGACTCTCTTGCAGCAACAGCTCTTATTATAAACATGGTTTGTTTTCTAAATGTACACCACCCTAACTGACTTCACTTGCTGTATTTATTCTTGCTGTACCCCACCCACAGAATGCCTTCAAAATTACAATTCAAGAATGAAGAAGATGATAATCCGTTTGTGGAATCCGACTTCCTTGGGAAAGAGCATGAAGATATCCCCATGGATCAAAAATAGCAGACCATGCTAAAGCACCACAACATTACGCTCTATGTTAGCTGTTTTCGTTCCACTAGAATTATAAATTAATACATACTTGTAGCAAAAGCTCTTATTCTAAACTCAGTGATGTATCGCAGAAAAATAAAACTGAGAAAAAACAGTATTTGTCAGCATAGCCAATTAGACCGCACCCAACCAGTTTATAAACAAGCATGTCATCAATATATTAAAAAGTAAATCTAAATGGGTGTGGTATAATTGGTTACATTCTCTCGTTTCATTTCCAGTGTGCTTGGAAAATGATATTCGCTTGAATGTTTTATAATTATTTTGTCTCGCACGCACACCACACACCACACAAGACACACCAGGCACACCCACAACACATACACACCCACACCACACCAGACACACCCACACCACACCAGACACACCCACACCATAGACACAGCCACACCACACCCACACCACAGACACACCCACACCACACCAGACACAGCTTGTATTTGTTGGCAAGTACTTTAAATAATTCACAACATTCATGACCATACGCTATGCTAGATGAACTTCTAAGCAGATCCCAAATGCCCTTAGGATCAGGGAAGTATAACAAGTTTGCAGTGGGAGTGGACCTCCCTTATATGGATGGACACACCCTTCTTTCCCCATCCACCCCGACAATTGGGCACTCCCTCTCCTGCTTCCCAAAACATGAGCACTAGCACTTTGCATGCCAAGATCTCAAGAGCACACCTTGTTGCAAGCAAGCCCTCAGGGTGTGTGGATGATAGTGTTGCTGAGCATGGTAAATGTATCTATCTATCTATCTACATATGTACTCTCTGTATGTTCACCCATATAAGATAGGAGTGGGATCATGTATGTCCTCTCTGTATACCCATATAAGATAGGAATGGATCATGTATGTCCTCTCTGTATACCCATATAAGATAGGATTGGGACACCTGTCTTCAATAATGCGGGCTCATTTAAATTGGGGAATGTTCGTCGTACCTAGTGAAGAGAACAAGTCGTGCCTAGTGAAGAGAATGAACGAGAAAACAACAGCAGATTCTTAGCGAGGAAGGAAGGGCTGCACGGGGAAGCAAGAATGGCACTGCTTATGCAGAAAACAAAACTATGCTTATAAAGGAACTAACATTCTATTATGATGTCAGCTGACTATAACTATCTGCATAACTTTCTTAATTACTATCATTCGTTAGAATTGAATATACAAGTTTCAATTTCTCGTCTTTTTTGATGTCGGCCGAAAAAGTCTGACGATATTAGGAATAGTTTTATGGTCTCGGCCAATAACTATCAAAGGGCCTCAATAATACTCAGTTGGTTTACTCTAGAAGCCAGGTATGTTCAACTGTGGTAAATCTTCATTTCACAAGGAATCAGTTACAAGCAGGCCTTTGAGCACATCAACTATTTGTGCCATGAAAGCTTCAGTTTGGTTTTGCATCCTGCACTGGCAGAAGAGAAGTGTGTGTATGTGTTGTGTGTGTGTTGTGTGTGTGTTGTGTGTGTGTGCGTGTATGTGTGTTGTGTGTGCATGTGTTTGTATGTGTTGTGTGTGCACTGCATTGTGTGTTGTGTATGTGTGTTGTGTGTATGTGTGTTGTTTGCGTGTATATGTGTTGTGTATGTGTGTGTTGTGTTTGTTTTGTGTGTATGCGTGCGTGTATTGTGTGTGTCTGCGTGTTGTGTATGTGTGTGCTGTATGTGTGTTATGCGTGCATGTATTGTGTGATGTGTGTATGTGTGTGTTGTGTCTGCGTGTGTGTTGTGTCTGCATGTGTATGTGTGTGTTGTGTGTGTGCATGTATGTGTGTTGTGTTGTGTGTGTTTGTATGTGTATGCATGTATGTGTGTTGTGTGTGTGTATTGTGTGTGTGTTGTGTATGTGTGTTGTGTGTGCGTGTATGTGTGTGTGTGTTGTGTGTGTGTGTGTGTGTGTGAGAGAAATGTAAGGCTACAAGGACTACTCAATAATCAACTTGAAATTTACTCTGTCGATGTTTTGACTAGATGTTCGTCTAACCTTCATCAGGAACAAACAACATGTTACACTGTATAACTAATCTTTATCTATTTTATAGTCCTAATGCTTGAACAAAGAACATGTTACATTGTGTAACTAATCTTCTTCATATATTTTATAGTCCTAATGCTTAATTAAACCTTGAGAGGAGGAGAGAGGGGAGGGGCACATGCATGAGGGCTTGGACACGAGAGAGAGAACTCGTGTTGTACCTGGATAATAACTTGACATGAATGCCAATAGTGCAACGGGGAATCTATAGGACATGTTTTTGCCATTATCCGCTACAATTTTCCATTACAGCCCACAGCATACTTATCTATCATCTATCAACTCCCCACCAAACCCACAGATTTAATTAGAACCAGCACCAACTCAAACCCATAGACATTTGCAGCCAAGTTTCGGAGACATGAATTCCTGTACTACCTACACCATGCCTTAGCTCTAATCTAGAAAGATAAGCTAGCTAGCTACACACACACACAAAATCCTCAATCGTAATATTCATGATGAAGACTAGAGCATCTAGTCGAAACGTCGAGTGAATACAATTTGAATTGAGAAGGTGATTTTAATGCCATGTCAACTGTGAGAAAGGCGAACCCTCTTTCCACTATAGGAATATTACACTTCCTAGCAATATAATTCTTCAGAAGAAGTCTCGGCACAACTTCTCTTTCCAGGTTCGCTTTCTTTGATGCCCAGACCTTACTATTGCTTCTCTCTCACAATAGCCTTATCTAGACCAAGTATATAATCAACCAGAGTCTTCTCTCTCTCTCTAGACCTCTGCCCTCCTTTTCTGTATAAGGTAAGTTGATTATAATCAACAATAACAAAATGATGTACACGACCACGTCTATCAATACATCATTACTCCTATTGTTTTCTACCGAATTATATAGATTACACAGAGCCAAGTCAGCTCAGTTCTGAGTCTCTTTTCAGTTCATTGAGGAGTTAGTTTGTTGAGGGGCTTTCCTTCTTTCTTCCGGCTTGTTGATTACTCCTTCTCCTTCTCTCTTTTCTTTCGAAGTCTCTTGTTCTTTTATAGGCAGCTGGTTTATCTTGTGTTGTGCCTAGGATCATTCTCCTCAGAGACTGATCTGACCATCAGGAGTTCCTTTTTCCAACCAATCTCAGGGGTCTCTGCTGTTGAAGTGGGATGATCCATAGTTGCGGTTTTGGTTCTGAGTTGGTGGGTGTCTCCTGCAACTTGTGGGTGTGTAGTGTCTACCTCCCTCTGACGTGTTTGCCCTCTAACGTGTTTGCCCTCTAACACCTTCCTCTGTAACAGCTGTCAGGGTTTTCTCTGACACTCCAACCTCCCTCTGACGTGTTTTCCCTCTAACAGCTTCCGCTGTCAGGGCTTTCTCTGACATCAACTGAGAGTTCATTGGGAGTTAACATAGTGGCCTATTTCTTACCTTCATTGCTAGTGCTTAGCGGCATCCATGATCGAGAAGTTTAGGTTTGGGTAAAGCTTCTACAATCCAGCTGTCCGTGTTACCTATGAGAGAAGGAGCGTCACAAAAGTCGTACACTGGCCAAACCTTGAAGATTGCCTTTGATATCAAGAAGCTCAAACTCCTCATCATTCTGTCAGATTTCTTTGCTGTAAGCATGACGTAGTGATGCATAGGTTTTGTTTGCTTACCTCAATGGAGTCCATTCTCACATCAAACTAGTTTATTGTAGTCTGCATTCCTGAATATATTATACCAGGAAGGGGGTGGGGGGATGGGAAAAAAGGGGTGGGGGGTAAAGTTTTGAAAAAAATACAGGAGAAAAAAAGGGGAGTGTAAAGTTTTGAAAAAATACAAGAGGGGAGAAAAAAAAGAGGGGCGGGGGGGGGGAGGGGGAAGGGGGAATACAGCCAAAAAATAAATATAAGACGGGCACTTGATTGGGATAGCTTGCGTCCACTAGGGTGCTGGGTGTGCTTAGCTGTAGAGTATGGGTGGTGCTGGTCATCCTATAGAGAGAGTGTTTACTGCAGTCACTGATAGATAAACTCTGATCTGTGGCAGAAGCACATGGCCTCTCTTACCATTACGGGCACCCAGATGGCAGTGTAACGATGACCTCAACTATTCCCTTAATGAGGTCGCTCACCGATCCCAGAGGAGCCAAGGAAGAGAAAGACCATGGGATGCTCCTCATCAGCCCAGCCCATTTCCCTCCTGCGGATGGCAGCAGCTACAGCAGCGATGGGTCCTTCTTGACCGACAATATGCTCCTTCAGCAGTTTCTCCAGCGGAAACCGTCGCCGCTCTTCAAGTTTTTCTTTTCTCTTTCTCTGTTTGTGCTGGAAAGGAGAAAATGGAAAAAGAGAAGAGAAGGAATGGGAGGAGGTGTGGTGGTGTGTGTGTGTGTGTGTGTGTGTGGAGGGGGGGGGGGGGGGGGGGGGGTTACAGGAATGCACTCCCACAACTTTTATACATCTAGGCCACACTTTTACTGGAAAATAATGGGTATGATGGGAAATAATGGGTGTGGCTTGGGGGTAATGGGTGTGGCAGGTAGATAATGAGATGACAGGTGAGTCATCTCTCAGTCCAGCATCTTTCTCTTCCTTCACCTCCCACCTATAACTATACTACTATAACTAGTGTTAGCTAGAGCTAGTTGCTAGCTAGAGATCTCCAGCATCTTTCTCTTCCTTCACCTCCCACCTATAACTATATACTATAACTAGTGTTAGCTAGACCTAGTTGCTAGCTATAAACCTCCAGCATCTTTCAGCAGAAAACCCTACAATTCCAGCACACATGCAGCAGCTATCCTGGCAACAACAAAAAACAGCTTCACTTTTAACCCTTTTGGGGTCCACCATTTTGTTCTTCTGGTCGGCCAATACTTAGTTCTACTGTATTGTATAAGAACAAGATGTCTTACTAGGGTGGTGGGGGGGGGGCCTTCATAACTTTATTATAATTATTACTATTGGCAATTAATTTTGGTACCAGTTTTTGTTTCAAGAGCTTTCCAAATGGTGTACTGGGTTGTAGGTCATACCGATGACAAGTATGCCCCTTAATGTGAATAGGCGTTAAAAATTTATTACCACGTGGTGCAAAATTGAAGGCGTTGATTTTCAACGCCCTCAATGTTCCACCCGGTGTTTGACCAGGTAATACGTTTTTAACGCCTATTCAAAACGCTAGAGCTTCCTCTAGATACTGTACCATTTAAAAAAAATTGGCACTTCGCAATCTAGAGTGGTGGTTGGAGCCTTCAGGTTTTTGAGGTCCCTCCGCTTTAGGGTCTAGTAACTTGCCTATAGTTATACCTATGAAACATATTTTAGTATCAAAAGAGAGCACACAGAGAGACCTATCTTTAGAGCTATATATCAAGTCCATACCATGAAGTTTGCAGAATCTACGGAGCTCTAAAGTTGTAACCACATGTTTAAAAAAATTAGCATCGTCCCCCCTTTAACATGTGCCCTTATCACCTTAAAAATCATGGGAGTGCCTGAAGCCACTTCCCATTCAAAGGTCGTGTAACAGAACCACATGACCATATTATAAGCGAGAGGTTTTTGGGGGGCTTGTCAATAGTGATGCATTCATATTTTAAAAGATCCTCATTGAACCCCCTCCCTCCCCTTCCATGCGGTAATATTAAAAAACTTCGCACTCGTAACTTCTGCTAGGATTACTTGGCTCATCATTTTGGATTTTGAGGGTCGACAAATCCACGAACAGTCTGCATTTCAAGATTTCCCCCCTGTAGTTGCTGGAAAGTAATGCCCTTCAAATGAGGTAAATGGAGCAAGATCTAAGCTTATATATTATATGACATGAAATTATTGTGCATAAATGATTGTGTATAAATGATTTTGTGAATGTTTTTTCGTTCGATGAAACCCAGCACTATATGGCGCTGTTGACAGTGACTGGGTTAATAAAAGCATGCAGTAGGGGCTTCCTCATGCCACTGATAGTAATGTCTAGCACTTTCTGATCAGGAGCTAGAACTGCAGAGAATTCAGGCATGAGGTTTTGAGGCCCCCAACTTGGACTGCAAAGGTGTACAGTGTGTTATTTTTAATGGCCTCACCATGGATGATTGCAACACCACTATGCGAATAGCATTGCAAAGCATACAGAAGAGGCCATCTTCCAAGACCAAGATTATTGAAAATGGATGAAGCATTACAATGTTGTGGCAATTTTTATAGAACCCCCCCCCCCCCCACACACACACACAAAAATGGTCCAGTCCTCCTCCCTTACAAACACTGACTGATGCTACGAGCACCCAGCTCAACACCAGCGATGTCAAGCTAACTGCAGGACAAAAAATCTCCATGAGGAGAGAACAAGGTAAATATTAAGAGGTATGTTTTTCCATCTAGGGCAAAGTCCACAGGCATCCTGATGAAGGCTAGAGCATCTAGTAGAAATGTCCAGAGAGTAAAACTCAAGGAAGTTAATGATTGATGTCATTGTAAAGTCTGAGGTTGTGTTTGAAAAATGTTCTTAGAGGTAATAATCAACATTCAAGGATGGGGGGGGGGGGGAGGGCATTAATTACATACTTAACTACACCTATCATCCTATCATAGAGCCATGTAGGTATTGGTATGACATTTCAAATTCAGGTCACAATTACGTGAAAAATGCTCTTGATATGGTCATCAACACTTCAATGTTATTTGGGGGGGGGGGGGGGTAGAGGCGAGGTTGAAGAACAGAAACTGTATTAGACATGCGATTTGCAGTGGAATTGTATTGTATGGTATTCACATGTGATGGCATGGTCTGCAGTGGAACTGTATTGCATGGTATTAACATGTGGTAGCATGGTCTGCAGTGGAACTGTATTGTATGGTATTCACATGTGATAGCATGGTCTGCAGTGGAACTGTATTGCAGGGTATTAACATGCGGTAGCATTGTCTGCAGTGGAACTGTATTGTAGGGTATTAACATGCGATAGCATGGTCTGCAGTGGAACTGTATTGTATGCTATTAGCATGTGATAGCATGATCTGCAATGGAACTGTATTGTATGGTATTAACATGTGATAGCATAGTCTGCAGTGGAACTGTATTGTATGGTATTAACATGTGGTAGCATGGTCTGCAGTGGAACTGTATTGTATGGTATTAACATGTGGCAGCTGGTCAGCAGTGAAATTTGGTATAATAACCCTTGTATTGTAGAGGGGACAGCTTTGCCTCGTACAATCAATTCTCCATCCCCACCAATTCCTCATGGTATTGCATAGCGAAGACCCTTTTAGGCAGTGCCAGACAAAATTCCAATTCAAACTTGCAGTCTCTACATGTGTTGTAACTTTGTACCTGTGGCATTTTCTTCACACCAAACTCCCAATGCAATAAAACTTGTGCCTACTTAAACACTAAATGCCTTAAAAAGGCAGAGAGGAAATGTCACCTCTGCAATGGAGTTCTCCAGAAGCAACTTGATCCTATCATTGGTTGTGTAATCAGAGGGAATGCAGCATCTGTTGTTCTCTAGGGTTGGGTCAGCGCCATGCTCAAGCAAGACCTTCACGACCTCAGGGTCATCTAGAAATAGGGCATAGTGCAGCAGAGTGAACCCCGATAGCTGACGTAATGATCAATGTAGGAACAGAAGTCAGAGTCCCTATGTGGGCAACTGTACAGAAGAAGGATGAGGAGGAGGAGGAGGGGAGGAGGAGGGGAGGAGGAAGGGGGGGGGGGGGGAGGAGGGGAAGGAGAGGGCAAGGGTGAGGGAAGGAGAATGAGGATTAGATACTTGCTGGATAAGAACACTTGAGGGGCTAGGACACACATGATGCCTTTGGTTAAAGAAAGTGGATAAGACGATGATCTTCTCAATAGTCAACTTGAATTTTACTCACTGGACGTTTTGACAGATGATCTATTCCTGATCGAGGATAGAGCATCTAGTCTTCATCTCATTATTCCTGATGAAGGCTAGAGCATCAATATTCCTAATGAATGGTAGACATTATTCCTGGTGAAGGCTAGAGCATCTAGTCATTGTTCCTGTTGAAGGCTAGAGCATCTAGTCATTGTTCCTGATGAAGGCTAGAGCATATAGTCATTGTTCTTGATGAAGGCTAGAGCATCTAGTCATTATTCCTGATGAAGGCTAGAGTATCTAGTCATTATTCCTGATGAAGGCTAGAGCATCTAGTTTGATGAAGCCTGGAGCATCTAGTCATTGTTCCTGATGAAGGCTAGAGCATCTAGTCATTAATTCTGATGAAGACTAGAGCCCCTAGTCATTGTTCCTGATGAAGGCTAGAGCATCTAGTCATTATTCCTGATGAAGCTAGAGCATCTAGTCATTATTCCTGATTAAGGCTAGAGCATCTAGTCATTATTCCTGATGAAGGTTAGAGCATCTATTCATTATTCCTGATGAAGGCTAGAGCATCTAGTCATTATTCCTGATGAAGGCTAGAGCATCTAGTCATTGTTACTGATGGAGGCTAGAGCATCTAGTCATTGTTCCTGATGGAGGCTAGAGCATCTAGTCATTATTCCTGATGAAGGCTAGAGCATCTAGTCATAATTCCTGATGAAGGCTAGAGAATCTAGTCATTATTCCTGATGGAGGCTGGAGAATATAGTCATTATTCCTGATGAAGGATATTCATTATTCCTGATGAAAACCAGAGAATCTAGTCATTATTCAATGTGAAGGCTCTAGAGCATGTAGTCATTATTCCTGATGGAGGCTAGAGCATCTAGTCATTATTCCTGATGAAGTTTAGAGCATCTAGTCATTATTCCTGATGAAGGTTAGAGCATCTAGTCATCGTTCTTGAAGGAGGCTAGAGCATCTAGTCATTGTTCCTGATGGAGGCTAGAGCATGTAGTCATTGTTCCTGATGGAGGTTAGAGCATCTAGTCATTGTTCCTGATGGAGGCTAGAGCATCTAGTCATTATTCCTGAGAAGGCTAGAGCATCTAGTCATTATTCAATGAGAAGGCAAGAGAATCTAGTCATGAAGGCTGGAGCATCTAGTCATTAATTCTGATGAAGGCTGGAGCATCTAGTCATTGTTCCTGATGAAGGATAGAGCATCTAGTCATTATTCCTGATGAAGGCTAGCATATCTAGTCATGAAGGCTGGAGCATCTAGTCATTAATTCTGATGAAGGCAGGAGCATCTAGTCATTGTTCCTGATGAAGGATAGAGCATCTAGTCATTATTCCTGATGAAGGCTAGAGTATCTAGTCATTATCCCTGATGAAGTCTAGAGCATCTAGTCATTATTCCTGATGAAGGCTAGAGCATATAGTCATTATTCTTGATGAAGGCTAGAGCATCTAATCCTTATTCCTGATGAAGGCTAGAGCATCTAGTCATTATTCCTGATGAAGGCTAGAGCATCTAGTCATTATTCCTGATGAAGGCTAGAGAATCTAGTCATTATTCCTGATGAAGGCTAGAGCATCTAGTCATTATTTCTGATGAAAGCCAGAGCATCTAGTCATTATTCCTGATCAAAGCTAGCATCTAGTCATTATTCCTGATGAAGCCTGGAGCATCTAGTCATTAATTCTGATGAAGGCAGGAGCATCTAGTCATTATTCCTTAAGGCTAGAGCATCTAGTCATTGTTCTTGATGAAGGCTAGAGCATCTAGTCATTATTCCTGATAAAGGCTAGATCATCTAGTCCATTGTTCCTGATGAAGGCTAGAGAATCTAGTCATTGTTCCTGATGAAGGTTACAGCATCTAGTCATTGTTCCTGATGAAGACTAGAGCATCTAGTCATTTTTCCTGATGAAGGCTAGAGCATCTAGTCATTATTCCTGATGAACGCTAGAGCATCTAGACATTATCTCTGATGAAGGCTAGAGCATCTAGTTATTATTCCTGATGACGGCTAGAACATCTAGACATTATTCCGGATGAAGGCTAGAGCATCTAGTCATTATTCCTGATGAAGGCTAGATCATCTAGTCATTATTCATGATGAAGGCTAGAGCATCTAGTCATTGTTCCTGATGGAGGCTAGAGCATCTAGTCATTGTTCCTGAAGGAGGCTAGAGCATATAGTCATTGTTCCTGATGGAGGTTAGAGCATCTAGTCATTGTTCCTGATGAAGGCTAGAGCATCTAGTCATTATTCATGATGAAGGTTAGAGCATCTAGTCATTGTTTCTGATGGAGGCTAGAGCATCTAGTCATTGTTCCTGAAGGAGGCTAGAGCATATAGTCATTGTTCCTGATGGAGGTTAGAGCATCTAGTCATTGTTCCTGATGGAGACTAGAGTACCTAGTCATTATTCCTGAGAAGGCTATAGTATCTAGTCATTATTCAATGAGAAAGCTAGAGCATCTGGTCATGAAGGTTGTAGCATCTAATCATTAATTCTGATGAAGGCAGAAGCATCTAGTCATTATTCCTTAAGGCTAGAGCATCTAGTCATTGTTCTTGATGAAGGCTAGAGCATCTAGTAATTATTCCTGATGAAGGCTAGAGCATCTAGTCATTGTTCCTGATGAAGGCTAGAGCATCTAGTGATTGTTCCTGAAGAAGGTTAGAGCATCTAGTCATTGTTCCTGATGAAGTCTACAGCATCTAGTCATTATTCCTTATGAAGGTTAGAGCATCTAGTCATTATCCCTGATGAAGACAAGAGCATCTAGTTATTATTCCAGATGAAGGCTATAGCATCTAGTCATTATTCCGGATGAAGGCTAGAGCATCTAGTCATTATTCCTGATGAAGGCTATAGTATCTAGTCATTATTCCGGATGAAGGCTAGAGCATCTAGTCATTATTCCTGATGAAGGCTAGAGAATCTAGTCATTGTTCCTGATGAAGGATAGAGCATCTAGTCATTAATTCTGATGAAGGCAGGAGCATCTAGTCATTGTTCCTGATGAAGGATAGAGCATCTAGTCATTATTCCTGATGAAGGCTAGAGTATCTAGTCATTATCCCTGATGAAGTCTAGAGCATCTAGTCATTATTCCTGATGAAGGCTAGAGCATCTAGTCATTATTCTTGATGAAGGCTAGAGCATCTAATCCGTATTCCTGATGAAGGCTAGAGCATCTAGTCATTATTCCTGATGA
The DNA here is from genome assembly GCA_028752905.1 of Cladorhizidae sp. MBARI D1340-BT2. Classification (NCBI taxonomy): domain Eukaryota; kingdom Metazoa; phylum Porifera; class Demospongiae; order Poecilosclerida; family Cladorhizidae; species Cladorhizidae sp. MBARI D1340-BT2. The sequence continues at coordinate 6,906,912 of JAQNBH010000017.1, forward strand.
TGGCTAGAGCATCTAGTCATTATCTTGATGAAGGCTAGAGAATCTAGTCATTATTCCTGATGAAGGCTAGAGCATCTAGTTATTATTCCTGATGAAAGCCAGAGCTTCTAGTCATTATTCCTGATGAAATCTAAAGCATCTAGTCATTATTCCGATTGAAGGTTAGAGCATCTAGTCATTGTTCCTGAAGGAGGCTAGAGCATCTAGTCTTTGTTCCTGATGGAGGTTAGAGCATCTAATCATTGTTCCTGATGGAGGCAAAACATCTAGTCATTATTCTAGAGCATCTAGTCATTAAGGCTGGAGCATCTAGTCATTAATTCTGATGAAGGCAGGAGCATCTAGTCATTGTTCCTGATGAAGGATAGAGCATATAGTCATTATTCCTGATGAAGGCTAGCGTATCTAGTCATGAAGGCTGGAGCATCTAGTCATTAATTCTGATGAAGGCAGGAGCATCTAGTCATTGTTCCTGATGAAGGATAGAGCATCTAGTCATTATTTCTGATGAAGGCTAGAGCATCTAGTCATTATTCCTGATGAAAATTATTCCTGATGAAAGCCATAGCATCTAGTCATTATTCCTGATGAAAGCTAGAGCATCTAGTCATTATTCCTGATGAAGCCTGGAGCATCTAGTTATTAATTCTGATGAAGGCAGTAGCATCTAGTCATTATTCCTTAAGGCTAGAGCATCTAGTCATTGTTCTTGATGAAGGCTAGAGAATCTAGTCATTATTCCTGATGAAGGCTAGAGCATCTAGTCATTGTTCCTGATGAAGGCTAGAGCATATAGTCATTGTTCCTGATGAAGGTTAGAGCAACTAGTCATTGTTCCTGATGAAGACTAGAGCAACTAGACATTATCCCTGATGAAGGCTAGAGCATTTAGTTATTATTCCTGATGACGGCTAGAGCATCCAGACATTATTCCGGATGAAGGCTAGAGCATCTAGTCATTATTCCTGATGAAGGTTAGAGCATCTAGTCATTGTTCCTGAAGGAGGCTAGAGCATCTAGTCATTATTCTATGAGAAGGCTAGAGCATCTGGCTGGAGCATCTAATTATTAATTCTGATGAAGGCAGGAGCATCTAGTCATTATTCCTTAAGGCTAGAGCATCTAGTCATTGTTCTTGATGAAGGCTAGAGCATCTAGTCATTATTCCTGATGAAGGCTAGAGCATCTAGTCATTGTTCCTGACGAGCATCTAGTCATTGTTCCTGAAGAAGCTTAGAGCATCTAGTCATTGTTCCTGATGAAGGCTAGAGCATCTAGTCATTATTCCTTATGAAGGCTAGAGCATCTAGACATTATCCCTGATGAAGGCTAGAGCATCTAGTTATTATTCCTGATGACGGCTAGAGCATCTAGACATTATTCCGGATGAAGGCTAGAGAACCTAGTCATTATTCCTGATGGAGGCTAGAGCATCTAGTCATTATTCCTGATGAAGGTTAGAGCATCTAGTCATTGTTCCTGAAGGAGGATAGAGCATCTAGTCTTTGATCCTGATGGAGGTTAGAGCATCTAATCATTGTTCCTGATGGAGGCTAGAGCATCTAGTCATTGCTCCTGATGAAGGATAGAGCATCTAGTCATTATTCCTGATGAAGGCTAGCGTATCTAGTCATGACGGCTGGAGCATCTAGTCATTAATTCTGATGAAGGCAGGAGCATCTAGTCATTGTTCCTGATGAGGATAGAGCATCTAGTCATTATTCCTTATGAAGGCTAGAGTATCTATAGTCATTATCCCTGATGAAGTCTAGAGCATCTAGTCATTATTCCTGATGAAAGCCAGAGCATCTAGTCGGTATTCCTGATGAAAGATAAAACATCTAGTCATTGTTCCTGTTGAAGCCTGGAGCATCTAGTCATTAATTCTGATGAAGGCAGGGGCATCTAGTCATTATTCCTTAAGGCTAGAGCATCTAGTCATTGTTCTTGATGAAGGCTAGAGCGTCTAGTCATTATTCCTGATGATGGCTAGAACATCTAGACATTATTCCGGATGAAGGCTAGAGCGACTAGTCATTATTCCTGATGAAGGCTAGAGCATCTAGTCATTATTCCTGATGAAGGTTAGAGCATCTAGTCATTGAGGCTAGAGAATCTAATCATTATTCAATGAGAAGGCTAAAGAATCTGGTCATGAAGGCTGGAGCATCTAATCATTAATTCTGATGAAGGCTGGTGCATCTAGTCATTATTCCTTAAGGCTAGAGCATCTAGTCATTGTTCATGATGAAGGCTAGAGCATCTAGTCATTATTCCTGATGAAGGCTAGAGCATCTAGTCATTGTTCCTGACGAGCATCTAGTCATTGTTCCTGAAGAAGGTTAGAGCATCTAGTCATTGTTCCTGATGAAGACTAGAGCATCTAGTCATTGTTCCTGATGAAGGCTAGAGCATCTAGTCATTATTCCTTATGAAGGCTAGAGCATCTAGACATTATCCCTGATGAAGGCTAGAGCATCTAGTTATTATTACTGATGACGGCTAGAGCATCTAGACATTATTCCGGATGAAGGCTAGAGCATCTAGTCATTATTCCTGATGAAGGCTAGAGCATCTAGTCATTATTCCTGATGAAGGTTAGAGCATCTAGTCATTGGTCCTGAAGGAGGATAGAGCATCTAGTCTTTGTTCCTGATGGAGGTTAGAGCATCTAATCATTGTTCCTGATGGAGGCTAGAGCATCTAGTCATTATTCCTGAGAAGGCTAGAGCATCTAGTCATTATTCAATGAGAAGGCTAGAGCATCTAGTCTTCAAGGCTGGAGCATCTAGTCATTAAAACTGATGAAGGCAGGAGCATCTAGTCATTGCTCCTGATGAAGGATAGAGCATCTAGTCATTATTCCTGATGAAGGCTAGCGTATCTAGTCATGAAGGCTGGAGCATCTAGTCATTAATTCTGATGAAAGCAGGAGCATCTAGTCATTGTTCCTGATGAGGATAGAGCATCTAGTCATTATTCCTTATGAAGGCTAGAGTATCTAGTCATTATTCCTGATGAAGGCTAGAGCATCTAATCATTGTTCCTGATGAAGGCTAGATCATCTAGTCATTATTCATGATGAAGGCTAGAGCATCTAGTCATTGTTCCTGATGGAGGCTAGAGCATCTAGTCATTGTTCCTGAAGGAGGCTAGAGCATATAGTCATTGTTCCTGATGGAGGTTAGAGCATCTAGTCATTGTTCCTGATGAAGGCTAGAGCATCTAGTCATTATTCATGATGAAGGCTAGAGCATCTAGTCATTGTTCCTGATGGAGGCTAGAGCATCTAGTCATTGTTCCTGAAGGAGGCTAGAGCATATAGTCATTGTTCCTGATGGAGGTTAGAGCATCTAGTCATTGTTCCTGATGAAGCCTAGAGCATCTAGTCATTATTCATGATGAAGGTTAGAGCATCTAGTCATTGTTTCTGATGGAGGCTAGAGCATCTAGTCATTGTTCCTGAAGGAGGCTAGAGCATATAGTCATTGTTCCTGATGGAGGTTAGAGCATCTAGTCATTGTTCCTGATGGAGACTAGAGTACCTAGTCATTATTCCTGAGAAGGCTATAGTATCTAGTCATTATTCAATGAGAAAGCTAGAGCATCTGGTCATGAAGGTTGTAGCATCTAATCATTAATTCTGATGAAGGCAGAAGCATCTAGTCATTATTCCTTAAGGCTAGAGCATCTAGTCATTGTTCTTGATGAAGGCTAGAGCATCTAGTAATTATTCCTGATGAAGGCTAGAGCATCTAGTCATTGTTCCTGATGAAGGCTAGAGCATCTAGTGATTGTTCCTGAAGAAGGTTAGAGCATCTAGTCATTGTTCCTGATGAAGTCTACAGCATCTAGTCATTATTCCTTATGAAGGTTAGAGCATCTAGTCATTATCCCTGATGAAGACAAGAGCATCTAGTTATTATTCCAGATGAAGGCTATAGCATCTAGTCATTATTCCGGATGAAGGCTAGAGCATCTAGTCATTATTCCTGATGAAGGCTATAGCATCTAGTCATTATTCCGGATGAAGGCTAGAGCATCTAGTCATTATTCCTGATGAAGGCTAGAGAATCTAGTCATTGTTCCTGATGAAGGATAGAGCATCTAGTCATTAATTCTGATGAAGGCAGGAGCATCTAGTCATTGTTCCTGATGAAGGATAGAGCATCTAGTCATTATTCCTGATGAAGGCTAGAGTATCTAGTCATTATCCCTGATGAAGTCTAGAGCATCTAGTCATTATTCCTGATGAAGGCTAGAGCATCTAGTCATTATTCTTGATGAAGGCTAGAGCATCTAATCCGTATTCCTGATGAAGGCTAGAGCATCTAGTCATTATTCCTGATGATGGCTAGAGCATCTAGTCATTATCTTGATGAAGGCTAGAGAATCTAGTCATTATTCCTGATGAAGGCTAGAGCATCTAGTTATTATTCCTGATGAAAGCCAGAGCTTCTAGTCATTATTCCTGATGAAATCTAAAGCATCTAGTCATTATTCCGATTGAAGGTTAGAGCATCTAGTCATTGTTCCTGAAGGAGGCTAGAGCATCTAGTCTTTGTTCCTGATGGAGGTTAGAGCATCTAATCATTGTTCCTGATGGAGGCAAAACATCTAGTCATTATTCTAGAGCATCTAGTCATTAAGGCTGGAGCATCTAGTCATTAATTCTGATGAAGGCAGGAGCATCTAGTCATTGTTCCTGATGAAGGATAGAGCATATAGTCATTATTCCTGATGAAGGCTAGCGTATCTAGTCATGAAGGCTGGAGCATCTAGTCATTAATTCTGATGAAGGCAGGAGCATCTAGTCATTGTTCCTGATGAAGGATAGAGCATCTAGTCATTATTTCTGATGAAGGCTAGAGCATCTAGTCATTATTCCTGATGAAAATTATTCCTGATGAAAGCCATAGCATCTAGTCATTATTCCTGATGAAAGCTAGAGCATCTAGTCATTATTCCTGATGAAGCCTGGAGCATCTAGTTATTAATTCTGATGAAGGCAGTAGCATCTAGTCATTATTCCTTAAGGCTAGAGCATCTAGTCATTGTTCTTGATGAAGGCTAGAGAATCTAGTCATTATTCCTGATGAAGGCTAGAGCATCTAGTCATTGTTCCTGATGAAGGCTAGAGCATATAGTCATTGTTCCTGATGAAGGTTAGAGCAACTAGTCATTGTTCCTGATGAAGACTAGAGCAACTAGACATTATCCCTGATGAAGGCTAGAGCATTTAGTTATTATTCCTGATGACGGCTAGAGCATCCAGACATTATTCCGGATGAAGGCTAGAGCATCTAGTCATTATTCCTGATGAAGGTTAGAGCATCTAGTCATTGTTCCTGAAGGAGGCTAGAGCATCTAGTCATTATTCTATGAGAAGGCTAGAGCATCTGGCTGGAGCATCTAATTATTAATTCTGATGAAGGCAGGAGCATCTAGTCATTATTCCTTAAGGCTAGAGCATCTAGTCATTGTTCTTGATGAAGGCTAGAGCATCTAGTCATTATTCCTGATGAAGGCTAGAGCATCTAGTCATTGTTCCTGACGAGCATCTAGTCATTGTTCCTGAAGAAGCTTAGAGCATCTAGTCATTGTTCCTGATGAAGGCTAGAGCATCTAGTCATTATTCCTTATGAAGGCTAGAGCATCTAGACATTATCCCTGATGAAGGCTAGAGCATCTAGTTATTATTCCTGATGACGGCTAGAGCATCTAGACATTATTCCGGATGAAGGCTAGAGAACCTAGTCATTATTCCTGATGGAGGCTAGAGCATCTAGTCATTATTCCTGATGAAGGTTAGAGCATCTAGTCATTGTTCCTGAAGGAGGATAGAGCATCTAGTCTTTGATCCTGATGGAGGTTAGAGCATCTAATCATTGTTCCTGATGGAGGCTAGAGCATCTAGTCATTGCTCCTGATGAAGGATAGAGCATCTAGTCATTATTCCTGATGAAGGCTAGCGTATCTAGTCATGACGGCTGGAGCATCTAGTCATTAATTCTGATGAAGGCAGGAGCATCTAGTCATTGTTCCTGATGAGGATAGAGCATCTAGTCATTATTCCTTATGAAGGCTAGAGTATCTATAGTCATTATCCCTGATGAAGTCTAGAGCATCTAGTCATTATTCCTGATGAAAGCCAGAGCATCTAGTCGGTATTCCTGATGAAAGATAAAACATCTAGTCATTGTTCCTGTTGAAGCCTGGAGCATCTAGTCATTAATTCTGATGAAGGCAGGGGCATCTAGTCATTATTCCTTAAGGCTAGAGCATCTAGTCATTGTTCTTGATGAAGGCTAGAGCGTCTAGTCATTATTCCTGATGAAGGCTACAGCATCTAGTCATTGTTCCTGATGAAGGCTAGAGCATCTAGTCATTGTTCCTGATGAAGGTTAAAGCATCTAGTCATTGTTCCTGATGAAGACTAGAGCATCTAGTCATTGTTCCTAACGAAGGCTAGAGCATCTAGTCATTATTCCTGATGAAGTCTAGAGCATCTAGACATTATCCCTGATGAAGGCTAGAGCATCTAGTTATTAGTCCTGATGATGGCTAGAACATCTAGACATTATTCCGGATGAAGGCTAGAGCGACTAGTCATTATTCCTGATGAAGGCTAGAGCATCTAGTCATTATTCCTGATGAAGGTTAGAGCATCTAGTCATTGAGGCTAGAGAATCTAATCATTATTCAATGAGAAGGCTAAAGAATCTGGTCATGAAGGCTGGAGCATCTAATCATTAATTCTGATGAAGGCTGGTGCATCTAGTCATTATTCCTTAAGGCTAGAGCATCTAGTCATTGTTCATGATGAAGGCTAGAGCATCTAGTCATTATTCCTGATGAAGGCTAGAGCATCTAGTCATTGTTCCTGACGAGCATCTAGTCATTGTTCCTGAAGAAGGTTAGAGCATCTAGTCATTGTTCCTGATGAAGACTAGAGCATCTAGTCATTGTTCCTGATGAAGGCTAGAGCATCTAGTCATTATTCCTTATGAAGGCTAGAGCATCTAGACATTATCCCTGATGAAGGCTAGAGCATCTAGTTATTATTACTGATGACGGCTAGAGCATCTAGACATTATTCCGGATGAAGGCTAGAGCATCTAGTCATTATTCCTGATGAAGGCTAGAGCATCTAGTCATTATTCCTGATGAAGGTTAGAGCATCTAGTCATTGGTCCTGAAGGAGGATAGAGCATCTAGTCTTTGTTCCTGATGGAGGTTAGAGCATCTAATCATTGTTCCTGATGGAGGCTAGAGCATCTAGTCATTATTCCTGAGAAGGCTAGAGCATCTAGTCATTATTCAATGAGAAGGCTAGAGCATCTAGTCTTCAAGGCTGGAGCATCTAGTCATTAAAACTGATGAAGGCAGGAGCATCTAGTCATTGCTCCTGATGAAGGATAGAGCATCTAGTCATTATTCCTGATGAAGGCTAGCGTATCTAGTCATGAAGGCTGGAGCATCTAGTCATTAATTCTGATGAAAGCAGGAGCATCTAGTCATTGTTCCTGATGAGGATAGAGCATCTAGTCATTATTCCTTATGAAGGCTAGAGTATCTAGTCATTATTCCTGATGAAGGCTAGAGCATCTAGTCATTGTTCCTGATGAAGGCTAGAGCATCTAGTCATTCTTCCTGAAGAAGGTTAGAGCATCTAGTCATTGTTCCTGATGAAGACTAGAGCATCTAGTCATTGTTCCTGATGAAGGCTAGAGTATCTAGTCATTATTCCTGATGAAGGCTAGAGCATCTAGTCATTGTTCCTGATGAAGGCTAGAGCATCTAGTCATTGTTCCTTAAGAAGGTTAGAGTTCCTGATGAAGACTAGAGTATCTAATCATTGTTCCTGATGAAGGCTAGAGCATCTAGTCATTATTCCTTATGAAGGCTAGAGCATCTAGACATTATCCCTGATGAAGGGTAGAGCATCTAGTTATTATTCCTGATGAAAGCCAGAGCATCTAGTCATTATTCCTGATGAAAGCTAGAGCATCTAGTCATTATTCCTGATGAAGCCTGGAGCATCTAGTTATTAATTCTGATGAAGACAGGAGCATCTAGTCATTATTCCTTAAGGCTAGAGTATCTAGTCATTGTTCTTGATGAAAGCTAGAGCATTCAGTCATTATTCCTGATGAAGGCTAGAGCATCTAGTCATTGTTCCTGATGAAGGCTAGAGCATCTAGTCATTGGTCCTGATGAAGACTAGAGCATCTAGACATTATCCCTGATGAAGGCTAGAGCATCTAGTTATTATTCCTGATGACGGCTAGAGCATCTAGACATTATTCCGGATGAAGGCTAGAGCATCTAGTCATTATTCCTGATGAAGGTTAGAGCATCTAGTCATTGTTCCTGAAGGAGGCTAGAGCATCTACTCATTGTTCCTGAAGGAGGCTAGAGCATCTAGTCATTGTTCCTGATGGAGGTTATAGAGCATCTAGTCATTGTTCCTGATGGAGGCTAGAGCACCTAGTCATTATTCCTGAGAAGGCTAGAGCATCTAGTCATTATTCTATGAGAAGGCTAGAACATCTGGTCATGAAGGCTGGAGCATCTAATCATTAATTCTGATGAAGGCAGGAGCATCTAGTCATTATTACTTAAGGCTAGAGCATCTAGTCATTGTTCTTGATTAAGGATAGAGCATCTAGTCATTATTCCTGATGAAGGCTAGAGCATCTAGTCATTATTCCTGATGAAAATTATTCCTGATGAAAGCCATAGCATCTAGTCATTATTCCTGATGAAAGCTAGAGCATCTAGTCATTATTCCTGATGAAGCCTGGAGCATCTAGTTATTAATTCTGATGAAGGCAGTAGCATCTAGTCATTATTCCTTAAGGCTAGAGCATCTAGTCATTGTTCTTGATGAAGGCTAGAGAATCTAGTCATTATTCCTGATGAAGGCTAGAGCATCTAGTCATTGTTCCTGATGAAGGCTAGAGCATATAGTCATTGTTCCTGATGAAGGTTAGAGCATCTAGTCATTGTTCCTGATGAAGACTAGAGCAACTAGACATTATCCCTGATGAAGGCTAGAGCATCTAGTTATTATTCCTGATGACGGCTAGAGCATCCAGACATTATTCCAGATGAAGGCTAGAGCATCTAGTCATTATTCCTGATGAAGGTTAGAGCATCTAGTCATTGTTCCTGAAGGAGGCTAGAGCATCTAGTCATTATTCTATGAGAAGGCTAGAGCATCTGGTCATGAAGGCTGGAGCATCTAATCATTAATTCTGATGAAGGCAGGAGCATCTAGTCATTATTCCTTAAGGCTAGAGCATCTAGTCATTGTTCTTGATGAAGGCTAGAGCATCTAGTCATTATTCCTGATGAAGGCTAGAGCATCTAGTCATTGTTCCTGACGAGCATCTAGTCATTGTTCCTGAAGAAGGTTAGAGCATCTACTCATTGTTCCTGAAGGAGGCTAGAGCATCTAGTCATTGTTCCTGATGGAGGTTATAGAGCATCTAGTCATTGTTCCTGATGGAGGCTAGAGCACCTAGTCATTATTCCTGAGAAGGCTAGAGCATCTAGTCATTATTCAATGAGAAGGCTAGAACATCTGGTCATGAAGGCTGGAGCATCTAATCATTAATTCTGATGAAGGCAGGAGCATCTAGTCATTATTACTTAAGGCTAGAGCATCTAGTCATTGTTCTTGATTAAGGATAGAGCATCTAGTCATTATTCCTGATGAAGGCTAGAGCATCTAGTCATTATTCCTGATGAAAATTATTCCTGATGAAAGCCATAGCATCTAGTCATTATTCCTGATGAAAGCTAGAGCATCTATTCATTATTCCTGATGAAGCCTGGAGCATCTAGTTATTAATTCTGATGAAGGCAGTAGCATCTAGTCATTATTCCTTAAGGCTAGAGCATCTAGTCATTGTTCTTGATGAAGGCTAGAGAATCTAGTCATTATTCCTGATGAAGGCTAGAGCATCTAGTCATTGTTCCTGATGAAGGCTAGAGCATATAGTCATTGTTCCTGATGAAGGTTAGAGCATCTAGTCATTGTTCCTGATGAAGACTAGAGCAACTAGACATTATCCCTGATGAAGGCTAGAGCATCTAGTTATTATTCCTGATGACGGCTAGAGCATCCAGACATTATTCCAGATGAAGGCTAGAGCATCTAGTCATTATTCCTGATGAAGGTTAGAGCATCTAGTCATTGTTCCTGAAGGAGGCTAGAGCATCTAGTCATTATTCTATGAGAAGGCTAGAGCATCTGGTCATGAAGGCTGGAGCATCTAATCATTAATTCTGATGAAGGCAGGAGCATCTAGTCATTATTCCTTAAGGCTAGAGCATCTAGTCATTGTTCTTGATGAAGGCTAGAGCATCTAGTCATTATTCCTGATGAAGGCTAGAGCATCTAGTCATTGTTCCTGACGAGCATCTAGTCATTGTTCCTGAAGAAGGTTAGAGCATCTAGTCATTGTTCCTGATGAAGACTAGAGCATCTAGTCATTGTTCCTGATGAAGGCTAGAGCATCTAGTCATTATTCCTTATGAAGGCTAGAGCATCTAGACATTATCCCTGATGAAGGCTAGAGCATCTAGTTATTATTCCTGATGACGGCTAGGGCATCTAGACATTATTCCGGATGAAGGCTAGAGCATCTAGTCATTATTCCTGATGAAGGCTAGAGCATCTAGTCATTATTCCTGATGAAGGTTAGAGCATCTAGTCATTGTTCCTGAAGGAGGATACAGCATCTAGTCTTTGTTCCTGATGGAGGTTAGAGCATCTAATCATTGTTCCTGATGGAGGCTAGAGCATCTAGTCATTGCTCCTGATGAAGGATAGAGCATCTAGTCATTATTCCTGATGAAGGCTAGCGTATCTAGTCATGACGGCTGGAGCATCTAGTCATTAATTCTGATGAAGGCAGGAGCATTTAGTCATTGTTCCTGATGAGGATAGAGCATCTAGTCATTATTACTTATGAAGGCTAAAGTATCTATAGTCATTATCCCTGATGAAGTCTAGAGTATCTAGTCATTATTCCTGATGAAAGCCAGAGCATCTAGTCGGTATTCCTGATGCAAGATAAAGCATCTAGTCATTATTCCTGTTGAAGCCTGGAGCATCTAGTCATTAATTCTGATGAAGGCAGGGGCATCTAGTCATTATTACTTAAGGCTAGAGCATCTAGTCATTGTTCTTGATGAAGGCTAGAGCGTCTAGTCATTATTCCTGATGAAGGCTACAGCATCTAGTCATTGTTCCTGATGAAGGCTAGAGCATCTAGTCATTGTTCCTGATGAAGGTTAAAGCATCTAGTCATTGTTCCTGATGAAGACTAGAGCATCTAGTCATTGTTCCTGACGAAGGCTAGAGCATCTAGTCATTATCCCTGATGAAGGCTAGAGCATCTAGTTATTAGTCCTGATGATGGCTAGAGCATCTAGACATTATTCCGGATGAAGGCTAGAGCGACTAGTCATTATTCCTGATGAAGGCTAGAGCATCTAGTCATTATTCCTGATGAAGGTTAGAGCATCTAGTCATTGAGGCTAGAGAATCTAATCATTATTCAATGAGAAGGCTAAAGAATCTGGTCATGAAGGCTGGAGCATCTAATCATTAATTCTGATGAAGGCTGGTGCATCTAGTCATTATTCCTTAAGGCTAGAGCATCTAGTCATTGTTCATGATGAAGGCTAGAGCACCTAGTCATTGTTCCTGACGAGCATCTAGTCATTGTTCCTGAAGAAGGTTAGAGCATCTAGTCATTGTTCCTGATGAAGACTAGAGCATCTAGTCATTGTTCCTGATGAAGGCTAGAGCATCTAGTCATTATTCCTTATGAAGGCTAGAGCATCTAGACATTATCCCTGATGAAGGCTAGAGCATCTAGTTATTATTCCTGATGATGGCTAGAGCATCTAGACATTATTCCGGATGAAGGCTAGAGCATCTAGTCCTTATTCCTGATGAAGGCTAGAGCATCTAGTCATTATTCCTGATGAAGGTTAGAGCATCTAGTCATTGTTCCTGAAGGATGATAGAGCATCTAGTCTTTGTTCCTGATGGAGGTTAGAGCATCTAATTATTGTTGCTGATGGAGGCTAGAGCATCTAGTCATTATTCCTGAGAAGGCTAGAGCATCTAGTCATTATTCAATGAGAAGGCTAGAGAATCTAGTCATGAAGGCTGGAGCATCTAGTCATTAATTCTGATGAAGGCAGGAGCATCTAGTCATTGCTCCTGATGAAGGATAGAGCATCTAGTCATTATTCCTGATGAAGGCTAGCGTATCTAGTCATGAAGGCTGGAGCATCTAGTCAGTAATTCTGATGAAAGCAGGAGCATCTAGTCATTGTTCCTGATGAGGATAGAGCATCTAGTCATTATTCCTTATGAAGGCTAGAGCATCTAGTCATTGTTCCTGATGAAGGCTAGAGCATCTAGTCATTCTTCCTGAAGAATGTTAGAGCATCTAGTCATTGTTCCTGATGAAGACTAGAGCATCTAGTCATTGTTCCTGACGAAGGCTAGAGTATCTAGTCATTATTCCTGATGAAGGCTAGAGCATCTAGTCATTGTTCCTGATGAAGGCTAGAGCATCTAGTCATTGTTCCTTAAGAAGGTAAGAGTTCCTGATGAAGACTAGAGTATCTAATCATTGTTCCTGAAGAAGGCTAGAGCATCTAGTCATTATTCCTTATGAAGGCTAGAGCATCTAGACATTATCCCTGATGAAGGCTAGAGCATCTAGTTATTATTCCTGATGAAAGCCAGAGCATCTAGTCATTATTCCTGATGAAAGCTAGAGCATCTAGTCATTATTCCTGATGAAGCCTGGAGCATCTAGTTATTAATTCTGATGAAGGCAGGAGCATCTAGTCATTATTCCTTAAGGCTAGAGCATCTAGTCATTGTTCTTGATGAAAGCTAGAGCATTCAGTCATTATTCCTGATGAAGGCTAGAGCATCTAGTCATTGTTCCTGATGAAGGCTAGAGCATCTAGTCATTGGTCCTGATGAAGACTAGAGCATCTAGACATTATCCCTGATGAAGGCTAGAGCATATAGTCATTGTTCCTGATGAAGGTTAGAGCATCTAGTCATTGTTCCTGATGAAGACTAGAGCAACTAGACATTATCCCTGATGAAGGCTAGAGCATCTAGTTATTATTCCTGATGACGGCTAGAGCATCCAGACATTATTCCAGATGAAGGCTAGAGCATCTAGTCATTATTCCTGATGAAGGTTAGAGCATCTAGTCATTGTTCCTGAAGGAGGCTAGAGCATCTAGTCATTATTCTATGAGAAGGCTAGAGCATCTGGTCATGAAGGCTGGAGCATCTAATCATTAATTCTGATGAAGGCAGGAGCATCTAGTCATTATTCCTTAAGGCTAGAGCATCTAGTCATTGTTCTTGATGAAGGCTAGAGCATCTAGTCATTATTCCTGATGAAGGCTAGAGAATCTAGTCATTGTTCCTGATGAGCATCTAGTCATTGTTCCTGAAGAAGGTTAGAGCATCTAGTCATTGTTCCTGATGAAGACTAGAGCATCTAGTCATTGTTCCTGATGAAGGCTAGAGCATCGAGTCATTATTCCTTATGAAGGCTAGAGCATCTAGACATTATCCCTGATGAAGGCTAGAGCATCTAGTTATTATTCCTGATGACGGCTAGAGCATCTAGACATTATTCCGGATGAAGGCTAGAGCATCTAATCATTATTCCTGATGAAGGCTAGAGCATCTAGTCATTATTCCTGATGAAGGTTAGAGCATCTAGTCATTGTTCCTGAAGGAGGATACAGCATCTAGTCTTTGTTCCTCCTGATGAGGATAGAGCATCTAGTCATTATTACTTATGAAGGCTAAAGTATCTATAGTCATTATCCCTGATGAAGTCTAGAGCATCTAGTCATTATTCCTGATGAAAGCCAGAGCATCTAGTCGGTATTCCTGATGAAAGATAAAGCATCTAGTCATTATTCCTGTTGAAGCCTGGAGCATCTAGTCATTAATTCTGATGAAGGAAGGGGCATCTAGTCATTATTTCTTAAGGCTAGAGCATCTAGTCATTGTTCTTGATGAAGGCTAGAGCATCTAGTCATTGTTCCTGATGAAGGTTAAAGCATCTAGTCATTGTTCCTGATGAAGATTAGAGCATCTAGTCATTATTCCTGATGAAGGCTACAGCATCTAGTCATTGTTCCTGATGAAGGCTAGAGCATCTAGTCATTGTTCCTGATGAAGGTTAAAGCATCTAGTCATTGTTCCTGATGAAGATTAGAGCATCTAGTCATTGTTCCTGACGAAGGCTAGAGCATCTAGTCATTATCCCTGATGAAGGCTAGAGCATCTAGTTATTAGTCCTGATGATGGCTAGAGCATCTAGACATTATTCCGGATGAAGGCTAGAGCGACTAGTCATTATTCCTGATGAAGGCTAGAGCATCTAGTCATTATTCCTGATGAAGGTTAGAGCATCTAGTCATTGAGGCTAGAGAATCTAATCATTATTCAATGAGAAGGCTAAAGAATCTGGTCATGAAGGCTGGAGCATCTAATCATTAATTCTGATGAAGGCTGGTGCATCTAGTCATTATTCCTTAAGGCTAGAGCATCTAGTCATTGGTCATGATGAAGGCTAGAGCATCTAGTCATTATTACTGGTGAAGGCTAGAGCATCTAGTCATTGTTCCTGACGAGCATCTAGTCATTGTTCCTGAAGAAGGTTAGAGCATCTAGTCATTGTTCCTGATGAAGACTAGAGCATCTAGTCATTGTTCCTGATGAAGGCTAGAGCATCTAGTCATTATTCCTTATGAAGGCTAGAGCATCTAGACATTATCCCTGATGAAGGCTAGAGCATCTAGTTATTATTCCTGATGACGGCTAGAGCATCTAGACATTATTCCGGATGAAGGCTAGAGCATCTAGTCATTATTACTGATGAAGGCTAGAGCATCTAGTCATTATTCCTGATGAAGGTTAGAGCATCTAGTCATTGTTCCTGAAGAAGGCTAGAGCATCTAGTCATTATTCCTTATGAAGGCTAGAGCATCTAGACATTATCCCTGATGAAGGCTAGAGCATCTAGTTATTATTCCTGATGAAAGCCAGAGCATCTAGTCATTATTCCTGATGAAAGCTAGAGCATCTAGTCATTATTCCTGATGAAGCCTGGAGCATCTAGTTATTAATTCTGATGAAGGCAGGAGCATCTAGTCATTATTCCTTAAGGCTAGAGCATCTAGTCATTATTCTTGATGAAAGCTAGAGCATTCAGTTATTATTCCTGATGAAGGCTAGAGCATCTAGTCATTGGTCCTGATGAAGACTAGAGCATCTAGACATTATCCCTGATGAAGGCTAGAGCATCTAGTTATTATTCCTGATGACGGCTAGAGCATCTAGACATTATTCCGGATGAAGGCTAGAGCATCTAGTCATTATTCCTGATGAAGGTTAGAGCATCTAGTCATTGTTCCTGAAGGAGGCTAGAGCATCTAGTCATTGTTCCTGAAGGAGGCTAGAGCATCTAGTCATTGTTCCTGATGGTGGTTATAGAGCATCTAGTCATTGTTCCTGATGGAGGCTAGAGCACCTAGTCGTTATTCCTGAGAAGGCTAGAGCATCTAGTCATTATTCAATGAGAAGGCTAGAACATCTGGTCATGAAGGCTGGAGCATCTAATCATTAATTCTGATGAAGGCAGGAGCATCTAGTCATTATTCCTTAAGGCTAGAGCATCTAGTCATTGTTCTTGATTAAGGCTAGAGCATCTAGTCATTATTCCTGATGAAGGCTAGAGTATCTAGTCATTGTTCCTGACGAAGGCTAGAGCATCTAGTAATTGTTCTTGAAGAAGGTTAGAGCATCTAGTCATTGTTCCTGATGAAGGCTAGAGCATCTAGTCAATATTCCTTATGAAGGCTAGAGCATCTAGACATTATCCCTGATGAAGGCTAGAGCATCTAGTTATTATTCCTGATGACGACTAGAGCATCTAGACATTATTCCGGATGAAGGCTAGAGCATCTAGTCATTATTCCTGATGAAGGCTTGAGCATCTAGTCATTATTCCTTCCTGATGAAGGTTAGAGCATCTAGTCATTGTTCCTGAAGGAGGCTAGAGCAACTAGTCTTTGTTCCTGATGGAGGTTAGAGCATCTAATCATTGTTCCTAATGGAGGCTAGAGCATCTAGTCATTATTCCTGAGAAGGCTAGAGCAACTAGTCATTATTCAATGAGAAGGCTAGAGCATCTAGTCATGAAGGCTGGAGCATCAAGTCATTAATTCTGATGAAGGCAGGATCATCTAGTCATTGTCCTGATGAGGATAGAGCATCTAGTCATTATTCCTTAAGGCTAGAGCATCTAGTCATTGTTCTTGATGAAAGCTAGAGCATTCAGTCATTATTCCTGATGAAGGCTAGAGCATCTAGTCATTGTTCCTGATGAAGGCTAGAGCATCTAGTCATTGGTCCTGATGAAGACTAGAGCATCTAGACATTATCCCTGATGAAGGCTAGAGCATCTAGTTATTATTCCTGATGACGGCTAGAGCATCTAGACATTATTCCGGATGAAGGCTAGAGCATCTAGTCATTATTCCTGATGAAGGTTAGAGCATCTAGTCATTGTTCCTGAAGGAGGCTAGAGCATCTAGTCATTGTTCCTGAAGGAGGCTAGAGCATCTAGTCATTGTTCCTGATGGTGGTTATAGAGCATCTAGTCATTGTTCCTGATGGAGGCTAGAGCACCTAGTCGTTATTCCTGAGAAGGCTAGAGCATCTAGTCATTATTCAATGAGAAGGCTAGAACATCTGGTCATGAAGGCTGGAGCATCTAATCATTAATTCTGATGAAGGCAGGAGCATCTAGTCATTATTCCTTAAGGCTAGAGCATCTAGTCATTGTTCTTGATTAAGGCTAGAGCATCTAGTCATTATTCCTGATGAAGGCTAGAGTATCTAGTCATTGTTCCTGACGAAGGCTAGAGCATCTAGTAATTGTTCTTGAAGAAGGTTAGAGCATCTAGTCATTGTTCCTGATGAAGGCTAGAGCATCTAGTCAATATTCCTTATGAAGGCTAGAGCATCTAGACATTATCCCTGATGAAGGCTAGAGCATCTAGTTATTATTCCTGATGACGACTAGAGCATCTAGACATTATTCCGGATGAAGGCTAGAGCATCTAGTCATTATTCCTGATGAAGGCTTGAGCATCTAGTCATTATTCCTTCCTGATGAAGGTTAGAGCATCTAGTCATTGTTCCTGAAGGAGGCTAGAGCATCTAGTCTTTGTTCCTGATGGAGGTTAGAGCATCTAATCATTGTTCCTAATGGAGGCTAGAGCATCTAGTCATTATTCCTGAGAAGGCTAGAGCAACTAGTCATTATTCAATGAGAAGGCTAGAGCATCTAGTCATGAAGGCTGGAGCATCAAGTCATTAATTCTGATGAAGGCAGGATCATCTAGTCATTGTCCTGATGAGGATAGAGCATCTAGTCATTATTCCTTAAGGCTAGAGCATCTAGTCATTGTTCTTGATGAAAGCTAGAGCATTCAGTCATTATTCCTGATGAAGGCTAGAGCATCTAGTCATTGTTCCTGATGAAGGCTAGAGCATCTAGTCATTGGTCCTGATGAAGACTAGAGCATCTAGACATTATCCCTGATGAAGGCTAGAGCATCTAGTTATTATTCCTGATGACGGCTAGAGCATCTAGACATTATTCCAGATGAAGGCTAGAGCATCTAGTCATTATTCCTGATGAAGGTTAGAGCATCTAGTCATTGTTCCTGAAGGAGGCTAGAGCATCTATTCATTGTTCCTGAAGGAGGCTAGAGCATCTAATCATTGTTCCTGATGGAGGTTATAGAGCATCTAGTCATTGTTCCTGATGGAGGCTAGAGCACCTAGTCGTTATTCCTGAGAAGGCTAGAGCATCTAGTCATTATTCAATGAGAAGGCTAGAACATCTGGTCATGAAGGCTGGAGCATCTAATCATTAATTCTGATGAAGGCAGGAGCATCTAGTCATTATTCCTTAAGGCTAGAGCATCTAGTCATTGTTCTTGATTAAGGCTAGAGCATCTAGTCATTATTCCTGATGAAGGCTAGAGTATCTAGTCATTGTTCCTGACGAAGGCTAGAGCATCTAGTCATTGTTCTTGAAGAAGGTTAGAGCATCTAGTCATTGTTCCTGATGAAGGCTAGAGCATCTAGTCAATATTCCTTATGAAGGCTAGAGCATCTAGACATTATCCCTGATGAAGGCTAGAGCATCTAGTTATTATTCCTGATGACGGCTAGAGCATCTAGACATTATTCCGGATGAAGGCTAGAGCATCTAGTCATTATTCCTGATGAAGGCTTGAGCATCTAGTCATTATTCCTTCCTGATGAAGGTTAGAGCATCTAGTCATTGTTCCTGAAGGAGGCTAGAGCATCTAGTCTTTGTTCCTGATGAAGGTTAGAGCATCTAATCATTGTTCCTAATGGAGGCTAGAGCATCTAGTCATTATTCCTGAGAAGGCTAGAGCAACTAGTCATTATTCAATGAGAAGGCTAGAGCATCTAGTCATGAAGGCTGGAGCATCAAGTCATTAATTCTGATGAAGGCAGGAGCATCTAGTCATTGTCCTGATGAGGATAGAGCATCTAGCCATTATTCCTTATGAAGGCTAGAGTATCTAGTCATTATTCCTGATGAAGGCTAGAGCATCTAGTCATTGTTCCTGATGAAGGCTAGAGCATCTAGTCATTGTTCCTGAAGAAGGTTAGGGCATCTAGTCATTGTTCCTGACGAAGGCAAGAGTATCTAGTCATTATTCCTGATGAAGGCTAGAGCATCTAGTCATTATTCCTGATGAGGGCTAGAGCATCTAGTCATTGTTCCTGATGCAGGCTAGAGCATCTAATCATTGTTCCTGAAGAAGGTTAGAGTTCCTGATGAAGACTAGAGCACTAGTCATTGTTCCTGACGAAGGCTATAGAGCATCTAGTCATTATTCCTTATGAAGGCTAGAGCATCTAGACATTATCCCTGATGAAGGCTAGAGCATCTAGTTATTATTCCTGATGAAAGCCAGAGCATCTAGTCATTCTTCCTGATTAAAGCTAGAGCATCTAGTCATTATTCCTGATGAAGCCTGGAGCATCTAGTTATTAATTCTGATGAAGGCAGGAGCATCTAGTCATTATTCCTTAAGGCTAGAGCATCTAGTCATTGTTCTTGACGAAAGCTAGAGCATCTAGTCATTATTCCTGATGAAGGCTAGAGCATCTAGTCATTGTTCCTGATGAAGGCTAGAGCATCTAGTCATTGTTCCTGATGAAGGCTAGAGCATCTAGTCATTGGTCCTGATGAAGACTAGAGCATCTAGACATTATCCCTGATGAAGGCTAGAGCATCTAGTTATTATTCCTGATGATGGCTAGAGCATCTAGTCATTATTCCTGATGAAGGTTAGAGCATCTAGTCATTGCTCCTGAAGGAGGCTAGAGCATCTAGTCATTGTTCCTGATGAAGGCTAGAGCATCTAGTCATTATTCCTTATGAAGGCTAGAGCATCTAGACATTATCCCTGATGAAGGCTAGAGCATCTAGTTATTATTCCTGATGACGGCTAGAGCATCTAGACATTATTCCGGATGAAGGCTAGAGCATTTAGTCATTATTCCTGATGAAGGCTAGAGCATCTAGTCATTATTCCTGATGAAGGTTAGAGCATCTAGTCATTGTTCCTGAAGGAGGATAGAGCATCTAGTCTTTGTTCCTGATGGAGGTTAGAGCATCTAATCATTGTTCCTGATGGAGGCTAGAGCATCTAGTCATTATTCCTGAGAAGGCTAGAGCATCTAGTCATTATTCAATGAGAAGGCTAGAGCATCTAGTCATGAAGGCTGGAGCATGTAGTCATTAATTCTGATGAAGGCAGGACCATCTAGTCATTGCTCCTGATGAAGGATAGAGCATCTAGTCATTATTCCTGATGAAGGCTAGCGTATCTAGTCATGAAGGCTGGAGCATCTAGTCATTAATTCTGATGAAAGCAGGAGCATCTAGTCATTGTTCCTGATGAGGATAGAGCATCTAGTCATTATTCCTTATGAAGGCTAGAGTATCTAGTCATTATTCCTGATGAAGGCTAGAGTATCTAGTCATTGTTCCTGATGAAGGCTAGAGCATCTAGTCATTCTTCCTGAAGAAGGTTAGAGCATCTAGTCATTGGTACTGATGAAGACTAGAGCATCTAGTCATTGTTCCTGACGAAGGCTAGAGTATCTAGTCATTATTCCTGATGAAGGCTAGAGCATTTAGTCATTGTTCCTGATGAAGGCTAGAGCATCTAGTCATTGTTCCTTAAGAAGGTTAGAGTTCCTGATGAAGACTAGAGTATCTAGTCATTGTTCCTGAAGAAGGCTAGAGCATCTAGTCATTATTCCTTATGAAGGCTAGAGCATCTAGACATTATCCATGATGAAGGCTAGAGCATCTAGTTATTATTCCTGATGAAAGCTAGAGCATCTAGTCATTATTCCTGATGAAGCCTGGAGCATCTAGTTATTAATTCTGATGAAGGCAGGAGTATCTAGTCATTATTCCTTAAGGCTAGAGCATCTAGTCATTGTTCTTGATGAAAGCTAGAGCATTCAGTCATTATTCCTGATGAAGGCTAGAGCATCTAGTCATTGTTCCTGATGAAGGCTAGAGCATCTAGTCATTGGTCCTGATGAAGACTAGAGCATCTAGACATTATCCCTGATGAAGGCTAGAGCATCTAGTTATTATTCCTGATGACGGCTAGAGCATCTAGACATTATTCCGGATGAAGGCTAGAGCATCTAGTCATTATTCCTGATGAAGGTTAGAGCATCTAGTCATTGTTCCTGAAGGAGGCTAGAGCATCTAGTCATTGTTCCTGAAGGAGGCTAGAGCATCTAGTCATTGTTCCTGATGGAGGTTATAGAGCATCTAGTCATTGTTCCTGATGGAGGCTAGAGCACCTAGTCGTTATTCCTGAGAAGGCTAGAGCATCTAGTCATTATTCAATGAGAAGGCTAGAACATCTGGTCATGAAGGCTGGAGCATCTAATCATTAATTCTGATGAAGGCAGGAGCATCTAGTCATTATTCCTTAAGGCTAGAGCATCTAGTCATTGTTCTTGATTAAGGCTAGAGCATCTAGTCATTATTCCTGATGAAGGCTAGAGTATCTAGTCATTGTTCCTGACGAAGGCTAGAGCATCTAGTCATTGTTCTTGAAGAAGGTTAGAGCATCTAGTCATTGTTCCTGATGAAGGCTAGAGCATCTAGTCAATATTCCTTATGAAGGCTAGAGCATCTAGACATTATCCCTGATGAAGGCTAGAGCATCTAGTTATTATTCCTGATGACGGCTAGAGCATCTAGACATTATTCCGGATGAAGGCTAGAGCATCTAGTCATTATTCCTGATGAAGGCTTGAGCATCTAGTCATTATTCCTTCCTGATGAAGGTTAGAGCATCTAGTCATTGTTCCTGAAGGAGGCTAGAGCATCTAGTCTTTGTTCCTGATGGAGGTTAGAGCATCTAATCATTGTTCCTAATGGAGGCTAGAGCATCTAGTCATTATTCCTGAGAAGGCTAGAGCAACTAGTCATTATTCAATGAGAAGGCTAGAGAATCTAGTCATGAAGGCTGGAGCATCAAGTCATTAATTCTGATGAAGGCAGGAGCATCTAGTCATTGTCCTGATGAGGATAGAGCATCTAGTCATTATTCCTTATGAAGGCTAGAGTATCTAGTCATTATTCCTGATGAAGGCTAGAGCATCTAGTCATTGTTCCTGATGAAGGCTAGAGCATCTAGTCATTGTTCCTGAAGAAGGTTAGAGCATCTAGTCATTGTTCCTGACGAAGGCTAGAGTATCTAGTCATTATTCCTGATGAAGGCTAGAGCATCTAGTCATTATTCCTGATGAAGGCTAGAGCATCTAGTCATTGTTCCTGATGAAGGCTAGAGCATCTAGACATTATCCCTGATGAAGGCTAGAGCATCTAGTTATTATTCCTGATGAAAGCCAGAGCATCTAGTCATTATTCCTGATGAAAGCTAGAGCATCTAGTCATTATTCCTGATGAAGCCTGGAGCATCTAGTTATTAATTCTGATGAAGGCAGGAGCATCTAGTCATTATTCCTTAAGGCTAGAGCATCTAGTCATTGTTCTTGATGAAAGCTAGAGCATCTAGTCATTATTCCTGATGAAGGCTAGAGCATCTAGTCATTGTTCCTGATAAAGGCTATAGCATCTAGTCATTGTTCCTGATGAAGGCTAGAGCATCTAGTCATTGGTCCTGATGAAGACTAGAGCATCTAGACATTATCCCTGATGAAGGCTAGAGCATCTAGTTATTATTCCTGATGATGGCTAGAGCATCTAGTCATTATTCCTAATGAAGGTTAGAGCATCTATTCATTGTTCCTGAAGGAGGCTAGAGCATCTAGTCATTGTTCCTGATGAAGGCTAGAGCATCTAGTCATTATTCCTTATGAAGGCTAGAGCATCTAGACATTATCCCTGATGAAGGCTAGAGCATCTAGTTATTATTCCTGATGACGGCTAGAGCATCTAGACATTATTCCGGATGAAGGCTAGAGCATCTAGTCATTATTCCTGATGAAGGCTAGAGCATCTAGTCATTATTCCTGATGAAGGTTAGAGCATCTAGTCATTGTTCCTGAAGGAGGATAGAGCATCTAGTCTTTGTTCCTGATGGAGGTTAGAGCATCTAATCATTGTTGCTGATGGAGGCTAGAGCATCTAGTCATTATTCCTGAGAAGGCTAGAGCATCTAGTCATTATTCAATGAGAAGGCTAGAGCATCTAGTCATGAAGGCTGGAGCATGTAGTCATTAATTCTGATGAAGGCAGGACCATCTAGTCATTGCTCCTGATGAAGGATAGAGCATCTAGTCATTATTCCTGATGAAGGCTAGCGTATCTAGTCATGAAGGCTGGAGCATCTAGTCATTAATTCTGATGAAAGCAGGAGCATCTAGTCATTGTTCCTGATGAGGATAGAGCATCTAGTCATTATTCCTTATGAAGGCTAGAGTATCTAGTCATTATTCCTGATGAAGGCTAGAGTATCTAGTCATTGTTCCTGATGAAGGCTAGAGCATCTAGTCATTCTTCCTGAAGAAGGTTAGAGCATCTAGTCATTGGTACTGATGAAGACTAGAGCATCTAGTCATTGTTCCTGACGAAGGCTAGAGTATCTAGTCATTATTCCTGATGAAGGCTAGAGCATTTAGTCATTGTTCCTGATGAAGGCTAGAGCATCTAGTCATTGTTCCTTAAGAAGGTTAGAGTTCCTGATGAAGACTAGAGTATCTAGTCATTGTTCCTGAAGAAGGCTAGAGCATCTAGTCATTATTCCTTATGAAGGCTAGAGCATCTAGACATTATCCCTGATGAAGGCTAGAGCATCTAGTTATTATTCCTGATGAAAGCTAGAGCATCTAGTCATTATTCCTGATGAAGCCTGGAGCATCTAGTTATTAATTCTGATGAAGGCAGGAGTATCTAGTCATTATTCCTTAAGGCTAGAGCATCTAGTCATTGTTCTTGATGAAAGCTAGAGCATTCAGTCATTATTCCTGATGAAGGCTAGAGCATCTAGTCATTGTTCCTGATGAAGGCTAGAGCATCTAGTCATTGGTCCTGATGAAGACTA
Source organism: Cladorhizidae sp. MBARI D1340-BT2 (assembly GCA_028752905.1). Taxonomy (NCBI): domain Eukaryota; kingdom Metazoa; phylum Porifera; class Demospongiae; order Poecilosclerida; family Cladorhizidae; species Cladorhizidae sp. MBARI D1340-BT2. The sequence continues at coordinate 6,930,651 of JAQNBH010000017.1, forward strand.
GAGCATCTAGACATTATCCCTGATGAAGGCTAGAGCATCTAGTTATTATTCCTGATGACGGCTAGAGCATCTAGACATTATTCCGGATGAAGGCTAGAGCATCTAGTCATTATTCCTGATGAAGGTTAGAGCATCTAGTCATTGTTCCTGAAGGAGGCTAGAGCATCTAGTCATTGTTCCTGAAGGAGGCTAGAGCATCTAGTCATTGTTCCTGATGGAGGTTATAGAGCATCTAGTCATTGTTCCTGATGGAGGCTAGAGCACCTAGTCGTTATTCCTGAGAAGGCTAGAGCATCTAGTCATTATTCAATGAGAAGGCTAGAACATCTGGTCATGAAGGCTGGAGCATCTAATCATTAATTCTGATGAAGGCAGGAGCATCTAGTCATTATTCCTTAAGGCTAGAGCATCTAGTCATTGTTCTTGATTAAGGCTAGAGCATCTAGTCATTATTCCTGATGAAGGCTAGAGTATCTAGTCATTGTTCCTGACGAAGGCTAGAGCATCTAGTCATTGTTCTTGAAGAAGGTTAGAGCATCTAGTCATTGTTCCTGATGAAGGCTGGAGCATCTAGTCAATATTCCTTATGAAGGCTAGAGCATCTAGACATTATCCCTGATGAAGGCTAGAGCATCTAGTTATTATTCCTGATGATGGCTAGAGCATCTAGACATTATTCCGGATGAAGGCTAGAGCATCTAGTCATTATTCCTGATGAAGGCTTGAGCATCTAGTCATTATTCCTTCCTGATGAAGGTTAGAGCATCTAGTCATTGTTCCTGAAGGAGGCTAGAGCATCTAGTCTTTGTTCCTGATGGAGGTTAGAGCATCTAATCATTGTTCCTAATGGAGGCTAGAGCATCTAGTCATTATTCCTGAGAAGGCTAGAGCAACTAGTCATTATTCAATGAGAAGGCTAGAGCATCTAGTCATGAAGGCTGGAGCATCAAGTCATTAATTCTGATGAAGGCAGGAGCATCTAGTCATTGTCCTGATGAGGATAGAGCATCTAGTCATTATTCCTTATGAAGGCTAGAGCATCTAGTCATTGTTCCTGATGAAGGCTAGAGCATCTAGTCATTGATCCTGAAGAAGGTTAGAGCATCTAGTCATTGTTCCTGACGAAGGCTAGAGTATCTAGTCATTATTCCTGATGAAGGCTAGAGCATCTAGTCATTATTCCTGATGAAGGCTAGAGCATCTAGTCATTGTTCCTGATGAAGGCTAGAGCATCTAGACATTATCCCTGATGAAGGCTAGAGCATCTAGTTATTATTCCTGATGAAAGCCAGAGCATCTAGTCATTATTCCTGATGAAAGCTAGAGCATCTAGTCATTATTCCTGATGAAGCCTGGAGCATCTAGTTATTAATTCTGATGAAGGCAGGAGCATCTAGTCATTATTCCTTAAGGCTAGAGCATCTAGTCATTGTTCTTGATGAAAGCTAGAGCATCTAGTCATTATTCCTGATGAAGGCTAGAGCATCTAGTCATTGTTCCTGATAAAGGCTAGAGCATCTAGTCATTGTTCCTGATGAAGGCTAGAGCATCTAGTCATTGGTCCTGATGAAGACTAGAGCATCTAGACATTATCCCTGATGAAGGCTAGAGCATCTAGTTATTATTCCTGATGATGGCTAGAGCATCTAGTCATTATTCCTGATGAAGGTTAGAGCATCTAGTCATTGTTCCTGAAGGAGGCTAGAGCATCTAGTCATTGTTCCTGATGAAGGCTAGAGCATCTAGTCATTATTCCTTATGAAGGCTAGAGCATCTAGACATTATCCCTGATGAAGGCTAGAGCATCTAGTTATTATTCCTGATGACGGCTAGAGCATCTAGACATTATTCCGGATGAAGGCTAGAGCATCTAGTCATTATTCCTGATGAAGGCTAGAGCATCTAGTCATTATTCCTGATGAAGGTTAGAGCATCTAGTCATTGTTCCTGAAGGAGGATAGAGCATCTAGTCTTTGTTCCTGATGGAGGTTAGAGCATCTAATCATTGTTCCTGATGGAGGCTAGAGCATCTAGTCATTATTCCTGAGAAAAATGGGACAGAAAAACAACTCACATCTTGCTCTGTAGCCAAATCTACGTCCTTTTGTAGTCATTTCAGTGATGCTGGTGTCTTATGCCCACGTAAGTGTAGTCAAGTATGTATGAGTGCCTTCCATGCTGCTTGTTGTTGTTGCTTGTTGCTGTTGTTGTTGTTGCTGTGGTTGTGGTTGTTTGCTACTAGGAGTAGACTGGGTAATGTAGCAAGTGCCTAGCATTTAGTTAGTATCATATGTGAGGCCTGGCAGAGGGCAGAGATGAGAAAGATGGTGTTGAAGATTCACTCACAGACTTGGTCAAAGCTTGAAGTCGATGATTTTATAAAATTTTGATAACATTTTAGTAGTATATATACAGTAGGTATATCGCAGCATATTCATCAAGTATCAAGATCAACAATAGCTAAAGCAGAAGAAATGGTAGACATTATAGTAACTAGCTTCTACTCTAGCTGTGCAATATCACGTTGATTGCATGGGTGGTATATTAAGGGGGGTGTAATTTAGAATCACCAACATGATGCAAGTGCCCACCTACCTCTGATTTTTGAGTTGAGGAGTCGAGTGGTTAGTTACCCACTGGTGCAATGTACTTGATTTCAAAGGTAATAGTGCCTCTATCCTTGACTGACGAGCTCGTTATGTAGTCCCTGTTGTAGTACTATAACTGCCACACCTGGCATGAAACAGTCAAGTGTGTCTATATGTACATTATGAATATAATATATATTATATATACAATATGTACAGCATATACAGTACATACAGTATGTATAGTATGCTCAGTGTGTACAAAATATGTACAGTATGGACAATATGTACAGTATGCTTAGTATGTAGAGTGTGTGTATGGATGGATGTGTATGTATATCACAGAATATTCATCAAGAGCGACTTCTTATTTAAAACTTCCTGGAAGCTGATGGAAGTCATCTGACCAGTCGGCCAGATTTGCACAGTTGTAGTTCATTCTCTAGGAAATCTTACTTCAAGTGCATACTAGGACCAGCTTTACAAGCTGAGCATATACAATCAGCTAGCAGGTGGCAGTGTACTTGTCTGCCCCAGGCAGGCTCTCATTTGCTCTGCCACCGGGATCACTCAGCTAGCAGGTGGCAGTGTACTTGTCTGCCCCAGGCAGGCTCTCAATTGCTCTGCCATCGGGGCTCGCTCAGCTAGCAAGTGGCAGTGTACTTGTGTGCCCCAGGCAGGCTCTCATTTGCTCTGCCATTGGGCTCGCTTAGCAGTAGGTGGGTGTGAGAGGGAAATGGGACAAAAGCCAAAGAAAAGTGTTTTGAAACCAAAAGGGCTAGAAACACTGTTTTATTGTTTTTTCAGGTGTTGCAGTGTATTTTGTATTTCCCACCGGGGTGGGGAGGAGGGAGGCAGAGGTTGCAGGCACTTATGTTGATTACGATCCCATATATTAATTGCAACTTAGAACCAAATCCCACTTGTGAAAACTGGCAAGTCCGCTTGTTTGGAATTTCAACGTCACCCAGCGAAGGCAGAGTTGAGTTGTGCTATAATGGTGTCTGGGGCACAGTCTGCCATGACGGCTGGGACGAGTCTGCAGCCAAGGTGATGTGCAGAGAGCTGGTCTTCTCATCTGAAGGTTCGTTTTGACCCAGAACTGCACTCCTATAGAAGAAAGGTGATTCTAACATTTTCCTCGCTGTTGATTACTCTAGGTCTTGGCTATGCCGACTTTGGGGCTGGCTTGATATTTCTCTCTAATATCCAGTGCACCGGTAATGAATCGCATATATCAGATTGTCCTTCCACTGGAATTGGACAACACTTTTGTCGGTACTGGGACTCCGGACTTATCTGCATGGGTATGTTCTCATTCACACTGCAATATAAGAGAGATTACGGGGACCAGAACAGAGGTGACTCTTTGTCGTTTGTTGTAGATCCTAACTACACCTGTCCCGAGGGAGAAATGAAGCTAGTTTGCGGTAACAAATCGAGTGAAGGACATCTTGAGGTTTGCTATTACAATCACTGGGGGACTGTGTGCTATAACAAATTTGATTCAAAAGACGCTGCTTTTGTGTGCCGATTCCCCGCAGAAGGTTTGCTGCATGTTTGCTAATACTTTTCAGTTGACTTGCCATCTTTAAAGTTCCAGGGTCCTACTTCTTTTAATTTTATTAACGTTTTTTTCTCCAGCTTCTTGGGACCCACCACCACCACCACCACCATGCAATACAAATATGCTGACATATCTTAACTGCTACTACTACCTACTATTTACTACTATTACTACTACTATATACTACTACTATATACTAGCACCACCCTTCACCTGGCCAGCTTCTGATTCTGTCTGTAAAAATGGGGACATTCGTCTTGTGAATGGCACTGGTTCACACTCCGGTAGAGTGGAGGTGTTATTCAACAACCGCTGGGGAACTATCTGTGAATATTAAATGCCATCCCTACTTACTCACGGGGTGATTTAGATGGAGGTAGTTATAAGTAATGGTCAGACAAAATTCTTTAAGGAACTGTAGCAGACCTCGGGGCAATCGAGGAACTCTGTGGCTGATCAGCCGATCTATGTAATATTACTATTCCCTCCTCTCTCCCACTTTTCTGCAGAGGCTGTGGCATTATCCAATGCCTACTTTGGGAGAGGTACTGGACTCATCTTCCTGGATGACTTAAGATGCTCAAGAGTTAACCACAGCAAGGTCATAGAGTGCTTTGACTCTCTGGATCAAGTAGGAATCCACAACTGCGAACATTCAGAAGATGCTGCAGTCATTTGCTCTGGTTGGTTTCCATTTCTTCCCTTCCTCCCTCCCTCCCTCAGATATTCACAGTAGTATCTTGTGAACATTCCAGGTGACAACACTACCTGTGATGATGGAACACCCAATGGAGGTATAAGACTCACAGGAAGCATATCATCTGAACTTCCTCCATCTCTTCTCCTTCCCCACCTCCAACTCACCTCCTTCTCCTTCCTCCATCTCTTCTCCTTCCCCACCTCCAACTCACCTCCTTCCTCCATCTCTTCTCCCCCTCCCCCCGTCTCCTTTCTCCTCCTTCCTCCACTTTGCCCTCCACCTCCCCTTCCTCACTCCCCTTCCTCACCTCCTCCTCCATCCAGCCAACCCATGCATTTCTGGTACTGTACAATTGGTGGGAGGACTAGCTAGCAACTCCAGTCGTATTGGACAGGTGGAAGTTTGCAACAATGGCTCCTAGGCACCAGTCTGTGCTGACTCATTCAAAAAAGCTGATGCAGGCATGATCTGTTTGAGTTTGGGACTAGCAAATGACAGCAAATTGGCTGTTCCTGCTCTCGGACAACTGTTCAACATGCCAGAAGATTCAAACAGAGAGAACTACTTTGCATTATCTGGCACATGTTCAGCTGGAAGCTGCAATTTCACATCCAATGCCACTCAGTGCACAAGTGGACTGGCGGGGGCAATCTGTCCTTTGGCGAAGACTTCGTCTCTCACCGGAGCTCCTATCACATGTGAGACAGGAAGTCTGCAACTGATGGGGGGCTCCAGTCCCTCCGAGGGAAGAGTTGAAGTGTGCATCAATGACGAGTGGGGGACCTTGTGTGACGACTCCTTTGATGTCAATGTAGCTGCAGTTGTCTGCAAGCAGCTCAACTTTTCAAGCAGAAGTAAGCACAGATGAGACAGCGTCTGTTTATATCATGTTGTTGTGACCAAGAATCCCATGCATAACATTCAAAATTTCCTTTTGTCTGTGAAGTTCCAGAAGCTGTTCATGGGAAAGACTCTTCAGTTGAATTTGGGGAAGGTTCAGGAGCCATTTGGCTAGACAATGTCAAGTGCACTGGCATGGAGGACAACATCTTCAGCTGCTCACAACTGCCGCTGTTCCAAGACAATAACTGCCAGCACCATGAAGATAGTGGTGTCCGCTGCCGAGGTAATAAAAAAAGCTACTCAGAGAACACGCTGTAGACAGCAATTGATTGCCATCTCTTGTGAGGGTATTAATTTGTTCTTCATGCCATTTCTTGCAAGCAGAGTCCACGACCACCAAAATGCCCCCTGAGACCAAGGAACCACCCACTAAAGAGCCAACCAAGGAACCCGGAGGGGACATAGGAAAGCAGACGAAGGGAAATAGTAGCGCTGGGATCATTGTTCCCCTGGTGGTGGTGGTAGTGGTTATGTTCATCATAGTCCTCGCCATCGTTGGTGCCATAATCATAATCTTTGTAGTCAAGAACAAAAAGTGAGTGCAAAGTACATGCAGCAACACATTGTGCACCACTTCATATTGCACTGAGTAGGTTAACAAAGTTATGCACTGGACCAACACCACACTGGGTTGAGGCAGGTTGAAGTAAGTTGACAATAGCTCAATGCAATGGACCAACACCACACTGGGTTGAGGCAGGTTAAAATAGACAATATTTAGCTCTATGCACTGGACCAACACCACACTGGGTTGAGGCAGGTTGAAGTAAGTTGACAATAGCTCTATGCACTGGACCAACACCACACTGGGTTGAGGCATGTTGAAATAGACAATAGCTCTATGGGTGAACGAGCTACTTGAACATTGAGTCCCTCCATCCTTCTGCTTGAAGTTCATCAGCATGTTGGTAGTCCTGTAATACCATTAAAGTGCGGGGACTCGCTCACTAGCCATCTCTGATCAGGCAGGGTGCATGTAGCCATGTCAAAAATGAGATGCAAAGCTGCGGAGTAGGGTAGCAACGACCATCCATTTGCAGGCCTGGTGGAGCTATGCATCAATGATCAGTAGTTTTCTCCTAGAGCTCTATGCTTTGCTTCATTGGTGAATGTAAATGTGGAATCAACAGTGCCACCCATCTGATGAAAATTAAGTACACAAGTATGGATGGTTATGTACATACAGATCTCCATACTTCACATGCCACTGACCCTCATACGATTATGCCAGCATTCAGCACTAATCATAACACTAGGGGGGGAGCACATGATAGAAATTATTTTAATTTAACCTTTTTTTCGTTGTCTTCGTTCCTCCCTCCCTCCCTGTAATACATGCACTACATTTCCTTGAATGGTACTGCCTTTCAATAGTGTTCGGTGTTCACCATGCAAGTTTGTCTGAACAGTGCAGTGTTTGCCGAGTGTGTTTCCACCATGCATGTATAGGAAGAACCAAAACTGCAAGTAGACGAGTTCTTCATCACTTTGCTCGGGTCCTAACCCTCAATCAGCATTTGGACTTTTTGTGGTGTGTGTATGTGTGTGAACATTTTGGCACAAGCTGGCTAGAACCAGTGGCAGGAAGCAGCTGGCAATCCTTTTATCTGCAGTTACCATTCAGGAAATCAAGTGTGTATAATAAATTATAAAGGGTCGTCGAAAAACTAATTTAGAGATCTGACTTCCAAGCGTCACTATGTCCAAGTGAGTGTGACTTACAAGTCTACTACATCCAAGTGAGTGAGTGAGTGGGTGCTTGTCACTGGGACTCTCTTGCAGCAACAGCTCTTATTATAAACATGGTTTGTTTTCTAAATGTACACCACCCTAACTGACTTCACTTGCTGTATTTATTCTTGCTGTACCCCACCCACAGAATGCCTTCAAAATTACAATTCAAGAATGAAGAAGATGATAATCCGTTTGTGGAATCCGACTTCCTTGGGAAAGAGCATGAAGATATCCCCATGGATCAAAAATAGCAGACCATGCTAAAGCACCACAACATTACGCTCTATGTTAGCTGTTTTCGTTCCACTAGAATTATAAATTAATACATACTTGTAGCAAAAGCTCTTATTCTAAACTCAGTGATGTATCGCAGAAAAATAAAACTGAGAAAAAACAGTATTTGTCAGCATAGCCAATTAGACCGCACCCAACCAGTTTATAAACAAGCATGTCATCAATATATTAAAAAGTAAATCTAAATGGGTGTGGTCTAATTGGTTACATTCTCTCGTTTCATTTCCAGTGCTTGGAAAATGATATTCGCTTGAATGTTTTATAATTATTTTGTCTCGCACGCACACCACACACCACACAAGACACACCAGGCACACCCACAACACATACACACCCACACCACACCAGACACACCCACAACACACCAGACACACCCACACCATAGACACACCCACACCACACCAGACACAGCTTGTATTTGTTGGCAAGTACTTTAAATAATTCACAACATTCATGACCATACGCTATGCTAGATGAACTTCTAAGCAGATCCCAAAAGCAGATCCCAAATGCCCTTGGGATCAGGGAAGTATAACAAGTTTGCAGTGGGAGTGGACCTCCCTTATATGGATGGACACACCCTTCTTTCCCCATCCACCCCGACAATTGGGCACTCCCTCTCCTGCTTCCCAAAACATGTGCACTAGCACTTTGCATGCCAAGATCTCAAGAGCACACCTTGTTGCAAGCAAGCCCTCAGGGTGTGTGGATGATAGTGTTGCTGAGCATGGTAAATGTATCTATCTATCTATCTACATATGTACTCTCTGTATGTTCACCCATATAAGATAGGAGTGGGATCATGTATGTCCTCTCTGTTGTATACCCATATAAGATAGGAATGGATCATGTATGTCCTCTCTGTATACCCATATAAGATAGGAATGGATCATGTATGTCCGCTCTGTATACCCATATAAGATAGGATTGGGACACCTGTCTTCAATAATGCGGGCTCATTTAAATTGGGAAATGTTCGTCGTACCTAGTGAAGAGAACAAGTCGTGCCTAGTGAAGAGAATGAACGAGAAAACAATAGCAGATTCTTAGCGAGGAAGGAAGGGCTGCACGGGGAAGCAAGAATGGCACTGCTTATGCAGAAAACAAAACTATGCTTATAAAGGAACTAACATTCTATTATGATGTCAGCTGACTACTATAACTATCTGCATAACTTTCTTAATTACTATCATTCGTTAGAATTGAATATACAAGTTTCAATTTCTCGTCTTTTTTGATGTCGGCAGTTTTGATGTCGGCCGAAAGTCTGACGATATTAGGAATAGTTTTATGGTCTCGGCCAATAACTATCAAAGGGCCTCAATAATACTCAGTGGGTTTACTCTAGAAGCCAGGTATGTTCAACTGTGGTAAATCTTCATTTCACAAGGAATCAGTTACAAGCAGGCCTTTGAGCACATCAACTATTTGTGCCATGAAAGCTTCAGTTTGGTTTTGCATCCTGCACTGGCAGAAGAGAAGTGTGTGTATGTGTTGTGTGTGTGTTGTGTGCGTGTATGTGTGTTGTGTGTGCATGTGTGTGTATGTGTTGTGTGTGCACTGCATTGTGTGTTGTGTATGTGTGTTGTGTGTATGTGTGTTGTTTGCGTGTATGTGTGTTGTGTATGTGTGTGTTGTGTTTGTTTTGTGTGTATGCGTGCGTGTATTGTGTGTGTCTGTGTGTTGTGTATGTGTGTGCTGTATGTGTGTTATGCGTGCATGTATTGTGTGATGTGTGTATGTGTGTGTTGTGTCTGCGTGTGTGTTGTGTCTGCGTCTATGTGTGTGTTGTGTGTATGTCTGTGTGTTGTGTCTGCATGTGTATGTGTTGTGTCTGCATGTGTATGTGTGTGTTGTGTGTGTGCGTGTATGTGTGTTGTGTTGTGTGTGTTTGTATGTGTGTGCATGTATGTGTGTTGTGTGTGTGTATTGTGTGTGTGTTGTGTATGCGTGTATGTGTGTTGTGTGTGTGTGTGTGTGTTGTGTGTGTGTGTTGTGCGTGTGTGTGTGTGTGAGAGAAATGTAAGGCTACAAGGACTACTCAATAATCAACTTGAAATTTACTCTGTCGATGTTTTGACTAGATGCTCGTCTAACCTTCATCAGGAACAAACAACATGTTACACTGTGTAACTAATCTTTATATATTTTATAGTCCTAATGCTTGAACAAAGAACATGTTACATTGTGTAACTAATCTTCTTCATATATTTTATAGTCCTAATGCTTAATTAAACCTTGAGAGGAGGAGAGAGGGGAGGGGCACATGCATGAGGGCTTGGACACGAGAGAGAGAACTCGTGTTGTACCTGGATAATAACTTGACATGAATGCCAATAGTGCAACGGGGAATCTATAGGACATGTTTTTGCCATTATCCGCTACAATTTTCCATTACAACCCACAGCATACTTATCTATCATCTATCAACTCCCCACCAAACCCACAGATTTAATTAGAACCAGCACCAACTCAAACCCATAGACATTTGCAGCCAAGTTTCGGAGACATGAATTCCTGTACTACCTACACCATGCCTTAGCTCTAATCTAGAAAGATATGCTAGCTAACTACACACACACAAAATCCTCAATCGTAATATTCATGATGAAGACTAGAGCATCTAGTCGAAACGTCGAGTGAATACAATTTGAATTGAGAAGGTGATTTTAATGCCATGTCAACTGTGAGAAAGGCGAACCCTCTTCCACTATAGGAATATTACTTCCTAGCAATATAATTCTTCAGAAGAAGTCTCAGCACAACTTCTCTTTCCAGGTTCGCTTTCTTTGACGCCCAGACCTTACTATTGCTTCTCTCTCACAACAGCCTTATCTAGACCAAGTATATAATCAACCAGAGTCTTCTCTCTCTCTCTAGACCTCTGCCCTCCTTTTCTGTATAAGGTAAGTTGATTATAATCAACAATAACAAAATTATGTACACGACCACGTCTATCAATACATCATTACTCCTATTGTTTTCTACCGAATTATATATTACACAGAGCCAAGTCGGCTCAGTTCTGAGTCTCTTTTCAGTTCATTGAGGAGTTAGTTTGTTGAGGGGCTTTCCTTCTTTCTTCCGGCTTGTTGATTACTCCTTCTCCTTCTCTCTTTTCTTTCGAAGTCTCTTGTTCTTTTATAGGCAGCTGGTTTATCTTGTGTTGTGCCTAGGATCATTCTCCTCAGAGACTGATCTGACCATCAGGAGTTCCTTTTTCCAACCAATCTCAGGGGTCTCTGCTGTTGAAGTGGGATGATCCATAGTTGCGGTTTTGGTTCTGAGTTGGTGGGTGTCTCCTGCAACTTGTGGGTGTGTAGTGTCTACCTCCCTCTGACGTGTTTGCCCTCTAACGTGTTTGCCCTCTAACACCTTCCTCTGTAACAGCTGTCAGGGTTTTCTCTGGCACTCCAACCTCCCTCTGACGTGTTTCCCCTCTAACAGCTTCCGCTGTCAGGGCTTTCTCTGACATCAACTGAGAGTTCATTGGGAGTTAACATAGTGGCCTATTTCTTACCTTCATTGCTAGTGCTTAGCGGCATCCATGATCGAGAAGTTTAGGTTTGGGTAAAGCTTCTACAATCCAGCTGTCCGTGTTACCTATGAGAGAAGGAGCGTCACAAAAGTCATACACTGGCCAAACCTTGAAGATTGCCTTTGTTATCAAGAAGCTCAAACTCCTCATCATTCTGTACTCAGATTTCTTTGCTGTAAGCATGACGTAGTGATGCATAGGTTTTGTTTGCTTACCTCAATGGAGTCCATTCTCACATCAAACTAGTTTATTGTAGTCTGCATTCCTGAATATATTATACCAGGAAGGGGGTGGGGGGATGGGGGAAAAAGGGGGGGGGTAAAGTTTTGAAAAAATACAGGAGAAAAAAAGGGGAGGGTAACGTTTTGAAAAAATACAAGAGGGGAAAAAAAGGAGGGGGGCGGGGGGGGAGGGGGAAGGGGGAAATACAGCCAAAAAAATAATAAGACGGGCACTTGATTGGGATAGCTTGCGTCCACTAGGGTGCTGGGTGTGCTTAGCTGTAGAGTATGGGTGGTGCTGGTCATCCTATAGAGAGAGTGTTTACTGCAGTCACTGATAGATAAACTCTGATCTGTGGCAGAAGCACATGGCCTCTCTTAGATAGATAAACTCTGATCTGTGGCAGAAGCACATGGCCTCTCTTACCATTACGGGCACCCAGATGGCAGTATAACGATGACCTCAACTATTCCCTTAATGAGGTCGCTCACCGATCCCAGAGGAGCCAAGGAAGAGAAAGACCATGGGATGCTCCTCATCAGCCCAGCCCATTTCCCTCCTGCGGATGGCAGCAGCTACAGCAGCGATGGATCCTTCTTGACCGACAATATGCTCCTTCAGCCGTTTCTCCAGCGGAAACCGTCGCCGCTCTTCAAGTTTTTCTTTTCTTTTTCTCTGTTTGTGCTGGAAAGGAGAAAATGGAAAAAGAGAAGAGAAGGAATGGGAGGAGGTGTGGTGGTGTGTGTGTGTGTGGGGGGGGGGGGGGGGGGGTTACAGGAATGCACTCCCACAACTTTTATACATCTAGGCCACACTTTTACTGGAAAATAATGGGTATGATGGGAAATAATGGGTGTGGCTTGGGGGTAATGGGTGTGGCAGGTAGATAATGAGATGACAGGTGAGTCATCTCTCAGTCCAGCATCTTTCTCTTCCTTCACCTCCCACCTATAACTATACTACTATAACTAGTGTTAGCTAGAGCTAGTTGCTAGCTAGAGATCTCCAGCATCTTTCTCTTCCTTCACCTCCAACCTATAACTATAATACTATAACTAGTGTTAGCTAGAGCTAGTTGCTATAGATCTACAGCATCTTTCTCTTCCTTCACCTCCCACCTATAACTATAACTAGTGTTAGCTAGACCTAGTTGCTAGCTATAGACTCCAGCATCTTTCTCTTCCTTCACCTCCCACCTATAACTATATACTATAACTAGTGTTAGCTAGACCTAGTTGCTAGCTATAGATCTCCACCATCTTTCTCTTCCTTCACCTTCTACCTATAACTATACTACTATAACTAGTGTTAGCTAGAGCTAGTTGCTAGCTATAAACCTCCAGCATCTTTCAGCAGAAAACCCTACAATTCCAGCACACATGCAGCAGCTATCCTGGCAACAACAAAAAACAGCTTCACTTTTAACCCTTTTGGGGTCCACCATTTTGTTCTTCTGGTCGGCCAATACTTAGTTCTACTGTATTGTATAAGAACAAGATGTCTTACTAGGGTGGTGGGGGGGGGGGGGGAGGCCTTCATAACTTTATTATAATTATTACTATTGGCAATTAATTTTGGTACCAGTTTTTGTTTCAAGAGCTTTCCAAATGGTGTACTGGGTTGTAGGTCAGTACCGATGACAAGTATGCCCCTTAATGTGAATAGGCGTTAAAATTTATTACCATGTGGTGCAAAATTGAAGGCGTTGATTTTCAACGCCCTCAATGTTCCACCCAGTGTTTGACCAGGTAATACTTTTTTAACGCCTATTCAAAACGCTAGAGCTTCCTCTAGACACTGTACCATTTAAAAAAAATTGACACTTCACAATCTAGAGTGGTGGTTGGAGCCTTCAGGTTTTTGAGGTCCCTCCGCTTTAGGGTCTAGTAACTTGCCTATAGTTACACCTATGAAACATATTTTAGTATCAAAAGAGAGCACACAGAGAGACCTATCTTTTGAGCTATATATCAAGTCCATACCATGAAGTTTGCAGAATCTACGGAGCTCTAAAGTTATAACCACAGGTTTAAATAAAAATAGCATCGTCCCCCCTTTAACATGTGCCCTTATCACCTTAAAAATCATGGGAGTGCCTGAAGCCACTTCCCATTCAAAGGTCGTGTAACAGAACCACATGACCATATTATAAGCGAGAGGTTTTTGGGGGACTTGTCAATAGTGATGCATTCATATTTTAAAAGATCCTCATTGAACCCCCTCCCTCCCCTTCCATGCGGTAATATTAAAAAAACTTCGCACTCGTAACTTCTGCTAGAATTACTTGGCTCATCATTTTGGATTTTGAGGGTCGACAAATCCACGAACAGTCTGCATTTCAAGATTTCCCCCTGTAGTTGCTGGAAAGTAATGCCCTTCAAATGAGGTAAATGGAGCAAGATCTAAGCTTATATATTATATGACATGAAATTATTGTGCATAAATGATTGTGTATAAATGATTTTGTGAATGTTTTTTCGTTCGATGAAACCCAGCACTATATGGCGCTGTTGACAGTGACTGGGTTAATAAAAGCATGCAGTAGGGGCTTCCTCATGCCACTGATAGTAATGTCTAGCACTTTCTAATCAGGAGCTAGAACTGCAGAGAATTCAGGCATGAGGTTTTGAGGCCCCCAACTTGGACTGCAAAGGTGTACAGTGTGTTATTTTTAATGGCCTCACCATGGATGATTGCAACACCACTATGCGAATAGCATTGCAAATCATACAGAAGAGGCCATCTTCCAAGACCAAGATTATTGAAAATGGATGAAGCATTACAATGTTGTGGCAATTTTTATAGAACCCCCCCCCCACACACACACACACAAAAATGGTCCAGTCCTCCTCCCTTACAAACACTGACTGAATCTACGAGCACCCAGCTCAACACCAGCGATGTCAAGCTAACTGCAGGACAAAAAATCTCCATGAGGAGAGAACAAGGTAAATATTAAGAGGTGTGTTTTTCCATCTAGGGCAAAGTCCACGGGCATCCTGATGAAGGCTAGAGCATCTAGTAGAAATGTCCAGAGAGTAAAACTCAAGGAAGTTAATGATTGATGTCATTGTAAAGTCTGAGGTTGTGTTTGAAAAATGTTCTTAGAGGTAATAATCAACATTCAAGGATGGGGGGGGGGGGGAAGGGCATTAATTACATACTTAACTATACCTATCATCCTATCATAGAGCCATGTAGGTATTGGTATGACATTTCAAATTCAGGTCACAATTACGTGAAAAATGCTCTTGATATGGTCATCAACACTTCAATGTTATTTGGGGGGGGGGGGGGTAGAGGCGAGGTTGAAGAACAGAAACTGTATTAGACATGCGATTTGCAGTGGAATTGTATTGTATGGTATTCACATGTGATGGCATGGTCTGCAGTGGAACTGTATTGCATGGTATTAACATGTGATAGCATGGTCTGCAGTGTAACTGTATTGTATGGTATTCACATGTGATAGCATGGTCTGCAGTGGAACTGTATTGTACGGTATTCACATGTGATAGCATGTTCTGCAGTGGAACTGTATTGTAGGGCATTAACATGCGGTAGCATTGTCTGCAGTGGAACTGTATTGTAGTGTATTAACATGCGATAGCATGGTCTGCAGTGGAACTGTATTGTATGCTATTAGCATGTGATAGCATGATCTGCAATGGAACTGTATTGTATGGTATTAACATGTGATAGCATGGTCTGCAGTAGAACTGTATTGTATGGTATTAACATGTGGTAGCATGGTCTGCAGTGGAACTGTATTGTATGGTATTAACATGTGGCAGCTGGTCAGCAGTGAAATTTGGTATAATACCCCTTGTATTGTAGAGGGGACAGCTTTGCCTCGTACAATCAATTCTCCATCCCCACCAATTCCTCATGGTATTGCATAGCGAAGACCGCTTTTAGGCAGTGCCAGACAAAATTCCAATTCAAACTTGCAGTCTCTACATGTGTTGTGACTTTGTACCTGTGGCATTTTCTTCACACCCAACTCCCAATGCAATAAAACTTGTGCCTACTTAAACACTAAATGCCTTAAAAAGGCAGAGAGGAAATGTCACCTCTGCAATGGAGTTCTCCAGAAGCAACTTGATCCTATCATTGGTTGTGTAATCAGAAGGAATGCAGCATCTGTTGTTCTCTAGGGTTGGGTCAGCGCCATGCTCAAGCAAGACCTTCACGACCTCAGGGTCATCTAGAAATAGGGCATAGTGCAGCAGAGTGTATCCCGATAGCTGACGTAATGATCAATGTAGGAACAGAAGTCAGAGTCCCTATGTGGGCAACTGGACAGAAGAAGGATGAGGAGGAGGAGGAGGGGAGGAGGAAGGGGAGGGGGAGTAGGGGAAGGAGAGGGCAAGGGTGAGGGAAGGAGAATGAGGATTAGATACTTGCTGGATAAGAACACTTGAGGGGCTAGGACACACATGATGCCTTTGGTTAAAGAAATGGATAAGACGATGATCTTCTCAATAGTCAACTTGAATTTTACTCACTGGACGTTTTGACAGATGATCTATTCCTGATGGAGAATAGAGCATCTAGTCTTCATCTCATTATTCCTGATGAAGGCTAGAGCATCATTATTCCTAATGAATGGTAGACATTATTCCTGGTGAAGGCTAGAGCATCTAGTCATTGTTCCTGTTGAAGGCTAGAGCATCTAGTCATTGTTCCTGATGAAGGCTAGAGCATCTAGTCATTGTTCTTGATGAAGGCTAGAGCATCTAGTCATTATTCCTGATGAAGGTTAGAGTATCTAGTCATTATTCCTGATGAAGGCTAGAGCATCTAGTCATTATTCCTGATGAAGGCTGGAGCATCTAGTCATTGTTCCTGATGAAGGCTAGAGCATCTAGTCATTAATTCTGATGAAGACTAGAGCCCCTAGTCATTGTTCCTGATGAAGGCTAGAGCATCTAGTCATTATTCCTGATGAAGCTAGAGCATCTAGTCATTATTCCTGAGATTAAGGCTAGAGCATCTAGTCATTATTCCTGATGAAGGCTAGAGCATCTAGTCATTATTCCTGATGAAGGCTAGAGCATCTAGTCATTATTCCTGATGAAGGCTAGAGCATCTAGTCATTATTCCTGATGAAGGCTAGAGCATCTAGTCATTATTCCTGATGAAGGCTAGAGCATCTAGTCATTGTTACTGATGGAGGCTAGAGCATCTAGTCATTGTTCCTGATGGAGGCTAGAGCATCTAGTCATTATTCCTGATGAAGGCTAGAGCATCTAGTCATAGTTCCTGATGAAGGCTAGAGCATCTAGTCATTATTCCTGATGGAGGCTGGAGCATATAGTCATTATTCCTGATGAAGGCTATTCATTATTCCTGATGAAAACCAGAGAATCTAGTCATTATTCAATGTGAAGGCTCTAGAGCATGTAGTCATTATTCCTGATGGAGGCTAGAGCATCTAATCATTATTCCTGATGAAGGCTAGAGCATCTAGTCATTATTTCTGATGAAGGCTAGAGCATCTATTCATTATTCCTGATGAAGGATAGAGCATCTAGTCATTATTCCTGATGAAGGCTAGAGCATCTAGACATTATTCCTGATGAAGGCTAGAGCATCTAGTAGAAATGTCCAGAGAGTAAAACTCAAGGAAGTTAATGATTGATGTCATTGTAAAGTCTGAGGTTGTGTTTGAAAAATGTTCTTAGAGGTAATAATCAACATTCAAGGATGGGGGGGGGGGGGGGGAAGGGCATTAATTACATACTTAACTATACCTATCATCCTATCATAGAGCCATGTAGGTATTGGTATGACATTTCAAATTCAGGTCACAATTACGTGAAAAATGCTCTTGATATGGTCATCAACACTTCAATGTTATTTGGGGGGGGGGTAGAGGCGAGGTTGAAGAACAGAAACTGTATTAGACATGCGATTTGCAGTGGAATTGTATTGTATGGTATTCACATGTGATGGCATGGTCTGCAGTGGAACTGTATTGCATGGTATTAACATGTGGTAGCATGGTCTGCAGTGGAACTGTATTGTATGGTATTCACATGTGATGGCATGGTCTGCAGTGGAACTGTATTGTATGGTATTCACATGTGATAGCATGTTCTGCAGTGTAACTGTATTGTATGGTATTCACATGTGATAGCATGTTCTGCAGTGGAACTGTATTGTAGGGTATTAACATGCGGTAGCATTGTCTGCAGTGGAACTGTATTGTAGGGTATTAACATGCGATAGCATGGTCTGCAGTGGAACTGTATTGTATGCTATTAGCATGTGATAGCATGATCTGCAATGGAACTGTATTGTATGGTATTAACATGTGATAGCATGGTCTGCAGTAGAACTGTATTGTATGGTATTAACATGTGGTAGCATGGTCTGCAGTGGAACTGTATTGTATGGTATTAACATGTGGCAGCTGGTCAGCAGTGAAATTTGGTATAATACCCCTTGTATTGTAGAGGGGACAGCTTTGCCTCGTACAATCAATTCTCCATCCCCACCAATTCCTCATGGTATTGCATAGCGAAGACCGCTTTTAGGCAGTGCCAGACAAAATTCCAATTCAAACTTGCAGTCTCTACATGTGTTGTGACTTTGTACCTGTGGCATTTTCTTCACACCCAACTCCCAATGCAATAAAACTTGTGCCTACTTAAACACTAAATGCCTTAAAAAGGCAGAGAGGAAATGTCACCTCTGCAATGGAGTTCTCCAGAAGCAACTTGATCCTATCATTGGTTGTGTAATCATAAGGAATGCAGCATCTGTTGTTCTCTAGGGTTGGGTCAGCGCCATGCTCAAGCAAGACCTTCACGACCTCAGGGTCATCTAGAAATAGGGCATAGTGCAGCAGAGTGTATCCCGATAGCTGACGTAATGATCAATGTAGGAACAGAAGTCAGAGTCCCTATGTGGGCAACTGGACAGAAGAAGGATGAGGAGGAGGAGGAGGGGAGGAGGAAGGGGAGGGGGAGTAGGGGAAGGAGAGGGCAAGGGTGAGGGAAGGAGAATGAGGATTAGATACTTGCTGGATAAGAACACTTGAGGGGCTAGGACACACATGATGCCTTTGGTTAAAGAAATGGATAAGACGATGATCTTCTCAATAGTCAACTTGAATTTTACTCACTGGACGTTTTGACAGATGATCTATTCCTGATGGAGAATAGAGCATCTAGTCTTCATCTCATTATTCCTGATGAAGGCTAGAGCATCATTATTCCTAATGAATGGTAGACATTATTCCTGGTGAAGGCTAGAGCATCTAGTCATTGTTCCTGTTGAAGGCTAGAGCATCTAGTCATTGTTCCTGATGAAGGCTAGAGCATCTAGTCATTGTTCTTGATGAAGGCTAGAGCATCTAGTCATTATTCCTGATGAAGGTTAGAGTATCTAGTCATTATTCCTGATGAAGGCTAGAGCATCTAGTCATTATTCCTGATGAAGGCTGGAGCATCTAGTCATTGTTCCTGATGAAGGCTAGAGCATCTAGTCATTAATTCTGATGAAGACTAGAGCCCCTAGTCATTGTTCCTGATGAAGGCTAGAGCATCTAGTCATTATTCCTGATGAAGCTAGAGCATCTAGTCATTATTCCTGAGATTAAGGCTAGAGCATCTAGTCATTATTCCTGATGAAGGCTAGAGCATCTAGTCATTATTCCTGATGAAGTCTAGAGCATCTAGTCATTATTCCTGATGAAGGCTAGAGCATCTAGTCATTATTCTTGATGAAGGCTAGAGCATCTAATCCTTATTCCTGATGTAGGCTAGAGCATCTAGTCATTATTCCTGATGAAGGCTAGAGCATCTAGTCATTGTTCCTGATGAAGGATAGAGCATCTAGTCATTGTTCCTGAAGAAGGTTAGAGCATCTAGTCATTGTTCCTGATGAAGACTAGAGCATCTAGTTATTATTCCAGATGAAGGCTATAGCATCTAGTCATTATTCCGGATGAAGGCTAGAGCATCTAGTCATTATTCCTGATGAAGGCTATAGCATCTAATCATTATTCCGGATGAAGGCTAGAGCATCTAGTCATTGTTCCTGATGAAGGCTAGAGCATCTAGTCATTGTTCCTGATGAAGGATAGAGCATCTAGTCATTAATTCTGATGAAGGCAGGAGCATCTAGTCATTGTTCCTGATGAAGGATAGAGCATCTAGACATTATTCCTGATGAAGGCTAGAGTATCTAGTCATTATCCCTGATGAAGTCTAGAGCATCTAGTCATTATTCCTGATGAAAGCTAGAGCATCTAGTCATTTATTCTTGATGAAGGCTAGAGCATCTAATCCGTATTCCTGATGAAGGCTAGAGCATCTAGTCATTATTCCTGATGAAGGCTAGAGCATCTAGTCATTATCCTGATGAAGGCTAGAGAATCTAGTCATTATTCCTGATGAAGGGTAGAGCATCTAGTCATTATTCCTGATGAAAGCCAGAGCATCTAGTCATTATTCCTGATGAAATCTATTGCATCTAGTCATTATTCCGGATGAAGGTTAGAGCATCTAGTCATTGTGCCTGAATGAGGCTAGAGCATCTAGTCTTTGTTCCTGATGGAGTTTAGAGCATCTAATCATTGTTCCTGATGGAGGCAAAACATCTAGTCATTATTCTAGAGCATCTAGTCATTAAGGCTGGATCATCTAGTCATTAATTCTGATGAAGGCAAGAGCATCTGGGCATTGTTCCTGATGAAGGATAGAGCATCTAGTCATTATTCCTGATGAAGGCTAGCGTATCTAGTCATGACGGCTGGAGCATCTAGTCATTAATTCTGATGAAGGCAGGAGCATCTAGTCATTGTTCCTGATGAAGGATAGAGCATCTAGTCATTATTCCTGATGAAGGCTAGAGCATCTAGTCATTATTCCTGATGAAAATTATTCCTGATGAAAGCCATAGCATCTAGTCATTATTCCTGATGAAAGCTAGAGCATCTAGTCATTATTCCTGATGAAGCCTGGAGCATCTAGTTATTAATTCTGATGAAGGCAGTAGCATCTAGTCATTATTCCTTAAGGCTAGAGCATCTAGTCATTGTTCTTGATGAAGGCTAGAGAATCTAGTCATTATTCCTGATGAAGGCTAGAGCATCTAGTCATTGTTCCTGATGAAGGCTAGAGCATATAGTCATTGTTCCTGATGAAGGTTAAATCATCTAGTCATTGTTCCTGATGAAGACTAGAGCATCTAGACATTATCACTGATGAAGGCTAGAGCATCTAGTTATTATTCCTGATGACGGCTAGAGCATCCAGACATTATTCCGGATGAAGGCTAGAGCATCTAGTCATTATTCCTGATGAAGGTTAGAGCATCTAGTCATTGTTCCTGAAGGAGGCTAGAGCATCTAGGCATTATTCTATGAGAGGGCTAGAGCATCTGGTCATGAAGGCTGGAGCATCTAATCATTAATTCTGATGAATGCAGGAGAATCTAGTCATTATTCCTTAAGGCTAGAGCATCTAGTCATTGTTCTTGATGA
Source organism: Cladorhizidae sp. MBARI D1340-BT2 (assembly GCA_028752905.1). Classification (NCBI taxonomy): domain Eukaryota; kingdom Metazoa; phylum Porifera; class Demospongiae; order Poecilosclerida; family Cladorhizidae; species Cladorhizidae sp. MBARI D1340-BT2. The sequence goes on from JAQNBH010000017.1 coordinate 6,951,693, forward strand.
AGGCTAGAGCATCTAGTAATTATTCCTGATGAAGGCTAGAGCATCTAGTCATTGTTCCTGATGAAGGCTAGAGCATCTAGTCATTGTTCCTGAAGGTTAGAGCATCTAGTCATTGTTCCTGATGAAGACCAGAGCATCTAGTCATTATTCCTTATGAAGGTTAGAGCATCTAGTCATTATCCCTGATGAAGACTAGAGCATCTAGTTATTATTCCAGATGAAGGCTATAGCATCTAGTCATTATTCCGGATGAAGGCTAGAGCATCTAGTCATTATTCCTGATGAAGGCTAGAGCATCTAGTCATTATTCTGGATGAAGGCTAGAGCATCTAGTCATTGTTCCTGATGAAGGCTAGAGCATCTAGTCATTGTTCCTGATGAAGGATAGAGCATCTAGTCATTAATTCTGATGAAGGCAGGAGCATCTAGTCATTGTTCCTGATGAAGGATAGAGCATCTAGTCATTATTCCTGATGAAGGCTAGAGTATCTAGTCATTATCCCTGATGAAGTCTAGAGCATCTAGTCATTATTCCTGATGAAGGCTAGAGCATCTAGTCATTATTCTTGATGAAGGCTAGAGCATCTAATCCGTATTCCTGATGAAGGCTAGAGCATCTAGTCATTATTCGTGATGTAGGCTAGAGCATCTAGTCATTATCCTGATGAAGGCTAGAGAATCTAGTCATTATTCCTGATGAAGGCTAGAGCATCTAGTCATTATTCCTGATGAAAGCCAGAGCATCTAGTCATTATTCCTGATGAAATCTATAGCATCTAGTCATTATTCCGGATGAAGGTTAGAGCATCTAGTCATTGTTCCTGAATGAGGCTAGAGCATCTAGTCTTTGTTCCTGATGGAGTTTAGAGCATCTAATCATTGTTCCTGATGGAGGCAAAACATCTAGTCATTATTCTAGAGCATCTAGTCATTAAGGCTGGAGCATCTAGTCATTAATTCTGATGAAGGCAGGAGTATCTAGTCATTGTTCCTGATGAAGGATAGAGCATCTAGTCATTATTCCTGATGAAGGCTAGCGTATCTAGTCATGAAGGCTGGAGCATCTAGTCATTAATTCTGATGAAGGCAGGAGCATCTAGTCATTGTTCCTGATGAAGGATAGAGCATCTAGTCATTATTCCTGATGAAGGCTAGAGCATCTAGTCATTATTCCTGACGAAAATTATTCCTGATGAAAGCCATAGCATCTAGTCATTATTCCTGATGAAAGCTAGAGCATCTAGTCATTATTCTTGATGAAGCTTTGAGCATCTAGTTATTAATTCTGATGAAGGCAGTAGCATCTAGTCATTATTCCTTAAGGCTAGAGCATCTAGTCATTGTTCTTGATGAAGGCTAGAGAATCTAGTCATTATTCCTGATGAAGGCTAGAGCATCTAGTCATTGTTCCTGATGAAGGCTAGAGCATATAGTCATTGTTCCTGATGAAGGTTAGAGCATCTAGTCATTGTTCCTGATGAAGACTAGAGCATCTAGACATTATCACTGATGAAGGCTAGAGCATCTAGTTATTATTCCTGATGACGGCTAGAGCATCCAGACATTATTCCGGATGAAGGCTAGAGCATCTAGTCATTATTCCTGATGAAGGTTAGAGCATCTAGTCATTGTTCCTGAAGGAGGCTAGAGCATCTAGTCATTATTCTATGAGAAGGCTAGAGCATCTGGTCATGAAGGCTGGAGCTTCTAATCATTAATTCTGATGAATGCAGGAGAATCTAGTAATTATTCCTTAAGGCTAGAGCATCTAGTCATTGTTCTTGATGAAGGCTAGAGCATCTAGTAATTATTCCTGATGAAGGCTAGAGCATCTAGTCATTGTTCCTGATGAAGGCTAGAGCATCTAGTCATTGTTCCTGAAGAAGGTTAGAGCATCTAGTTATTGTTCCTGATGAAGACTAGAGCATCTAGTTATTATTCCAGATGAAGGCTATAGCATCTAGTCATTATTCCGGATGAAGGCTAGAGCATCTAGTCATTACTCCTGATGAAGGCTATAGCATCTAGTCATTATTCCGGATGAAGGCTAGAGCATCTAGTCATTGTTCCTGATGAAGGCTAGAGCATCTAGTCATTGTTCCTGATGAAGGATAGAGCATCTAGTCATTAATTCTGATGAAGGCAGGAGCATCTAGTCATTGTTCCTGATGAAGGATAGAGAATCTAGTCATTATTCCTGATGAAGGCTAGAGTATCTAGTCATTATCCCTGATGAAGTCTAAAGCATCTAGTCATTATTCCTGATGAAGGCTAGAGCATCTAGTCATTATTCTTGATGAAGGCTAGAGCATCAAATCCGTATTCCTGATGAAGGCTAGAGCATCTAGTCATTATTCCTGATGAAGGCTAGAGCATCAAGTCATTATTTCTGATGAAGGCTAGAATATCTAGACATTATTCCGGATGAAGGCTAGAGCATCTAGTCATTATTACTGATGAAGGCTAGATCATCTAGTCATTATTCCTGATGAAGGTTAGAGCATCTAGTCATTGTTCCTGATGGAGGCTAGAGCATCTAGTCATTGTTCCTGAAGGAGGCTAGAGCATATAGTCATTGTTCCTGATGGAGGTTAGAGCATCTAGTCATTGTTCCTGATGGAGACTAGACCACCTAGTCATTATTCCTGAGAAGGCTAGAGCATCTAGTCATTATTCAATGAGAAGGCTAGAGCATCTGGTCATGAAGGTTGGAGCATCTAATCATTAATTCTGATGAAGGCAGGAGCATCTAGTCATTATTCCTTAAGGCTAGAGCATCTAGTCATTGTTCTTGATGAAAGCTAGAGCATCTAGTAATTATTCCTGATGAAGGCTAGAGCATCTAGTCATTGTTCCTGATGAAGGATAGAGCATCTAGTCATTGTTCCTGAAGAAGGTTAGAGCATCTAGTCATTGTTCCTGATGGAGACTAGAGCACCTAGTCATTATTCCTGAGAAGGCTAGAGCATCTAGTCATTATTCAATGAGAAGGCTAGAGCATCTGGTCATGAAGGTTGGAGCATCTAATCATTAATTCTGATGAAGGCAGGAGCATCTAGTCATTATTCCTTAAGGCTAGATCATCTAGTCATTGTTCTTGATGAAAGCTAGAGCATCTAGTAATTATTCCTGATGAAGGCTAGAGCATCTAGTCATTGTTCCTGATGAAGGATAGAGCATCTAGTCATTGTTCCTGAAGAAGGTTAGAGCATCTAGTCATTGTTCCTGATGAAGACTAGAGCATCTAGTTATTATTCCAGATGAAGGCTATAGCATCTAGTCATTATTCCGGATGAAGGCTAGAGCATCTAGTCATTATTCCTGATGAAGGCTATAGCATCTAATCATTATTCCGGATGAAGGCTAGAGCATCTAGTCATTGTTCCTGATGAAGGCTAGAGCATCTAGTCATTGTTCCAGATGAAGGATAGAGCATCTAGTCATTAATTCTGATGAAGGCAGGAGCATCTAGTCATTGTTCCTGATGAAGGATAGAGCATCTAGTCATTATTCCTGATGAAGGCTAGAGTATCTAGTCATTATCCCTGATGAAGTCTAGAGCATCTAGTCATTTATTCTTGATGAAGGCTAGAGCATCTAATCCGTATTCCTGATGAAGGCTAGAGCATCTAGTCATTATTCCTGATGAAGGCTAGAGCATCTAGTCATTATCCTGATGAAGGCTAGAGAATCTATTCATTATTCCTGATGAAGGCTAGAGCATCTAGTCATTATTCCTGATGAAAGCCAGAGCATCTAGTCATTATTCCTGATGAAATCTATTGCATCTAGTCATTATTCCGGATGAAGGTTAGAGCATCTAGTCATTGTGCCTGAATGAGGCTAGAGCATCTAGTCTTTGTTCCTGATGGAGTTTAGAGCATCTAATCATTGTTCCTGATGGAGGCAAAACATCTAGTCATTATTCTAGAGCATCTAGTCATTAAGGCTGGAGCATCTAGTCATTCATTCTGATGAAGGCAAGAGCATCTGGGCATTGTTCCTGATGAAGGATAGAGCATCTAGTCATTATTCCTGATGAAGGCTAGCGTATCTAGTCATGACGGCTGGAGCATCTAGTCATTAATTCTGATGAAGGCAGGAGCATCTAGTCATTGTTCCTGATGAAGGATAGAGCATCTAGTCATTATTCCTGATGAAGGCTAGAGCATCTAGTCATTATTCCTGATGAAAATTATTCCTGATGAAAGCCATAGCATCTAGTCATTATTCCTGATGAAAGCTAGAGCATATAGTCATTATTCCTGATGAAGCCTGGAGCATCTAGTTATTAATTCTGATGAAGGCAGTAGCATCTAGTCATTATTCCTTAAGGCTAGAGCATCTAGTCATTGTTCTTGATGAAGGCTAGAGAATCTAGTCATTATTCCTGATGAAGGCTAGAGCATCTAGTCATTGTTCCTGATGAAGGCTAGAGCATATAGTCATTGTTCCTGATGAAGGTTAAAGCATCTAGTCATTGTTCCTGATGAAGACTAGAGCATCTAGACATTATCACTGATGAAGGCTAGAGCATCTAGTTATTATTCCTGATGACGGCTAGAGCATCCAGACATTATTCCGGATGAAGGCTAGAGCATCTAGTCATTATTCCTGATGAAGGTTAGAGCATCTAGTCATTGTTCCTGAAGGAGGCTAGAGCATCTAGGCATTATTCTATGAGAAGGCTAGAGCATCTGGTCATGAAGGCTGGAGCATCTAATCATTAATTCTGATGAATGCAGGAGAATCTAGTCATTATTCCTTAAGGCTAGAGCATCTAGTCATTGTTGTTGATGAAGGCTAGATCATCTAGTAATTATTCCTGATGAAGGCTAGAGCATCTAGTCATTGTTCCTGATGAAGGCTAGAGCATCTAGTCATTGTTCCTGAAGAAGGTTAGAGCATCTAGTCATTGTTCCTGATGAAGACCAGAGCATCTAGTCATTATTCCTTATGAAGGTTAGAGCATCTAGTCATTATCCCTGATGAAGACTAGAGCATCTAGTTATTATTCCAGATGAAGGCTATAGCATCTAGTCATTATTCCGGATGATGGCTAGAGCATCTAGTCATTATTCCTGATGAAGGCTATAGCATCTAGTCATTATTCTGGATGAAGGCTAGAGCATCTAGTCATTGTTCCTGATGAAGGCTAGAGCATCTAGTCATTGTTCCTGATGAAGGATAGAGCATCTAGTCATTAATTCTGATGAAGGCAGGAGCATCTAGTCATTGTTCCTGATGAAGGATAGAGCATCTAGTCATTATTCCTCATGAAGGCTAGAGTATCTAGTCATTATCCCTGATGAAGTCTAAAGCATCTAGTCATTATTCCTGATGAAGGCTAGAGCATCTAGTCATTATTCTTGATGAAGGCTAGAGCATCTAATCCGTATTCCTGATGAAGGCTAGAGCATCTAGTCATTATTCCTGATGAAGGCTAGAGCATCTAGTCATTATCCTGATGAAGGCTAGAGAATCTAGTCATTATTCCTGATGAAGGCTAGAGCATCTAGTCATTATTCCTGATGAAAGCCAGAGCATCTAGTCATTATTCCTGATGAAATCTAGAGCATCTAGTCATTATTCCGGATGAAGGTTAGAGCATCTAGTCATTGTTCCTGAAGGAGGCTAGAGCATCTAGTCTTTGTTCCTGATGGAGTTTAGACATCTAATCATTGTTCCTGATGGAGGCAAAACATCTAGTCATTAAGGCTGGAGCATCTAGTCATTAATTCTGATGAAGGCAGGAGCATCTAGTCATTGTTCCTGATGAAGGATAGAGCATCTAGTCATTATTCCTGATGAAGGCTAGCGTATCTAGTCATGAAGGCTGGAGCATCTAGTCATTAATTCTGATGAAGGCAGGAGCATCTAGTCATTGTTCCTGATGAAGGATAGAGCATCTAGTCATTATTCCTGATGAAGGCTAGAGCATCTAGTCATTATTGCTGATGAAAGTTATTCCTGATGAAAGCCATAGCAGCTAGTCATTATTCCTGATGAAGCCTGGAGCATCTAGTTATTAATTCTGATGAAGGCAGTAGTATCTAGTCATTATTCCTTAAGGCTAGAGCATCTAGTCATTGTTCTTGATGAAGGCTAGAGAATCTAGTCATTATTCCTGATGAAGGCTAGAGCATCTAGTCATTGTTCCTGATGAAGGCTAGAGCATATAGTCATTGTTCCTGATGAAGGTTAGAGCATCTAGTCATTGTTCCTGATGAAGACTAAAGCATCTAGACATTATCCCTGATGAAGGCTAGAGCATCTAGTTATTATTCCTGATGATGGCTAGAGCATCCAGACATTATTCCGGATGAAGGCTAGAGCATCTAGTCATTATTCCTGATGAAGGTTAGAGCATCTAGTCATTGTTCCTGAAGGAGGCTAGAGCATCTAGTCATTATTCTATGAGAAGGCTAGAGCATCTGGTCATGAAGGCTGGAGCATCTAATCATTAATTCTGATGAAGGCAGGAGCATCTGGTCATTATTCCTTAAGGCTAGAGCATCTAGTCATTGTTCTTGATGAAGGCTAGAGTATCTAGTCATTATTCCTGATGAAGGCTAGAGCATCTAGTCATTGTTCCTGACGAGCATCTAGTCATTGTTCCTGAAGAAGGTTAGAGCATCTAGTCATTGTTCCTGATGAAGACTAGAGCATCTAGTCATTGTTCCTGATGAAGGCTAGAGCATCTAGTCATTATTCCTTATGAAGGCTAGAGCATCTAGACATTATCCCTGATGAAGGCTAGAGCATCTAGTTATTATTCCTGATGACGGTTAGCGTATCTAAACATTATTCCGGATGAAGGCTAGAGCATCTAGTCATTATTCCTGATGAAGGCTAGAGCATCTAGTCATTATTCCTGATGAAGGTTAGAGCATGTAGTCATTGTTCCTGAAGGAGGATATAGCATCTAGTCTTTGTTTCTGATGGAGGTTAGAGCATCTAATCATTGTTCCTAGAGCATCTAGTCATTATTCCTGGGAAGGCTAGAGCATCTAGTCATTATTCAATGAGAAGGCTAGAGCATCTAGTCATGAAGGCTGGAGCATCTAGTCATTAATTCTGATGAAGGCAGGAGCATCTAATCATTGCTCCTGATGAAAGATAGAGCATCTAGTCATTATTCCTGATGAAGGCTAGCGTATCTAGTCATGAAGGCTGGAGCATCTAGTCGTTAATTCTGATGAAGGCAGGAGCATCTAGTCATTGCTCCAGATGAAGGATAGAGCATCTAGTCATTATTCCTGATGAAGGCTAGCATATCTAGTCATGACGGCTGGAGCATCTAGTCATTAATTCTGATGAAGGCAGGAGCATCTAGTCATTGTTCTCCTGATGAGGATAGAGCATCTAGTCATTATTCCTTATGAAGGCTAGAGTATCTATAGTCATTGTCCCTGATGAAGTCTAGAGCATCTAGTCATTATTCCTGATGAAAGCCAGAGCATCTAGTCGGTATTCCTGATGAAAGATAAAGCATCTAGTCATTATTCCTGTTGAAGGCTGGAGCATCTAGTCATTAATTCTGATGAAGGCAGGGGCATCTAGTCATTATTCCTTAAGGCTAGAGCATCTAGTCATTATTCCTGATGAAGGCTACAGCATCTAGTCACTGTTCCTGATGAAGGCTAGAGCATCTAATTGTTCCTGATTAAAGCATCTAGTCATTGTTCCTGATGAAGTCTAGAGCATCTAGTCATTGTTCCTGACGAAGGGTAGAGCATCTAGTCATTATTCCTGATGAAGTCTAGAGCATCTAGACATTATCCCTGATGAAGGCTAGAGCATCTAGTTATTATTCCTGATGATGGCTAGAGCATCTAGACATTATTCCGGATGAAGGCTAGAGCTAGTCATTATTCCTGATGAAGGCTAGAGCATCTAGTCATTATTCCTGATGAAGGTTAGAGCATCTAGTCATTGAGGCTAGAGCATCTAATCATTATTCAATGAGAAGGCTAAAGCATCTGGTCATGAAGGCTGGAGCATCTAATCATTGATTCTGATGAAGGCAGGAGCATGTAGTCATTATTCCTTAAGGCTAGAGCATCTAGTCATTGTTCTTGATGAAGGCTAGAGCATCTAGTCATTATTCCTGATGAAGGCTAGAGCATCTAGTCATTGTTCCTGACAAGCATCTAGTCATTGTTCCTGAAGAAGGTTAGAGCATCTAGTCATTGTTCCTGATGAAGACTAGAGCATCTAGTCATTGTTCCTGATGAAGGCTAGAGCATCTAGTCATTATTCCTTATGAAGGCTAGAGCATCTAGACATTATCCATGATGAAGGCTAGAGCATCTAGTTATTATTCCTGATGACGGTTAGCGTATCTAGACATTATTCCGGATGAAGGCTAGAGCATCTAGTCATTATTCCTGATGAAGGTTAGAGCATCTAGTCATTGTTCCTGAAGGAGGATATAGCATCTAGTCTTTGTTCCTGATGGAGGTTAGAGCATCTAATCATTGTTCCTAGAGCATCTAGTCATTATACCTGGGAAGGCTAGAGCATCTAGTCATTATTCAATGAGAAGGCTAAAGCATCTAGTCATGAAGGCTGGAGCATCTAGTCATTAATTCTGATGAAGGCAGGAGCATCTAGTCATTGCTCCTGATGAAGGATAGAGCATCTAGTCATTATTCCTGATGAAGGCTAGCGTATCTAGTCATGAAGGCTGGAGCATCTAGTCATTAATTCTGATGAAGGCAGGAGCATCTAGTCATTGCTCCTGATGAAGGATAGAGCATCTAGTCATTATTCCTGATGAAGGCTAGCATATCTAGTCATGACGGCTGGAGCATCTAGTCATTAATTCTGATGAAGGCAGGAGCATCTAGTCATTGTTCTCCTGATGAGGATAGAGCATCTAGTCATTATTCCTTATGAAGGCTAGAGTATCTATAGTCATTATCCCTGATGAAGTCTAGAGCATCTAGTCATTATTCCTGATGAAAGCCAGAGCATCTAGTCGGTATTCCTGATGAAAGATAAAGCATCTAGTCATTATTCCTGTTGAAGCCTGGAGCATCTAGTCATTAATTCTGATGAAGGCAGGGGCATCTAGTCATTATTCCTTAAGGCTAGAGCATCTAGTCATTGTTCTTGATGAAGGCTAGAGCATCTAGTCATTATTCCTGATGAAGGCTACAGCATCTAGTCACTGTTCCTGATGAAGGCTAGAGCATCTAATTGTTCCTGATTAAAGCATCTAGTCATTGTTCCTGATGAAGACTAGAGCATCTAGTCATTGTTCCTGACGAAGGGTAGAGCATCTAGTCATTATTCCTGATGAAGTTTAGAGCATCTAGACATTATCCCTGATGAAGGCTAGAGCATCTAGTTATTATTCCTGATGATGGCTAGAGCATCTAGACATTATTCCGGATGAAGGCTAGAGCTAGTCATTATTCCTGATGAAGGCTAGAGCATCTAGTCATTATTCCTGATGAAGGTTAGAGCATCTAGTCATTGAGGCTAGAGCATCTAATCATTATTCAATGAGAAAGCTAAAGCATCTGGTCATGAAGGCTGGAGCATCTAATCATTGATTCTGATGAAGGCAGGAGCATCTAGTCATTATTCATTAAGGCTAGAGCATCTAGTCATTGTTCTTGATGAAGGCTAGAGCATCTAGTCATTATTCCTGATGAAGGCTAGAGCATCTAGTCATTGTTCCTGACAAGCATCTAGTCATTGTTCCTGAAGAAGGTTAGAGCATCTAGTCATTGTTTCTGATGAAGGCTAGAGCATCTAGTCATTATTCCTTATGAAGGCTAGAGCGTCTAGACATAATCCCTGATGAAGGCTAGAGCATTTAGTTATTATTCCTGATGACGGTTAGAGTATCTAGACATTATTCTGGATGAAGGCTAGAGCATCTAGTCATTATTCCTAATGAAGGCTAGAGCATCTAGTCATTATTCCTGATGAAGGTTAGAGCATCTAGTCATTGTTCCTGAAGGATGTTAGAGCATCTAGTCTTTGTTCCTGATGGAGGTTAGAGCATCTATTCATTGTTCCTGATGGAGGCTAGAGCATCTAGTCATTATTCCTGAGAAGGCTAGAGCATCTAGTCATTATTCAATGAGAAGGCTATAGCATCTAGTCATGAAGGCTGTAGCATCTAGTCATTAATTCTGATGAAGGCAGGAGCATCTAGTCATTGCTCCTGATGAAGGATAGAGCATCTAGTCATTATTCCTGATGAAGGCTAGCGTATCTAGTCATGAAGGCTGGAGCATCTAGTCATTAATTCTGATGAAAGCAGGAGCATCTAGTCATTGTTCCTGATGAGGATAGAGCATCTAGCCTTATGAAGGCTAGAGTATCTAGTCATTATTCCTGATGAAGGTTAGAGCATCTAGTCATTGTTCCTGATGAAGGCTAGAGCATCTAGTCATTCTTCCTGAAGAAGGTTAGAGCAGTCTAGTCATTGTTCCTGATGAAGACTAGAGCATCTAGTCATTGTTCCTGACGAAGGCTAGAGTATCTAGTCATTATTCCTGATGAAGGCTAGAACATCTAGTCATTGTTCCTGATGAAGGCTAGAGCATCTAGTCATTGTTCCTTAAGAAGGTTAGAGTTCCTGATGAAGACTAGAGTATCTATTCATTGTTCCTGATGAAGGCTAGAGCATCTAGTTATTATTCCTGATGAAAGCCAGAGCATCTAGTCATTATTCCTGATGAAAGCTAGAGCATCTAGTCATTATTCCTGATGAAGCCTGGAGCATCTAGTTATTAATTCTGATGAAGGCAGGAGCATCTAGTCATTATTCCTTAAGGCTAGAGCATCTAGTCATTGTTCTTGATGAAAGCTAGAGCATTCACTCATTATTCCTGATGAAGGCTAGAGCATCTAGTCATTGTTCCTGATGAAGGCTAGAGCATCTAGTCATTGTTCCTGATGAAGGCTAGAGCATCTAGTCATTGGTCCTGATGAAGACTAGAGCATCTAGACATTATCCCTGATGAAGGCTAGAGCATCTAGTTATTATTCCTGATGACGGCTAGAGCATCTAGACATTATTCCGGTTGAAGGCTAGAGCATCTAGTCATTATTCCTGATGAAGGTTAGAGCATCTAGTCATTGTTCCTGAAGGAGGCTAGAGCATCTAGTCATTGTTCCTGAAGGAGGCTAGAGCATCTAGTCATTGTTCCTGATGGAGGTTAGAGCATCTAGTCATTGTTCCTGATGGAGGCTAGAGCACTTAGTCATTATTCCTGAGAAGGCTAGAGCATCTGGTCATGAAGGCTGGAGCATCTAATCATTAATTCTGATGAAGGCAGGAGCATCTAGTCATTATTCCTTAAGACTAGAGCATCTAGTCATTGTTCTTGATTAAGGCTAGAGCATCTAGTCATTATTCCTGATGAAGGCTAGAGCATCTAGTCATTGTTCCTGATGAAGGATAGAGCATCTAGTCATTATTTCCTGAAGAAGATTAGAGCATCTAGTCATTGTTCCTGATGAAGACTAGAGCATCTAGTCATTATTTATTCCTTATGAAGGTTAGAGCATCTAGTCATTATCCCTGATGAAGACTAGAGCATCTAGTTATTATTCCAGATGAAGGCTATAGCATCTAGTCATTATTCCGGATGAAGGCTAGAGCATCTAGTCATTATTCCTGATGAAGGCTATAGCATCTAGTCATTATTCCGGATGAAGGCTAGAGCATCTAGTCATTGTTCCTGATGAAAGATAGAGCATCTAGTCATTAATTTTGATGAAGGCAGGAGCATCTAGTCATTGTTCCTGATGAAGGATAGAGCATCTAGTCATTATTCCTGATGAAGGCTAGAGTATCTAGTCATTATCCCTGATGAAGTCTAGAGCATCTAGTCATTATTCCTGATGAAGGCTAGAGCATCTAGTCATTATTCTTGATGAAGGCTAGAGCATCTAATCCGTATTCCTGATGAAGGCTAGAGCATCTAGTCATTATTCCTGATGAAGGCTAGAGCATCTAGTCATTATCCTGATGAAGGCTAGAGAATCTAGTCATTATTCCTGATGAAGGCTAGAGCATCTAGTCATTATTCCTGATGAAAGCCAGAGCATCTAGTCATTATTCCTGATGAAATCTATTGCATCTAGTCATTATTCCGGATAAAGGTTAGAGCATCTAGTCATTGTTCCTGAATGAGGCTAGAGCATCTAGTCTTTGTTCCTGATGGAGTTTAGAGCATCTAATCATTGTTCCTGATGGAGGCAAAACATCTAGTCATTATTCTAGAGCATCTAGTCATTAAGGGTGGAGCATCTAATCATTGTTCCTGATGAAGGATAGAGCATCTAGTCATTATTCCTGATGAAGGCTAGCGTATCTAGTCATGACGGCTGGAGCATCTAGTCATTAATTCTGATGAAGGCAGGAGCATCTAGTCATTGTTCCTGATGAAGGATAGAGCATCTAGTCATTATTCCTGATGAAGGATAGAGCATCTAGTCATTATTCCTGATGAAAATTATTCCTGATGAAAGCCATAGCATCTAGTCATTATTCCTGATGAAAGCTAGAGCATCTAGTCATTATTCCTGATGAAGCCTGGAGCATCTAGTTATTAATTCTGATGAAGGCAGTAGCATCTAGTCATTATTCCTTAAGGCTAGAGCATCTAGTCATTGTTCTTGATGAAGGCTAGAGAATCTAGTCATTATTCCTGATGAAGGCTAGAGCATCTAGTCATTGTTCCTGAAGAAGGCTAGAGCATTATAGTCATTGTTCCTGATGAAGGTTAAAGCATCTAGTCATTGTTCCTGATGAAGATTAGAGCATCTAGACATTATCACTGATGAAGGCTAGAGCATCTAGTTATTATTCCTGATGACGGCTAGAGCATCCAGACATTATTCCGGATGAAGGCTAGAGCATCTAGTCATTATTCCTGATGAAGATTAGAGCATCTAGTCATTATTCCTTAAGGCTAGAGCATCTAGTCATTGTTCTTGATGAAGGCTAGAGCATCTAGTCATTATTTCTGATGAAGGCTAGAGCATCTAGTCATTGTTCCTGACAAGCATCTAGTCATTGTTCCTGAAGAAGGTTAGAGCATCTAGTCATTGTTCCTGATGAAGACTAGAGCATCTAGTCATTGTTCCTGATGAAGGCTAGAGCATCTAGTCATTATTCCTTATGAAGGCTAGAGCGTCTAGACATTATCCCTGATGAAGGCTAGAGCATCTAGTTATTATTCCTGATGACGGTTAGAGTATCTAGACATTATTCCGGATGAAGGCTAGAGCATCTAGTCATTATTCCTAATGAAGGCTAGAGCATCTAGTCATTATTCCTGATGAAGGTTAGAGCATCTAGTCATTGTTCTTGAAGGAGGATAGAGCATCTAGTCTTTGTTCCTGATGGAGGTTAGAGCATCTATTCATTGTTCCTGATGGAGGCTAGAGCATCTAGTCATTATTCCTGAGAAGGCTAGAGCATCTAGTCATTATTCAATGAGAAGGCTAGAGCATCTAGTCATGAAGGCTGTAGCATCTAGTCATTAATTCTGATGAAGGCAGGAGCATCTAGTCATTGCTCCTGATGAAGGATAGAGCATCTAGTCATTATTCCTGATGAAGGCTAGCGTATCTAGTCATGAAGGCTGGAGCATCTAGTCATTAATTCTGATGAAGGCAGGAGCATCTAGTCATTGCTCCTGATGAAGGATAGAGCATCTAGTCATTATTCCTGATGAAGGCTAGCATATCTAGTCATGACGGCTGGAGCATCTAGTCATTAATTCTGATGAAGGCAGGAGCATCTAGTCATTGTTCTCCTGATGAGGATAGAGCATCTAGTCATTATTCCTTATGAAGGCTAGAGTATCTATAGTCATTATCCCTGATGAAGTCTAGAGCATCTAGTCATTATTCCTGATGAAAGCCAGAGCATCTAGTCGGTATTCCTGATGAAAGATAAAGCATCTAGTCATCATTCCTGTTGAAGCCTGGAGCATCTAGTCATTAATTCTGATGAAGGCAGGGGCATCTAGTCATTATTTCTTAAGGCTAGAGCATCTAGTCATTGTTCTTGATGAAGGCTAGAGCATCTAGTCATTATTCCTGATGAAGGCTACAGCATCTAGTCACTGTTCCTGATGAAGGCTAGAGCATCTAATTGTTCCTGATTAAAGCATCTAGTCATTGTTCCTGATGAAGACTAGAGCATCTAGTCATTGTTCCTGACGAAGGGTAGAGCATCTAGTCATTATTCCTGATGAAGTTTAGAGCATCTAGACATTATCCCTGATGAAGGCTAGAGCATCTAGTTATTATTCCTGATGATGGCTAGAGCATCTAGACATTATTCCGGATGAAGGCTAGAGATAGTCATTATTCCTGATGAAGGCTAGAGCATCTAGTCATTATTCCTGATGAAGGTTAGAGCATCTAGTCATTGAGGCTAGAGCATCTAATCATTATTCAATGAGAAGGCTAAAGCATCTGGTCATGAAGGCTGGAGCATCTAATCATTGATTCTGATGAAGGCAGGAGCATCTAGTCATTATTCCTTAAGGCTAGAGCATCTAGTCATTGTTCTTGATGAAGGCTAGAGCATCTAGTCATTATTCCTGATGAAGGCTAGAGCATCTAGTCATTGTTCATGACAAGCATCTAGTCATTGTTCCTGAAGAAGGTTAGAGCATCTAGTCATTGTTCCTGATGAAGACTAGAGCATCTAGTCATTGTTTCTGATGAAGGCTAGAGCATCTAGTCATTATTCCTTATGAAGGCTAGAGCGTCTAGACATTATCCCTGATGAAGGCTAGAGCATTTAGTTATTATTCCTGATGACGGTTAGAGTATCTAGACATTATTCTGGATGAAGGCTAGAGCATCTAGTCATTATTCCTAATGAAGGCTAGAGCATCTAGTCATTATTCCTGATGAAGGTTAGAGCATCTAGTCATTGTTCCTGAAGGAGGATAGAGCATCTAGTCTTTGTTCCTGATGAAGGATAGAGCATCTAGTCATTATTCCTGATGAAGGATAGAGCATCTAGTCATTATTCCTGATGAAAATTATTCCTGATGAAAGCCATAGCATCTAGTCATTATTCCTGATGAAAGCTAGAGCATCTAGTCATTATTCCTGATGAAGCCTGGAGCATCTAGTTATTAATTCTGATGAAGGCAGTAGCATCTAGTCATTATTCCTTAAGGCTAGAGCATCTAGTCATTGTTCTTGATGAAGGCTAGAGAATCTAGTCATTATTCCTGATGAAGGCTAGAGCATCTAGTCATTGTTCCTGAAGAAGGCTAGAGCATTATAGTCATTGTTCCTGATGAAGGTTAAAGCATCTAGTCATTGTTCCTGATGAAGATTAGAGCATCTAGACATTATCACTGATGAAGGCTAGAGCATCTAGTTATTATTCCTGATGACGGCTAGAGCATCCAGACATTATTCCGGATGAAGGCTAGAGCATCTAGTCATTATTCCTGATGAAGATTAGAGCATCTAGTCATTATTCCTTAAGGCTAGAGCATCTAGTCATTGTTCTTGATGAAGGCTAGAGCATCTAGTCATTATTTCTGATGAAGGCTAGAGCATCTAGTCATTGTTCCTGACAAGCATCTAGTCATTGTTCCTGAAGAAGGTTAGAGCATCTAGTCATTGTTCCTGATGAAGACTAGAGCATCTAGTCATTGTTCCTGATGAAGGCTAGAGCATCTAGTCATTATTCCTTATGAAGGCTAGAGCGTCTAGACATTATCCCTGATGAAGGCTAGAGCATCTAGTTATTATTCCTGATGACGGTTAGAGTATCTAGACATTATTCCGGATGAAGGCTAGAGCATCTAGTCATTATTCCTAATGAAGGCTAGAGCATCTAGTCATTATTCCTGATGAAGGTTAGAGCATCTAGTCATTGTTCTTGAAGGAGGATAGAGCATCTAGTCTTTGTTCCTGATGGAGGTTAGAGCATCTATTCATTGTTCCTGATGGAGGCTAGAGCATCTAGTCATTATTCCTGAGAAGGCTAGAGCATCTAGTCATTATTCAATGAGAAGGCTAGAGCATCTAGTCATGAAGGCTGTAGCATCTAGTCATTAATTCTGATGAAGGCAGGAGCATCTAGTCATTGCTCCTGATGAAGGATAGAGCATCTAGTCATTATTCCTGATGAAGGCTAGCGTATCTAGTCATGAAGGCTGGAGCATCTAGTCATTAATTCTGATGAAGGCAGGAGCATCTAGTCATTGCTCCTGATGAAGGATAGAGCATCTAGTCATTATTCCTGATGAAGGCTAGCATATCTAGTCATGACGGCTGGAGCATCTAGTCATTAATTCTGATGAAGGCAGGAGCATCTAGTCATTGTTCTCCTGATGAGGATAGAGCATCTAGTCATTATTCCTTATGAAGGCTAGAGTATCTATAGTCATTATCCCTGATGAAGTCTAGAGCATCTAGTCATTATTCCTGATGAAAGCCAGAGCATCTAGTCGGTATTCCTGATGAAAGATAAAGCATCTAGTCATCATTCCTGTTGAAGCCTGGAGCATCTAGTCATTAATTCTGATGAAGGCAGGGGCATCTAGTCATTATTTCTTAAGGCTAGAGCATCTAGTCATTGTTCTTGATGAAGGCTAGAGCATCTAGTCATTATTCCTGATGAAGGCTACAGCATCTAGTCACTGTTCCTGATGAAGGCTAGAGCATCTAATTGTTCCTGATTAAAGCATCTAGTCATTGTTCCTGATGAAGACTAGAGCATCTAGTCATTGTTCCTGACGAAGGGTAGAGCATCTAGTCATTATTCCTGATGAAGTTTAGAGCATCTAGACATTATCCCTGATGAAGGCTAGAGCATCTAGTTATTATTCCTGATGATGGCTAGAGCATCTAGACATTATTCCGGATGAAGGCTAGAGATAGTCATTATTCCTGATGAAGGCTAGAGCATCTAGTCATTATTCCTGATGAAGGTTAGAGCATCTAGTCATTGAGGCTAGAGCATCTAATCATTATTCAATGAGAAGGCTAAAGCATCTGGTCATGAAGGCTGGAGCATCTAATCATTGATTCTGATGAAGGCAGGAGCATCTAGTCATTATTCCTTAAGGCTAGAGCATCTAGTCATTGTTCTTGATGAAGGCTAGAGCATCTAGTCATTATTCCTGATGAAGGCTAGAGCATCTAGTCATTGTTCATGACAAGCATCTAGTCATTGTTCCTGAAGAAGGTTAGAGCATCTAGTCATTGTTCCTGATGAAGACTAGAGCATCTAGTCATTGTTTCTGATGAAGGCTAGAGCATCTAGTCATTATTCCTTATGAAGGCTAGAGCGTCTAGACATTATCCCTGATGAAGGCTAGAGCATTTAGTTATTATTCCTGATGACGGTTAGAGTATCTAGACATTATTCTGGATGAAGGCTAGAGCATCTAGTCATTATTCCTAATGAAGGCTAGAGCATCTAGTCATTATTCCTGATGAAGGTTAGAGCATCTAGTCATTGTTCCTGAAGGAGGATAGAGCATCTAGTCTTTGTTCCTGATGGAGGTTAGAGCATCTATTCATTGTTCCTGATGGAGGCTAGAGCATCTAGTCATTATTCCTGAGAAGGCTAGAGCATCTAGTCATTATTCAATGAGAAGGCTAGAGCATCTAGTCATGAAGGCTGTAGCATCTAGTCATTAATTCTGATGAAGGCAGGAGCATCTAGTCATTGCTCCTGATGAAGGATAGAGCATCTAGTCATTATTCCTGATGAAGGCTAGCGTATCTAGTCATGAAGGCTGGAGCATCTAGTCATTAATTCTGATGAAAGCAGGAGCATCTAGTCATTGTTCCTGATGAGGATAGAGCATCTAGCCTTATGAAGGCTAGAGTATCTAGTCATTATTCCTGATGAAGGCTAGAGCATCTAGTCATTGTTCCTGATGAAGGCTAGAGCATCTAGTCATTCTTCCTGAAGAAGGTTAGAGCATCTAGTCATTGTTCCTGATGAAGACTAGAGCATCTAGTCATTGTTCCTGACGAAGGCTAGAGTATCTAGTCATTATTCCTGATGAAGGCTAGAACATCTAGTCATTGTTCCTGATGAAGGCTAGAGCATCTAGTCATTGTTCCTTAAGAAGGTTAGAGTTCCTGATGAAGACTAGAGTATCTATTCATTGTTCCTGATGAAGGCTAGAGCATCTAGTTATTATTCCTGATGAAAGCCAGAGCATCTAGTCATTATTCCTGATGAAAGCTAGAGCATCTAGTCATTATTCCTGATGAAGCCTGGAGCATCTAGTTATTAATTCTGATGAAGGCAGGAGCATCTAGTCATTATTCCTTAAGGCTAGAGCATCTAGTCATTGTTCTTGATGAAAGCTAGAGCATTCAGTCATTATTCCTGATGAAGGCTAGAGCATCTAGTCATTGTTCCTGATGAAGGCTAGAGCATCTAGTCATTGTTCCTGATGAAGGCTAGAGCATCTAGTCATTGGTCCTGATGAAGACTAGAGCATCTAGACATTATCCCTGATGAAGGCTAGAGCATCTAGTTATTATTCCTGATGACGGCTAGAGCATCTAGACATTATTCCGGTTGAAGGCTAGAGCATCTAGTCATTATTCCTGATGAAGGTTAGAGCATCTAGTCATTGTTCCTGAAGGAGGCTAGAGCATCTAGTCATTGTTCCTGAAGGAGGCTAGAGCATCTAGTCATTGTTCCTGATGGAGGTTAGAGCATCTAGTCATTGTTCCTGATGGAGGCTAGAGCACTTAGTCATTATTCCTGAGAAGGCTAGAGCATCTGGTCATGAAGGCTGGAGCATCTAATCATTAATTCTGATGAAGGCAGGAGCATCTAGTCATTATTCCTTAAGACTAGAGCATCTAGTCATTGTTCTTGATTAATGCTAGAGCATCTAGTCATTATTCCTGATGAAGGCTAGAGCATCTAGTCATTGTTCCTGATGAAGGATAGAGCATCTAGTCATTGTTTCCTGAAGAAGATTAGAGCATCTAGTCATTGTTCCAGATGAAGACTAGAGCATCTAGTCATTATTCCTTATGAAGGTTAGAGCATCTAGTCATTATCCCTGATGAAGACTAGAGCATCTAGTTATTATTCCAGATGAAGGCTATAGCATCTAGTCATTATTCCGGATGAAGGCTAGAGCATCTAGTCATTATTCCTGATGAAGGCTATAGCATCTAGTCATTATTCCGGATGAAGGCTAGAGCATCTAGTCATTGTTCCTGATGAAGGCTAGAGCATCTAGTCATTGTTCCTGATGAAGGATAGAGCATCTAGTCATTAATTCTGATGAAGGCAGGAGCATCTAGTCATTGTTCCTGATGAAGGGTAGAGCATCTAGTCATTATTCCTGATGAAGGATAGAGCATCTAGTCATTATTCCTGATGAAAATTATTCCTGATGAAAGCCATAGCATCTAGTCATTATTCCTGATGAAAGCTAGAGCATCTAGTCATTATTCCTGATGAAGCCTGGAGCATCTAGTTATTAATTCTGATGAAGGCAGTAGCATCTAGTCATTATTCCTTAAGGCTAGAGCATCTAGTCATTGTTCTTGATGAAGGCTAGAGAATCTAGTCATTATTTCTGATGAAGGCTAGAGCATCTAGTCATTGTTCCTGATGAAGGCTAGAGCATTATAGTCATTGTTCCTGATGAAGGTTAAAGCATCTAGTCATTGTTCCTGATGAAGATTAGAGCATCTAGACATTATCACTGATGAAGGCTAGAGAATCTAGTTATTATTCCTGATGACGGCTAGAGCATCCAGACATTATTCCGGATGAAGGCTAGAGCATCTAGTCATTATTCCTGATGAAGATTAGAGCATCTAGTCATTATTCCTTAAGGCTAGAGCATCTAGTCATTGTTCTTGATGAAGGCTAGAGCATCTAGTCATTATTTCTGATGAAGGCTAGATCATCTAGTCATTGTTCCTGACAAGCATCTAGTCATTGTTCCTGAAGAAGGTTAGAGCATCTAGTCATTGTTCCTGATGAAGACTAGAGCATCTAGTCATTGTTCCTGATGAAGGCTAGAGCATCTAGTCATTATTCCTTATGAAGGCTAGAGCGTCTAGACATTATCCCTGATGAAGGCTAGAGCATCTAGTTATTATTCCTGATGACGGTTAGAGTATCTAGACATTATTCCGGATGAAGGCTAGAGCATCTAGTCATTATTCCTAATGAAGGCTAGAGCATCTAGTCATTATTCCTGATGAAGGTTAGAGCATCTAGTCATTGTTCCTGAAGGAGGATAGAGCATCTAGTCTTTGTTCCTGATGGAGGTTAGAGCATCTATTCATTGTTCCTGATGGAGGCTAGAGCATCTAGTCATTATTCCTGAGAAGGCTAGAGCATCTAGTCATTATTCAATGAGAAGGCTAGAGCAACTAGTCATGAAGGCTGTAGCATCTAGTCATTAATTCTGATGAAGGCAGGAGCATCTAGTCATTGCTCCTGATGAAGGATAGAGCATCTAGTCATTATTCCTGATGAAGGCTAGCGTATCTAGTCATGAAGGCTGGAGCATCTAGTCATTAATTCTGATGAAAGCAGGAGCATCTAGTCATTGTTCCTGATGAGGATAGAGCATCTAGCCTTATGAAGGCTAGAGTATCTAGTCATTATTCCTGATGAAGGCTAGAGCATCTAGTCATTGTTCCTGATGAAGGCTAGAGCATCTAGTCATTGTTCTTGATGAAGGCTAGAGCATCTAGTCATTGTTCCTGATGAAGGCTAGAGCATCTAGTCATTGGTCCTGATGAAGACTAGAGCATCTAGACATTATCCCCGATGAAGGCTAGAGCATCTAGTTATTATTCCTGATGACGGCTAGAGCATCTAGACATTATTCCGGTTGAAGGCTAGAGCATCTAGTCATTATTCCTGATGAAGGTTAGAGCATCTAGTCATTGTTCCTGAAGGAGGCTAGAGCATCTAGTCATTGTTCCTGAAGGAGGCTAGAGCATCTAGTCATTGTTCCTGATGGAGGTTAGAGCATCTAGTCATTGTTCCTGATCGAGGCTAGAGCACTTAGTCATTATTCCTGAGAAGGCTAGAGCATCTGGTCATGAAGGCTGGAGCATCTAATCATTAATTCTGATGAAGGCAGGAGCATCTAGTCATTATTCCTTAAGGCTAGAGCATCTAGTCATTGTACTTGATTAAGGCTAGAGCATCTAGTCATTATTCCTGATGAAGGCTAGAGCATCTAGTCATTGTTCCTGATGAAGGATAGAGCATCTAGTCATTGTTTCCTGAAGAAGGTTAGAGCATCTAATCATTGTTCCTGATGAAGACTAGAGCATCTAGTCATTATTCCTTATGAAGGTTAGAGTATCTAGTCATTATCCCTGATGAAGACTAGAGCATCTAGTTATTATTCCAGATGAAGGCTATAGCATCTAGTCATTATTCCGGATGAAGGCTAGAGCATCTAGTCATTATTCCTGAAGAAGGCTATAGCATCTAGTCATTATTCCGGATGAAGGCTAGAGCATCTAGTCATTGTTCCTGATGAAGGCTAGAGAATCTAGTCATTGTTCCTGATGAAGGATAGAGCATCTAGTCATTAATTCTGATGAAGGCAGGAGCATCTAGTCATTGTTCCTGATGAAGGATAGAGCATCTAGTCATTATTCCTGATGAAGGCTAGAGTATCTAGTCATTATCCCTGATGAAGTCTAGAGCATCTAGTCATTATTCCTGATGAAGGCTAGAGCATCTAGTCATTGTTCCTGATGAAGACTAGAGCATCTAGTCATTGTTCTTGATGAAGGCTAGAGCATCTAGTCATTGTTCCTGATGAAGGCTAGAGCATCTAGTCATTGGTCCTGATGAAGACTAGAGCATCTAGACATTATTCCTGATGAAGGTTAGAGCATCTAGTCATTGTTCCTGAAGGAGGATAGAGCATCTAGTCTTTGTTCCTGATGGAGGTTAGAGCATCTATTCATTGTTCCTGATGGAGGCTAGAGCATCTAGTCATTATTCCTGAGAAGGCTAGAGCATCTAGTCATTATTCAATGAGAAGGCTAGAGCATCTAGTCATGAAGGCTGTAGCATCTAGTCATTAATTCTGATGAAGGCAGGAGCATCTAGTCATTGCTCCTGATGAAGGATAGAGCATCTAGTCATTATTCCTGATGAAGGCTAGCGTATCTAGTCATGAAGGCTGGAGCATCTAGTCATTAATTCTGATGAAAGCAGGAGCATCTAGTCATTGTTCCTGATGAGGATAGAGCATCTAGCCTTATGAAGGCTAGAGTATCTAGTCATTATTCCTGATGAAGGCTAGAGCATCTAGTCATTGTTCCTGATGAAGGCTAGAGCATCTAGTCATTCTTCCTGAAGAAGGTTAGAGCATCTAGTCATTGTTCCTGATGAAGACTAGAGCATCTAGTCATTGTTCCTGACGAAGGCTAGAGTATCTAGTCATTATTCCTGATGAAGGCTAGAACATCTAGTCATTGTTCCTGATGAAGGCTAGAGCATCTAGTCATTGTTCCTTAAGAAGGTTAGAGTTCCTGATGAAGACTAGAGTATCTATTCATTGTTCCTGATGAAGGCTAGAGCATCTAGTTATTATTCCTGATGAAAGCCAGAGCATCTAGTCATTATTCCTGATGAAAGCTAGAGCATCTAGTCATTATTCCTGATGAAGCCTGGAGCATCTAGTTATTAATTCTGATGAAGGCAGGAGCATCTAGTCATTATTCCTTAAGGCTAGAGCATCTAGTCATTGTTCTTGATGAAAGCTAGAGCATTCAGTCATTATTCCTGATGAAGGCTAGAGCATCTAGTCATTGTTCCTGATGAAGGCTAGAGCATCTAGTCATTGTTCCTGATGAAGGCTAGAGCATCTAGTCATTGGTCCTGATGAAGACTAGAGCATCTAGACATTATCCCTGATGAAGGCTAGAGCATCTAGTTATTATTCCTGATGACGGCTAGAGCATCTAGACATTATTCCGGTTGAAGGCTAGAGCATCTAGTCATTATTCCTGATGAAGGTTAGAGCATCTAGTCATTGTTCCTGAAGGAGGCTAGAGCATCTAGTCATTGTTCCTGAAGGAGGCTAGAGCATCTAGTCATTGTTCCTGATGGAGGTTAGAGCATCTAGTCATTGTTCCTGATGGAGGCTAGAGCACTTAGTCATTATTCCTGAGAAGGCTAGAGCATCTGGTCATGAAGGCTGGAGCATCTAATCATTAATTCTGATGAAGGCAGGAGCATCTAGTCATTATTCCTTAAGACTAGAGCATCTAGTCATTGTTCTTGATTAATGCTAGAGCATCTAGTCATTATTCCTGATGAAGGCTAGAGCATCTAGTCATTGTTCCTGATGAAGGATAGAGCATCTAGTCATTGTTTCCTGAAGAAGATTAGAGCATCTAGTCATTGTTCCAGATGAAGACTAGAGCATCTAGTCATTATTCCTTATGAAGGTTAGAGCATCTAGTCATTATCCCTGATGAAGACTAGAGCATCTAGTTATTATTCCAGATGAAGGCTATAGCATCTAGTCATTATTCCGGATGAAGGCTAGAGCATCTAGTCATTATTCCTGATGAAGGCTATAGCATCTAGTCATTATTCCGGATGAAGGCTAGAGCATCTAGTCATTGTTCCTGATGAAGGCTAGAGCATCTAGTCATTGTTCCTGATGAAGGATAGAGCATCTAGTCATTAATTCTGATGAAGGCAGGAGCATCTAGTCATTGTTCCTGATGAAGGGTAGAGCATCTAGTCATTATTCCTGATGAAGGATAGAGCATCTAGTCATTATTCCTGATGAAAATTATTCCTGATGAAAGCCATAGCATCTAGTCATTATTCCTGATGAAAGCTAGAGCATCTAGTCATTATTCCTGATGAAGCCTGGAGCATCTAGTTATTAATTCTGATGAAGGCAGTAGCATCTAGTCATTATTCCTTAAGGCTAGAGCATCTAGTCATTGTTCTTGATGAAGGCTAGAGAATCTAGTCATTATTTCTGATGAAGGCTAGAGCATCTAGTCATTGTTCCTGATGAAGGCTAGAGCATTATAGTCATTGTTCCTGATGAAGGTTAAAGCATCTAGTCATTGTTCCTGATGAAGATTAGAGCATCTAGACATTATCACTGATGAAGGCTAGAGAATCTAGTTATTATTCCTGATGACGGCTAGAGCATCCAGACATTATTCCGGATGAAGGCTAGAGCATCTAGTCATTATTCCTGATGAAGATTAGAGCATCTAGTCATTATTCCTTAAGGCTAGAGCATCTAGTCATTGTTCTTGATGAAGGCTAGAGCATCTAGTCATTATTTCTGATGAAGGCTAGATCATCTAGTCATTGTTCCTGACAAGCATCTAGTCATTGTTCCTGAAGAAGGTTAGAGCATCTAGTCATTGTTCCTGATGAAGACTAGAGCATCTAGTCATTGTTCCTGATGAAGGCTAGAGCATCTAGTCATTATTCCTTATGAAGGCTAGAGCGTCTAGACATTATCCCTGATGAAGGCTAGAGCATCTAGTTATTATTCCTGATGACGGTTAGAGTATCTAGACATTATTCCGGATGAAGGCTAGAGCATCTAGTCATTATTCCTAATGAAGGCTAGAGCATCTAGTCATTATTCCTGATGAAGGTTAGAGCATCTAGTCATTGTTCCTGAAGGAGGATAGAGCATCTAGTCTTTGTTCCTGATGGAGGTTAGAGCATCTATTCATTGTTCCTGATGGAGGCTAGAGCATCTAGTCATTATTCCTGAGAAGGCTAGAGCATCTAGTCATTATTCAATGAGAAGGCTAGAGCAACTAGTCATGAAGGCTGTAGCATCTAGTCATTAATTCTGATGAAGGCAGGAGCATCTAGTCATTGCTCCTGATGAAGGATAGAGCATCTAGTCATTATTCCTGATGAAGGCTAGCGTATCTAGTCATGAAGGCTGGAGCATCTAGTCATTAATTCTGATGAAAGCAGGAGCATCTAGTCATTGTTCCTGATGAGGATAGAGCATCTAGCCTTATGAAGGCTAGAGTATCTAGTCATTATTCCTGATGAAGGCTAGAGCATCTAGTCATTGTTCCTGATGAAGGCTAGAGCATCTAGTCATTGTTCTTGATGAAGGCTAGAGCATCTAGTCATTGTTCCTGATGAAGGCTAGAGCATCTAGTCATTGGTCCTGATGAAGACTAGAGCATCTAGACATTATCCCCGATGAAGGCTAGAGCATCTAGTTATTATTCCTGATGACGGCTAGAGCATCTAGACATTATTCCGGTTGAAGGCTAGAGCATCTAGTCATTATTCCTGATGAAGGTTAGAGCATCTAGTCATTGTTCCTGAAGGAGGCTAGAGCATCTAGTCATTGTTCCTGAAGGAGGCTAGAGCATCTAGTCATTGTTCCTGATGGAGGTTAGAGCATCTAGTCATTGTTCCTGATCGAGGCTAGAGCACTTAGTCATTATTCCTGAGAAGGCTAGAGCATCTGGTCATGAAGGCTGGAGCATCTAATCATTAATTCTGATGAAGGCAGGAGCATCTAGTCATTATTCCTTAAGGCTAGAGCATCTAGTCATTGTACTTGATTAAGGCTAGAGCATCTAGTCATTATTCCTGATGAAGGCTAGAGCATCTAGTCATTGTTCCTGATGAAGGATAGAGCATCTAGTCATTGTTTCCTGAAGAAGGTTAGAGCATCTAATCATTGTTCCTGATGAAGACTAGAGCATCTAGTCATTATTCCTTATGAAGGTTAGAGTATCTAGTCATTATCCCTGATGAAGACTAGAGCATCTAGTTATTATTCCAGATGAAGGCTATAGCATCTAGTCATTATTCCGGATGAAGGCTAGAGCATCTAGTCATTATTCCTGAAGAAGGCTATAGCATCTAGTCATTATTCCGGATGAAGGCTAGAGCATCTAGTCATTGTTCCTGATGAAGGCTAGAGAATCTAGTCATTGTTCCTGATGAAGGATAGAGCATCTAGTCATTAATTCTGATGAAGGCAGGAGCATCTAGTCATTGTTCCTGATGAAGGATAGAGCATCTAGTCATTATTCCTGATGAAGGCTAGAGTATCTAGTCATTATCCCTGATGAAGTCTAGAGCATCTAGTCATTATTCCTGATGAAGGCTAGAGCATCTAGTCATTATTCTTGATGAAGGCTAGAGCATCTAATCCGTATTCCTGATGAAAGCTAGAGCATCTAGTCATTATTCCTGATGAAGGCTAGAGCATCTAGTCATTATCCTGATGAAGCCTAGAGAATCTAGTCATTATTCCTGATGATGGCTAGAGCATCTAGTCATTATTCCTGATGAAAGCCAGAGCATCTAGTCATTATTCCTGATGAAATCTATTGCATCTAGTCATTATTCCGGATGAAGGTTAGAGCATCTAGTCATTGTTCCTGAATGAGGCTAGAGCATCTAGTCTTTGTTCCTGATGGAGTTTAGAGCATCTAATCATTGTTCCTGATGGAGGCAAAACATCTAGTCATTATTCTAGAGCATCTAGTCATTAAGGCTGGAGCATCTAGTCATTAATTCTGATGAAGGCCGGAGCATCTAGTCATTGTTCCTGATGAAGGATAGAGCATCTAGTCATTATTCCTTATGAAGGCTAGCGTATCTAGTCATGACGGCTGGAGCATCTAGTCATTAACTCTGATGAAGGCAGGAGCATCTAGTCATTGTTCCTGATGAAGGATAGAGCATCTAGTCATTATTCCTGATGAAGGCTAGAGCATCTAGTCATTATTCCTGATGAAAATTATTCCTGATGAAAGCCATAGAATCTAGTCATTATTCCTGATGAAAGCTAGAGCATCTAGTCATTATTCCTGATGAAGCCTGGAGCATCTAGTTATTAATTCTGATGAAGGCAGTAACATCTAGTCATTATTCCTTAAGGCTAGAGCATCTAGTCATTGTTCTTGATGAAAGCTAGAGCATTCAGTCATTATTCCTGATGAAGGCTAGAGCATCTATTCATTGTTCCTGATGAAGGCTAGAGCATCTAGTCATTGTTCCTGATGAAGGCTAGAGCATCTAGTCATTGGTCCTGATGAAGACTAGAGCATCTATACATTATCCCTGATGAAGGCTAGAGCATCTAGTTATTATTTATTATTCCTGAAGACGGCTAGAGCATCTAGACATTATTCCGGATGAAGGCTAGAGCATCTAGTCATTATTCCTGATGAAGGTTAGAGCATCTAGTCATTGTTCCTGAAGGAGGCTAGAGCATCTAGTCATTGTTCCTGAAGGAGGCTAGAGCATCTAGTCATTGTTCCTGATGGAGGTTAGAGCATCTAGTCATTGTTCCTGATGGAGGCTAGAGCACTTAGTCATTATTCCTGAGAAGGCTAGAGCACCTGGTCATGAAGGCTGGAGCATCTAATCATTAATTCTGATGAAGGCAGGAGCATCTAGTCATTATTCCTTAAGGCTAGAGCATCTAGTCATTGTTCTTGATTAAGGCTAGAGCATCTAGTCATTATTCCTGATGAATGCTAGAGCATCTAGTCATTGTTCCTGATGAAGGATAGAGCATCTAGTCATTGTTCCTGAAGAAGGTTATAGCATCTAGTCATTGTTCCTGATGAAGACTAGAGCATCTAGTCATTATTCCTTATGAAGGTTAGAGCATCTAGTCATTATCCCTGATGAAGACTAGAGCATCTAGTTATTATTCCAGATGAAGGCTATAGCATCTAGTCATTATTCCGGATGAAGGCTAGAGCATCTAGTCATTATTCCTGATGAAGACTATAGCATCTAGTCATTATTCCGGATGAAGGCTAGAGCATCTAGTCATTGTTCCTGATGAAGGCTAGAGCATCTAGTCATTGTTCCTGATGAAGGATAGAGCATCTAGTCATTAATTCTGATGAAGGCAGGAGCATCTAGTCATTGTTCCTGATGAAGGATAGAGCATGTAGTCATTATTCCTGATGAAGGCTAGAGTATCTAGTCATTATCCCTGATGAAGTCTAGAGCATCTAGTCATTATTCTTGATGAAGGCTAGAGCATCTAATCCGTATTCCTGATGAAGGCTAGAGCATCTAGTCATTATTCCTGATGAAGGCTAGAGCATCTAGTCATTATCCTGATGAAGGCTAGAGAATCTAGTCATTATTCCTGATGAAGGCTAGAGCATCTAGTCATTATTCCTGATGAAAGCCAGAGCATCTAGTCATTATTCCTGATGAACTCTATTGCATCTAGTCATTATTCCGGATGAAGGTTAGAGCATCTAGTCATTGTTCCTGAATGAGGCTAGAGCATCTAGTCTTTGTTCCTGATGGAGTTTAGAGCACCTAATCATTGTTCCTGATGGAGGCAAAACATCTAGTCATTATTCTAGAGCATTTAGTCATTAAGGCTGGAGCATCTAGTCATTAATTCTGATGAAGGCAGGAGCATCTAGTCATTGTTCCTGATGAAGGATAGAGCATCTAGTCATTATTCCTGATGAAGGCTAGCGTATCTAGTCATGACGGCTGGAGCATCTAGTCATTAATTCTGATGAAGGCAGGAGCATCTAGTCATTATTCCTGATGAAGGCTAGAGCATCTAGTCATTATTACTGATGAAAATTATTCCTGATGAAAGCCATAGCATCTAGTCATTATTCCTGATGAAAGCTAGAGCATCTAGTCATTATTCCTGATGAAGCCTGTAGCTTCTAGTTATTAATTCTGATGAAGGCAGTAGCATCTAGTCATTGTTCTTGATGAAGGCTAGAGAATCTAGTCATTATTCCTGACGAAGGCTAGAGCATCTAGTCATTGTTCCTGATGAAGGCTAGAGCATATAGTCATTGTTCCTGATGAAGGTTAAAGCATCTAGTCATTGTTCCTGATGAAGACTAGAGCATCTAGATATTATCACTGATGAAGGCTAGAGCATCTAGTTATTATTCCTGATGATGGCTAGAGCATCCAGACATTATTGCGGATGAAGGCTAGAGCATCTAGTCATTATTCCTGATGAAGGTTAGAGCATCTAGTCATTATTCCTTAAGGCTAGAGCATCTAGTCATTGTTCTTGATGAAGGCTAGAGCATCTAGTCATTATTCCTGATGAAGGCTAGAGCATCTAGTCATTATTCCTGATGAAATCTATTGCATCTAGTCATTATTCCGGATAAAGGTTAGAGCATCTAGTCATTGTTCCTGAATGAGGCTAGAGCATCTAGTCTTTGTTCCTGATGGAGTTTAGAGCATCTAATCATTGTTCCTGATGGAGGCAAAACATCTAGTCATTATTCTAGAGCATCTAGTCATTAAGGGTGGAGCATCTAGTCATTGTTCCTGATGAAGGATAGAGCATCTAGTCATTATTCCTGATGAAGGCTAGCGTATCTAGTCATGACGGCTGGAGCATCTAGTCATTAATTCTGATGAAGGCAGGAGCATCTAGTCATTGTTCCTGATGAAGGATAGAGCATCTAGTCATTATTCCTGATGAAGGATAGAGCATCTAGTCATTATTCCTGATGAAAATTATTCCTGATGAAAGCCATTGCATCTAGTCATTATTCCTGATGAAAGCTAGAGCATCTAGTCATTATTCCTGATGAAGCCTGGAGCATCTAGTTATTAATTCTGATGAAGGCAGTAGCATCTAGTCATTATTCCTTAAGGCTAGAGCATCTAGTCATTGTTCTTGATGAAGGCTAGAGAATCTAGTCATTATTCCTGATGAAGGCTAGAGCATCTAGTCATTGTTCCTGATGAAGGCTAGAGCATTATAGTCATTGTTCCTGATGAAGGTTAAAGCATCTAGTCATTGTTCCTGATGAAGATTAGAGCATCTAGACATTATCACTGATGAAGGCTAGAGAATCTAGTTATTATTCCTGATGACGGCTAGAGCATCCAGACATTATTCCGGATGAAGGCTAGAGCATCTAGTCATTATTCCTGATGAAGATTAGAGCATCTAGTCATTATTCCTTAAGGCTAGAGCATCTAGTCATTGTTCTTGATGAAGGCTAGAGCATCTAGTCATTATTTCTGATGAAGGCTAGATCATCTAGTCATTGTTCCTGACAAGCATCTAGTCATTGTTCCTGAAGAAGGTTAGAGCATCTAGTCATTGTTCCTGATGAAGACTAGAGCATCTAGTCATTGTTCCTGATGAAGGCTAGAGCATCTAGTCATTATTCCTTATGAAGGCTAGAGCGTCTAGACATTATCCCTGATGAAGGCTAGAGCATCTAGTTATTATTCCTGATGACGGTTAGAGTATCTAGACATTATTCCGGATGAAGGCTAGAGCATCTAGTCATTATTCCTAATGAAGGCTAGAGCATCTAGTCATTATTCCTGATGAAGGTTAGAGCATCTAGTCATTGTTGCTGAAGGAGGATAGAGCATCTAGTCTTTGTTCCTGATGGAGGTTAGAGCATCTATTCATTGTTCCTGATGGAGGCTAGAGCATCTAGTCATTATTCCTGAGAAGGCTAGAGCATCTAGTCATTATTCAATGAGAAGGCTAGAGCAACTAGTCATGAAGGCTGTAGCATCTAGTCATTAATTCTGATGAAGGCAGGAGCATCTAGTCATTGCTCCTGATGAAGGATAGAGCATCTAGTCATTATTCCTGATGAAGGCTAGCGTATCTAGTCATGAAGGCTGGAGCATCTAGTCATTAATTCTGATGAAAGCAGGAGCATCTAGTCATTGTTCCTGATGAGGATAGAGCATCTAGCCTTATGAAGGCTAGAGTATCTAGTCATTATTCCTGATGAAGGCTAGAGCATCTAGTCATTGTTCCTGATGAAGGCTAGAGCATCTAGTCATTGTTCTTGATGAAGGCTAGAGCATCTAGTCATTGTTCCTGATGAAGGCTAGAGCATCTAGTCATTGGTCCTGATGAAGACTAGAGCATCTAGACATTATCCCCGATGAAGGCTAGAGCATCTAGTTATTATTCCTGATGACGGCTAGAGCATCTAGACATTATTCCGGTTGAAGGCTAGAGCATCTAGTCATTATTCCTGATGAAGGTTAGAGCATCTAGTCATTGTTCCTGAAGGAGGCTAGAGCATCTAGTCATTGTTCCTGAAGGAGGCTAGAGCATCTAGTCATTGTTCCTGATGGAGGTTAGAGCATCTAGTCATTGTTCCTGATCGAGGCTAGAGCACTTAGTCATTATTCCTGAGAAGGCTAGAGCATCTGGTCATGAAGGCTGGAGCATCTAATCATTAATTCTGATGAAGGCAGGAGCATCTAGTCATTATTCCTTAAGGCTAGAGCATCTAGTCATTGTACTTGATTAAGGCTAGAGCATCTAGTCATTATTCCTGATGAAGGCTAGAGCATCTAGTCATTGTTCCTGATGAAGGATAGAGCATCTAGTCATTGTTTCCTGAAGAAGGTTAGAGCATCTAATCATTGTTCCTGATGAAGACTAGAGCATCTAGTCATTATTCCTTATGAAGGTTAGAGTATCTAGTCATTATCCCTGATGAAGACTAGAGCATCTAGTTATTATTCCAGATGAAGGCTATAGCATCTAGTCATTATTCCGGATGAAGGCTAGAGCATCTAGTCATTATTCCTGAAGAAGGCTATAGCATCTAGTCATTATTCCGGATGAAGGCTAGAGCATCTAGTCATTGTTCCTGATGAAGGCTAGAGAATCTAGTCATTGTTCCTGATGAAGGATAGAGCATCTAGTCATTAATTCTGATGAAGGCAGGAGCATCTAGTCATTGTTCCTGATGAAGGATAGAGCATCTAGTCATTATTCCTGATGAAGGCTAGAGTATCTAGTCATTATCCCTGATGAAGTCTAGAGCATCTAGTCATTATTCCTGATGAAGGCTAGAGCATCTAGTCATTATTCTTGATGAAGGCTAGAGCATCTAATCCGTATTCCTGATGAAAGCTAGAGCATCTAGTCATTATTCCTGATGAAGGCTAGAGCATCTAGTCATTATCCTGATGAAGCCTAGAGAATCTAGTCATTATTCCTGATGATGGCTAGAGCATCTAGTCATTATTCCTGATGAAAGCCAGAGCATCTAGTCATTATTCCTGATGAAATCTATTGCATCTAGTCATTATTCCGGATGAAGGTTAGAGCATCTAGTCATTGTTCCTGAATGAGGCTAGAGCATCTAGTCTTTGTTCCTGATGGAGTTTAGAGCATCTAATCATTGTTCCTGATGGAGGCAAAACATCTAGTCATTATTCTAGAGCATCTAGTCATTAAGGCTGGAGCATCTAGTCATTAATTCTGATGAAGGCAGGAGTATCTAGTCATTGTTCCTGATGAAGGATAGAGCATCTAGTCATTATTCCTGATGAAGGCTAGCGTATCTAGTCATGAAGGCTGGAGCATCTAGTCATTAATTCTGATGAAGGCAGGAGCATCTAGTCATTGTTCCTGATGAAGGATAGAGCATCTAGTCATTATTCCTGATGAAGGCTAGAGCATCTAGTCATTATTCCTGACGAAAATTATTCCTGATGAAAGCCATAGCATCTAGTCATTATTCCTGATGAAAGCTAGAGCATCTAGTCATTATTCTTGATGAAGCTTTGAGCATCTAGTTATTAATTCTGATGAAGGCAGTAGCATCTAGTCATTATTCCTTAAGGCTAGAGCATCTAGTCATTGTTCTTGATGAAGGCTAGAGAATCTAGTCATTATTCCTGATGAAGGCTAGAGCATCTAGTCATTGTTCCTGATGAAGGCTAGAGCATCTAGTCATTATTCTTGATGAAGGCTAGAGCATCTAATCCGTATTCCTGATGAAAGCTAGAGCATCTAGTCATTATTCTAGAGCATCTAGTCATTAAGGCTGGAGCATCTAGTCATTAATTCTGATGAAGGCCGGAGCATCTAGTCATTGTTCCTGATGAAGGATAGAGCATCTAGTCATTATTCCTGATGAAGGCTAGCGTATCTAGTCATGACGGCTGGAGCATCTAGTCATTAATTCTGATGAAGGCAGGAGCATCTAGTCATTGTTCCTGATGAAGGATAGAGCATCTAGTCATTATTCCTGATGAAGGCTAGAGCATCTAGTCATTATTCCTGATGAAAATTATTCCTGATGAAAGCCATAGAATCTAGTCATTATTCCTGATGAAAGCTAGAGCATCTAGTCATTATTCCTGATGAAGCCTGGAGCATCTAGTTATTAATTCTGATGAAGGCAGTAGCATCTAGTCATTATTCCTTAAGGCTAGAGCATCTAGTCATTGTTCTTGATGAAAGCTAGAGCATTCAGTCATTATTCCTGATGAAGGCTAGAGCATCTATTCATTGTTCCTGATGAAGGCTAGAGCATCTAGTCATTGTTCCTGATGAAGGCTAGAGCATCTAGTCATTGGTCCTGATGAAGACTAGAGCATCTATACATTATCCCTGATGAAGGCTAGAGCATCTAGTTATTATTTATTATTCCTGAAGACGGCTAGAGCATCTAGACATTATTCCGGATGAAGGCTAGAGCATCTAGTCATTATTCCTGATGAAGGTTAGAGCATCTAGTCATTGTTCCTGAAGGAGGCTAGAGCATCTAGTCATTGTTCCTGAAGGAGGCTAGAGCATCTAGT
Organism: Cladorhizidae sp. MBARI D1340-BT2; assembly: GCA_028752905.1. Classification (NCBI taxonomy): domain Eukaryota; kingdom Metazoa; phylum Porifera; class Demospongiae; order Poecilosclerida; family Cladorhizidae; species Cladorhizidae sp. MBARI D1340-BT2. The sequence continues at coordinate 6,985,270 of JAQNBH010000017.1, forward strand.
CATTGTTCCTGATGGAGGTTAGAGCATCTAGTCATTGTTCCTGATGGAGGCTAGAGCACTTAGTCATTATTCCTGAGAAGGCTAGAGCACCTGGTCATGAAGGCTGGAGCATCTAATCATTAATTCTGATGAAGGCAGGAGCATCTAGTCATTATTCCTTAAGGCTAGAGCATCTAGTCATTGTTCTTGATTAAGGCTAGAGCATCTAGTCATTATTCCTGATGAATGCTAGAGCATCTAGTCATTGTTCCTGATGAAGGATAGAGCATCTAGTCATTGTTCCTGAAGAAGGTTATAGCATCTAGTCATTGTTCCTGATGAAGACTAGAGCATCTAGTCATTATTCCTTATGAAGGTTAGAGCATCTAGTCATTATCCCTGATGAAGACTAGAGCATCTAGTTATTATTCCAGATGAAGGCTATAGCATCTAGTCATTATTCCGGATGAAGGCTAGAGCATCTAGTCATTATTCCTGATGAAGACTATAGCATCTAGTCATTATTCCGGATGAAGGCTAGAGCATCTAGTCATTGTTCCTGATGAAGGCTAGAGCATCTAGTCATTGTTCCTGATGAAGGATAGAGCATCTAGTCATTAATTCTGATGAAGGCAGGAGCATCTAGTCATTGTTCCTGATGAAGGATAGAGCATCTAGTCATTATTCCTGATGAAGGCTAGAGTATCTAGTCATTATCCCTGATGAAGTCTAGAGCATCTAGTCATTATTCTTGATGAAGGCTATAGCATCTAATCCGTATTCCTGATGAAGGCTAGAGCATCTAGTCATTATTCCTGATGAAGGCTAGAGCATCTAGTCATTATCCTGATGAAGGCTAGAGAATCTAGTCATTATTCCTGATGAAGGCTAGAGCATCTAGTCATTATTCCTGATGAAAGCCAGAGCATCTAGTCATTATTCCTGATGAACTCTATTGCATCTAGTCATTATTCCGGATGAAGGTTAGAGCATCTAGTCATTGTTCCTGAATGAGGCTAGAGCATCTAGTCTTTGTTCCTGATGGAGTTTAGAGCACCTAATCATTGTTCCTGATGGAGGCAAAACATCTAGTCATTATTCTAGAGCATTTAGTCATTAAGGCTGGAGCATCTAGTCATTAATTCTGATGAAGGCAGGAGCATCTAGTCATTGTTCCTGATGAAGGATAGAGCATCTAGTCATTATTCCTGATGAAGGCTAGCGTATCTAGTCATGACGGCTGGAGCATCTAGTCATTAATTCTGATGAAGGCAGGAGCATCTAGTCATTATTCCTGATGAAGGCTAGAGCATCTAGTCATTATTACTGATGAAAATTATTCCTGATGAAAGCCATAGCATCTAGTCATTATTCCTGATGAAAGCTAGAGCATCTAGTCATTATTCCTGATGAAGCCTGTAGCTTCTAGTTATTAATTCTGATGAAGGCAGTAGCATCTAGTCATTGTTCTTGATGAAGGCTAGAGAATCTAGTCATTATTCCTGACGAAGGCTAGAGCATCTAGTCATTGTTCCTGATGAAGGCTAGAGCATATAGTCATTGTTCCTGATGAAGGTTAAAGCATCTAGTCATTGTTCCTGATGAAGACTAGAGCATCTAGATATTATCACTGATGAAGGCTAGAGCATCTAGTTATTATTCCTGATGATGGCTAGAGCATCCAGACATTATTGCGGATGAAGGCTAGAGCATCTAGTCATTATTCCTGATGAAGGTTAGAGCATCTAGTCATTATTCCTTAAGGCTAGAGCATCTAGTCATTGTTCTTGATGAAGGCTAGAGCATCTAGTCATTATTCCTGATGAAGGCTAGAGCATCTAGTCATTATTCCTGATGAAATCTATTGCATCTAGTCATTATTCCGGATAAAGGTTAGAGCATCTAGTCATTGTTCCTGAATGAGGCTAGAGCATCTAGTCTTTGTTCCTGATGGAGTTTAGAGCATCTAATCATTGTTCCTGATGGAGGCAAAACATCTAGTCATTATTCTAGAGCATCTAGTCATTAAGGGTGGAGCATCTAGTCATTGTTCCTGATGAAGGATAGAGCATCTAGTCATTATTCCTGATGAAGGCTAGCGTATCTAGTCATGACGGCTGGAGCATCTAGTCATTAATTCTGATGAAGGCAGGAGCATCTAGTCATTGTTCCTGATGAAGGATAGAGCATCTAGTCATTATTCCTGATGAAGGATAGAGCATCTAGTCATTATTCCTGATGAAAATTATTCCTGATGAAAGCCATTGCATCTAGTCATTATTCCTGATGAAAGCTAGAGCATCTAGTCATTATTCCTGATGAAGCCTGGAGCATCTAGTTATTAATTCTGATGAAGGCAGTAGCATCTAGTCATTATTCCTTAAGGCTAGAGCATCTAGTCATTGTTCTTGATGAAGGCTAGAGAATCTAGTCATTATTCCTGATGAAGGCTAGAGCATCTAGTCATTGTTCCTGATGAAGGCTAGAGCATTATAGTCATTGTTCCTGATGAAGGTTAAAGCATCTAGTCATTGTTCCTGATGAAGATTAGAGCATCTAGACATTATCACTGATGAAGGCTAGAGCATCTAGTTATTATTCCTGATGACGGCTAGAGCATCCAGACATTATTCCGGATGAAGGCTAGAGCATCTAGTCATTATTCCTGATGAAGATTAGAGCATCTAGTCATTATTCCTTAAGGCTAGAGCATCTAGTCATTGTTCTTGATGAAGGCTAGAGCATCTAGTCATTATTTCTGATGAAGGCTAGAGCATCTAGTCATTGTTCCTGACAAGCATCTAGTCATTGTTCCTGAAGAAGGTTAGAGCATCTAGTCATTGTTCCTGATGAAGACTAGAGCATCTAGTCATTGTTCCTGATGAAGGCTAGAGCATCTAGTCATTATTCCTTATGAAGGCTAGAGCGTCTAGACATTATCCCTGATGAAGGCTAGAGCATCTAGTTATTATTCCTGATGACGGTTAGAGTATCTAGACATTATTCCGGATGAAGGCTAGAGCATCTAGTCATTATTCCTAATGAAGGCTAGAGCATCTAGTCATTATTCCTGATGAAGGTTAGAGCATCTAGTCATTGTTCCTGAAGGAGGTTAGAGCATCTAGTCTTTGTTCCTGATGGAGGTTAGAGCATCTATTCATTGTTCCTGATGGAGGCTAGAGCATCTAGTCATTATTGCTGAGAAGGCTAGAACATCTAGTCATTATTCAATGAGAAGGCTAGAGCATCTAGTCATGAAGGCTGTAGCATCTAGTCATTAATTCTGATGAAGGCAGGAGCATCTAGTCATTGCTCCTGATGAAGGATAGAGCATCTAGTCATTATTCCTGATGAAGGCTAGCGTATCTAGTCATGAAGGCTGGAGCATCTAGTCATTAATTCTGATGAAAGCAGGAGCATCTAGTCATTGTTCCTGATGAGGATAGAGCATCTAGCCTTATGAAGGCTAGAGTATCTAGTCATTATTCCTGATGAAGGCTAGAGCATCTAGTCATTGTTCCTGATGAAGGCTAGAGCATCTAGTCATTGTTCCTGATAAAGGCTAGAGCATCTAGTCATTGTTCCTGATGAAGGCTAGAGCATCTAGTCATTGGTCCTGATGAAGACTAGAGCATCTAGACATTATCCCTGATGAAGGCTAGAGCATCTAGTTATTATTCCTGATGACGGCTAGAGCATCTAGACATTATTCCGGTTGAAGGCTAGAGCATCTAGTCATTATTCCTGATGAAGGTTAGAGCATCTAGTCATTGTTCCTGAAGGAGGCTAGAGCATCTAGTCATTGTTCCTGAAGGAGGCTAGAGCATCTAGTCATTGTTCCTGATGGAGGTTAGAGCATCTAGTCATTGTTCCTGATCGAGGCTAGAGCACTTAGTCATTATTCCTGAGAAGGCTAGAGCATCTGGTCATGAAGGCTGGAGCATCTAATCATTAATTCTGATGAAGGCAGGAGCATCTAGTCATTATTCCTTAAGGCTAGAGCATCTAGTCATTGTACTTGATTAAGGCTAGAGCATCTAGTCATTATTCCTGATGAAGGCTAGAGCATCTAGTCATTGTTCCTGATGAAGGATAGAGCATCTAGTCATTGTTTCCTGAAGAAGGTTAGAGCATCTAGTCATTGTTCCTGATGAAGACTAGAGCATCTAGTCATTATTCCTTATGAAGGTTAGAGTATCTAGTCATTATCCCTGATGAAGACTAGAGCATCTAGTTATTATTCCAGATGAAGGCTATAGCATCTAGTCATTATTCCGGATGAAGGCTATAGCATCTAGTCATTATTCCTGATGAAGGCTATAGCATCTAGTCATTATTCCGGATGAAGGCTAGAGCATCTAGTCATTGTTCCTGATGAAGGCTAGAGCATCTAGTCATTGTTCCTGATGAAGGATAGAGCATCTAGTCATTAATTCTGATGAAGGCAGGAGCATCTAGTCATTGTTCCTGATGAAGGATAGAGCATCTAGTCATTATTCCTGATGAAGGCTAGAGTATCTAGTCATTATCCCTGATGAAGTCTAGAGCATCTAGTCATTATTCCTGATGAAGGCTAGAGCATCTAGTCATTATTCTTGATGAAGGCTAGAGCATCTAATCCGTATTCCTGATGAAAGCTAGAGCATCTAGTCATTATTCCTGATGAAGGCTAGAGCATCTAGTCATTATCCTGATGAAGCCTAGAGAATCTAGTCATTATTCCTGATGATGGCTAGAGAATCTAGTCATTATTCCTGATGAAAGCCAGAGCATCTAGTCATTATTCCTGATGAAATCTATTACATCTAGTCATTATTCCGGATGAAGGTTAGAGCATCTAGTCATTGTTCCTGAATGAGGCTAGAGCATCTAGTCTTTGTTCCTGATGGAGTTTAGAGCATCTAATCATTGTTCCTGATGGAGGCAAAACATCTAGTCATTATTCTAGAGCATCTAGTCATTAAGGCTGGAGCATCTAGTCATTAATTCTGATGAAGGCCGGAGCATCTAGTCATTGTTCCTGATGAAGGATAGAGCATCTAGTCATTATTCCTGATGAAGGCTAGCGTATCTAGTCATGACGGCTGGAGCATCTAGTCATTAATTCTGATGAAGGCAGGAGCATCTAGTCATTGTTCCTGATGAAGGATAGAGCATCTAATCATTATTCCTGGTGAAGGATAGAGCATCTAGTCATTATTCCTGATGAAAATTATTCCTGATGAAAGCCATAGCATCTAGTCATTATTCCTGATGAAAGCTAGAGCATCTAGTCATTATTCCTGATGAAGCCTGGAGCATCTAGTTATTAATTCTGATGAAGGCAGTAGCATCTAGTCATTATTCCTTAAGGCTAGAGCATCTAGTCATTGTTCTTGATGAAGGCTAGAGAATCTAGTCATTATTCCTGATGAAGGCTAGAGCATCTAGTCATTGTTCCTGATGAAGGCTAGAGCATTATAGTCATTGTTCCTGATGAAGGTTAAAGCATCTAGTCATTGTTCCTGATGAAGATTAGAGCATCTAGACATTATCACTGATGAAGGCTAGAGCATCTAGTTATTATTCCTGATGACGGCTAGAGCATCCAGACATTATTCCGGATGAAGGCTAGAGCATCTAGTCATTATTCCTGATGAAGATTAGAGCATCTAGTCATTATTCCTTAAGGCTAGAGCATCTAGTCATTGTTCTTGATGAAGGCTAGAGCATCTAGTCATTATTTCTGATGAAGGCTAGAGCATCTAGTCATTGTTCCTGACAAGCATCTAGTCATTGTTCCTGAAGAAGGTTAGAGCATCTAGTCATTGTTCCTGATGAAGACTAGAGCATCTAGTCATTGTTCCTGATGAAGGCTAGAGCATCTAGTCATTATTCCTTATGAAGGCTAGAGCGTCTAGACATTATCCCTGATGAAGGCTAGAGCATCTAGTTATTATTCCTGATGACGGTTAGAGTATCTAGACATTATTCCGGATGAAGGCTAGAGCATCTAGTCATTATTCCTAATGAAGGCTAGAGCATCTAGTCATTATTCCTGATGAAGGTTAGAGCATCTATTCATTGTTCCTGAAGGAGGTTAGAGCATCTAGTCTTTGTTCCTGATGGAGGTTAGAGCATCTATTCATTGTTCCTGATGGAGGCTAGAGCATCTAGTCATTATTCCTGAGAAGGCTAGAACATCTAGTCATTATTCAATGAGAAGGCTAGAGCATCTAGTCATGAAGGCTGTAGCATCTAGTCATTAATTCTGATGAAGGCAGGAGCATCTAGTCATTGCTCCTGATGAAGGATAGAGCATCTAGTCATTATTCCTGATGAAGGCTAGCGTATCTAGTCTTGAAGGCTGGAGCATCTAGTCATTAATTCTGATGAAAGCAGGAGCATCTAGTCATTGTTCCTGATGAGGATAGAGCATCTAGCCTTATGAAGGCTAGAGTATCTAGTCATTATTCCTGATGAAGGCTAGAGCATCTAGTCATTGTTCCTGATGAAGGCTAGAGCATCTAGTCATTGTTCCTGATGAAGGCTAGAGCATCTAGTCATTGTTCCTGATGAAGGCTAGAGCATCTAGTCATTGGTCCTGATGAAGACTAGAGCATCTAGACATTATCCCTGATGAAGGCTAGAGCATCTAGTTATTATTCCTGATGACGGCTAGAGCATCTAGACATTATTCCGGTTGAAGGCTAGAGCATCTAGTAATTATTCCTGATGAAGGTTAGAGCATCTAGTCATTGTTCCTGAAGGAGGCTAGAGCATCTAGTCATTGTTCCTGAAGGAGGCTAGAGCATCTAGTCATTGTTCCTGATGGAGGTTAGAGCATCTAGTCATTGTTCCTGATCGAGGCTAGAGCACTTAGTCATTATTCCTGAGAAGGCTAGAGCATCTGGTCATGAAGGCTGGAGCATCTAATCATTAATTCTGATGAAGGCAGGAGCATCTAGTCATTATTCCTTAAGGCTAGAGCATCTACTCATTGTACTTGATTAAGGCTAGAGCATCTAGTCATTATTCCTGATGAAGGCTAGAGCATCTAGTCATTGTTCCTGATGAAGGATAGAGCATCTAGTCATTGTTTCCTGAAGAAGGTTAGAGCATCTAGTCATTGTTCCTGATGAAGACTAGAGCATCTAGTCATTATTCCTTATGAAGGTTAGAGTATCTAGTCATTATCCCTGATGAAGACTAGAGCATCTAGTTATTATTCCAGATGAAGGCTATAGCATCTAGTCATTATTCCGGATGAAGGCTAGAGCATCTAGTCATTATTCCTGATGAAGGCTATAGCATCTAGTCATTATTCCGGATGAAGGCTAGAGCATCTAGTCATTGTTCCTGATGAAGGCTAGAGCATCTAGTCATTGTTCCTGATGAAGGATAGAGCATCTAGTCATTAATTCTGATGAAGGCAGGAGCATCTAGTCATTGTTCCTGATGAAGGATAGAGCATCTAGTCATTATTCCTGATGAAGGCTAGAGTATCTAGTCATTATCCCTGATGAAGTCTAGAGCATCTAGTCATTATTCCTGATGAAGGCTAGAGCATCTAGTCATTATTCTTGATGAAGGCTAGAGCATCTAATCCGTATTCCTGATGAAAGCTAGAGCATCTAGTCATTATTCCTGATGAAGGCTAGAGCATCTAGTCATTATCCTGATGAAGCCTAGAGAATCTAGTAATTATTCCTGATGATGGCTAGAGCATCTAGTCATTATTCCTGATGAAAGCCAGAGCATCTAGTCATTATTCCTGATTAAATCTATTGCATCTAGTCATTATTCCGGATGAAGGTTAGAGCATCTAGTCATTGTTCCTGAATGAGGCTAGAGCATCTAGTCTTTGTTCCTGATGGAGTTTAGAGCATCTAATCATTGTTCCTGATGGAGGCAAAACATCTAGTCATTATTCTAGAGCATCTAGTCATTAAGGCTGGAGCATCTAGTCATTAATTCTGATGAAGGCCGGAGCATCTAGTCATTGTTCCTGATGAAGGATAGAGCATCTAGTCATTATTCCTGATGAAGGCTAGCGTATCTAGTCATGACGGCTGGAGCATCTAGTCATTAATTCTGATGAAGGCAGGAGCATCTAGTCATTGTTCCTGATGAAGGATAGAGCATCTAGTCATTATTCCTGATGAAGGCTGGAGCATCTAGTCATTAATTTTGATGAAGGCAGAAGCATCTAGTCATTGTTCCTGGTGAAGGATAGAGCATCTAGTCATTATTCCTGATGAAGGCTAGAACATCTAGTCATTGTTCCTGATGAAGGCTAGAGCATGTAGTCATTGTTCCTTAAGAAGGTTAGAGTTCCTGATGAAGACTAGAGTATCTAATCATTGTTCCTGAAGAAGGCTAGAGCATCTAGTCATTATTCTTATGAAGGCTAGAGCATCTAGACATTATTCCTGATGAAGGTTAGAGCATCTAGTTATTGTTCCTGAAGGAGGATAGAGCATCTAGTCTTTGTTCCTGATGGAGGTTAGAGAATCTAATCATTGTTCCTGATGGAGGCTAGAGCATCTAGTCATTATTCCTGAGAAGGCTAGAGCATCTAGTCATTATTCAATGAGAAGGCTAGAGCATCTAGTCATGAAGGCTGTAGCATCTAGTCATTAATTCTGATGAAGGCAGGAGCATCTAGTCATTGCTCCTGATGAAGGATAGAGCATCTAGTCATTATTCCTGATGAAGGCTAGCGTATCTAGTCATGAAGGCTGGAGCATCTAGTCATTAATTCTGATGAAAGCAGGAGCATCTAGTCATTGTTCCTGATGAGGATAGAGCATCTAGCCTTATGAAGGCTAGAGTATCTAGTCATTATTCCTGATGAAGGCTAGAGCATCTAGTCATTGTTCCTGATGAAGGCTAGAGCATCTAGTCATTCTTCCTGAAGAAGGTTAGAGCATCTAGTCATTGTTCCTGATGAAAACTAGAGCATCTAGTCATTGTTCCTGACGAAGGCTAGAGTATCTAGTCATTATTCCTGATGAAGGCTAGAGCATCTAGTCATTGTTCCTGATGAAGGGTAGAGCATCTAGTCATTGTTCCTTAATCTAGTCATTGTTCCTGATGAAGGCTAGAGCATCTAGTCATTGGTCCTGATGAAGACTAGAGCATCTAGACATTATCCCTGATGAAGGCTAGAGCATCTAGTTATTATTCCTGATGACGGCTAGAGCATCTAGACATTATTCCGGATGAAGGCTAGAGCATCTAGTCATTATTCCTGATGAAGGTTAGAGCATCTAGTTATTGTTCCTGAAGGAGGATAGAGCATCTAGTCTTTGTTCCTGATGGAGGTTAGAGCATCTAATCATTGTTCCTGATGGAGGCTAGAGCATCTAGTCATTATTCCTGAGAAGGCTAGAGCATCTAGTCATTATTCAATGAGAAGGCTAGAGCATCTAGTCATGAAGGCTGTAGCATCTAGTCATTAATTCTGATGAAGGCAGGAGCATTTAGTCATTGCTCCTGATGAAGGATAGAGCATCTAGTCATTATTCCTGATGAAGGCTAGCGTATCTAGTCATGAAGGCTGGAGCATCTAGTCATTAATTCTGATGAAAGCAGGAGCATCTAGTCATTGTTCCTGATGAGGATAGAGCATCTAGCCTTATGAAGGCTAGAGTATCTAGTCATTATTCCTGATGAAGGCTAGAGCATCTAGTCATTGTTCCTGATGAAGGCTAGAGCATCTAGTCATTCTTCCTGAAGAAGGTTAGAGCATCTAGTCATTGTTCCTGATGAAAACTAGAGCATCTAGTCATTGTTCCTGACGAAGGCTAGAGTATCTAGTCATTATTCCTGATGAAGGCTAGAGCATCTAGTCATTGTTCCTGATGAAGGCTAGAGCATCTAGTCATTGTTCCTTAATCTAGTCATTGTTCCTGATGAAGGCTAGAGCATCTAGTCATTGGTCCTGATGAAGACTAGAGCATCTAGACATTATCCCTGATGAAGGCTAGAGCATCTAGTTATTATTCCTGATGACGGCTAGAGCATCTAGACATTATTCCGGATGAAGGCTAGAGCATCTAGTCATTATTCCTGATGAAGGTTAGAGCATCTAGTCATTGTTCCTGAAGGAGGCTAGAGCATCTAGTCATTGTTCCTGAAGGAGGCTAGAGCATCTAGTCATTGTTCCTGATGGAGGTTAGAGCATCTAGTCATTGTTCCTGATGGAGGCTAGAGCACTTAGTCATTATTCCTGAGAAGGCTAGAGCATCTGGTCATGAAGGCTGGAGCATCTAATCATTAATTCTGATGAAGGCAGGAGCATCTAGTCATTATTCCTTAAGGCTAGAGCATCTAGTCATTGTTCTTGATTAAGGCTAGAGCATCTAGTCATTATTCCTGATGAAGGCTAGAGCATCTAGTCATTGTTCCTGATGAAGGATAGAGCATCTAGTCATTGTTCCTGAAGAAGGTTATAGCATCTAGTCATTGTTCCTGATGAAGACTAGAGCATCTAGTCATTATTCCTTATGAAGGTTAGAGCATCTAGTCATTATCCCTGATGAAGACTAGAGCATCTAGTTATTATTCCAGATGAAGGCTATAGCATCTAGTCATTATTCCGGATGAAGGCTAGAGCATCTAATCATTATTCCTGATGAAGGCTATAGCATCTAGTCATTATTCCGGATGAAGGCTAGAGCATCTAGTCATTGTTCCTGATGAAGGCTAGAGCATCTAGTCATTGTTCCTGATGAAGGATAGAGCATCTAGTCATTAATTCTGATGAAGGCAGGTGCATCTAGTCATTGTTCCTGATGAAGGATAGAGCATGTAGTCATTATTCCTGATGAAGGCTAGAGTATCTAGTCATTATCCCTGATGAAGTCTAGAGCATCTAGTCATTATTCCTGATGAAGGCTAGAGCATCTAGTCATTATTCTTGATGAAGGCTAGAGCATCTAATCCGTATTGCTGATGAAGGCTAGAGCATCTAGTCATTATTCCTGATGAAGGCTAGAGCATCTAGTCATTATCCTGATGAAGGCTAGAGAATCTAGTCATTATTCCTGATGAAGGCTAGAGCATCTAGTCATTATTCCTGATGAAAGCCAGAGCATCTAGTCATTATTCCTGATGAAATCTATTGCATCTAGTCATTATTCCGGATGAAGGTTAGAGCATCTAGTCATTGTTCCTGAATGAGGCTAGAGCATCTAGTCTTTGTTCCTGATGGAGTTTAGAGCATCTAATCATTGTTGCTGATGGAGGCAAAACATCTAGTCATTATTCTAGAGCATCTAGTCATTAAGGCTGGAGTATCTAGTCATTAATTCTGATGAAGGCAGGAGCATCTAGTCATTGTTCCTGATGAAGGATAGAGCATCTAGTCATTATTCCTGATGAAGGCTAGCGTATCTAGTCATGACGGCTGGAGCATCTAGTCATTAATTCTGATGAAGGCAGGAGCATCTAATCATTGTTCCTGATGAAGGATAGAGCATCTAGTCATTGTTCCTGATGAAAACTAGAGCATCTAGTCATTGTTCCTGACGAAGGCTAGAGTATCTAGTCATTATTCCTGATGAAGGCTAGAGCATCTAGTCATTGTTCCTGATGAAGGCTAGAGCATCTAGTCATTGTTCCTTAATCTAGTCATTGTTCCTGATGAAGGCTAGAGCATCTAGTCATTGGTCCTGATGAAGACTAGAGCATCTAGACATTATCCCTGATGAAGGCTAGAGCATCTAGTTATTATTCCTGATGACGGCTAGAGCATCTAGACATTATTCCGGTTGAAGGCTAGAGCATCTAGTCATTATTCCTGATGAAGGTTAGAGCATCTAGTCATTGTTCCTGAAGGAGGCTAGAGCATCTAGTCATTGTTCCTGAAGGAGGCTAGAGCATCTAGTCATTGTTCCTGATGGAGGTTAGAGCATCTAGTCATTGTTCCTGATCGAGGCTAGAGCACTTAGTCATTATTCCTGAGAAGGCTAGAGCATCTGGTCATGAAGGCTGGAGCATCTAATCATTAATTCTGATGAAGGCAGGAGCATCTAGTCATTATTCCTTAAGGCTAGAGCATCTACTCATTGTACTTGATTAAGGCTAGAGCATCTAGTCATTATTCCTGATGAAGGCTAGAGCATCTAGTCATTGTTCCTGATGAAGGATAGAGCATCTAGTCATTGTTTCCTGAAGAAGGTTAGAGCATCTAGTCATTGTTCCTGATGAAGACTAGAGCATCTAGTCATTATTCCTTATGAAGGTTAGAGTATCTAGTCATTATCCCTGATGAAGACTAGAGCATCTAGTTATTATTCCAGATGAAGGCTATAGCATCTAGTCATTATTCCGGATGAAGGCTAGAGCATCTAGTCATTATTCCTGATGAAGGCTATAGCATCTAGTCATTATTCCGGATGAAGGCTAGAGCATCTAGTCATTGTTCCTGATGAAGACTAGAGCATCTAGTCATTGTTCCTGATGAAGGATAGAGCATCTAGTCATTAATTCTGATGAAGGCAGGAGCATCTAGTCATTGTTCCTGATGAAGGATAGAGCATCTAGTCATTATTCCTGATGAAGGCTAGAGTATCTAGTCATTATCCCTGATGAAGTCTAGAGCATCTAGTCATTATTCCTGATGAAGGCTAGAGCATCTAGTCATTATTCTTGATGAAGGCTAGAGCATCTAATCCGTATTCCTGATGAAAGCTAGAGCATCTAGTCATTATTCCTGATGAAGGCTAGAGCATCTAGTCATTATCCTGATGAAGCCTAGAGAATCTAGTCATTATTCCTGATGATGGCTAGAGCATCTAGTCATTATTCCTGATGAAAGCCAGAGCATCTAGTCATTATTCCTGATTAAATCTATTGCATCTAGTCATTATTCCGGATGAAGGTTAGAGCATCTAGTCATTGTTCCTGAATGAGGCTAGAGCATCTAGTCTTTGTTCCTGATGGAGTTTAGAGCATCTAATCATTGTTCCTGATGGAGGCAAAACATCTAGTCATTATTCTAGAGCATCTAGTCATTAAGGCTGGAGCATCTAGTCATTAATTCTGATGAAGGCCGGAGCATCTAGTCATTGTTCCTGATGAAGGATAGAGCATCTAGTCATTATTCCTGATGAAGGCTAGCGTATCTAGTCATGACGGCTGGAGCATCTAGTCATTAATTCTGATGAAGGCAGGAGCATCTAGTCATTGTTCCTGATGAAGGATAGAGCATCTAGTCATTATTCCTGATGAAGGCTGGAGCATCTAGTCATTAATTTTGATGAAGGCAGAAGCATCTAGTCATTGTTCCTGGTGAAGGATAGAGCATCTAGTCATTATTCCTGATGAAGGCTAGAACATCTAGTCATTGTTCCTGATGAAGGCTAGAGCATGTAGTCATTGTTCCTTAAGAAGGTTAGAGTTCCTGATGAAGACTAGAGTATCTAATCATTGTTCCTGAAGAAGGCTAGAGCATCTAGTCATTATTCTTATGAAGGCTAGAGCATCTAGACATTATTCCTGATGAAGGTTAGAGCATCTAGTTATTGTTCCTGAAGGAGGATAGAGCATCTAGTCTTTGTTCCTGATGGAGGTTAGAGAATCTAATCATTGTTCCTGATGGAGGCTAGAGCATCTAGTAATTATTCCTGAGAAGGCTAGAGCATCTAGTCATTATTCAATGAGAAGGCTAGAGCATCTAGTCATGAAGGCTGTAGCATCTAGTCATTAATTCTGATGAAGGCAGGAGCATCTAGTCATTGCTCCTGATGAAGGATAGAGCATCTAGTCATTATTCCTGATGAAGGCTAGCGTATCTAGTCATGAAGGCTGGAGCATCTAGTCATTAATTCTGATGAAAGCAGGAGCATCTAGTCATTGTTCCTGATGAGGATAGAGCATCTAGCCTTATGAAGGCTAGAGTATCTAGTCATTATTCCTGATGAAGGCTAGAGCATCTAGTCATTGTTCCTGATGAAGGCTAGAGCATCTAGTCATTCTTCCTGAAGAAGGTTAGAGCATCTAGTCATTGTTCCTGATGAAAACTAGAGCATCTAGTCATTGTTCCTGACGAAGGCTAGAGTATCTAGTCATTATTCCTGATGAAGGCTAGAGCATCTAGTCATTGTTCCTGATGAAGGGTAGAGCATCTAGTCATTGTTCCTTAATCTAGTCATTGTTCCTGATGAAGGCTAGAGCATCTAGTCATTGGTCCTGATGAAGACTAGAGCATCTAGACATTATCCCTGATCAAGGCTAGAGCATCTAGTTATTATTCCTGATGACGGCTAGAGCATCTAGACATTATTCCGGATGAAGGCTAGAGCATCTAGTCATTATTCCTGATGAAGGTTAGAGCATCTAGTTATTGTTCCTGAAGGAGGATAGAGCATCTAGTCTTTGTTCCTGATGGAGGTTAGAGCATCTAATCATTGTTCCTGATGGAGGCTAGAGCATCTAGTCATTATTCCTGAGAAGGCTAGAGCATCTAGTCATTATTCAATGAGAAGGCTAGAGCATCTAGTCATGAAGGCTGTAGCATCTAGTCATTAATTCTGATGAAGGCAGGAGCATCTAGTCATTGCTCCTGATGAAGGATAGAGCATCTAGTCATTATTCCTGATGAAGGCTAGCGTATCTAGTCATGAAGGCTGGAGCATCTAGTCATTAATTCTGATGAAAGCAGGAGCATCTAGTCATTGTTCCTGATGAGGATAGAGCATCTAGCCTTATGAAGGCTAGAGTATCTAGTCATTATTCCTGATGAAGGCTAGAGCATCTAGTCATTGTTCCTGATGAAGGCTAGAGCATCTAGTCATTCTTCCTGAAGAAGGTTAGAGCATCTAGTCATTGTTCCTGATGAAAACTAGAGCATCTAGTCATTGTTCCTGACGAAGGCTAGAGTATCTAGTCATTATTCCTGATGAAGGCTAGAGCATCTAGTCATTGTTCCTGATGAAGGCTAGAGCATCTAGTCATTGTTCCTTAATCTAGTCATTGTTCCTGATGAAGGCTAGAGCATCTAGTCATTGGTCCTGATGAAGACTAGAGCATCTAGACATTATCCCTGATGAAGGCTAGAGCATCTAGTTATTATTCCTGATGACGGCTAGAGCATCTAGACATTATTCCGGATGAAGGCTAGAGCATCTAGTCATTATTCCTGATGAAGGTTAGAGCATCTAGTCATTGTTCCTGAAGGAGGCTAGAGCATCTAGTCATTGTTCCTGAAGGAGGCTAGAGCATCTAGTCATTGTTCCTGATGGAGGTTAGAGCATCTAGTCATTGTTCCTGATGGAGGCTAGAGCACTTAGTCATTATTCCTGAGAAGGCTAGAGCATCTGGTCATGAAGGCTGGAGCATCTAATCATTAATTCTGATGAAGGCAGGAGCATCTAGTCATTATTCCTTAAGGCTAGAGCATCTAGTCATTGTTCTTGATTAAGGCTAGAGCATCTAGTCATTATTCCTGATGAAGGCTAGAGCATCTAGTCATTGTTCCTGATGAAGGATAGAGCATCTAGTCATTGTTCCTGAAGAAGGTTATAGCATCTAGTCATTGTTCCTGATGAAGACTAGAGCATCTAGTCATTATTCCTTATGAAGGTTAGAGCATCTAGTCATTATCCCTGATGAAGACTAGAGCATCTAGTTATTATTCCAGATGAAGGCTATAGCATCTAGTCATTATTCCGGATGAAGGCTAGAGCATCTAATCATTATTCCTGATGAAGGCTATAGCATCTAGTCATTATTCCGGATGAAGGCTAGAGCATCTAGTCATTGTTCCTGATGAAGGCTAGAGCATCTAGTCATTGTTCCTGATGAAGGATAGAGCATCTAGTCATTAATTCTGATGAAGGCAGGTGCATCTAGTCATTGTTCCTGATGAAGGATAGAGCATGTAGTCATTATTCCTGATGAAGGCTAGAGTATCTAGTCATTATCCCTGATGAAGTCTAGAGCATCTAGTCATTATTCCTGATGAAGGCTAGAGCATCTAGTCATTATTCTTGATGAAGGCTAGAGCATCTAATCCGTATTGCTGATGAAGGCTAGAGCATCTAGTCATTATTCCTGATGAAGGCTAGAGCATCTAGTCATTATCCTGATGAAGGCTAGAGAATCTAGTCATTATTCCTGATGAAGGCTAGAGCATCTAGTCATTATTCCTGATGAAAGCCAGAGCATCTAGTCATTATTCCTGATGAAATCTATTGCATCTAGTCATTATTCCGGATGAAGGTTAGAGCATCTAGTCATTGTTCCTGAATGAGGCTAGAGCATCTAGTCTTTGTTCCTGATGGAGTTTAGAGCATCTAATCATTGTTGCTGATGGAGGCAAAACATCTAGTCATTATTCTAGAGCATCTAGTCATTAAGGCTGGAGTATCTAGTCATTAATTCTGATGAAGGCAGGAGCATCTAGTCATTGTTCCTGATGAAGGATAGAGCATCTAGTCATTATTCCTGATGAAGGCTAGCGTATCTAGTCATGACGGCTGGAGCATCTAGTCATTAATTCTGATGAAGGCAGGAGCATCTAATCATTGTTCCTGATGAAGGATAGAGCATCTAGTCATTATTCCTGATGAAGGCTAGAGCATCTAGTCATTATTCCTGATGAAAATTATTCCTGATGAAAGCCATAGCATCTAGTCATTATTCCTGATGAAAGCTAGAGCATCTAGTCATTATTCCTGATGAAGCCTGGAGCATCTAGTTATTAATTCTGATGAAGGCAGTAGCATCTAGTCATTATTCCTTAAGGCTAGAGCATCTAGTCATTGTTCTTGATGAAGGCTAGAGAATCTAGTCATTATTCCTGATGAAGGCTAGAGCATCTAGTCATTGTTCCTGATGAAGGCTAGAGCATCTAGTCATTGTTCCTGATGAAGGATAGAGCATCTAGTCATTGGTCCTGATGAAGACTAGAGCATCTAGACATTATCCCTGATGAAGGCTAGAGCATCTAATTATTATTCCTGATGACGGCTAGAGCATCTAGACATTATTCCGGATGAAGGCTAGAGCATCTAGTCATTATTCCTGATGAAGGTTAGAGCATCTAGTCATTGTTCCTGAAGGTGGCTAGAGCATCTAGTCATTGTTCCTGAAGGAGGCTAGAGCATCTAGTCATTGTTCCGGATGGAGGTTAGAGCAGCTAGTCATTATCCTGATGAAGGCTAGAGAATCTAGTCATTATTCCTGATGAAGGCTAGAGCATCTAGTCATTATTCCTGATGAAAGCCAGAGCATCTAGTCATTATTCCTGATGAAATCTATTGCATCTAGTCATTATTCCGGATGAAGGTTAGAGCATCTAGTCATTGTTCCTGAATGAGGCTATAGCATCTAGTCTTTGTTCCTGATGGAGTTTAGAGCATCTAATCATTGTTCCTGATGGAGGCAAAACATCTAGTCATTATTCTAGAGCATCTAGTCATTAAGGCTGGAGCATCTAGTCATTAATTATGATGAAGGCAGGAGCATCTAGTCATTGTTCCTGATGAAGGATAGAGCATCTAGTCATTATTCCTGATGAAGGCTAGCGTATCTAGTCATGACGGCTGGAGCATCTAGTCATTAATTCTGATGAAGGCAGGAGCATCTAGTCATTGTTCCTGATGAAGGATAGAGCATCTAGTCATTATTCTTGATGAAGACTAGAGTATCTAGTCATTGTTCCTGAAGAAGGCTATAGCATCTAGTCATTATTCTTATGAAGGCTAGCTAGTTATTATTACTGATGAAAGCTAGAGCATCTAGTCATTATTCCTGATGAAGCCTGGTATTAATTCTGATGAAAGCAGGAGCATCTAGTCATTATTCCTTAAGGCTAGAGCATCTAGTCATTGTTCTTGATGAAAGCTAGAGCATTCAGTCATTATTCCTGATGAAGGCTAGAGAATCTAGTCATTGTTCCTGATGAAGGCTAGAGCATCTAGTCATTGTTCCTGATGAAGGCTAGAGCATCTAGTCATTGGTCCTGATGAAGACTAGAGCATCTAGACATTATCCCTGATGAAGGCTAGAGCATCTAGTTATTATTCCTGATGATGGCTAGAGCATCTAGACATTATTCCGGATGAAGGCTAGAGCATCTAGTCATTATTCCTGATGAAGTTTAGAGTATCTAGTCATTGTTCCTGAAGGAGGCTAGAGCATCTAGTCATTGTTCCTGATGGAGGCTAGAGCATCTAGTCATTGTTCCTGATGGAGGTTAGAGCATCTAGTCATTGTTCCTGATGTAGGCTAGAGCACCTAGTCATTATTCCTGAGAAGGCTAGAGCATCTAGTCATTATTCAATGAGAAGGCTAGACCATCTGGTCATGAAAGCTGTAGCATCTAATCATTAATTCTGATGAAGGCAAGAGCATCTAGTCATTATTCCTTAAGGCTAGAGCATCTAGTCATTGTTCCTGATGAAGGCTAGAGCATCAAGGCTAGAGCATCTAGTCATTGGTCCTGATGAAGACTAGAGCATCTAGACATTATCCCTGATGAAGAGTAGAGCATCTAGTTATTATTCCTGATGATGGCTAGAGCATCTAGACATTATTCCGGATGAAGACTAGAGCATCTAGACATTATTCCTGATGAAGGCTAGAGCATCTAGTTACTATTCCTGATGACGGCTAGAGCATCTAGACATTATTCCGGATGAAGGCTAGAGCATCTAGTCATTATTCCTGATGAAGGTTAGAGTATCTAGTCATTGTTCCTGAAGAAGGCTAGAGCATCTAGTCATTGTTCCTGAAGGAGGCTAGAGCATCTAGTCATTGTTCCTGATGGAGGTTAGAGCATCTAGTTATTGTTCCTGATGTAGGCTAGAGCACCTAGTCATTATTCCTGAGAAGGCTAGAGCATCTAGTCATTATTCAATGAGAAGGCTAGACCATCTGGTCATGAAAGCTGAAGCATCTAATCATTAATTCTGATGAAGGCAGGAGCATCTAGTCATTATTCATTAAGGCTAGAGCATCTAGTCATTGTTCCTGATGAAGGCTAGAGCATCTAGTCATTGGTCCTGATGAAGGCTAGAGCATCTAGTCATTGGTCCTAATGATGGCTAGAGCATCTTGACATTATTCCTGATGAAGGCTAGAGCATCTAGTTATTATTCTGATGATGGCTAGAGCATCTAGACATTATTCCGGATAAAGGCTAGAGCATCTAGTCATTATTCCTGATGAAGGTTAGAGCATCTAGTCATTGTTCCTGAAGGAGGCTAGAGCATCTAGTCATTGTTCCTGATTAAGGCTAGAGCATCTAGTCATTATTCCTTATGAAGGCTAGAGCATCTAGACATTATCCCTGATGAAAGCTAGAGCATCTAGTTATTATTCCTGATGATGGCTAGAGCATCTAGACATTATTCCGGATGAAGGCTAGAGCATCTAGTCATTATTCCTGATGAAGGCTAGAGCATATAGTCATTATTCCTGATCAAGGTTAGAGCATCTAGTTATTGTTCCTGAAGGAGGATAGAGCATCTAGTCTTTGTTCCTGATGGAGGTTAGAGCATCTAATCATTGTTCCTGATGGAGGCTAGATCATCTAGTCATTATTCCTGAGAAGGCTAGAGCATCTAGTCATTATTCAATGAGAAGGCTAGAGCATCTAGTCATGAAGGCTGGAGCATCTAGTCATTAATTCTGATGAAGGCAGGAGCATCTAGTCATTGCTCTTGATGAAGGATAGAGCATCTAGTCATTATTCCTGATGAAGGCTAGCGTATCTAGTCATGAAGGCTGGAGCATCTAGTCATTAATTCTGATGAAAGCAGGAGCATCTAATCATTGTTCCTGATGAGGATAGAGCATCTAGTCATTATTCCTTATGAAGGCTAGAGTATCTAGTCATTATTCCTGATGAAGGTTAGAGCATCTAGTCATTGTTCCTGATGAAGGCTAGAGCATCTAGTCATTCTTCCTGAAGAAAGTTAGAGCATCTAGTCATTGTTCCTGATGAAGACTAGAGCATCTAGTCATTGTTCCTGACGAAGGCTAGAGTTTCTAGTCATTATTCCTGATGAAGGATAGAGCATCTAGACATTATCCCTGATGAAGGTTAGAGCATCTAGTTATTATTCCTGATGAAAGCTAGAGCATCTAGTCATTATTCCTGATGAAGCCTGGAGCATCTAGTTATTAATTCTGATGAAGGCAGGAGCATCTAGTCATTATTCCTTTAGGCTAGAGCATCTATTCATTGTTCTTTATGAAAGCTAGAGCATTCAGTCATTATTCCTGATGAAGGTTAGAGTATCTAGTCATTGTTCCTGAAGGAGGCTAGAGCATCTAGTCATTGTTCCTGATGGAGGCTAGAGCATCTAGTCATTGTTCCTGATGGAGGTTAGAGCATCTAGTCATTGTTCCTGATGTAGGCTAGAGCACCTAGTCATTATTCCTGAGAAGGCTAGAGCATCTAGACATTATTCAATGAGAAGGCTAGACCATCTGGTCATGAAAGCTGTAGCATCTAATCATTAATTCTGATGAAGGCAAGAGCAACTAGTCATTATTCATTAAGGCTAGAGCATCTAGTCATTGTTCCTGATGAAGGTTAGAGCATCTAGTCATTGGTTCTGATGAAGGCTAGAGCATCTAGTCATTGGTCCTGATGAAGACTAGAGCATCTAGACATTATCCCTGATGAAGAGTAGAGCATCTAGTTATTATTCCTGATGATGGCTAGAGCATCTAGACATTATTCCGGATGAAGGCTAGAGCATCTAGTCATTATTCCTGATGAAGGCTAGAGCATCTAGTTATTAGAGCATCTAGTCATTGTTCTTGATGAAAGCTAGAGCATCTAGTCATTATTCCTGATGAAGGCTAGAGCATCTAGTCATTGTTCCTGATGAAGGCTAGAGCATCTAGTCATTGTTCCTGATGAAGGCTAGAGCATCTAGTCATTGTTCTTGATGAAAGCTAGAGCATTCAGTCATTATTCCTGATGAAGGCTAGAGCATCTAGTCATTGTTTCTGATGAAGGCTATAGCATCTAGTCATTGGTCCTGATGAAGACTAGAGCATCTAGACATTATCCCTGATGAAGGCTAGAGCATCTAGTTATTATTCCTGATGACAGCTAGAGCATCTAGACATTATTCCGGATGAAGGCTAGAGCATCTAGTCATTATTCCTGATGAAGGTTAGAGTATCTAGTCATTGTTCCTGAAGGAGGCTAGAGCATCTAGTCAATGTTCCTGATGTAGCCTAGAGTACCTAGTCATTATTCCTGAGAAGGGTAGAGCATCTAGTCATTATTCAATGAGAAGGCTAGACCATCTGGTCATGAAAGCTGTAGCATCGAATCATTAATTCTGATGAAGGCAAGAGCATCTAGTCATTATTCCTTAAGGCTAGAGCATCTAGTCATTGTTCCTGATGAAGGATAGAGCATCTAGTCATTGGTTCTGATGAAGGCTAGAGCAACTAGTCATTGGTCCTGATGAAGACTAGAGCATCTAGACATTATTCCTGATGAAGGCTAGAGCATCTAGTTACTATTCCTGATGACGGCTAGAGCATCTAGACATTATTCCGGATGAAGGCTAGAGCATCTAGTCATTATTCCTGATGAAGGTTAGAGTATCTAGTCATTGTTCCTGAAGAAGGCTAGAGCATCTAGTCATTGTTCCTGAAGGAGGCTAGAGCATCTAGTCATTGTTCCTGATGGAGGTTAGAGCATCTAGTTATTGTTCCTGATGTAGGCTAGAGCACCTAGTCATTATTCCTGAGAAGGCTAGAGCATCTAGTCATTATTCAATGAGAAGGCTAGACCATCTGGTCATGAAAGCTGCAGCATCTAATCATTAATTCTGATGAAGGCAGGAGCATCTAGTCATTATTCATTAAGGCTAGAGCATCTAGTCATTGTTCCTGATGAAGGCTAGAGCATCTAGTCATTGGTCCTGATGAAGGCTAGAGCATCTAGTCATTGGTCCTAATGATGGCTAGAGCATCTAGACATTATCCCTGATGAAGGCTAGAGTATCTAGTTATTATTCCTGATGATGGCTAGAGCATCTAGACATTATTCCGGATAAAGGCTAGAGCATCTAGTCATTACTCCTGATGAAGGGTAGAGCATCTAGTCATTGTTCCTGAAGGAGGCTAGAGCATCTAGTCATTGTTCCTGATTAAGGCTAGAGCATCTAGTCATTATTCCTTATGAAGGCTAGAGCATCTAGACATTATCCCTGATGAAAGCTAGAGCATCTAGTTATTATTCCTGATGACGGTTAGAGCATCTAGACATTATTCCGGATGAAGGCTAGAGCATCTAGTCATTATTCCTGATGAAGGCTAGAGCATATAGTCATTATTCCTGATCAAGGTTAGAGCATCTAGTTATTGTTCCTGAAGGAGGATAGAGCATCTAGTCTTTGTTCCTGATGGAGGTTAGAGCATCTAATCATTGTTCCTGATGGAGGCTAGATCATCTAGTCATTATTCCTGAGAAGGCTAGAGCATCTAGTCATTATTCAATGAGAAGGCTAGAGCATCTAGTCATGAAGGCTGGAGCATCTAGTCATTAATTCTGATGAAGGCAGGAGCATCTAGTCATTGCTCTTGATGAAGGATAGAGCATCTAGTCATTATTCCTGATGAAGGCTAGCGTATCTAGTCATGAAGGCTGGAGCATCTAGTCATTAATTCTGATGAAAGCAGGAGCATCTAGTCATTGTTCCTGATGAGGATAGAGCATCTAGTCATTATTCCTTATGAAGGCTAGAGTATCTAGTCATTATTCCTGATGAAGGTTAGAGCATCTAGTCATTGTTCCTGATGAAGGCTAGAGCATCTAGTCATTCTTCCTGAAGAAAGTTAGAGCATCTAGTCATTGTTCCTGATGAAGACTAGAGCATCTAGTCATTGTTCCTGACGAAGGCTAGAGTTTCTAGTCATTATTCCTGATGAAGGATAGAGCATCTAGACATTATCCCTGATGAAGGTTAGAGCATCTAGTTATTATTCCTGATGAAAGCTAGAGCATCTAGTCATTATTCCTGATGAAGCCTGGAGCATCTAGTTATTAATTCTGATGAAGGCAGGAGCATCTAGTCATTATTCCTTTAGGCTAGAGCATCTAGTCATTGTTCTTTATGAAAGCTAGAGCATTCAGTCATTATTCCTGATGAAGGTTAGAGTATCTAGTCATTGTTCCTGAAGGAGGCTAGAGCATCTAGTCATTGTTCCTGATGGAGGCTAGAGCATCTAGTCATTGTTCCTGATGGAGGTTAGAGCATCTAGTCATTGTTCCTGATGTAGGCTAGAGCACCTAGTCATTATTCCTGAGAAGGCTAGAGCATCTAGACATTATTCAATGAGAAGGCTAGACCATCTGGTCATGAAAGCTGTAGCATCTAATCATTAATTCTGATGAAGGCAAGAGCATCTAGTCATTATTCATTAAGGCTAGAGCATCTAGTCATTGTTCCTGATGAAGGCTAGAGCATCTAGTCATTGGTTCTGATGAAGGCTAGAGCATCTAGTCATTGGTCCTGATGAAGACTAGAGCATCTAGACATTATCCCTGATGAAGAGTAGAGCATCTAGTTATTATTCCTGATGATGGCTAGAGCATCTAGACATTATTCCGGATGAAGGCTAGAGCATCTAGTCATTATTCCTGATGAAGGCTAGAGCATCTAGTTATTAGAGCATCTAGTCATTGTTCTTGATGAAAGCTAGAGCATGTAGTCATTATTCCTGATGAAGGCTAGAGCATCTAGTCATTGTTCCTGATGAAGGCTAGAGCATCTAGTCATTGTTCCTGGTGAAGGCTAGAGCATCTAGTCATTGTTCTTGATGAAAGCTAGAGCATTCAGTCATTATTCCTGATGAAGGCTAGAGCATCTAGTCATTGTTTCTGATGAAGGCTATAGCATCTAGTCATTGGTCCTGATGAAGACTAGAGCATCTAGACATTATCCCTGATGAAGGCTAGAGCATCTAGTTATTATTCCTGATGACAGCTAGAGCATCTAGACATTATTCCGGATGAAGGCTAGAGCATCTAGTCATTATTCCTGATGAAGGTTAGAGTATCTAGTCATTGTTCCTGAAGGAGGCTAGAGCATCTAGTCAATGTTCCTGATGTAGCCTAGAGCACCTAGTCATTATTCCTGAGAAGGGTAGAGCATCTAGTCATTATTCAATGAGAAGGCTAGACCATCTGGTCATGAAAGCTGTAGCATCGAATCATTAATTCTGATGAAGGCAAGAGCATCTAGTCATTATTCCTTAAGGCTAGAGCATCTAGTCATTGTTCCTGATGAAGGATAGAGCATCTAGTCATTGGTTCTGATGAAGGCTAGAGCAACTAGTCATTGGTCCTGATGAAGACTAGAGCATCTAGACATTATTCCTGATGAAGGCTAGAGCATCTAGTTACTATTCCTGATGACGGCTAGAGCATCTAGACATTATTCCGGATGAAGGCTAGAGCATCTAGTCATTATTCCTGATGAAGGTTAGAGTATCTAGTCATTGTTCCTGAAGAAGGCTAGAGCATCTAGTCATTGTTCCTGAAGGAGGCTAGAGCATCTAGTCATTGTTCCTGATGGAGGTTAGAGCATCTAGTTATTGTTCCTGATGTAGGCTAGAGCACCTAGTCATTATTCCTGAGAAGGCTAGAGCATCTAGTCATTATTCAATGAGAAGGCTAGACCATCTGGTCATGAAAGCTGCAGCATCTAATCATTAATTCTGATGAAGGCAGGAGCATCTAGTCATTATTCATTAAGGCTAGAGCATCTAGTCATTGTTCCTGATGAAGGCTAGAGCATCTAGTCATTGGTCCTGATGAAGGCTAGAGCATCTAGTCATTGGTCCTAATGATGGCTAGAGCATCTAGACATTATCCCTGATGAAGGCTAGAGTATCTAGTTATTATTCCTGATGATGGCTAGAGCATCTAGACATTATTCCGGATAAAGGCTAGAGCATCTAGTCATTACTCCTGATGAAGGGTAGAGCATCTA
The DNA here is from genome assembly GCA_028752905.1 of Cladorhizidae sp. MBARI D1340-BT2. Classification (NCBI taxonomy): domain Eukaryota; kingdom Metazoa; phylum Porifera; class Demospongiae; order Poecilosclerida; family Cladorhizidae; species Cladorhizidae sp. MBARI D1340-BT2. The sequence goes on from JAQNBH010000017.1 coordinate 7,010,211, forward strand.
GTCATTGTTCCTGAAGGAGGCTAGAGCATCTAGTCATTGTTCCTGATTAAGGCTAGAGCATCTAGTCATTATTCCTTATGAAGGCTAGAGCATCTAGACATTATCCCTGATGAAAGCTAGAGCATCTAGTTATTATTCCTGATGACGGCTAGAGCATCTAGACATTATTCCGGATGAAGGCTAGAGCATCTAGTCATTATTCCTGATGAAGGCTAGAGCATATAGTCATTATTCCTGATCAAGGTTAGAGCATCTAGTTATTGTTCCTGAAGGAGGATAGAGCATCTAGTCTTTGTTCCTGATGGAGGTTAGAGCATCTAATCATTGTTCCTGATGGAGGCTAGATCATCTAGTCATTATTCCTGAGAAGGCTAGAGCATCTAGTCATTATTCAATGAGAAGGCTAGAGCATCTAGTCATGAAGGCTGGAGCATCTAGTCATTAATTCTGATGAAGGCAGGAGCATCTAGTCATTGCTCTTGATGAAGGATAGAGCATCTAGTCATTATTCCTGATGAAGGCTAGCGTATCTAGTCATGAAGGCTGGAGCATCTAGTCATTAATTCTGATGAAAGCAGGAGCATCTAGTCATTGTTCCTGATGAGGATAGAGCATCTAGTCATTATTCCTTATGAAGGCTAGAGTATCTAGTCATTATTCCTGATGAAGGTTAGAGCATCTAGTCATTGTTCCTGATGAAGGCTAGAGCATCTAGTCATTCTTCCTGAAGAAAGTTAGAGCATCTAGTCATTGTTCCTGATTAAGACTAGAGCATCTAGTCATTGTTCCTGACGAAGGCTAGAGTTTCTAGTCATTATTCCTGATGAAGGATAGAGCATCTAGACATTATCCCTGATGAAGGTTAGAGCATCTAGTTATTATTCCTGATGAAAGCTAGAGCATCTAGTCATTATTCCTGATGAAGCCTGGAGCATCTAGTTATTAATTCTGATGAAGGCAGGAGCATCTAGTCATTATTCCTTAAGGCTAGAGCATCTAGTCATTGTTCTTTATGAAAGCTAGAGCATTCAGTCATTATTCCTGATGAAGGCTAGAGCATCTAGTCATTGTTCCTGATGAAGGCTAGAGCATCTAGTCATTGTTCTTGATGAAGGCTAGAGCATCTAGTCATTGGCCTTGATGAAGACTAGAGCATCTAGACATTATCCCTGATGAAGGCTAGAGCATCTAGTTATTATTCCTGATGACGGCTAGAGCATCTAGACATTATTCCGGGTGAAGGCTAGAGCATCTAGTCATTATTCCTGATGAAGGTTAGAGCATCTAGTCATTGTTCTTGATTAAGGCTAGAGCATTTAGTCATTATTCCTGATGAAGGCTAGAGCATCTAGTCATTAGAGTATCTAGTCATTGTTCTTGATGAAAGCTAGAGCATCTAGTCATTATTCCTGATGAAGGCTAGAGCATCTAGTCATTGTTCTTGATGAAGGCTAGAGCATCTAGTCATTGTTCCTGATGAAGGCTAGAGCATCTAGTCATTGGTCCTGTTGAAGACTAGAGCATCTAGACATTATCCCTGATGAAGGCTAGAGCATCTAGTTATTATTCCTGATGATGGCTAGAGCATCTAGACATTATTCCAGATGAAGGCTAGAGCATCTAGTCATTATTCCTGATGAAGGTTAGAGCATCTAGTCATTGTTCCTGAAGGAGGCTAGAGCATCTAGTCATTATTCCTGATGAAGCCTGGTATTAATTCTGATGAAAGCAGGAGCATCTAGTCATTATTCCTTAAGGCTAGAGCATCTAGTCATTGTTCTTGATGAAAGCTAGAGCATTCAGTCATTATTCCTGATGAAGGCTAGAGAATCTAGTCATTGTTCCTGATGAAGGCTAGAGCATCTAGTCATTGTTCCTGATGAAGGCTAGAGCATCTAGTCATTGGTCCTGATGAAGACTAGAGCATCTAGACATTATCCCTGATGAAGGCTAGAGCATCTAGTTATTATTCCTGATGATGGCTAGAGCATCTAGACATTATTCCGGATGAAGGCTAGAGCATCTAGTCATTATTCCTGATGAAGGTTAGAGTATCTAGTCATTGTTCCTGAAGGAGGCTAGAGCATCTAGTCATTGTTCCTGATGGAGGCTAGAGCATCTAGTCATTGTTCCTGATGGAGGTTAGAGCATCTAGTCATTGTTCCTGATGTAGGCTAGAGCACCTAGTCATTATTCCTGAGAAGGCTAGAGCATCTAGTCATTATTCAATGAGAAGGCTAGACCATCTGGTCATGAAAGCTGTAGCATCTAATCATTAATTCTGATGAAGGCAAGAGCATCTAGTCATTATTCCTTAAGGCTAGAGCATCTAGTCATTGTTCCTGATGAAGGCTAGAGCATCTAGTCATTGGTTCTGATGAAGGCTAGAGCATCTAGTCATTGGTCCTGATGAAGACTAGAGCATCTAGACATTATCCCTGATGAAGAGTAGAGCATCTAGTTATTATTCCTGATGATGGCTAGAGCATCTAGACATTATTCCGGATGAAGGCTAGAGCATCTAGTCATTATTCCTGATGAAGGTTAGAGTATCTAGTCATTGTTCCTGAAGAAGGCTAGAGCATCTAGTCATTGTTCCTGAAGGAGGCTAGAGCATCTAGTCATTGTTCCTGATGGAGGTTAGAGCATCTAGTTATTGTTCCTGATGTAGGCTAGAGCACCTAGTCATTAGTCCTGAGAAGGCTAGAGCATCTAGTCATTATTCAATGAGAAGGCTAGACCATCTGGTCATGAAAGCTGCAGCATCTAATCATTAATTCTGATGAAGGCAGGAGCATTTAGTCATTATTCATTAAGGCTAGAGCATCTAGTCATTGTTCCTGATGAAGGCTAGAGCATCTAGTCATTGGTCCTGATGAAGGCTAGAGCATCTAGTCATTGGTCCTAATGATGGCTAGAGCATCTTGACATTATCCCTGATGAAGGCTAGACCATCTAGTTATTATTCCTGATGATGGCTAGAGCATCTAGACATTATTCCGGATAAAGGCTAGAGCATCTAGTCATTATTCCTGATGAAGGTTAGAGCATCTAGTCATTGTTCCTGAAGGAGGCTAGAGCATCTAGTCATTGTTCCTGATTAAGGCTAGAGCATCTAGTCATTATTCCTTATGAAGGCTAGAGCATCTAGACATTATCCTTGATGAAAGCTAGAGCATCTAGTTATTATTCCTGATGATGGCTAGAGCATCTAGACATTATTCCGGATGAAGGCTAGAGCATCTAGTCATTATTCCTGATGAAGGCTAGAGCATATAGTCATTATTCCTGATCAAGGTTAGAGCATCTAGTTATTGTTCCTGAAGGAGGATAGAGCATCTAGTCTTTGTTCCTGATGGAGGTTAGAGCATCTAATCATTGTTCCTGATGGAGGCTAGATCATCTAGTCATTATTCCTGAGAAGGCTAGAGCATCTAGTCATTATTCAATGAGAAGGCTAGAGCATCTAGTCATGAAGGCTGGAGCATCTAGTCATTAATTCTGATGAAGGCAGGAGTATCTAGTCATTGCTCTTGATGAAGGATAGAGGATCTAGTCATTATTCCTGATGAAGACTAGCGTATCTAGTCATGAAGGCTGGAGCATCTAGTCATTAATTCTGATGTAAGCAGGAGCATCTAGTCATTGTTCCTGATGAGGATAGAGCATCTAGTCATTATTCCTTATGAAGGCTAGAGTATCTAGTCATTATTCCTGATGAAGGTTACAGCATCTAGTCATTGTTCCTGATGAAGGCTAGAGCATCTAGTCATTCTTCCTGAAGAAAGTTAGAGCATCTAGTCATTGTTCCTGATGAAGACTAGAGCATCTAGTCATTGTTCCTGATGAAGGCTAGAGTTTCTAGTCATTATTCCTGATGAAGGATAGAGCATCTAGACATTATCCCTGATGAAGGTTAGAGCATCTAGTTATTATTCCTGATGAAAGCTAGAGCATCTAGTCATTATTTCTGATGAAGCCTGGAGCATCTAGTTATTAATTCTGATGAAGGCAGGAGCATCTAGTCATTATTCCTTTAGGCTAGAGCATCTAGTCATTGTTCTTTATGAAAGCTAGAGCATTCAGTCATTATTCCTGATGAAGGTTAGAGTATCTAGTCATTGTTCCTGAAGGAGGCTAGAGCATCTAGTCATTGTTCCTGATGGAGGCTAGAGCATCTAGTCATTGTTCCTGATGGAGGTTAGAGCATCTAGTCATTGTTCCTGATGTAGGCTAGAGCACCTAGTCATTATTCCTGAGAAGGCTAGAGCATCTAGTCATTATTCAATGAGAAGGCTAGACCATCTGGTCATGAAAGCTGTAGCATCTAATCATTAATTCTGATGAAGGCAAGAGCATCTAGTCATTATTCCTTAAGGCTAGAGCATCTAGTCATTGTTCCTGATGAAGGCTAGAGCATCTAGTCATTGGTTCTGATGAAGGCTAGAGCATCTAGTCATTGGTCCTGATGAAGACTAGAGCATCTAGACATTATCCCTGATGAAGAGTAGAGCATCTAGTTATTATTCCTGATGATGGCTAGAGCATCTAGACATTATTCCGGATGAAGGCTAGAGCATCTAGTCATTATTCCTGATGAAGGCTAGAGCATCTAGTTATTAGAGCATCTAGTCATTGTTCTTGATGAAAGCTAGAGCATCTAGTCATTATTCCTGATGAAGGCTAGAGCATCTAGTCATTGTTCCTGATGAAGGCTAGAGCATCTAGTCATTGTTCCTGATGAAGGCTAGAGCATCTAGACATTATTCCGGATGAAGGCTAGAGCATCTAGTCATTATTCCTGATGAAGGCTAGAGCATCTAGTTATTAGAGCATCTAGTCATTGTTCTTGATGAAAGCTAGAGCATCTAGTCATTATTCCTGATGAAGGCTAGAGCATCTAGTCATTGTTCCTGATGAAGGCTAGAGCATCTAGTCATTGTTCCTGATGAAGGCTAGAGCATCTAGTCATTGGTCCTGATGAAGACTAGAGCATCTAGACATTATCCCTGATGAAGAGTAGAGCATCTAGTTATTATTCCTGATGATGGCTAGAGCATCTAGACATTATTCCGGATGAAGGCTAGAGCATCTAGTCATTATTCCTGATGAAGGCTAGAGCATCTAGTTATTAGAGCATCTAGTCATTGTTCTTGATGAAAGCTAGAGCATCTAGTCATTATTCCTGATGAAGGCTAGAGCATCTAGTCATTGTTCCTGATGAAGGCTAGAGCATCTAGTCATTGTTCCTGATGAAGGCTAGAGCATCTAGTCATTGTTCTTGATGAAAGCTAGAGCATTCAGTCATTATTCCTGATGAAGGCTAGAGCATCTAGTCATTGTTTCTGATGAAGGCTATAGCATCTAGTCATTGGTCCTGATGAAGACTAGAGCATCTAGACATTATCCCTGATGAAGGCTAGAGCATCTAGTTATTATTCCTGATGACAGCTAGAGCATCTAGACATTATTCCGGATGAAGGCTAGAGCATCTAGTCATTATTCCTGATGAAGGTTAGAGTATCTAGTCATTGTTCCTGAAGGAGGCTAGAGCATCTAGTCATTGTTCCTGATGTAGGCTAGAGCACCTAGTCATTATTCCTGAGAAGGGTAGAGCATCTAGTCATTATTCAATGAGAAGGCTAGACCATCTGGTCATGAAAGCTGTAGCATCGAATCATTAATTCTGATGAAGGCAAGAGCATCTAGTCATTATTCCTTAAGGCTAGAGCATCTAGTCATTGTTCCTGATGAAGGATAGAGCATCTAGTCATTGGTTCTGATGAAGGCTAGAGCAACTAGTCATTGGTCCTGATGAAGACTAGAGCATCTAGACATTATTCCTGATGAAGGCTAGAGCATCTAGTTACTATTCCTGATGACGGCTAGAGCATCTAGACATTATTCCGGATGAAGGCTAGAGCATCTAGTCATTATTCCTGATGAAGGTTAGAGTATCTAGTCATTGTTCCTGAAGAAGGCTAGAGCATCTAGTCATTGTTCCTGAAGGAGGCTAGAGCATCTAGTCATTGTTCCTGATGGAGGTTAGAGTATCTAGTTATTGTTCCTGATGTAGGCTAGAGCACCTAGTCATTATTCCTGAGAAGGCTAGAGCATCTAGTCATTATTCAATGAGAAGGCTAGACCATCGGGTCATGAAAGCTGCAGCATCTAATCATTAATTCTGATGAAGGCAGGAGCATCTAGTCATTATTCATTAAGGCTAGAGCATCTAGTCATTGTTCCTGATGAAGGCTAGAGCATCTAGTCATTGGTCCTTATGAAGGCTAGAGCATCTAGTCATTGGTCCTAATGATGGCTAGAGCATCTAGACATTATCCCTGATGAAGGCTAGAGTATCTAGTTATTATTCCTGATGATGGCTAGAGCATCTAGACATTATTCCGGATAAAGGCTAGAGCATCTAGTCATTACTCCTGATGAAGGGTAGAGCATCTAGTCATTGTTCCTGAAGGAGGCTAGAGCATCTAGTCATTGTTCCTGATTAAGGCTAGAGCATCTAGTCATTATTCCTTATGAAGGCTAGAGCATCTAGACATTATCCCTGATGAAAGCTAGAGCATCTAGTTATTATTCCTGATGACGGCTAGAGCATCTAGACATTATTCCGGATGAAGGCTAGAGCATCTAGTCATTATTCCTGATGAAGGCTAGAGCATATAGTCATTATTCCTGATCAAGGTTAGAGCATCTAGTTATTGTTCCTGAAGGAGGATAGAGCATCTAGTCTTTGTTCCTGATGGAGGTTAGAGCATCTAATCATTGTTCCTGATGGAGGCTAGATCATCTAGTGATTATTCCTGAGAAGGCTAGAGCATCTAGTCATTATTCAATGAGAAGGCTAGAGCATCTAGTCATGAAGGCTGGAGCATCAAGTCATTAATTCTGATGAAGGCAGGAGCATCTAGTCATTGCTCTTGATGAAGGATAGAGCATCTAGTCATTATTCCTGATGAAGGCTAGCGTATCTAGTCATGAAGGCTGGAGCATCTAGTCATTAATTCTGATGAAAGCAGGAGCATCTAGTCATTGTTCCTGATGAGGATAGAGCATCTAGTCATTATTCCTTATGAAGGCTAGAGTATCTAGTCATTATTCCTGATGAAGGTTAGAGCATCTAGTCATTGTTCCTGATGAAGGCTAGAGCATCTAGTCATTCTTCCTGAAGAAAGTTAGAGCATCTAGTCATTGTTCCTGATGAAGACTAGAGCATCTAGTCATTGTTCCTGACGAAGGCTAGAGTTTCTAGTCATTATTCCTGATGAAGGATAGAGCATCTAGACATTATCCCTGATGAAGGTTAGAGCATCTAGTTATTATTCCTGATGAAAGCTAGAGCATCTAGTCATTATTCCTGATGAAGCCTGGAGCATCTAGTTATTAATTCTGATGAAGGCAGGAGCATCTAGTCATTATTCCTTAAGGCTAGAGCATCTAGTCATTGTTCTTTATGAAAGCTAGAGCATTCAGTCATTATTCCTGATGAAGGCTAGAGCATCTAGTCATTGTTCCTGATGAAGGCTAGAGCATCTATTCATTGTTCTTGATGAAGGCTAGAGCATCTAGTCATTGGCCTTGATGAAGACTAGAGCATCTACACATTATCCCTGATGAAGGCTAGAGCATCTAGTTATTATTCCTGATGACGGCTAGAGCATCTAGACATTATTCCGGGTGAAGGCTAGAGCATCTAGTCATTATTCCTAATGAAGGTTAGAGCATCTAGTCATTGTTCTTGATTAAGGCTAGAGCATCTAGTCATTATTCCTGATGAAGGCTAGAGCATCTAGTCATTAGAGTATCTAGTCATTGTTCTTGATGAAAGCTAGAGCATCTAGTCATTATTCCTGATGAAGGCTAGAGCATCTAGTCATTGTTCTTGATGAAGGCTAGAGCATCTAGTCATTGTTCCTGATGAAGGCTAGAGCATCTAGTCATTGGTCCTGTTGAATACTAGAGCATCTAGACATTATCCCTGATGAAGGCTAGAGCATCTAGTTATTATTCCTGATGATGGCTAGAGCATCTAGACATTATTCCAGATGAAGGCTAGAGCATCTAGTCATTATTCCTGATGAAGGTTAGAGCATCTAGTCATTGTTCCTGAAGGAGGCTAGAGCATCTAGTCAGTGTTCCTGATGAAGTCTAGAGCATCTAGTCATTATTCCTTATGAAGGCTAGAGCATCTAGACATTATCCCTGATGAAGGCTAGAGCATCTAGTTATTATTTCTGATGACGGCTAGAGCATCTAGACATTATTCCGGATGAAGACTAGAGCATCTAGTCATTATTCATGATGAAGGCTAGAGCATCTAGTCTTTGTTCCTGATGGAGGTTAGAGTATCTAATCATTGTTCCTTATTGAGGCTAGAGCATCTAGTCATTATTCATGTGAAGGCTAGAGCATCTAGTCATTATTCAATGAGAAGGCTAGAGCATCTAGTCATGAAGGCTAGAGCATCTAGTCATTAATTCTGATGAAGGCAGGAGCATCTAGTCATTGTTCCTGATGAAGGATAGAGCATCTAGTCGTTATTCCATTTGAAGGCTAGCGTATCTAGTCATGAAGGCTGGAGCATCTAGTCATTAATTCTGATGAAAGCAGGAGCATCTAGTCATTGTTCCTGATGAGGATAGAGCATCTAGTCATTATTCCTTATGAAGGCTAGAGTATCTAGTCATTATTCCTGATGAAGGCTAGAACATCTAGTCATTGTTCTTGATGAAGGCTAGAGCATCTAGTCATTTGAGGTTAGAGTATCTAATCATTGTTCCTTATTGAGGCTAGAGCATCTAGTCATTATTCATGTGAAGGCTAGAGCATCTAGTCATTATTCAATGAGAAGGCTAGAGCATCTAGTCATGAAGGCTAGAGCATCTAGTCATTAATTCTGATGAAGGCAGGAGCATCTAGTCATTGTTCCTGATGAAGGATAGAGCATCTAGTCGTTATTCCATTTGAAGGCTAGCGTATCTAGTCATGAAGGCTGGAGCATCTAGTCATTAATTCTGATGAAAGCAGGAGCATCTAGTTATTGTTCCTGATGAGGATAGAGCATCTAGTCATTATTCCTTATGAAGGCTAGAGTATCTAGTCATTATTCCTGATGAAGGCTAGAACATCTAGTCATTGTTCTTGATGAAGGCTAGAGCATCTAGTCATTTTTCCTGAAGAAGGTTAGAGCATCTAGTCATTGTTCCTGATGAAGACTAGAGCATCTAGTCATTGTTCCTGACGAAGGCTAGAGTATCTAGTCATTATTCCTGATGAAGGCTAGAACATCTAGTCATTGATCCTGATGAAGGCTAGAGCATCTAGTCATTGTTCCTTAAGAAGGTTAGAGTTCATGATGAAGACTAGAGTATCTAGTCATTGTTCCTGAAGAAGGCTAGAGCATCTAGTCAATATTCTTATGAAGGCTAGAGCATCTAGACATTATCCCTGATGAAGGCTAGAGCATCTAGTTATTATTACTAATGAAAGCTAGAGCATCTAGTCATTATTCCTGATGAAGCCTGGTATTAATTCTGATGAAAGCAGGAGCATCTAGTCATTATTCCTGATGAAGGCTAGAGAATCTAGTCATTGTTCCTGATGAAGGCTAGAGCATCTAGTCATTGTTTCTGATGAAAGCTAGAGCATTCAGTCATTATTCCTGATGAAGGCTAGAGAATCTAGTCATTGTTCCTGATGAAGGCTAGAGCATCTAGTCATTGTTTCTGATGAAGGCTAGAGCATCTAGTCATTGGTCCTGATGAAGACTAGAGCATCTAGACATTATTCCGGATGAAGGCTAGAGCATCTAGTCATTATTCCTGATGAAGGCTAGAGCATCTAGTCATTATTCCTGATGAAGGTTAGAGCATCTAGTCATTGTTCCTTAAGGGGGATAGAGCATCTAGTGTTTGTTCCTGATGGAGGTTAGAGCATCTAATCATTGTTTCTGATGGAGGCTAGAGCATCTAGTCATTATTCCTGAGAAGGCTAGAGCAACTAGTCATTATTCAATGAGAAGGCTAGAGCATCTAATCATGAAGGCTGGAGCATCAGTCATTAATTCTGATGAAGGCAAGAGCATCTAGTCATTGTCCTGATGAGGATAGAGCATCTAGTCATTATTCCTTATGAAGGCTAGAGTATCTAGTCATTATTCCTGATGAAGGCTAGAGCATCTAGTCATTGTTCTTGATGAAGGCTAGAGCATATAGTCATTGTTCCTGAAGAAGGTTAGAGCATCTAGTCATTGTTCCTGACGAAGGCTAGAGTATCTAGTCATTATTCCTGATGAAGGCTAGAGCATCTAGTCATTATTCCTGATGAAGGCTAGAGCATCTAGTCATTGTTCCTGATGAAGGCTAGAGCATCTAGTCATTGTTCCTGAAGCAGGTTAGAGTTCCTGATGAAGACTAGAGCATCTAGTCATTGTCAATGACGAAGGCTATAGAGCATCTAGTCATTATTCCTTATGAAGGCTAGAGCATCTAGACATTATCCCTGATGAAGGCTAGAGGATCTAGTTATTATTCCTGATGAAAGACAGAGCATCTAGTCATTATTCCTGATGAATCCTGGAGCATCTAGTTATTAATTCTGATGAAGGCAGGAGCATCTAGTCATTATTCCTTAAGGCTAGAGCATCTAGTCATTGTTCTTGATGAAAGCTAGAGCATCTAGTCATTATTCCTGATGACGGCTAGAGCATCTAGACATTATTCCGGATGAAGACTAGAGCATCTAGTCAATATTCCTGATGAAGGCTAGTCATTATTCCTTGTGAAGGCTAGAGCATCTAGACCTGATGAAAGCTAGAGCATCTAGTTATTATTCCTGGTGACGGCTAGAGCATCTAGACATTATTCCGGATGAAGACTAGAGCATCTAGTCAATATTCCTGATGAAGGCTAGAGCATGTAGTCATTATTCCTGATGAAGGTTAGAGCATCTAGTCATTGTTCCTGATGGAGGCTAGAGCATCTAGTCATTATTCCTGAGAAGGCTAGAGCATCTAGTCATTATTCAATGAGAAGGCTAGAGCATCTAGTCATGAAGGCTGGAGCATCTAGTCATTAATTCTGATGAAAGCAGGAGCATCTAGTCATTGTTCCTGATGAGGATAGAGCATCTAGTCATTATTCCTTATGAAGGCTAGAGCATCTAGTCATTCTTCCTGAAGAAAGTTACAGCATCTAGTCATTGTTCCTGATTAAGACTAGAGCATCTAGTCAATGTTCCTGATGAAGACTAGAGCATCTAGTCATTGTTCCTGACGAAGGCTAGAGTATCTAGTCATTATTCCTGATGAAGGCTAGAACATCTAGTCATTGTTCCTTATGAAGGCTAGAGCATCTAGTCATTGTTCCTTAAGAAGGTTAGAGTTCATGATGAAGACTAGAGTATCTAGTCATTGTTCCTGAAGAAGGCTAGAGCATCTAGTCAATATTCTTATGAAGGCTAGAGCATCTAGACATTATCCCTGATGAAGGCTAGAGCATCTAGTTATTATTACTGATGAAAGCTAGAGCATCTAGTCATTATTCCTTAAGGCTAGAGCATCTAGTCATTGTTCTTGATGAAAGCTAGAGCATTCAGTCATTATTCCTGATGAAGGCTAGAGAATCTAGTCATTGTTCCTGATGAAGGCTAGAGCATCTAGTCATTGTTCCTGATGAAGGCTAGAGCATCTAGTCATTGGTCCTGATGAAGACTAGAGCATCTAGACATTATCCCTGATGAAGGCTAGAGCATCTAGTTATTATTCCTGATGACGGCTAGAGCATCTAGACATTATTCCGGATGAAGGCTAGAGCATCTAGTCATTATTCCTGATGAAGGTTAGAGTATCTAGTCATTGTTCCTGAAGGAGGCTAGAGCATCTAGTCATTGTTCCTGATGGAGGCTAGAGCATCTAGTCATTGTTCCTGATGGAGGTTAGAGCATCTAGTCATTGTTCCTGATGTAGGCTAGAGCACCTAGTCATTATTCCTGAGAAGGCTAGAGCATCTAGTCATTATTCAATGAGAAGGCTAGACCATCTGGTCATTAAAGCTGTAGCATCTAATCATTAATTCTGATGAAGGCAAGAGCATCTAGTCATTATTCCTTAAGGCTAGAGCATCTAGTCATTGTTCCTGATGAAGGCTAGAGCATCTAGTCATTGGTTCTGATGAAGGCTAGAGCATCTAGTCATTGGTCCTGATGAAGACTAGAGCATCTAGACATTATCCCTGATGAAGAGTAGAGCATCTAGTTATTATTACTGATGATGGCTAGAGCATCTAGACATTATTCCGGATGAAGGCTAGAGCATCTAGTCATTATTCCTGGTGAAGGCTAGAGCATCTAGTCATTAGAGCATCTAGTCATTGTTCCTGATGAAGGCTAGAGCATCTAGTCATTGTTCCTGATGAAGGCTAGAGCATCTAGTCATTGTTCTTGATGAAAGCTAGAGCATTCAGTCATTATTCCTGATGAAGGCTAGAGCATCTAGTCATTGTTTCTGATGAAGGCTATAGCATCTAGTCATTGGTCCTGATGAAGACTAGAGCATCTAGACATTATCCCTGATGAAGGCTAGAGCATCTAGTTATTATTCCTGATGACGGCTAGAGCATCTAGACATTATTCCAGATGAAGGCTAGAGCATCTAGTCATTATTCCTGATGAAGGTTAGAGTATCTAGTCATTGTTCCTGAAGGAGGCTAGAGCATCTAGTCATTGTTCCTGAAGGAGGCTAGAGCATCTAGTCATTGTTCCTGATGGAGGTTAGAGCATCTAGTCATTGTTCCTGATGTAGGCTAGAGCACCTAGTCATTATTCCTGAGAAGGGTAGAGCATCTAGTCATTATTCAATGAGAAGGCTAGACCATCTGGTCATGAAAGCTGTAGCATCGAATCATTAATTCTGATGAAGGCAAGAGCATCTAGTCATTATTCCTTAAGGCTAGAGCATCTAGTCATTGTTCCTGATGAAGGATAGAGCATCTAGTCATTGGTTCTGATGAAGGCTAGAGCATCTAGTCATTGGTCCTGATGAAGACTAGAGCATCTAGACATTATTCCTGATGAAGGCTAGAGCATCTAGTTACTATTCCTGATGACGGCTAGAGCATCTAGACATTATTCCGGATGAAGGCTAGAGCATCTAGTCATTATTCCTGATGAAGGTTAGAGTATCTAATCATTGTTCCTGAAGAAGGCTAGAGCATCTAGTCATTGTTCCTGAAGGAGGCTAGAGTTTCTAGTCATTGTTCCTGATGGAGGTTAGAGCATCTAGTTATTGTTCCTGATGTAGGCTAGAGCACCTAGTCATTATTCCTGAGAAGGCTAGAGCATCTAGTCATTATTCAATGAGAAGGCTAGACCTTCTGGTCATGAAAGCTGCAGCATCTAATCATTAATTCTGATGAAGGCAGGAGCATCTAGTCATTATTCATTAAGGCTAGAGCATCTAGTTATTGTTCCTGATGAAGGCTAGAGCATCTAGTCATTGGTCCTGATGAAGGCTAGAGCATCTAGTCATTGGTCCTGATGATGGCTAGAGCATCTAGATATTATCCCTGATGAAGGCTAGAGCATCTAGTTATTATTCCTGATGATGGCTAGAGCATCTAGACATTATTCCGGATAAAGGCTAGAGCATCTAGTCATTATTCCTGATGAAGGTTAGAGCATCTAGTCATTGTTCCTGAAGGAGGCTAGAGCATCTGGTCATTGTTCCTGATTAAGGCTAGAGAATCTAGTCATTATTCCTTATGAAGGCTAGAGCATCTAGACATTATCCCTGATGAAAGCTAGAGCACCTAGTTATTATTCTTGATGACGGCTAGAGCATCTAGACATTATTCCGGATGAAGGCTAGAGCATCTAGTCATTATTCCTGATGAAGCCTAGAGCATATAGTCATTATTCCTGATCAAGGTTAGAGCATCTAGTTATTGTTCCTGAAGGAGGATAGAGCATCTAGTCTTTGTTCCTGATGGAGGTTAGAGCATCTAATCATTGTTCCTGATGGAGGCTAGATCATCTAGTCATTATTCCTGAGAAGGCTAGAGCATCTAGTCATTATTCAATGAGAAGGCTAGAGCATCTAGTCATGAAGGCTGGAGCATCTAGTCATTAATTCTGATGAAGGCAGGAGCATCTAGTCATTGCTCTTGATGAAGGATAGAGCATCTAGTCATTATTCCTGATGAAGGCTAGCGTATCTAGTCATGAAGGCTGGAGCATCTAGTCATTAATTCTGATGAAAGCAGGAGCATCTAGTCATTATTCCTTATGAAGGCTAGAGTATCTAGTCATTATTCCTGATGAAGGTTAGAGCATCTAGTCATTGTTCCTGATGAAGGCTAGAGCATCTAGTCATTCTTCCTGAAGAAAGTTAGAGCATCTAGTCATTGTTCCTAATGAAGACTAGAGCATCTAGTCATTGTTCCTGACGAAGGCTAGAGTTTCTAGTCATTATTCCTGATGAAGGATAGAGCATCTAGACATTATCCCTGATGAAGGTTAGAGCATCTAGTTATTATTCCTGATGAAAGCTAGAGCATCTAGTCATTATTCCTGATGAAGCCTGGAGCATCTAGTTATTAATTCTAATGAAGGCAGGAAAATCTAGTCATTATTCCTTAAGGCTAGAGCATCTAATCATTGTTCCTGATGAAAGCTAGAGCATTCAGTCATTATTCCTGATGAAGGCTAGAGCATCTAGTCATTGTTCCTGATGAAGGCTAGAGCATCTAGTCATTGTTCATGATGAAGGCTAGAGCATCTAGTCATTGGTCCTGATGAAGACTAGAGCATCTAGACATTATCCCTGATGAAGGCTAGAGCATCTAGTTATTATTCCTGATGATGGCTATAGCATCTAGACATTATTCCAGGTGAAGGCTAGAGCATCTAGTCATTATTCCTGATGAAGGTTAGAGCATCTAGTCATTGTTCTTGATTAAGGCTAGAGCATCTAGTCATTATTCCTGATGAAGGCTAGAGCATCTAGTCATTGTTCCTGACGAAGGCTAGAGCATCTAGTCATTGTTCTTGATGAAAGCTAGAGCATCTAGTCATTATTCCTGATGAAGGCTAGAGCATCTAGTCATTGTTCCTGATGAAGGCTAGAGCATCTAGTCATTGTTCCTGATGAAGGCTAGAGCATCTTGTCATTGGTCCTGATGAAGACTAGAGCATCTAGACATTATCCCTGATGAAGGCTAGAGCATCTAGTTATTATTCCTGATGACGGCTAGAGCATCTAGACATTATTCCGGATGAAGGCTAGAGCATCTAGTCATTATTCCTGATGAAGGCTAGAGCATCTAGTCATTATTCCTGATGAAGGTTAGAGCATCTAGTCATTGTTCCTGAAGGACGATAGAGCATCTAGTCTTTGTTCCTGATGGAGGTTAGAGTATCTAATCATTGTTCCTGATGGAGGCTAGAGCATCTAGTAATTATTCCTGAGAAGGCTAGAGCATCTAGTCATTATTCAATGAGAAGGCTAGAGCATCTAGTCATGAAGGCTGGAGCATCTAGTCATTAATTCTGATGAAGGCAGGAGCATCTAGTCATTGCTCCTGATGAAGGATAGAGCATCTAGTCGTTATTCCTGATGAAGGCTAGTGTATCTAGTCATGAAGGCTAGAACATCTAGTCATTATTCCTGATGAAACCTGAGCATCTAGTCATTGTTCCTGATGAAGGCTAGAGCATCTAGTCATTATTCCTGATGATGGCTAGAGAGCATCTAGTCATTGTTCGTGATGAAGGCTAGAGCACCTCGTCTAAACAGAGAGCGAGTAAATTTTAAGTTGATTACTGATGTCATGTAATTTCATTATGACAACTGAGAGTTCATTAAGAATAAATTACAATTCTGTTATATCTAGTGACTACTATTAGTATTTGGGGTGGAAGGGGGTGTTAATATAATAGGTCGATATCACTCCTTAGGCCATTCTAAAAATGGCCTGACTGTACACCAATGTGGAACAAACGGTCAATCGTCAGCACTAGTAGTGTGTGATATTATAATGTGACTTCTAAAGAATACATGAACTCACACACATGAGATACACAGAAGATAATGTCTAGATTGTTTGTGAAAGCTGTCTCTGTGAATGTGATAGAGAAAGCAGTGCCAAATTGTTAGTCTTACATCATTAGGTTTAGCCTCTTCATGTGATAGGCAGTTGTTTGAAGCGTGCACACTCTTAGTCTGGTCATACTGTAGTTATGCCTGATGCAGGTAGTGCAGTTGTTGTGAAAAGATAAGTAGCAGATAATTGTGAATAGAATAATGTACCCATGGCGGGTGCAGTGACAAGCAGTTTACTTGACAAATTGTCCAGTTCAGCAGTATTCTACTTTATTTTCATCTCTGTACTAATAATTATAGTAGTGGCATAAAGTCAAAAAGATTGCACACAATTTCATTTGGGATTGGCACCATATTGCATCAGATATTGACTTATATTTCTGCTACACATGCTACTGAACCATCCTAGCCTCTAGGCCTAGCTTAGTATCATGTATAAGGTCTAGGCCTAGTATTATGTAAAGGTCTAGGCCTTACTCAGTATCATGTATAAGGTCTAGGCCTTGCTTAGTATCATGTATAAGGTCTAGGCCTTGCTTAGTATCATGTATAAGGTCTAGGCCTTGCTTAGTATCATGTATAAGGTCTAGGCCTTGCCTGGTATCACGTATAAGGTCTGGACACACGAGACTAGCATTTTAATCAAAGTATCTAAGGATCTATTCACAATAAAAGTGTCTTAGTTTCAGAGGTAAGTATAAATGGTTTCATCCCATCATTGACAGCAGGGAGAATTTGGATATTCTTGAACATATGGATTTTTTCCCTGACCTGAACCTCACAGGTGCTATATAATTGTTTTTTCTTAGATTAAAAATCCTATAAGAAATAATATATATAATTACATGGAAGGTCATTAGAAATTCAGGGGAATTCAGGTAAATCAGATGGATATATTTGTGGCATATCTATATATCCTCTATATGTATATCCTCTAATAAAGAATGCACCTCCAATTGTAACTGTGCAGATCAGATTATAGAAACCACTTTTCTAGTTTCTCCTTCAGCTGTAATGGCCTCAAGTTGATAGCATCCATTGGCATAATTAGATTGTAAGCATAATTAGCTGCAGTTTGATAGATCCATTGGAATAAGCTTTTGCTTGCCATGTTCAACGTGTTGGTATGCTTTAATGATACGATATTGACTATGCAACAAAAAGTTCTATATAATATATTGTGTTTGATAGTGGTGTGGGTAATCAAACATATATATTGCCAAAATCTGGGTGGGGATGGGTGGGTGTGAACATTAGACCATTTCAAATAGAATGAATAAGGTTCTCAACGAACGCACAGTAGTTCAATCAACTTCTATATAATATATTGTGTTTGATAGTGTGGGTAATCACAAAATATTTACAAATAATTAGGTCAAAATCTGGGTGGGGGAGGGTGTGAACATTAGACTACTGTAAAATAGAATGAATAGGGTTCTCAACGAACTCCAAAATTGATTTTCTTAATTCAGAAATTTGTTTCTCTAACAATTCGCTAGATGCTCCTACCTTATTTAGAACCTGACATCCTCAACAGCTAAAGAAGTTCGCTCTATGCAAGATGCTAATTCTGCTTACTCAAGGAGTGTTCTTGTCCAGGTGTAATTTGCCCCCTCAGCGTTTAGAGGGGGGAATTGTCCCTAACAACCACAAAAGCGGGTACGCGCGGGTTACACCTTTGGGTTTGCATGTGCAAGCTGCTCCGCTTTTCTAGTGACTATATGCCTCGTATGTGCAGGGGCTCAATTAGAGTATATACCCATCACTCTTGAGACTGTTAGTGATGTACTCGTATTTGTCGACATGCTCTTGGAAATGCTGCTTCACCCTTTGCATTGCATTACTGAACAATGTGCAAGGTAAATAGTTTGTGCATGCTAGCAAGCATGTACTACGTAAAGGTATTTTAGCCAACATCTTGTCTCCTACAGGTCAAGAGTGCAGCACGGACGGCGAAATAAAACTTGTTGGTGGAACTAACGCACTCAGAGGAAGAGTTGAATTTTGTGCGAACGGAATCTGGGGTACTGTTTGCGACGACATGTGGGATAACGCCGATGCCAAGGTTGTGTGCAAGCAGCTAGGTTACTCTAGGCAAGGTATAGATGCTGCGTGTGCGGACAAACACAACAGAATTAAATGAAGAACGTCAGAAATTACTATTATCTCTCTCATCTTTTGTAGGTGCAAGAGCAAATACCTCAATCGTTGATAGTGGGTCAGGCCCTATATACTTTGATGATGTCAAGTGCACAGGCGAAGAGGAGTTTCTTACCAATTGCAGCTACTCTGGTTTTGGTGTGCATAACTGTAATCATTATGAAGATGCAAGTGTTCAATGTGAAGGTCAGTGAATGCTGTTTTGTGTTACGAAGTGGCTAGAGGACCGGCAGCGGATGACGGTTGGAGAACCAGTAGTGTATATTTATGAATGAGCCCACGGGGGCGGGGCATGGTTATCTATGTTGATTTGTCTTTCAAGATGTCTACTAACTTTTTCCCGGTTGGTGAACGCTTTAGGACATTTGATGAGCTAAATTAAGGGCTAGGGGTAGGGCTAGGGCTAGGGTTTTGTCAAGTTTCCGAACTGGTTGGTGGTTCTCCAAGTAAATTTAACCTTCGCCAGCTGCCTCTAGCCACTTCCTTTGTGTTATGCAGCAGGCTTTGCAGCCAGCATGAAGTAGATGTTGTTTGGCACTTTTCAGAATAATCTTTCCTTTATCCACTCGCAATTAACCTATCTCTCTTGTATGGATGACCATATTCACCCATAGGTCCCTCTGAATGCACAATTTGGTGCCTAGAATAATAAATGGCGGTGAACGTGGTACAAGATGCGTGTGTGGTATGTTCTAAGGATGAAGAATCCTCGGAGGAAGGCTCAAGTTGGATTGGCTGTGAAGCACCGGCGGTACTAAGGGGGGGGGCGGGGGGGGGGGGCCATCCGCCCCCCCAACCAACACAGCTTTACCAGCCAGCTATATAGCAAGCTAAGCTAAGCTCTATCATTCACACAAATCAGTCACGCGTAATTTGATGCCGAGTCAATAATTTTGGACGCCGTTTGTGAGATGGACCACTATCACGAGAATAAGATTGAGTCGAGTGCTTGCTTGCTATTCAGCTAGTGAATGTGCTTGTGTCGTAGTAGAGACCTAGTGAATACTATAGTGTAGTAGAGAGCAGATCATGCCCATTTCACACCTGACCCGCGTAAATCAGCGCGTGTTTAATTTCGCGTTATTAAAAACTAGAGTCCAGATTCCAGTCAATAACTGGAGATGCTGAACTGTCTACTTTCCCACTTATTGTCATTAGTGTTGCCCACTAATCATTGTCATTATCTAATCATCATTGTCTTTGAAGTTCATATATAATATAGTGATGTTCTGATTACTTTTTCTATAATGAGATTGCTGAAGTATAAAGCTAGCTAGTTCTTTAGGCTGTAGTTGTTCTTCAGAGTTGATCTATTTCACTTGAGTATCTGTACACTTCAGTCAGTTATCATCAATGCATTCAGTATCTTGCAGCAGTCATCTACACTGTCTGCAAGTCCAGATGTCAGACAGTGTGTCAAAAAGCTTTGCAAAACTAGGTGGGCATGCAGATATGAAGCCATAAAGGGCAATCGAGGCAAATTTCCAAGTCATTTTTTAACTACTTTTTACTATCGAAGATGAAACATCACAGGCAGAGGCCAGCTGATGCTAGAGGCTTATTGCACCAATTTCAGAGCTTTGAGTTTCTTCTGGTCATGACTGTGCTAAAGCAGCTCCTGGTCAGTATCTTCAATCTAGGCAGATTGACTTAGGAGCAGCAGTCTCATCCATCAAGGCCACACTCACTGTTTTAAGGAGACAGAGAACTGAAGACAAGTTTCAGGAGTTCTTTGAGACAGCTACTTCTCTTGCTAACACAATTGGTACTGATATTCCCACAGTGCTCTCTGCACGGAGGAAGAGAGTCTCGCTGCGACTTGATCATATGTGGCATACCGAGTATCATCACGAAATGGTTGAAAGTAAATACAGAGCAGAATTTTACTATCAGGTACTGGACATATTGATGAAACAAATAGAAGGGCGATTCTCACAAGAAACACAGAACATCTTAGTTTCGTTCAACTACCTCCAGCCTGAAAAATTGCTGAAGCAGGGTGAGGAGCAAAAAACTGACAGCAACTTGCAGCACCTAGCCGAGTTCTATGGAATGAATGAATCAGCTCTGAAAACAGAGTTTTCCCTGTTTAAGGAATCTAGGAGAGACCTTCTTCAAAATTGCAAAACAGTTCTGGATGTATTACAAGTTTTACATCAGACTGATCTGCAAAGTGTATGGACCAACTTTATCGTTTGTTTGTCACACTTCCTGTGACCACAGCATCCTATGAGAGAAGCTTTAGTAAACTCACCATTGTTATCGATCCACCACATCTCAAGAGAGAGTTGAGAACTTGATGATTCTTTTTGTTGAAAATGATATCACTGCTAAGCTAAATTATAACTCTTTTACTGACACCTTTGCATCCATGGGACCTCGACAAATGCAATTATGATTCCAAAAAATATAAGATTTAATATAAATCAAAGGCCTTGATGATTTCTGTACGACATAAAAAATTTCCTGGAGCTATATACCTTGTAGAATGCAGACCATCCCTAGCTATTTTGCATGTACCATGCTATGTTTCTCCCCCCCAACATAGTAATGCTGTGCACACCTGTGCTGTGAAGGGTCTTGTGGGGGATGGTTCTTGTGGGGGATGGTTTCACCAAAGATGTGTTGGCATGTCTGAGGAGGATAGTAAGAGTTTAGGTGAGAAAAAATGGGTTTGTAGTCAATGTTGTGGGAGTTTGGATGGAGCAAGTGTGGGGAAGGGAGAAGTTCATGTTGAAGGTAAAGGAAAAGAAGTGCTGGTTGTGAAGTGTGTTGATACGAAGAACCGGAAAGAGGCACGAGAAAGAGTGTAGTAAGATGTTTCAGTGAAAAGGTTATGATAAGGAAGCAGGAGATAATAGAGAAAATTAAGGAGGAGTATCGGGGCGAGAGAGATGGTGGTGGGTTAGTAGATACCAATGCCACCAACACTGTTCATAATATATTGACGAGGGATGTGTTAAAGAAGTTTGGAACATAGAGAGAGTGGTGATGTGTGGATTAATATGAAATTGATGGAAAATCTTCAAATGGGTGATGTGCTGGCTAATGTTCTGTTGAGGGTGGAAGAACTGGAAAAGCAGGTAGAGCATAAACAGAGAAGAATTGAAGTCTTAGGGAGGAAGTTAGAGCAGGTGATGGCAGAAGAAGGAGGGAACAGGAAGCAGGTCATGGGGGTGGTAGAGGAAGTGGGTAAGGAAGATAAAACTGAGAAAGTGTTAAAGGAAAAGGACAAGCAAAGTTGGTGAAGGATGGAGGCAATATAGATGAGGATATTACGAAGAGGGACGAAGAAAATTTTCAGGAGATCTTGAGCAAACTGGTGGGGAGGCCAATTATCATGAGAAAGAGAGGAAGATACAAGAGGAGGAAAGTGAGTCTGGGGGGAAATGGAGTATATATGGTGCAGGGGGTGAATCAGCAGCGGCAAATAAAGAATCTCCAGCAAGTGAAACAACAGGAGAAGGCACACGGGGAAAGAAGTCTGAATGCAAAAGGGTGGTGGGGAGAGGGGGGAAAGTGGATGGAGGCCAGGAGGAAAAGTCAAGGGGAACGTCGTATCTACTGCAATTTGGTACATGTGGGCTGTCAGGGGGAGACTCGCTGGCAGATAACAACACAGAAAGGGACGGAGAGAGGCAAGAACCATCAGGTGGGTGAGTACCGGGAGGGGATTCATCCAGGGAAGGAGCACCTGCTGGCCAAAGAAAAGATGTCCATGAGCATGAAAAAATCCAAGCTGTGAGTGCAAAAAGTATGTTGAGGAGGGTGGGGGTTGGGAGAGGGTGGGGTTACCATATTGGGGTCCTGAAAATAATTTGCAGAGAACTAAGTTGGACTGTTGATTTACATTCCTTAAGACATTATCTTCAAAATAACTATACACTTTCAGAAATGGTGGGAAACTCTCGCTAGAGGGCGTTTTTTTAAAATTGCCGCCATGGAAACAGCAGTTTTTGCCATTTTTCATCCTAAAACTCACCTAAAGCATTTATTATGAGGTTTGTTTGAGCATCTCAACTTACCTGTCACACTTCTGAGATTCACCAAATCCCAGAAAATACCCAAAATATGTAATTAAAACAAAATTGAGTGAATTACAAAGAATTAACATACAGTGCTACAAATGGTACTACAGATTTCCACAGCTTCATTGCAATCTTCTTACGCAAATATGAGATGTCACATAATTACAATGTTAATGTCTATTCACATATGCACACGTGTCACTCCTCAGTTGTTATCCTATGCTTCATCACTGTCATTAGAATCTGCGAATAATCAGAATCAGAATCTGTTCATTGTCTCGTACTGGTACATCTTGTTCGTAGTCTCGCGTTAGTACATCTTGTTTGGTATGGTATAGAACTGAGAGATCTTCAGGCATCATGGGTTTAGAGTGAATTACAGGAACAATGGTCTCTAACATGTCTTTCTTCCACCCATGTTTCAATGGCGAAGGAGGCGGGTCAGGGTCCGTATAATTTTTGAAAACCCAAACTTTATAATTGGCTCTTGAATGGAAGGATAGGGAGTCGGAATCTGGTGGAAGTCTTGATGTATGCTTTTTCTTCATTGCATTCCATTTATTAGCTCGTGTCTACACTATCCGCTCCTGTGAAGATATGCAACTGAAGGATAACTGAAGATACCTCTTGCATGCAAATCTTGCCGCACTCATAAACTTTTCCCTTCTTGTACAAATATAACGGAGCTGCCAATTCATGGGAAACACGGGCAGCCAGTACTACCACATCGGTATCTTCAGCATTGATTATAATAGCCGCACAGAGTCGTTTTCACTGAGAAAGTGTGCATGGAAAAAAATCCTGGAATCAGCCTCATGTTGATGGCGTTCTAACTCTAACAACTCTGCGTTGGTTCTCAAATTGTAGCTCTTTTCCTTCATGGTGTACACCAAATTTGAGGATGAGACATTTAAATTCCTGAAAAAGGAATTCTTGTAGGCGAATTTTTTTGTTGTTTATTGGTGAAAAATTTACCAAGCTTTCGTGTAGAACTAGAAAGGAGCTCATTTGCAGCTTTGATGAAGACATTCTTACTGCCACCAATAAATGCACCAGCTCTTCTCTGGTGTTCACTATCCTTTATGGTGTTGATGAGATCATAACGGTCGTTTATGAAATGAAACTCTCTAGCTTCTTTGTGTCTATTAACTGCCATGTTGAATATCTTCTCAGCATAGTTGCGCCATGTGTATTGCCTACCATCACACGTTTCTCTGTCTTCCTTCGATGGAGTTGCTGCGCGCCATATACAACCCATGTCAATGATAACCCTTTGAGCCCGTCGAGAAGGATTCTGGACTTCCACGAAAAACATCTTGTCCTGAAGCTTTGCTTTTACAACCTTTCTCATGGTTCCATTTAAAAATAGCCAATGGCATATTTGTCAAACGGTACTCCATAACTGTTCCCAGCTCCAGTTTTGAATGCTGAGCGACTTTGATCGAATTTGCCATCGCCTGATTGTCCATCTCCATGCCCATGTTGTTCGAGGATGTTGTTGTGGATGGGGAATATAAGAAGGTAAGTCGTTTGTTCTTCTTGATCGGATCGTCAAAGGCTTTTCATTTGAAAGAATGCGCTGCTTGTAGAAATCACAAACAATCTTTTCACCATCAGCATTGGCGGACATGAAATCATGCACCATGTCTGGAGAGGCAAGTTTTCCAGATCGGACAGACTGTAGGGTGTTGTTGGAAGGATCAAATGTGTCACAGCTCCACTCGTCAATGCATGTGTTCATATCTTGGACAGCTTTCTCGTCCTTATATATCCGAGCCTTCGCATTTTCATGTGAACTTCCCATTCCTGGCAATTCGTAATTAAAGTCAGTGTGCTGTGTGCAGCAGAAATATAGTTGGCAGTCTGGTTGTGAGTATTAACCATTGCGGCATTCTGCATGAATTTTTTCCAACCGGATTTCAACTTGCTCCCTCTATTCATCTTAATCTCAATTGTTTGGTCTGGGGGAAGGCCAGAGAAAGGTTTCCCAGTCAAAGAAAAGGCGAAATGGCTAGCTTGCATATGAGCAGTCTCTTCCTCTCCCAAGCTCTTCATACTACTCCGGTAAAGAGGCAAGTAGCGGGAATAGTGGTTGTTATCATAAATAGTCACCCATGGCTGCATTAATCTCAGTGAATGGAGATAACCAACCCAGTCTTGACAGCGTATTGAATGGTAGTTGAGAAGAAGGATCTCCACCATTTCAATGTAGGACATCCAGTACATACCCATGTCAGACTTGGAGTCAGTGCTCTCTCTACAGATGGACTGTACCAAGTTATGGAATTCTAGGTTGAGAAGAATTTCTCTAGCATCCTCTCCCAAGCTCTTCATACTACTCCGGTAAAGAGGCAAGTAGCGGGAATAGTGGTTGTTATCATAAATAGTCACCCATGGCTGCATTAATCTCAGTGAATGGAGATAACCAACCCAGTCTTGACAGCGTATTGAATGGTAGTTGAGAAGAAGGATCTCCACCATTTCAATGTAGGACATCCAGTACATACCCATGTCAGACTTGGAGTCAGTGCTCTCTCTACAGATGGACTGTACCAAGTTATGGAATTCTAGGTTGAGAAGAATTTCTCTAGCAACACGCTTCCGTTCCACTTGATCTCCTTCAGATTTCCTCAAGATCCCAATCTTGTCCATGAGGTTAGAGCTCATTGTGACAGTCTCCAAACAGCATC
Organism: Cladorhizidae sp. MBARI D1340-BT2; assembly: GCA_028752905.1. Taxonomy (NCBI): domain Eukaryota; kingdom Metazoa; phylum Porifera; class Demospongiae; order Poecilosclerida; family Cladorhizidae; species Cladorhizidae sp. MBARI D1340-BT2. Next base: position 7,035,203 of record JAQNBH010000017.1, read on the forward strand.
GGACTAAGCGCCTGGCAAACATCTCATATGTCAGTTTGTGGATCCGTAAGCACCGTACATAATCTTTCCCCTTCAAAGCTTGATCCACTGATCCAGCTTCTATCACACCAGCAGCTACAAGCAGATCATCTAATCCTGATCCCTGAAATTGTTTGTAGATTGTTCCCATGTATGTACATTTGATATGGAATGCACCAAGGAAAGGTATTACCTTCTGGTATCGCTCTGGATGTTCATTCTTGATTTCCATGATCAGTGCATATACTGGCTGGTCCCCAGTAAGGCTCATGAAAGGCATTGCTTTAAGCTGAATGATGTCCACACATCTAACCATTGATTCTTTGACCGTGGATTTGTTGGGTGGTGATGGGAATAATATACCTTGTTCTTCATCATGGGATCACTGAGTGTTGAATAGAAACCTGAATAGGCACCAGTCTTCTGACTTCCAACTGGTTGATCTTTGCCAGATTTATCAATTATCACCATTGCATGGAGAAAACATGGAGAAAACATCTATTTCTTTGCATCAAGGTGTTCCCTGTTAACGAAAAATTTATATCCATTGGCTTAGGGTTGCCACGCTTTATGGTTTTGTATGGCAGTACCCTCGTCTTGTCTATGTGAAGAGAATGCCGGATTGCAGCATCAGGTATGGTTAGCTTGTTCCTAAGCAGGTATCATCATCTGTCCATCGAATTATATCCTCTGGTTGGAGTAACTGCATGTTGGTAACAATAGTGGTGTTTCCACCTGGAAATAGAAAATAGTAAATAACACACATGGTAATACTTCACACATGGTAATACTTTTAGGGCATGTTAATTAATACTGATTCCAGTTAGTTAGAATCCTACCTGTCAAGAGTGTCTTCTCTGAAGTCATCGTTATCTATCTGTGCAGCTCCTGGTATTTCTGCTGGGCAGACTGGATTCTGTAGGAGAAAATATCAAACTCTATAAGCGAAATATCTGTTGGGAAAGTGAGACATACCTCTTTTGTGTTGTGAGCCATCCATGCAGTGTATAAGTCCAGGGTGTTCTTATATGAGATTGTAACACCGAGTTTCTTGAGTATATTTATTAGCTCCTTACTTCGGGTCATTCCATGGATAGTGATTGCTGTAGGCACCTATATAAATGCAAACACAACTTTTAAAAGTTAAGCACTTGGGAAAATAAATGCACATATACCTGTAGGTGTGTTCATTTTCTGGTAATGTGTGAGAGAAGTAAATCACTCAGCATGCAGATTTGAGGATCATTACAGCTTCCTGTGAAATCGTGCTGATTTGGGTCTTGTAGCCAAGTTAGAAATTTTCTGAGTTCCATTGAAGTTCACCGCACTCATTCATATGGTCTGGATGAGGGGGCCATGCAGCAGGCAATGACATCTCTGCTGCTTTGTCTCGCAATCGCTTTGCAACTATTTGGACTAACTTGTCGTCTGGTATGCCCCACTGGTTGATGGCAGCTTCAATATATGTGCCTGCCATGGATTTATCGTAGACAATGAGTGATTGGTTCCGATGGAAACGAATGTGGAATCCAAGGCGATCCTTGAAATGTCCTTCGAGCAATCTTTTCAAGTTAGACCCATTTCCACATTTCGGAAAATTAAAATTGTCCAGCATTCTGTCATAATCAGACAGAAGGCCTGACAGCATAGCAGTCTTGGCTCACAATCGTCAAAAATGCAGGATTCCACATGGGAAAAAAGCATTTCATCAACTTCCTATTTTCGAATATTCTGGATATGAATGTCTTCAGATGGATTAACCTCTTTGTAGGACTTCGTGATATATTTGTCCCAGCACGATTTGTGATAACGTACCTCCTTGGCACAAAAGTCATCACTTTCACCAGAATTCTGGTTCACATGACTCATCTTGTAGATGCACAGTGGCTGCCTTAAACTGATTCCAGGCACTTTTCTGTGAGAGAATGAGAATATAAAAAAAGACAAATATATGCAATTTCATTATGTCATCTAATTTGGTTAGATACAAATATATTTACCTACACATTGGAGTCATCAAGCACAGGCACATAGCACTAGCACTAGCCCTAGCCCTAGCCCTAGCCCCTTTGAGTGATCTGGGTGACGAGTGTCGCCGGATTTTAAACACAAAATGCATACATGTTTATCATGTATTGGCCCAGTTGTTGCACGTGTTGTCAGGCTACATGGCACATCTTGGGCTCTGGTTGAGTCTTGCTGCTCCTCTTTTTGCCTTGTCTTGTCTTTGCGCCGCATGGCCTGATGATTCCTCCGTTTATCTGCAATTTTTATTTTGCATGCTTTGTGCATGAACTGCTGCCGTTGGACCAGCAATCCAATTTACTGCATTAAATATACTCCCAAATGTATCCAAATTCACCCAGGCTTTGGCAGTCACTCTCAAATTCTCCCAAGATACAGAATCTTTTATTTCGAGCAAATCATCTTCTCTGTCCTCTTGCTCACACAGAATACAAACAGTTCGGTGTTTCCTCTTGCGGCTTCCCTCCACTGATAGTGGCTTCAAGAGCAGCTTCCTGGTCATTCATTATTTGAACTAATCATTGCAATGAAAGATTTAGAATGGCTCCTGTAGCTTATATACCCAGTCCTAGTGTTCTAAATATAAAATCTATTATTACACAGTAGGGAACAATCTAGATCTATCACATTAGCTATCACTCTAACAGTTATTATACATGGTCACAGTTTTCACATGCCACATTTAGTTTATTTTAACATATCCAACGTTGCGCAATAATGACCAAGTGTAGGATGATGACTGAAGAGACACATGTGTGCATATGTGAATAGCCATAAGGTATTTATGCGTCATTGTAATTCACCAAATTAAATAATATTTTGAGCATTTCTGGGATTCTGTGAATCTCAGAAGTTTGACAGGTCGCTGAGATGCACAAAATCCTCAGAGTAAATGTTTTAGGTGTTCCAGAAATATGGCAAAAACTGCAAATCATTGTGTTTCCATGGCGGCCATTTTGAAAAACGCCCTCTAGCGACAGTTCCCCACCATTTCTGAAAGTGTATAGAAGCTTATTTTGAAGATAATGTCCTGAGGAATGTAAATCAACAGTCCAACTTAGTTCTCTGCAAATTATTTTCGGGACCCCAATATGGTAACCCCACCAAAAGATAATTGTAGAGGATGGTGGTCAAGGGAGGTGGATTTGAGAGGTGGATTTGAAGGTAGTGTTGGGAACGAAGAAGTTTGATGTGCTGGGATTAGCGGAGACATTTTTGCAGAAGGAGGATGAGGTGACTGTGGCAGGATATGAGTGGTACGGCAGGAATAGAGAGAGTGGCAGGCGGGTGAGTGTAGGTGTGGGAGTTCTGGTGCATGAGAGTTTGGACTCTAGGGTGAGGAAATCAAGAGAAGGTTTGTTGTGGCTGGAGTTAAGCGGAGCAGGGAGAAGAAAAACCATGGTAGGGGTAGTGTATGTGAACCCAGAAGGAGTGAGAGTGAGAGAGACGGAGGTATTGTTTGAGGTATTACAGGAGGATGTGGTAAAGTATGAAGAGAAAGGTTTCGATGTTGTTATGATGCGGGGACTTCAATGCAAAGATTGGACTAGGAGTGGAGGACAACCCAAACAGTAATGGAAGGCGGTTGTTGGAGTTGGTTAGGGCTGGAGGTCTGGTTGTGGGGAACGAATTGCAGTGCTGTGAGGGCAGGTGGACATGGGAATGTGGGGAGAGAAAATCGGTCATAGACTATATGTTGTTTAGTGAGGACATGGATGTAGCTAGGGTAGTAGTTGAGGACTCGGGCAAGCTGGATGTGCGGTCGGACCATAACATTATTTGGGGAGAAATTATGTGGGGTAGGAGAGAGGTGCAAGTGAGAAGAGAGCGACATAAATGGAGAGTTGACAATAGGCTAGACTGGGAGGAGTATCAGGAGGCAGTGGAGGAAATGTTCATGGGGTGGGAAGAGGAGGTGAGAGAGCTTGAGCAAGAGTTGGAAGGAAACATAGTTGAAGAGGTGTGGGGTAGGTGGAACAAGAAAGTTTTGGCTGCAGCGGAGAAAGGAATTGGAAGGAAGAAGATTACAGACAGTTCAGAGGGATGGTGGTCAGAGGATGTGGAGTGGTTAATTGGTGTCAGGAAGGAGAAATGTAAGAGGCTAAGGGAAGCCAGGAAGAGAGGGGAGAGAGAGGCTACATTAAGACAACTATGGGATGACTATAGAGAAGCAAGAAAGGAAGTGAAAAAGACTATTAGGATAGAGAAAAAGGAATTGAGGAAGAGAACTATAGAGAGCAGGGTGGGACTAGTTGTAAGCTGTTTTGGAATGATTTAAGAGCAAAGAGGAAGGAGAGAAGGATAAAAGGAGTGAAAGATGATGAGGTAAGGATGGTGGAGGAGGAAGTCGAGGTGTTGGAGGTGATGGCAAAATACTGGGAAGAGCTTGGGAGGAAAAAAGAGGATGCCACAGTACAAGAATTAGAGATGGGAGAAGTGGGTTGGCATGAGCTGGGTATGTGTGAAGAAGTAAGTTGGGAAGAAGTAGTAGAGGTAATGAAATGTTTGAAGAGAGGAAAGGCTCCAGGCCCTGATGGAATATTGAATGAGATGCTGATGTATGGAGGTCAAGGGCGTGGGAAGCATATTTTGACTGGTCAGGTTATAATTTATAATCACATGTATTACATCCTGAAAGACGTATTATCACTCTTCTACAGTTCTAAGCTTCTAGGTTACCGAAACAGCCAAGGAATAGTATGAGAGGTTACAAATTTATTGAAAAATTACTTCAACTGTTCAAAAATGTTATTACAGTGTTCATCGTTACTGGTGAATTCATTAGCAACTACAGATAAATTAAGAGAATCGGTAAGTTCTTTATGAACATGTAAAATCATTAAATGGTTGAGTCTTTCTTGAGACATTGTAGATCTCAGATAGGACTTGAGTCAACGTAGAGCACTAAATGATCGTTCACTGGTGGCATTAGTTGCTGGCATTACTAAAAGAAGCTTCATTATAATTACTACTTCATTCAATAGTGTCTTTTCAGCAGCTGAAAGCTTCCTAAGGTTACCCATCACTTTGGAGATATTGCTGATCTTTTTTTAATCCGATTCAAAGTTTTGGCCAAGAATCTTAAGTTGTGTGATTAGGCTGTTCTCATTGATATCTGAACCATAGGTTTTGACATGATTTAATTCTTCTGAAAAATCTTCCTTATTGACAATTCGATCAATGCTTCAAACTAGATTTGGTGAAAGGATTGGTGTGAAACTCAGCTGGGGCATTTCCTGATTCATAACTCATAGGAGCTTTATGTCTCTGAGGAAGCGAGGGATCATGAATTCCTTTCTCTTCAGCCATCATGCAATTCTGGTCCAGAAGAGCTTGAAATTATCATCATTTCTGAGAGAAGCAAGAGTTTTTAATGTCATGGATACCACAGCTTGTCCTTCTGCTGCTGATGTTTTAGGATTCTGGAGGGTTCTGCTGAGATTGTCTGTATGACAGAGAAGTAATTCACCAAAAACCAGTCCAAAAAAGAAATCAAATGAAGCCATTTGTGCTGCTACACCTCTAATACGTGCTATATTTCAGTGTCTGTCAAGATAGAGCAAGCCTTATCCCACAGCTCAAACAAAACTTCTCTATTAATAATACTTAGCAAAGATTCAGCTCTCACTGTCCACCTTGTAGGGCAGAGAACTCTGACCCCAGGTGTGGCAGGTGCTAACTCATCTTTTATTTGAAGAAATAAATAAATTCTCCCTTCTAGGGGAGTATTTCACTAGCTTTGTTATTTCATGGGTTGTTTCTAAAGCCATCTTCATAAGTTTACACTTTTGCACAGTGCCACTAGCAGCAAGGTTTAACGCATGCCCATAACAATGTGTAAATATAGCTCGCAGTTCCTTTTCTTGGATTTATTTTGCAGCACCATTCCTGATTCCAGCCATGTTACTCGCCCCATCATAGCATTGACCACGTGCCTTACATTTAGGCAGATTAAAGTGAGAATGTGCATCTTCAATTGCTGATACAATAGTAGCAGACTGAATAGTAGGTAGAACGTAGAGTCCAGTAAAAACTTCATGTGCATATAATTCACTATCCACCCACCTGAAGACCATAACCATCTGAAAGGAGGAAACAACGAGTGTTAGTAGAACTGTGTGTAATTATAAAACTAACCTGTTCGATATTTGATACATCAGTGGTTTCGTCTACCATAGTGAAGAACTCGGAATCTTGGAGTTGAAAAATGACTATTCAGAGATTCATCAGACATAACTCATTTTGGATGACATTAGATGTGTATTTCTCTCTCTTTCTCTTGAGCCACTCAAGAATCTGAAATATCAACCAAAAGTAATCTTACATCTCAACTTGTTTTTACTTAGTTATACCTTTGGGTCATCTTCTCCACGGAGCATTAGTAGTTGGTAAAAATTGCCATCAGTTTCATCATCATGTCCTCGTATAGCAAATCCCTGACGAGCAAGAAATCGTAAGTATCGTATTATCTTCAACAAATACTGTCTATTTTCAGCTTTCCCACGAGCATGTTCTGAAGACAGTAATTCGCCAACATCACTAGTTGTTGCTGGTATAATTAACAGCACTTGAACAGCATCGGTATAATTAACAGCACTTGAACAGCATCCTTGTGAGACAAGCAACTTTCATGCTTTCGAAAGGAGTTTGTTGCATCCTTCCAATTACTGAAGCCTCTTGAAACTTTTCAGATTAACAGTGATAAAACTAAGACAGAGTACAAGTTAAATTAACTTACGAAAGATGGTTCTGCTTTTCCTGTTCTCATTTTTCCTTTCTTAATTGATTTTTTTTTAAAGACTAGATCTCTATCCACATCATAATGTAACCCATGTCCTAAACCAAGAAGCTTGGCAAGACCTCTCTTTGTTCTGCTTTCTGCGCTTTGGAAAGGCAAATGAGAGAGATGGGTGATGAGGCTCAGCTATATCATAGACACTAACACACTCCATTTCTACACTTGTAGAAGCAGCCATTTCAGAAGATCTAAAAAGAACCAGCTGCTTAACTCTATTTTGCTCCAATTGGGACATTTTTGAGCATTTTGAGGAAAAACCATCTGTCATTCTTGTCAAAATGTGCACATTAGCTTCCTTTTCAACATTATGGAACTCTTTAAAGGACAGAAAACAGCTTTTGGTGAGAAATCTCCACTCTTTTTTACCGAAAGAAGCTCTATTTTGCCCCAATTGGTTAATACTAGAGCACATGTGCACAGAGACTTACTGAGCATGCCCAGTTTTATCCAAGGGATTTGACCTATGACCTCACTTTTTCTTTAAATATTGGTCAGGCCCGGGCCTGACCAGCCTGACCAGCTCCAATGCCTATGTGTGAAGAAGTAACTTGGGAAGAAGTAGTAGAGATAATGAAGTGTTTGAAGAGAGGAAAGGCTTCAGGCCTTGATGGAATGTTGAATGAGATGCTGATGTATGGAGGTAGAAGGTTGGTGGAGGTGATGGTGCAGGTGATGAATGTGGTGATGAGGATTGAGTGCTGCCCAGTGGACTGGAAGAGGAGTTTACTAGTACCTCTCCACAAGGATGGTGACGAGGACGAAGTAGGGAATTATAGGGGAATTTCATTGTGTTGTAGTGTGGTGAAGGTGTTTGCGAGAGTGTTGGCAAGGAGGTTGGGAGTGTTCGCTGAGGATAGGATTTTGACGGAAGCACAAGGAGGATTTAGGAGACAGAGGAGATGTTCAGACCAGTGGTTGGTGTTAAGAGGAGTTTGTGAAGTGAGGAAGAGCGAGAAAAAAGCTTCATATCTGGCTTTCCTGGATATAAGTAAGGTGTGTGGAGGGAGGGACTGTGGCAGAAGTTGAGGCAGTATGGAGTAGAAGAGAAACTTGTGAGGACATGTGTAGGATTGTATAGTGGGTTGGAGACGACAGTGATATTGAATGGAAGGAGGTCAAGGTGTTTCACTGTGGAGAATGGACTTAGGCAGGATGTCCTTTGTCTCCACTTCTTTTCAATATATATTTGATGGGAATGGCAGAGGAATTTGAGAGAGCTGAGCTAGGAGTTAAAGTGGAAGGCTGCTGGTGTGGGGCACTCATGTATGCAGATGATGTTGTTCTTCTGGCTGACTCAGGGATGGAATTGCAAGCTATGTTGGATGTGGTACAGTAAGGTGGAAGATGAAATTTAATAGCAAGAAGATCAAGGTCATGGTAGTAGGGAAGAAGGAAGCAGAAGTGCATTGGAGGATTGATGAGGAGATATTGGAAGAGGTCAAAGAATTCAAGTACTTAGGAATATGGTTTGATAGGAAGCTAAGGGGTAATGTTCAGTTAGAGAAGATGGCAAAGAAGGCAGAAGAGTGGGTTGGAAAGGTAATATGGATGAGTAGAGTGAATGGGCAGGTGGATCACAGGTAGTAGACAGAGGAAGAATGGTGTGGGAGCTTTTAGCGAGACCCAGTATGGAGCATGCAGCCGAAGTGTGGTGGACAGGAGGACGGAATGCTCGCAAGAAGTTGGAGTCAGCACAGATGAGAGTTGGGTAGGAGACTGTTGGGGGCAAGTGATACAGTAGCAGGAGTGGCAATACGGGGAGATATGGGGTGGAGGAAGCTAGAGGAGAGGAGGGAAGAGATGAAGGTTTTGTTTGACAAGAGATTAGAGGTGTTGGAACAGAGCAGATTGGTAAAAGTTGTAAACTACGAGAGGATGGAGGAATTGGATGGTGGAAAGAATATGAGATCTTGAGGAGAAAGTACGAGATAAACAACGAGATTGGGTCAGTGCGGAAGGGGAAAGTGAAGGTGAGAAATGAGAAGGACTGGGAGGAGGAAGTAGACGGAAAGAGTACGCTGAATTAATATAAATCGGCAAAGAATGGTGCAGGGGTGGAGAGGTATGTGAGGTCCATGCATGGTCAGGAAGGTGTGCGGCTGCAATTTCGACTGAGGACGCAGCTGGGTTGATTGTTAGAGGATAAAAAGAGATGTGGGATAGTTAGGGATGAGAGGTGTATAATGTGTGATAGTGGAGCAGGGGAGGATGTGGAACATTTCTTGGTGACATGCGGGGAATTTGAGGGATCGGCTGGTACTGATGGATGAGGTACGCAGAATTGTAGGGGCAAGACAGTGGCTGGATGAATTAAGAAGAGTGAGTAAGGATGGAAAGGTGGCATTGCTTTTGGGGAAAGATGTGAAGGGAGTAAGTGATGCAGTGATTGGAGGAGGTGGGCGAGTGTGTTATGTATTGGGTAGGGAAGTGGTGGCAGAGGAGAAAGGAACTGTTGTATGGTGAGCTGAGGAATGATCTTTGGTCCCCTCCCGTCCCCCCCTCCTAGCAGCGGGACACTCGTAACTTAATATTGTGGATAATTTTATTACTGTTGACTTTTTTTTTAATATATAGATTGTATTAGGTTAGTTACTAAATAGTTCCACACTGTGCTGTAATATAATTATATGTGATGGCCTTAACAGGCTCAGCAATAGCCACATTTAAAAAAATTCAGGTTGACCTAGGAGGACTCTTGTTTTTAAGCTCTGCCTTGGATGGGCATTTGGCAGTTGATGGAAATTATACAAGCTCAGTAGGAAAAAGTGAATAATGCTTACTCTGCACTACTAATTAATGTGCACTATTTACAGCAAGTTGAATATTATCTGGTGGCCATGACTAAATGGTGGTTGGCCTACAGGGGTGAAGTGACTGCAAAGCCAAATAAATGTCAGATTGCATTTCGTTGCAGAGCTTGGTTTTTCCTGTAAGACTGGTGAGGTGAAGCTGGTTGGTGGAGCAAACGAATACCAAGGACGCGTGGAGGTGTGTGTTGATAACATGACCACGACAGTGTGTGACGACACATATTGGGACTTGAAAGAAGCTGTCGTTGTGTGCCGCCAGCTCAACTTCACTGACACCAGCGGATGTAAGTGAACAAATTCTGTGAAAACATTCTGTCAAGGACATGGTGCTATGAACGCTTTCTTCTGTTATCATGTGACATTTTATGTTGTTTTGCTTGTTTTTTTGTGTGCCTGTGTGTTGTGTGTTTGTGTGCCTGTGTGCATGTGTTGTTGTTTTTGTTTGTGTGTATCGTGTGCGTGAATTGGTGTGCATGTGCCTATGTTTGTGTATGGTTGGTCTGTAATACGTAGTTCCTGTTACTCTACGCGGAAGCTATTTTGGTCCTGGAATCGGGGATATCAATCTAAGAGATCTGGAGTGCAACGGGACAGAAAAACAACTCACCTCTTGCTCAGTAGGCACTGAATCTATTTCCTTCTGTGGTCATTCTAACGATGCTGGTGTCTTATGCCCACGTAAGTGTAATCAAGTATGTATGTAGTGAGTGCTTTCCTTGCTGCTTGTTTGTTGCTGTTATTGTTGTTGCTGTGGTTGTGGTTGTTTGCTACTAGGAGTATAATGGGTAATGTAGCAAGTGCCTAGCATTTAGTTAGTGTCATATGTGAGGCCTGGCAGAGATGAGAAAGATGGTGTTGAACATTCACTCACAGACTTGGTCAAAACTTGAAGTCGATGATTTTATAAAATTTTGATAACATTTTAGTGAATGTTATAGTATATATACAGTAGGTATATGGCATATTCATCAAGTATCAAGATCAACAATAGCTGAAGCAGAAGCAATGGTAGACATTATAGTAGTAACTAGCTTCTACTCTAGCTGTGCACTATCACGTTGATTGCATGGGTGGTATATTAAGGGGGGTGGCATTTAGAATCACCAACATGATCAAGTGCCTGATTTTTGAGTTAACGAGTCGATTGATTAGTTACCCACAGGTGCAATGTACTTGACTTCAAAGGTAATAGTGCCTCTATCCTTGACTGATGAGCTCGTTATGTAGTCCCTGTTGTAGTTCTATAGCTGCCACCCCTGGCATGAAACAGTCAAGTGTGTCAATATATATGTATATGTATATTATGTATATGTATATTATGAATATAATATATATTATTATATATATACTATGTACAGCATATACAGTATGTATAGTATGCTCAGTATGTACAGTATGCTCAGTTGGTACAAAATATTCAGTATGTACAAAAAATATGTACAGCATGTACAATATGTACAGCATTCTTAGTATGTACAGTGTGTGTATGGATGGATGTGTATGTATATCACAGCATATTCATCAATAGTGACTCCTTATTTAAAACTTCTTGGAAACTGATGGAAGTCATCTGACCAGTTGGCCAGATTTGCACAGCTGTAGTTCATTCTCTAGGAAATCTTACTTCAAGTGCATACTAGGACCAGCTTTACAAGCTGAGCATATACCATCAGCTAGCAGGTGGTGCATTGTCTGCCCCAGGCAGGCTCTCATTTGCTCTACCATCGGGGCTCGCTCAGCTAGCAGGTGGCAGTGTACTTGTCTGCCACAGGCAGGCTCTCATTTTCTCTCCATCTGGTCTCGTTCAGCTAGCAGGTGGTGCAGTGTACTTGTCTGCCCCAGGCAGGCTCTCATTTGCTCTGCCATCGTGGCTCGCTCAGATAGCAGGTGGTGCAGTATACATGTCTGCCCCAGGCAGGCTTTCATTTGCTCTGCCATCGGGGCTCGCTAAGCTAGCAGGTGGTGCAGTGTACTTGTCTGCCCCAGGCAGGCTCTCATTTGCTCTGCCATTGGGTTCGCTTAGCAGTAGGTGAGTGTGAGAGGGAAATGGGACAAAAGCCAAAGAAAAGTGTTTTTAAACCAAAAGGGCTAGAAACACTGTTTTATAGTTTTTTCAGGTATTGCAGTGTATTTTGTATTTCCCCCCGGGGTGTGGAGGAGGGAGGCAGAGGTTGCAGGCAACTCATGTTGATTATGATCCCATATATTACAACTTAGAACCAAATCCCACTTGTGAAAACTGGCAAGTCCGCTTGTTTGGAATTTCAACGCCACCCAACGAAGGCAGAGTGGAGGTGTGCTATAATGGTGTCTGGGGCACAGTCTGCCATGACGGCTGGGATGAGTCTGAAGCCAAGGTCATGTGCAGAGAGCTGGGCTTCTCGTCTGAAGGTTCGTCTTGACCCAGAACTGCACTTCTATAGAAGAAAGGTGATTCTAACATTTTCCTCACTCACTGTTGATTACTTTAGGTGCTATTCCTCTTGGCAATGCCGGCTTTGGGGCTGGGGATGGCTTGATATTTCTCTCTAATATCCAGTGTACCGGTAATGAATCGCATATATCAGATTGTCCGTCTGATGGAATTGGACGACGCTTTTGTCCGCATGACCGGGACTCCGGACTTATCTGCATGGGTATGTTCTCATTCATCACACTGCAATATAAGTGAGATTATGGGGACCAGAACAGAGGTGACTCTTTGTCGTTTGTTGTAGATCCTAACTACACCTGTCCTGAGGGAGAAATTAGGCTAGTTGGCGGTAACAGATTGAGTGAAGGACGTCTTGAGGTTTGCTATTACAATCACTGGGGGACTGTGTGCGATAACGATTTTGATTCAAAAGATGCTGCTTTTGTGTGCCGAAAGCTTGGATTCCCCGCAGAAGGTTTGCTGCATGTTTGTTAATACTTTTCAGTTGACTTGCCATCTTTTAAGTTCCAGGGTCCTACTTCTTTAACGTTTTTTTCTCCAGCTTCTTGGACCCACCACCATGCAATACAAATATGCTGACATATCTTAACTACTACTACTACCTACTATTTACTACTATTACTACTACTATGTTCTACTACTATATACTACTACTATATACTACTACTATATACTACTACTATATACTACTACTATACTACTACTATATACTACTACTACTATATACTACTACTATACTATATACTACTACTATACTATAATATACTACTACTATACTATAATATACTACTACTATACTATATACTTCTACTATACTATATACTACTACTATACTATATACTACTACTATACTATATACTACTACTACTACTTCTACACTACTAGCAATCATATCATATGAACAAACATGCACACACACACACACACACACACAGACCTCATCTCACATGGTGATAAAGTGTGGCTCACCTGGCAAGAGATTGATTGTGTAGAGTAACACTTTAACACTTCTCCATCGCAATTAGCAACTTCTTTATAATCTATCTAATATCCACTCTTACTCAGGGGCTATTGCTCTCCGTCTAGCCTTCTTTGGTCTTGGAGTGGGGCTCGTCCTCCTCGATTATGTGGAGTGTGTGGGTAACGAGATGTCTATCATCAACTGTTCCCACACTGGTATTGGGATTAGCAACTGCCGCCATAGCAAAGATGTCAGCATCTTATGTCAAAGTACGTAATGGAAGTAAGATGGGAAGGGTGGGGATTGATAGGAGTATGGGGAATAGGATAAGCAGCCAGGAGTACTCTCTTTTGATCTTTCATTTCTACAAATATGTACATTATACCTCCCCTCCTTCCCTTGCTTCCCCTCCTCCCCCTCCTCTCCCCTCGTACTCTTCCCCCTCCTCCCCCTTCCCCCTCCTCTCCCCTCTTCCCCCCTCCTCTTTCCTCTTCTCCCTCCTCTCCCCTCCTACCCTTGTCTCCTCTTCTCTCCCCTCCTCCCTCCTCTCCCTTCACCCTGGCCAGCTTCTGATTCTGTCTGTAAAAATGGGGACATTCGTCTTGTGAATGGCATTGATTCAAACTCCGGTAGAGTGGAGGTGTGCTTCAACAACCGCTGGGGAACTATCTGTGATGACGACTGGGACTCAGAAGATGCTGCGGTTGTATGCAACCAACTAAATTGCCCTGGAGGCAAGTAATGTAATTAAGCTAAATTAACCCAGTGTGGGGGTGGGAAAGTAATGATGTATCCAAATTACCCTGGGATAATTAAGCTAAATTACCCCGAGGGTAATGTATATTAAATGCCATCACTACTTACTCACGGGATGATTTAGATGGAGGTAGTTATAAGTAATGGTCAGACAAAATTCTTTAAGGAACTGTAGCAGACCTCAGGACAATCGAGGAACTCTGTGGCCGATCAGCCGATCTATATAATATTACTATTCCCTCCTCTCTCCCACTTTTCTGCAGAGGCTGTGGCATTATCCGATGCCTACTTTGGGAGTGGTACTGGACCCATCTTCCTGGATGACGTAGGATGCTCAAGCGTTAACCACAGCAAGGTCATAGAGTGCTTTGACTCTCTGGATCAAGTAGGAATCCACAACTGCGAACATTATGAAGATGCTGCAGTCATTTGCTCTGGTTGGTTTCCATTTCAAGTAGTTTCTTCCCTTCCTCCCTCCCTCCCTTTGCAGATATTCACAGTAGTATCTTGTGAACATTCCAGGTGACAACACTACCTGTGATGATGCAACACCCAATGGAGGTATATGACTCACAGGAAGCATATCATCTGAACTTCCTCCATCTCTTCTCCTTCCCCACCTCCAACTCACCTCCTTCCTCCATCTCTTCTCCTCCCCTTCCCCCCCTCTCCTTTCTCCTCCTTCCTCCGCTTTGCCCTCCACCTCCCCTTCCTCACTCCCCTTGCTCACCTCCTCCTCCATCCAGCCAACCCATGCATTTCTGGCACTGTACAATTGGTGGGAGGACTAGCTAGCAACTCCAGTCGTAGTGGACAGGTGGAAGTTTGCAACAATGGCTCCTGGGTACCAGTCTGTGCTGACTCCTTCAAAAAAGCTGATGCAGACATGATCTGTTTGAGTTTGGGACTACTAAATGACAGCAAATTGGCTGTTCCTGCTCTCGGACAACTGTTCAACACCCCAGAAGACTCAAACAGAGAGAACTACTTTGCATTATCTGGCGCATGTTCAGCTGGAAGCTGCAATTTCACATCCAATGCCACTCAGTGCACAAGTGGACTGGCGGGGGCATTCTGTCCTTTGGCGAAGACTTCGTCTCTCACCGGAGCTCCTACTACATGTGAGACAGGAAGTCTGCAACTGATGGGGGGCTCCAGTCCCTCCGAGGGAAGAGTTGAAGTGTGCATCAATGACGAGTGGGGGACCTTGTGTGACGACTCCTTTGATGTCAATGTAGCTGCAGTTGTCTGCAAGCAGCTCAACTTTTCAAGCAGAAGTAAGCACAGATGAGACAGCGTCTGTTTATATCATGTTGTTGTGACCAAGAATCCCATGCATAACCTTTGAACTTTCCTTTTGTCTGTGAAGTTCCAGAAGCTGTTCATGGGAAAGACTCTTCAGTGGAATTTGGGGAAGGTTCAGGAGCCATTTGGCTAGACGATGTCAAGTGCACTGGCATGGAGGACAACATCTTCAGCTGCTCACAACTGCCGCTGTTCCAAGACAACAACTGCCAGCACTCCCAAGATAGTGGAGTCCGCTGCCGAGGTAATAAAAAAAGCTACTCAGAGAACACGCTGTAGACAGCAATTGATTGCCATCTCTTGTGAGGGTATTAATTTGTTCTTCATGCCATTTCTTGCAAGCAGAGTCCACGGCCACCAAAATGCCCCCTGAGACCAAGGAGCCCCCCACTAAAGAGCCAACCAAGGAACCCGGAGGGGAGATAGGAAAGCAGACGAAGGGAAATAGTAGCGCTGGGATCATTGTTCCCCTGGTGGTGGTGATAGTGGTTCTGTTCATCATAGTCCTCGCCATCGTTGGTGCCATCATCATAATCTTTGTAGTCAAGAACAAAAAGTGAGTGCAAAGTACATGCAGCAACACATTGTGCACCTGCACACTGAGTAGGTTAACAAAGTTATCAACACCACAAGGGGTTAAGGCAGGTTGAAGTAAGTCAATAGCTCTATGCACTGGACCAACACCACACTGGGTTGAGGCAGGTTGAAGTAAGTTGCTCTATGCACTGGACCAACACCACACTGGGTTAAGGCAGGTTGAAGTAAGTTGACAATAGCTCTATGCACTGGACCAATGTCACACTGGGTTGAGGCAGGTTGAAATAGACAATAGCTCTATACACTGGACCAACACCACACTGGGCTGAGGCAGGTTGAAATAGACAATAGCTCTATGCACTGGACCAACACCACACTGGGTTGAGGCAGGTTGAAATAGACAATAGCTCTATACACTGGACCAACACCACACTGGGTTAAGGCAGGTTGAAGTAAGTTGCTCTATGCACTGGACCAACACCACACTGGGTTGAGGCAGGTTGAAGTAAGTCAATAGCTCTATGCACTGCACCAACACCACACTGGGTTGAGGCAGGTTGAAGTAAGTTGCTCTATGCACTGGACCAACACCACACTGGGTTAAGGCAGGTTGAAGTAAGTTGACAATAGCTCTATGCACTGGACCAATGTCACACTGGGTTGAGGCAGGTTGAAATAGACAATAGCTCTATACACTGGACCAACACCACACTGGGCTGAGGCAGGTTGAAATAGACAATAGCTCTATGCACTGGACCAACACCACACTGGGTTGAGGCAGGTTGAAATAGACAATAGCTCTATACACTGGACCTACACCACACTGGGTTGAGGCAGGTTGAAATAGACAATAGCTCTATACACTGGACCAACACCACACTGGGTTGAGGCAGGTTGAAATAGACAATAGCTCTATGGGTGCACAAGCTACTTGAACATTGAGTCCCTCCATCCTTCTGCTTGAAGTTCATCAGCATGTTGGTAGTCCTGTAACACCATTAAGTGCGGGGACTCGCTCACTAGCCATCTCTGATCAGGCAGGGCCATGTCAAAAATGAGATGCAAAGCTGCGGAGTAGGGTAGCAACAACCATCCATTTGCAGGCCTGGTGGAGCTATGCATCAGCAATCAGTAGTTTTCTCCTAGAGCTACAGAGAGAGCTCTCTAGGCTTGCTTCATTGGTGAATGTAAATGTGGAATCACCAGTGCCACCCAAATTAATACACAAGTATGGATGGTTATGTACATACAGATCTCCATACTTCACATGCTACTGACCCAATACCTCACATGACTGACCCTCATTCGATTATGCCAGCGTTCAGCACTAATCATAACACATGATAGAAATTTTATTTTTATTTAAACATTTTTTCATTTGACTTCGTTCCTCCCTCCCTCCCTGTAATACATGCACTACATTTCCTTGAATGGTACTGCCTTTCAATAGTGTTCGGTGTTCACCTTCCAAGTTTGTCCGAACAGTGCAGTGTTTGCCGAGTGTGTTTCCACCATGCATGTGTAGGAAGAACCAAAACTGCAAGTAGACGAGTAGCAAATTTTCTTCATCACTTTGCTCAGGTCCTAACCTTCAATCAGCATTTGGACTTTTTGTGGTGTGTGTGTGCACATTTTGGCACAAGCCCAGTGGCAGGAAGCAGCTAGCAATATTGCAGTGGCCTGAAACGTTGGCAATATTGAACCAGTGGCAAGACAAATGAACTAGTGGGCAATAGTCCTTTTATCTGCAGTAACCTTCAAGGAAATTGAGTGTGTATAATAAATAATAATGGTAAGTTGAAAAACTAATTAGATATCTGACTTCCAAGCGTCACTATGTCCAAGTGAGTGTGACTTACAAGTCTACTACATCCAAGTGAGTGAGTGAGTGGGTGCTTGTCACTGGGACTCTCTTACAGCAACAGCTCTTATTTTAAACATGGTTTGTTTTCTAAATGAAACCACCCTAACTGACTTCACTTGCTGTATTTACTCTTGCTGTACCCCACACACACAGAATGCCTTCAAAATTACAATTTAAGAATTAAGAAGATGATAATCTGTTTGTGGAATCCGACTTCCATGGGAAAGAGCATGAAGATATCCCCATGGATCAAAAATAGCAGACCATGCTAAAGCACCACGACATTATGCTCTATGTTAGCTGTTTCATTCCACTAGAATTATAAATTAATACATACTATGTAGTAGCAAAACTCTTATTCTAATCACCCAGAAAAATAAAACTGTGAAAAAACAGTAATTGTCAGCATAGCCAATTAGACCAGACCATAGACTACTAGAAATAATTAGTTCTAGTAGTCTATGACCAGACCCATTACCAGTTTATAAACAAGCATGTCAACAATAATTATATTTAAAAAAGTAATCTACATGGGTGTGGTCTAATTTGTTACATTCTCTCGTTTCATTTCCAGTGCTTGGAAAATGATATTCGCTTGAAAATATTTTATGATTATTTTGTCTCGCACGCACACCACACAGACACACCCAGACCACATATACACCCACACCACACCAGACACACCCACACCACACCAGACACAGCTTCTATTTGTTGGCAAGTATACGTAATTAAATAATTCACAACATTCATGACCATACGCTATGCCATAGACTAGTACAACTAATTGACTCAACACTCACCAACGGGGCCTTGGCTTAAAAACGGAACTCGGACAAAAATCTTTAAACCTATATATTTCTGGTTCTAATCCGTGTTTTTAGATCACATTATAAATGTAGCATCCTTAGATAGTGTAGTTTAATATCTCTAGAAGACTCGTCATAAAATTGTTCGACAGCACTCAACATAGCGAAATAAAACCAAACATACTTGCTTATGTATAGTTAATTGTTCTAGTTATATTGTCTATGCGCTAGTGTAGCGTGCTACTTTTTATTACTCTGTAGCTTCTGCCTTTTCCTGGTCTTCCTGTGCCTTCTCTCCTCCTGGCTGGCATCCCTGCTTCTTTTTTTGGACTTCTTGTGGATTTGAGACATGGTATCCTTGGCAAGGTTGCTGCCAAAGCAATTGAACAGGGACCCTGCCATAAATGGCAACAACTCCTCTACCTACAAGTGTCCACTGTCACATGCCTCGTTCTGGCGTCCTTGGTAGTTGCAAACAAACTTACTCACAACAGCCTGGAAGACCTTCAAAGCACCGTCACAGGCAAGGAAGCTTGCCCTCCTATCAGGGTCACCAATTATGTGCCTCCACACCTGGCTCACATCAACTGTGAGGGTGACAGACAGCTCGGTGGGTGCCTTGAGTCCTCCCCTGTTCAAGGTGTTGGTCATCCACAGGTACTCCTCATCCACCTCGTCAGTGTCAAACACTGGGTCCTTGACACCAGCCTCCTTGTCCACCAACAAGTTGATGCAGTCATCACAGTCCTTCTTCTTGGTGGCCTGGTATCCCAGATAGTCTGCAATGTGTCCCAGGGCAGGCTTGGCGTGGTCAGGTGGCTCATATGCGTCTTCCTCACCTGTGGCAGCAGCCACAAGGCTCTTGACGAAGCTGTCAATCACCTGCTGGTCGTCCTGCCTCATTGCCTGCCTGGCTCCAGACACCTCCTTGATGCCGTAACTGCTGTACCATAGGAGGGCATGCTTGCGGATGATGGCCTCACCCTGCAGGAAGTTGCGGACACTCGTCCAATAGTTGGAACCTGCCAGTTTCCTTAAGTGGCCAAAGTGTGACTCCAGCATGTCACTCTGGAACTTGCCTAGCAGGAGGTACTTGATTCCACAGGGCTCCTCCTTGTAGTTCTCCAGCACATTGTTCGCCATGAGCTTCAGCCCCTGGCTTGTGTGAAACACTGCCATTGTGGTGTCCCTGGTCATCTTCTTGTCAGCTGGTACTGACTTGTCATCCGGTACTGACTTGTCATCCGAAACCTCCTTCAGGTATCTGTAAATTTTTATAATTAAATTAAAATTAATAATCAACCTCTTTTAAAACAAAAGTATTTCTAACATCGTCTGTGAATCTAAGCTTTTATATTAAAAAAAAGTAGTATGATTAAATTAAAGAAATAGGTATTTAATAATAGGTATTATTTAGGTATTTAAATAGGTATTTAATTACCTCCCAAAGTTACAGATGTACTCCAGGTTCCTCTGGGAGGTTTGACAGTCCTCCTCGATGCGCTTTCTGTTGTCGTCATTGAACCTCCTGTCAGCGTTTACAGACTTCACATTGACAATGGTGAACCACTTCCTGATGGCGTCCAAGAAGTCAGCAGTGTCATCATACTCTGGGTTCATGGTCTTCTCCGCCACAAATCTCAGGGCAGCTGTTGTAGTGGCATCAGCTGCTGCCGCTGCAAGGCTGACTGACTGTCTCTCAATGCTGGAGGGATTGAGCACCTTGTCAGTTAATTTGTAGCCCATTCTGGCAGGATGGCCAAACTGTTTAGTCACAATCTTCTTGAAATGGTCCAATTTCACAGTGTGCATTGTGTCTTTCCCCTCACAGGTGACTAGACTATTTCTGTCACTGACCCAGTGACCCAGGGGAAGTTCTTGAACTTGAGCACCTTCCTATTGAGGAGACAGTAGTACATGTTTTTGAAGATGTGAGTCGTGTCATAGAAAGTAAACAGCCTTTGAGCAGATTTGGCATGGTTCCCTATTGCGTTGGATGATTGGTGACACCGTCAATGAGGGAATTATGCCAGGCCTGGTTTGACCTGTGGTTGTCCGTCGACACGCTGATTACTGTGAACCCAATGCTGGTAATCTCCTCATTGACCTTGTTGAAGACCTTGTTGATGAACTTAGCATTTGTTGTATGGACAGGAGACACGCTGATTACTGTGAACCCAATGCTGGTAATCTCCTCATTGACCTTGTTGAAGACCTTGTTGATGAACTTAGCATTTGTTGTATGGACAGGATTCATAGACACAAGGTCCTGATAGTTGCCAGCAATGCTGGAGATGTGAGTCGCAAATATTTTCTTGGTTGTCTGGCCTGCTGTTTCGCCAAAGAACGTACCTGCTGTTAGCTCAAGAGTCTCAGAGGTGTGAACTTCATCCATAGACAGGTGGACTAGCTTTTCACGCTCACTTAGCTTCTTGGTCCTCATCTCAAAATACTTTGTCACTGGGGTCGGCAAAGTCATTGACAGAGTCCTTTGCCATCAGCTCGACCTCCTGCTGCTGAAGCAACTCCGCCGTCCTTTGGTGTCTGACCTCCCTGATGGCTGCCTGGGTGGGTCTGGGCTGTACCACTGGGACATGACTGTAGTAGCCAGGGTACTTGGGGAAGAGGGAGGGGATGGAAGTTGGTTTGAGCCGCCTACGTTTCCTGTCAGCCCCAGTCTTTTTCACCTGTGTGGCCTCAAAGTCCTCGGGCTGAAAGTTTTGTCACAGACACCTCCATGCTTGGTGTCAACGGAATCCTCTCGTGGAGTGTTTTAACCCACTTCTGCCTGATCTCCTCATTAGCAGGAAAGACTCTCACTGTATACTTCTTGGGCTCTGGCACCTCGCCCTCTTCCTCACTGCCTTGTCCTGTTTCGTTAAGTCATAGCAATTAACTGCCTGGCACTTTTTCCCCATGCCTTTTGAAATCTTCACTTGTAATATCGTTGAGCTGCTCTGGTATGGTGGCTACTGCGGTGGCGGATCCAGGATTTCAAACAAAAAGGGGGTTTCAAAAATGTGTCCACACCTATATACCCAGTATCGATCGGTAAAGGGTCTCACTGCGTGAGACTATGCCCACCCGAAGATAGAACTACTTTTCCAACAAAGCTTGGTATGATGAGAGAGGTTTGGAAAATTTCTTAAACTTGAAAATGTAAGTTGCGTAGTTTAGCTAATTCGTCTGCAAAATTCATCTGCAAGTGAAAAAAGTCTTTTATTTGAAGATTTGAAACAAAAGTAGCGCTGCTCATCGTGGCAAATAGCTACATGAAATATAGCTAGCTAGATATAGCTAGCTAGATATAGCTAGCTAGGCTATACATAGCTAGTTAGATACGGCTAGTTAGATACAGCTACACATAGCTAGCTAGATACAGCTGGCTAGATACAACTAGCTAGCTAGATACAGCTATACATAGCTAGCAAATACATAACTAGCTAATGAAACATGTATATAGCTAACAAACAAAAACTAAAATATACAGGAAAACTGAAGTAGCCAAAATAATATTATAGCTTTTCATTTGTCAGCCCCATACGGCGCGGCAAGGCGGGGCCCTTTTAGGCAGCGTTGAGTCAATTAGTTCTAGTAGTCTATGGCTATGCTAGATGAACTTCTTAGCAGATCCCAAATGCCCTTGGGATCAGGGAAGTATAACAAGTTTGCAGTGGGAGTGGACCTCCCTTATATGGATGGACACACCCTTCTCCCTCCACCCACCCCGACAATTGGGCACTCCATCTCCTGCTTCCCAAAACATGTGCACTAGCACTTTGCATGCCAAGATCTCAAGAGCACACCTTGTTGCAAGCAAGCCCTCAGGGGATGTGGATGATAGTGTTGCTGAGCATGGTAAATGTAGCTATCTAAATAATGTCCTCTCTGTACGTTCACCCATATAAGATAGGAATGGGATCATGTATGTCCTCTCTGTACGTTCACCCATATAAGATAGGATTGGGACACCTGTCTTCAATAATGTGGGCTCATTTAAATTGGGGAATGTTCGTCGTACCTAGTGAAGAGAACAAGTCGTGCCTAGTGAAGAGAATGAATGAGAAAACGACAGCAGATTCTTAGCTAGAGGAAGGAAGAAGCAAGAATGGCACTGCTTATGCAGAAAACAAAAATATGCTTATAAAGGAACTAACATTCTATTATGATATCAGCTGACTATAACTATCTGCATAACTTTCTTAATTACTATCATTCGTTAGAATTGAATATACAAGTTTCAATTTCTGTATTTTTTAATGTCTCGGCCGAAAGTCTGAAATAGTTTTATGGTCTCGGCCAATAACTATCAAAGGGCCTCAATAATACTCAGTGGGTTTACTCTAGAAGCCAGGTATGTTCAACTGTGGTAAATCTTCATTTCACAAAGAATCAGTTACAAGCAGGCCTTTGAGCACATCAACTATTTGTGCCATGAAAGCTTCAGTTTGGTTTTGCATCCTGCACTGGCAGAAGAGGAGAAGTGTGTATGTTGTGTGTGTGTATGTGTTGTGTGTGTGTGCGTGTATGTGTGTTGTGTGTGTGTTGTGTATGTGTTGTGTGTGTGTGTATGAGAGTGTGTGCGTGCATTGTGTTGTGTGTATGTGTGTTGTGTTGTGTGTGCGTGTATGTGTGTGTGCGTGTTGTGTGTATGTGTGTGTTGTGTTTTTTTTGTGTGTATGCGTGTGTGTGTGCATGTATTGTGTGTGTCTGCGTGTTGTGTATGTGTGCGTGTATTGTGTGTGCATGTATGTGTGTGTTGTGTGTGTTGTGTGCATGTATGTGTGTTGTGTGTGTGTTGTGTCTGCATGTGTGTTGTGTGTGTGTTGTGTTTGTGTGTGGTGTGTGCTGTGTGCATGTATGTGTGTTGTGTTGTATGTGTGTGTTGTGTGTGCGTATATGTTTGTGTGTGTTGTGTGTGTGTGAGAGAAATGTAAGGCTACAAGGACTACTCAATAATCAACTTGAAATTTACTCTGTCGATGTTTTCACTAGATGCTCGTCTAACCTTCATCAGGAATAAACAACATGTTACACTGTGTAACTAATCTTCTTCATATATTTTATAGTCCTAATGCTTAATTAAACCTTGAGAAGAGGAGAGGAGGGGAGGGGCACATGCATGAGGGCTTGGACACGAGAGAGAGAACTCGTGTTGTACCTGGATAATAACTTGCCATAAATGCCGATAGTGTAACGGGGAATCTATGGGACATGTTTTTGCATTGTCCACTACAATTTTCCATTACAACCCACAGCATACTTATCTATCATCTATCAACTCCCCACCAAACCGACAGATTGAATTAGAACCAGCACCAACTCAAACCCATAGACAAAACTTGCCAAGTTTCGGAGACATGAATTCCTGTACTACTATGCCTTAGCTCTAATCTAGCAAGATAAGCTAGCTAGCTACACACACACACACATCAATCTTAATATTCATGATAAAGACTAGAGCATCTAGTCGAAACGTCGAGTGAATACAATTTGAATTGAGAAGGTGATTTAATGTCATGTCAACTGAGAGTTCATTGGGAGTTAACATAGTGGCCTATTTCTTACCTTCATTGCTAGTGCTTAGCGTCATCCATGATCGAGAAGCTTAGGTTTGGGTAAAGCTTCTACAATCCAGCTGTCCGTGTTATCTATGAGAGAAGGAAGAAGGAGCGTCACAAAATTCGTACACTGGCCAAACCTTGAAGATTGCCTTTGATATCAAGAAGCTCAAACTCCTCATCATTCTGTACTCAGATTTCTCTGCTGTAAGCATGACGTAGTGATGCACAGGTTTTGTTTGCTTACCTCAATGGAGTCCATTCTCACATCAAACTAGTTTATTGTAGTCTGCATTCCTGAATATATTATACCAGGAAGGGGGTGGGGGATGGAAGGGGGGAGGGGTAAAGTTTTGAAAAAATAGAGGGGGAAAAAAGGGGGGGGGGGTGAAGGGCCAAAAATTAAATATAAGATGGGCACTTGATTGGGATAGCTTGCGTCCACTAAGGTGCTGGATGTGCTTAGCTGTAGAGTATGGGTGGTGCTGGTCATCCTATAGAGAGAGTGTTTACTGCACTCACTGATAGATCAACTCTGTGTAGATGAATCTGCACATGGCCTCTCTTACCATTATGGGCACCCGGATGGCACGGTGTAACGATGACCTAAACTATTCCCTTAATGAGGCCGCTCACCAATCCCAGAGGAGCCAAAGAAGAGAAAGACCGTGGGGTGCTTCTCATCAGCCCAGCCCATTTCCCTCCTGCGGATGGCAGCAGCTACAGCAGCGATGGGTCCTTCTTGACAGACAATATGCTCCTTCAGCCGTTTCTCCAGAGGAAACCGTCGCCGCTCTTCACGTTTTTCTTTTCTCTTTCTCTGTTAGTGCTGGAAAGGAGAAAAGGGGAAAAGAGAAGAGAAGGAATGGGAAGAGAAGGTGTGGGGGAGGGGGCGGGGACGGATTACAGGAATACATTATACACTAGGCCACACTTTTACTGGAAAATAATGGGCATGATGGGAAATAATGGGTGTGACTTGGGGATAATGGGTGTGGCGGGGGGATAATGAGATGACAGGCGAGTCATCTCTCAGTCCAGCATCTTTCACCTCCCACCTATAACTATACTACTATAACTAGTGCTAGTTGCTAGCAAGAGATCTCCAGCATCTTTCTCATGCTTCATCTCCCACCTATAACTATATACTATAACGAGTGTTAGCTAGAGCTAGTTGCTATATATCTACAGCATCTTTCTCTTCCTTCACCTCCCACCTATAACTATATACTATAACTAGTGTTAGCTAGAGCTAGTTGCTATATATCTACAGCATCTTTCTCTTCCTTCACCTCCCACCTATAACTATATACTATAACTAGTGTTAGCTAGAGCTAGTTGCTAGCTATAGACCTCCAGCATCTTTCAGCAGAAAACCCTACAATTCCAGCACACATGCAGCAGCTATCCTGGCAACAACAAAAACGGCTTCACTTTTAACCCTTTTGGGGTCCACCATTTTGTTCTTCTGGTTGGCCAATACTTAGTTCTACTGCATTGTATAAGAACAAGATGTCTTACTAGGGAGGTGGGTGGGGGGGGGGGCCTTCATTTATTATAATTATTACTATTGGCAATTAATTATGGTACCAGTTTTTGTTTCAAGAGCTTTCCAAATGGTGTATATACTGGGTTGTAGGTCTGTACCGATGACAAGTATGCCCCTTAACCTGTGCCCTTATCACCTTAAAAATCACGGTAGTGCCTGAAGCCACTTCCCATTCAAACGTGTAACAGAACCACATTACCATATTATGAGCGAGAGGTTTTTTGGGGACTAGTCAAAAGTCATGCATTCATATTTAAAAAAATCCTCGTTGACCCCCCTCCCTCCCCGTAATAAAAAAAAACCTTGCACTCGTAACTTCTACTAGAATTATTTGGCTCATCATTTTGGATTTTGAGGGTCGTCAAAACCACGAACAGTCTGCATTTCAAGATTTCCCCCCTTTAGCTGGAAAGTAATGCCCTTCAAATGAGGTAACTGTAAGCTTATATATTATATGACATGAAATTATTGTGCATAAATGATTGTATATAAATGATTTTGTGAATGTTTTTTCGTTTAATGAAACCCAGCGCTATATGGCACTGTTGACGGTGAGTGGGTTAATGAAAGCATGCAATAGGGGCTTCCTGCAGTGGAGTGAACCCAGAGTAGCTGACGTAATGGTCAATGTAGGAACAGAAGTCAGAGTCCCTTCTGTGGGCAACTGGACAGAAGAAGGATGAGGAGGAGGAGGGGAAGGAGAGGGCAAGGGTGAGGGGAGGAGAATGAGGATTAGATACTTGCTGGATAAGAACACTTGAGGGGCTAGAACACAAATGATGCTTTTTGTTAAAGAAAGTGGATAAGATGATGATCTTCTCAAGTCAACTTGAATTTTACTCACTTGACGTTTTGACAGATGATCTATTCCAGATGGAGGGTAGACCATCTAGTCATTATTCCTGATGAGCATCTAGTCATTGTTCCTGATGAAGGCTAGAGCATCTATTCATTATTCCTGATGAAGGCTAGAGCATCTAGTCATTGTGATGAAGGCTAGAGCATCTACTCATTATTCTTGATGAAGGCTAGAGCATCTAGTCATTGTTCCTGATGAAGGCTAGAGCATCTAGTCATTGTTCCTGATGAAGGCTAGAGCATCTAGTCATTATTCCTGATGAAGGCTAGAGCATCTAGTCTCATTGTTCCTGATGAAGGCTATAGCATCTAGTCATTGTTCCTGATGAAGGCTAGAGCATCTAGTCATTATTCCTGATGAAGGCTAGA
Organism: Cladorhizidae sp. MBARI D1340-BT2; assembly: GCA_028752905.1. Lineage (NCBI taxonomy): Eukaryota > Metazoa > Porifera > Demospongiae > Poecilosclerida > Cladorhizidae > Cladorhizidae sp. MBARI D1340-BT2. Next base: position 7,061,857 of record JAQNBH010000017.1, read on the forward strand.
GCATCTAATCATTGTTCCTGATGAAGGCTAGAGCATCTAGTCATTATTCCTGATGAAGGCTAGAGCATCTAGTCATTGTTCCTGATGAAGGCTAGAGCATCTAGTCATTATTCCTGATGAAGGCTAGAGCATCTAGTCTCATTGTTCCTGATGAAGGCTAGAGCATCTAGTCATTATTCTCCTGATGAAGGCTAGAGCATCTAGTCATTGTTCCTGATGAAGGCTAGAGCATCTAGTCATTGTTCCTGATGAAGGCTAGAACATCCCTGATGAAGGCTAGAGCATCTAGTCATTATTCCTGATGAAGGCTAGAGCATCTAGTCATTATTCCTGATGAAGGCTAGAGCATCTCGTCGAAACAAAGAGAGAGTAAATTTCAAGTTGATTACTGAAGTCATTGTAATTTCATTATGTCAACTGAGAGTTCATTAAGAATAAATTACAACTCTGTTATATCTAGTGACTACTATTACTATTTGGGGCGGAGGGGGGTGTTAATATAATAAGAGATCGATATCACTTCTCAGGCCATTCTAAAAATGGCCTGACTCTACACCAATGTGGAACAAGCGGTCAATCTTCAGCATTAGTAGTAGTGTGTGATATTATAATGTGCGAGTTCTAAAGAATACATGATCTCACACACATGACATACGCAGAAGATGATGTCTAGATTCTTTATGAAAGCAGTCTCTGTGAATGTGATAGAGAAAACTGAGACAAATTCTTAGTCTTACGTCATTAGGTTTAGCTGCTTCATGTGATAGGCAGTTGTTAGAAGCATGCACACTCTTAGTCTGGTCATTACTACTGAGCCGGTATATAGTTATGCCTGATGCAGGTAGTGCAGTTGTTGTGAAACAAGATAAGTAGCAGATAATTGTGTAATAGAATAATGTACCCATGGCGGGTGCAGTGACAAGCAGTTGACTGACAAATTGTCCAGTTCAGCAGCATTCTACTTTATTTTCATCTCTGTACTACATAAACAACTATCATAGTAGTGGCATAAAGTACAATTTCAGATTTGGGATGGGCACCATAATTTTTATTGCATCAGATACGACTTATATTTCTACTACACATGCTACTGAACCATCATAGCCTCTAGGCCTAGCTTAGTATCATGTATAAGGTCTAGGCCTAGTATCATGTAAAGGTCTAGGCCTTGCTCAGTATCATGTATAAGGTCTAGGCCTTGCTCAGTATCATGTATAAGGTCTAGGCCTTGCTTAGTTATCATGTATAAGGTCTGGACACACGAGACTAGCATTTTAATCAAAGTATCTAAGGATCTATTCACAATAAAAGTGTCGTATATTGGCTTCATCCCATCATTGACAGCAGGGAGAATTTGGATATTCTTGAACATATGGATTTTTTTTCCTGACCTGAACCTCACAGATGCTAATTGTTTTTTCTTAGATTAAAAATCCTATAAGAAATAATATATATAATTACATGGAAGGCCATTAGAAATTCAGGGGAATTCAGGTAAATCAGATGGATATATTTGTGGCACTTCTATATGTATATCCTCTATATGTATATCCTCTAATAAAGAATGCACCTCAAATTATAACTGTGCAGATCAGGTTATAGAAACTGCTTTTCTAGTTTCTCCTTCAGCTGTAATGGCCTCAAGTTGATAGGCATAATTAGCTGCAGTTTGATAGAGCAATTGGCTCCATTGGAATAAGCAAGCAAAAGCCATGTTGGTATGCTTTAATGATACAATTATTGACTATGCAACAAAAACTTGTATCTATGCAACAAAAAGTTCAATCAACTTCTATATAATATATTGTGTTTGATAGTGGTGTGGGTAATCACTAAATATTTACAAATAATTAACATATTGCCAAAATCTGGGTGGGGATGGGTGGTTGTGAACATTAGACCATTGCAAATAGAATGAATAAGGTTCTCAACAAACTTCTATCTAGCGCAGTAGTTCAATCAACTTCTATATAATATAATTATTGTGTTTGATATATAGTGGTGTGGGTAATCACAAAATATTTACACATGTTATTGTCAAAATCTGGGTGGGGGTGGGTGGGTGTGAACATTAGACTACTGTAAAATAGAATGAATAGGGTTCTCAACGAACTCCCAACTCCCATCTAGCCAGTAGAATAAAATTGATTTCTTAATTCAGAAATTTGTTTCTCTAACAATTCCCAAATTTATTAGAACCTGACATCCTCAACAGCTAAAGAAGTTCGCTCTGTACAAGAAGCTAATTTTGCTTACTCAAGGGTGCAAAGCTTTATTCGTATGTTTTGAGTGTTCTTGTCCAGGTGTAATTTGCCCCCTCAGCAGTGTGTGAAGTTTAGAGAGGGGGGGGGAATTGTCGCTAACAACTGCAAAAGTGTAACGCCCGGGTTACACCCCTGGGTTTGCATGTGCCAGCTGCTCCGCTTTTCTAGTGACTATATGCTCGTTATGTGCAGAGGCTAATGCAGGAGTTTTCAGCCAGGAGCAATTTTCAGCCACTTTGGCTTTCGACTGAATTTGTACTCTGTACTGCAGTTGAACTCTCTAAATAACAATTGAAATGGCAATATTGAAACGATTAAGCTTCTCTTGAGCGCTTGATGACCGTTGTTGTAGCTGCAAAGTGGCGAAGTTGAAGATCGGGTCAGTGAACAGCTGAAAAAAACGTATTTTAAGGTAGCTAACATAAACTTGCCTATACAGGCTTTGTAAAATGCTTTGGCTAACTACAATTACCCACTGATGCTCAAGGTAAGGAGAATGATCCTCACAAGAGGAAAGGAGCCAAGGGAACCTATAGAAACTGGCCTCAAGATGTCATGAAAAAGGCTCTGGCTGATTGCAATTCGGGCATGGCAGTGCGTCAGTCAGCTAAACTCAATGCTGTTCCAAGGGGTAAATTGACTCACTATTAAATTCAATTCCTTTTGTGTTTTGTTTTGTTATTAGCATCCCTGATTATTTATAGGAACTTTACATGAAGTTGTGTATTCCAGCTGACTCTCGATCTGGGCCATCTGATTTTATCCATTGACGAGGAGGAATGGGCTCTTGTTGAATGGGTGTCCCATATGAACAAAATAGGTTATGGTCGTATGAGAAATCAACTTACAATTGCTATCCTAGACAAGGATGGAAGACCCAATCCCTTTACGGACAATCGCCCTGGAAGATTCTGGCTACTAGGTTTTATGAACTGGCACCCCGAGTTAACTGTAAGAAAATTACAACATTTAGGCATCAGTCGTGCAATTTCATGTACCCCTTTATTCTTGACAAGTGGTTTGGAGAATTTAAAGAATTCCTAGAGGAACATAAGATTCTAGATTGTCCATCTGCTTTATACAACTGTGATGAGAGTGGATTTCCCCTTACGGCACGAACAGGGAAAGTACTTGCTCCTGTTGGTTGTAAGTCCATAAACAAAGTGAGCAGTGGCAACAAGCAGCAAATAACTACCTTTGCTTGTTATAATGCTGCAAGAGAAGCCATCCCTCCTTATCATGTTTTTCCTGGTGAGCATTTTAAGCAGAATCCTTTACAAGATGCTATGCCAAATTCATATTTTCGTCGAAGTGATAATGGATGGATGACCACACAACTCTTTTATGGTTGGTTGGGTAATCACTTTGTAAAGAGGATACCACCGGATCGTCCAGTTGTCCTCATAGTAGATGGCCATGGGTCTCACATTGACATGGAAGTCTCTAAACTTGCTATAGAGAGCCAAGTCTTGTTGTACTGCTTCCCACATCATTGTACACACTGTCTCCAACCCTGTGATGTTGGAATTTTCAAACCCCTAAAGTCGAACTGGGACAAAGCTGTAGAAGAATGGGAAGTTGAGTGTATGCAATGAACAATTCGGGGCTGAGTGAGTCTCCTTGGAGAACACCTCTTGTCTGTAGAATTGGATCAGTTGAGCGTAGACCATCCTGTATACAAATGAAATTTTCCTTCAATAGAGAGAAAATTGAGCGAAAAATTGGAAGAAATTGTTCAAGCAACTTCCTCAATAAGATGTTCCGGTCCACGCTGTCGAAAGCCTTTTTGAAATCTACAAAGAGCCTATAGAGAGGCATACAAGGTATATCTAGAGCTGTAGTATATAGCTGCTTCAATGAGGGATTTTCCGTAGACTGCCCGTGGCGAAACCCAAATTGCTCAACTGGTAGAATGGGATCCATGACGGGTCGAATTCTTCTTGTTATTAATTTGAGAAAACCTTTGCTGGATTGCAGATGAGTGCAATTCTTAGGATCAGTCCTTTCTCCTTTATTCTTATAGTACTGGTTTTCCACACTTGTGGTATTTCCCCCACTATAAAGGCAACAATTGAAGAGATCCGTCCAAAGGTCTATTGCTACCTCTGCTGATTGTTTCAATACTTCATTACTAAGGTTGTTATGGCTCACCGCCTTCTTCTTTTTTGCTGCTTGAATGACTTTATAAACCTCTCTCTCTGAGAAGGGGTGATTATACAGCTCATCTACACCTCTTGAAATAAGCCTCCGGATTTCGTGATATCATTAGAGAAGGATTGAGGAGTGATTTAAAGTGAGTTGTCAGTGTCTCCAAGGAACTGGGACAGCCTAATTTAAAGACTTCTTGGATATCGCTAACCACGGGAACTCTTCAGCTTCTCTGACAATCTTTTCTGCTTGAAAAGCATCATACTCATTCTTTCTTAGATCTTTGTAACATTCCTCCACTCACAGTACAGGCCAGATTTTACGAGGTGTAGAAGGTGCATAGTATAACATCTCATCTCTCTGCACTCTCTATCATGCCATGCTTTCAATTTCTTCATTCTGCAGTGTGGAATAATTGCACAATCCATCAGTGCTGGTCTGAAGACCTGTAGACCATCATCAATATAACCTCCTGAGAATTTCTTTCTTGATTCCTCCAAATATGGGTGGTTAATAAATTTCATCATATCAATACCTCATGGAGTGAGAGGTTTAGTGGGCTGGGTTTGCACTTCATGTTGTAAAACCGTTGTCCATGTTGCTATAACGGGGAGATGTTTCCTCATTGTTGAGTTATCCTGTAAAATATGAATTTGTGATGTTTGAGGAGTGGAGAAAATTAGGTCTATGGTACTAGTTCCATTGTGACGTATGTATGCCCATTGCGTTGGATCACTTCTTAGTTCAAGGGAATTGTCTCTCATAACTTGAAGCAGGGCTTGAAATTTGGGTGAATCCTTTTTGTCTGCACGGCAGTTATAGTCTCCTCCAGCAATAATCAGATTTCCTACTCTGGAAACTTCGTTTAAAATCTCCAGAAGTGAATCTGTTACTTCTTCTTTAGGAATGGTGGGTGACATGTAAGAAGCAATAAGGGTTCCTATGGAGGTCGACACTGCTAGAAAGGTCATTCCTGCATATGAAGGTTGGGCCATGGTTTCACTGCTATCGTGATGCCACCACTTGGTTGTCCCCGAGCTACGGCACAATTATCAAAAGTGTAGAACCCAAGAATAGATAGGGCTTTGTTTCAAAAGTTTCACTTAACATAAGAATGTCATGGGCTTTGAAAATATCCACCTCCTATGTCTTAGTTAATAGTTAATAGAGACTTTAAACCCTCCACATTCCAGAGGAGCATGGATACGGTCTTCTGTGTAGGAGAGGAGGGTAAAGGGATTGTAGCAGGGGAGGAAGAGAAAGTAGAAGGAGAAGGAGGAGGTGGATAAGGTGAATGAGAATAAGGAGGGGAATACGAAGGAGAATATGGAGAATAAGGAGGGAAAGAAGGGGGAGAAGGAGAATAAGAAAAAGGAGGAGTAGGAGAAGGAGATGAAGAAGGAGATAAGCCTAGTCATGTTCCTCCTTCCCTAGCTCCTCGCTCAATGACTTCTCCGTGTCGGACGACCCAGTTCAGCTCTGGCTTATCCTTCCTCAGTTTTCTAATTCGAACTCTGAGATGATACTCTTCTTACGCCTGTGCTCTGGTTAAATCCGAATTTATATACACGTCTTTCCATGCAGCTTCCTGGCAGAGGAGCTTGGCCTTTTGCAGGAATTCTCGCCTTTTATCGCCTTTTATCTTCATCAACTTTGACTATGAGACGAACTGGTTTATTTTAATAGCAGCTTAAATAAATAACTATATAAAAAGGGAAAGATGGACATAATAAGCAAGTCTTTCTTAGGCGGCTGAAAACTACTACCATTACTATACCCATCACTCTTGAGACTGTTAGCTCGTATTTGTCGACATGCTCTTGGAAATGCTTTTGCATGTGCTTCACCAGTTCGTCTCATAGTAGTTGATGAAGATAAAAGGCGAGAATTCCTGCAAAAGGCCAAGCTCCTCTGCCAGGAAGCTGCATGGAAAGACGTGTATATAAATTCGGATTTAACCAGAGCACAGGCGTAAGAAGAGTATCATCTCAGAGTTCGAATTAGAAAACTGAGGAAGGATAAGCCAGAGCTGAACTGGGTCGTCCGACACGGAGAAGTCATTGAGCGAGGAGCTAGGGAAGGAGGAACATGACTAGGCTTATCTCCTTCTCCTACTCCTCCTTTTTCTTATTCTCCTTCTCCCCCTTCTTTCCCTCCTTATTCTCCATATTCTCCATATTCTCCTTCCCCTCCTTATTCTCATTCACCTTATCCACCTCCTCCTTTCTCTTCCTCCCCTGCTACAATCCCTTTACCCTCCTCTCCTACACAGAAGACCGTATCCATGCTCCTCTGGAATGTGGAGGGTTTAAAGTCTCTATTATATTAGACATAGGTGGATATTTTCAACCGATTACACGTATTCCTAGTACCCGCGGGCAAATTATTCATGAATTAACGAGGTATTTTACTTATTATTTTTCTATCTTCCGTTCTGCAGGGACTCCACCCATGAAACTTGGGTCATATCAAGCCACATGATAGCTCTACTTCCTGTAAAAAAAATCGAGCCTTCCTTACCAACTGGGCAGAACTAACCAGCATTATAAAACCTTGTCATCTTCTTGGGGGTGAATATTTTCATATTTTCACACCATTATACACACATTATAATGCCAACACAAGATGGAGCATCTATTTACAAACCCTCTACCATATGCAAAGCCAGTGGGTTGTTTTCCCCATCAAAATGCTAACAAATAATAATACAAAAAACAAATTATAAGAGAGTGAAAATGCTAACACATACTAGAATAAAACCATAATATAAAACACAATTATGTAAGGGAGTGTCTTGGGTAGAGCTCCGGTCTTGCTGTCACGGGTAGAGTAGAACTTGCTCAGTCTTGGGTATAGCTTGCTTGGTCTCCGGCATGATATTTCACCATGTTTTTATTCTACACAAACATGAGATACCAGGATAAGAATAACACTTGAATACTGGAGAGACGAGAGAAGTAGACGAAGGGACAGGGAACGAGAGAAGTAGACGAAGGGGCAGGGAACAAGAGAGAAGTAGACGAAGGAGCAGGGAACAAGAGAGAAGCACAGAAAGGAGCAGGGGGTGCATAAACATTACTGATAGTCCACCAAGGTATGGTATTTACGAAAACAGTCACGGCCTGTTGATCCACCACACAAAGGAACCTTACAAAAACAACACTGGGACCTTGCCTCATGCCTGTAACCTTTACAAATGCAAACTACACAGCGCTTCTTTGCACAGCACTGTGGGAAATGACCTAGTTTTAAATTGAGGCGATCTAGCTGACTATTTGCCTGACTACAACGTTGACCTGCACGCTGCCGAGAAGAGAAAGAACCAATCAAAGATTTAGCTAGAACAATCCTAGCTTCTAGATAATTACCCTTCCTTACCGATATTGGAGCTCGGACAGAAGAAAACAAAATAAATGAATTCAATAAACAAGCTTCTATCAAATACGAAAAAAACCTTTTCCACCATCTCCTAGACTTTCTACCCAAATTATAGTAGCCTATTCTCTGATCTGCTCTGTCCACACCTCTCATGAATGACTGATAATCAGGCAAACATGGGGGACATGGCAGATCCTCTCTAGAACCATCAATTTTGCGCCTTTTTACAGTAGGAGGTACTAAATTATTTTCCACGGGATGTATATTAGTTATCATGTAGATTGACCGTTTATCTACCCAAACTAAAGCCAGGAGTGCACCATTAGACCTATAATCATAATAACCTCTATTTCTAATCGAAGCTTTTGTTACTAAATCTGGAGGAAAGTTCCTCCTAGTATACCTAGCTGTACCACATGCACCAAAGCCTTTACTTGTAAGCGTTTGAAATAAATTAGGACTAGTATAATAATTGTCCATGTACACATGGAAGTTCTTATGTTCTAATCCTTCTAACAAATCTAAAACAACTCTACTACACAAACCAGTTTTATCAGCTACTTCCACGTTCTTACCTGTATAAATCTGCAACCGATAAATGTACCCATTCCTAGCATCACAAAGGACAAACACTTTTATCCCCCATTTTATTGGTTTGTCCTTCATATACTGTTTGAAGCCAAGCCTACCTTGAAAGGGAATCATAGCTTCATCAATACTAAGCTCTTGATGCAAAGTATATTCACTCTCAAACTTAGGAGTAATCAAATCTAATAACTTCCTTACCTTATAAAGCCGATCATAATTCAGGTTACCCTTTGTAACCAACAAACCATCAATAGAATTTACATGTACATAACGCATTAGCTCCAAAAACCGAGTCCTAGGCATTACTTTACGAACCAAAGATCCAGACAAATCCGAGTGATTAGTGGACCAGTACAATTCTAAGTATGGAAGTGTGGAAACTCCCATTATTATCAACATTCCTACAAAAGCTTTCATTTCCTCTATATTAGTATCTACCCATGGCCTGGAGAGACTAGCCATCCTAAAACGTAACTGTTCGTCTCTGCTACTAGGAGTTCCCACACTTCAAGAGTAAAAAAAAGGTAAAATGCATCTAAAAATGTACTTGATGCACCAAGCAATGAAGAAGTTGGACCAGCTGTTGCTGTATAGTCCAATTTCAAAGGAGTTGGCTCCTTTATTTCCCACTTACCTGTGACCTCAGTTAGCCTAGAACCAGTGCCAGATGCTTGGGCAGAACCAGTTCCAGATGCTCGGACAGAACCAGTGCCAGATGCTCGCACACGCCTATAACCTCTGGCCCGCCTACTACCAGTACCTTTTGGAGGACCACTAGCAACACTTACGACTCCACTACCACTTGAGCTGCTTCCCCCTTGGCCAGTACTCCCTCGCCCGCCTCTCCCTCGGCCAGTACTCCCTCGCCCGCCTCTCCCTCGCACAACTCCAGCACCAGTCGTGTTCCTACGCCCTGTAGAGACTTCAGGCAAGGCTTCCTCATCCTCCAATGTAACAAAAGGAGTCATAGATGCCTCATCTCCACTCTCATCATCTGATGCTGTAGGAAAAGTAGTGGGGAGGGTGGGAAAAACAAGATATATATATCAAGTTTGTGGTCAACATTTGTAAATTCAAATTCAAATGAAAATCAACAACTCCAACCTACACTCTTAGCTATAACTTTTTTTCTATAACTATCCTGTCTGAATTTGGAATACCAACAGAATAAGCTAGTATTTGGCAATAGTACACTCTCAGTTGACTATGGTAAACAAAAGCTATGAAGCGCTAAGGTTAGAAGAAACTTACAATCGAGAAGTCCATCCAAGCACGCCTCTTCTCTTAGAGCAACTGGATCCAGAGTGTTTCCTCGGTATGCATAGATGTCTTCACCTTCTTCCCCAAATGAATCTGACCCAGAATCGCCAGAATCGTTGGCTAAAAGTTGAGAAATAACGTCCTCACAGGAGAGCATCTTTGAGCACTTTAAAAAAAAAAGCTCGACCAACAAAAATGGCGTTCAACCGCAGGATTTTTGTTGCACGATGCATCAACCGGAAATAATCATTTTTGTGACGTTCTCTAGTCTACTAGGCATGTGCAGAACCCAACCGGGGCTGTTAGCTCGTAACGGTTCATTTTATATATTTTTGTGTGGCGAAGGATGTAAGGTCTCGCGCCATATGGCGCTTACGGCGTTTAATCGGTTAATAGAGACTTTAAACCCTCCACATTCCAGAGGAGCATGGATACGGTCTTCTGTGTAGGAGAGGAGGGTAAAGGGATTGTAGCAGGGGAGGAAGAGAAAGTAGAAGGAGAAGGAGGAGGTGGATAAGGTGAATGAGAATAAGGAGGGGAATACGAAGGAGAATATGGAGAATAAGGAGGGAAAGAAGGGGGAGAAGGAGAATAAGAAAAAGGAGGAGTAGGAGATGAAGAAGGAGATAAGCCTAGTCATGTTCCTCCTTCCCTAGCTCCTCGCTCAATGACTTCTCCGTGTCGGACGACCCAGTTCAGCTCTGGCTTATCCTTCCTCAGTTTTCTAATTCGAACTCTGAGATGATACTCTTCTTACGCCTGTGCTCTGGTTAAATCCGAATTTATATACACGTCTTTCCATGCAGCTTCCTGGCAGAGGAGCTTGGCCTTTTGCAGGAATTCTCGCCTTTTATCTTCATCAACTTTGACTATGAGACGAACTGGTTTATTTTAATAGCTTAAATAAATAACTATATAAAAAGGGAAAGATGGACATAATAAGCAAGTCTTTCTTAGGCGGCTGAAAACTACTACCATTACTATACCCATCACTCTTGAGACTGTTAGCTCGTATTTGTCGACATGCTCTTGGAAATGCTTTTGCATGTGCTTCACCCTTTGCATTGCATTGCTGAACGATGTGCAAGGTAAATAGTTTGTGCATGCTAGTACTACGTAAAGGTATTTTAGCCAACACCTTGTCTCCTACAGGTCAAACAAATGGTGAGTGCAGCACGGACGGCGAAATAAAACTTGTTCGTGGAACTAACGCACTCAGAGGAAGAGTTCAATTTTGTGCGAAAGGAACTTGGGGTACTGTTTGCGACGACATGTGGGATAACGCTGATGCCAAGGTTGTGTGCAAGCAGCTAGGTTACTCGACGCAAGGTATAGCTGCTGCATGTGCGGACAAACACAACAGAATTAAATGAAGAACATCAGAATCACTATCTCTCTCATCTTTTGTAGGTGCAAGAGCAGATACCTCAAACGTTAATAGTGGGTCAGGCCCTATATACTTTGATGATGTCGAGTGCACAGGCGAAGAGGAGTTTCTTACCTATTCTGGTTTTGGTCTGCATAACTGTAATCATTTTGAAGATGCAGGTGTTCAGTGTGAAGGTCAGTGAATGCTGTTTTGTGTTATGCAGCAGGTCCAGCATGAAGTAGATGTTGTTTGGCACTTTCCAGAATAAGCTTTCCTTTATCCACTCTCTGTCTCTAATAAAATGATGTATGGATGACCATATTCACCCATAGGTCCCTCTGAATGCACAATTTGGTGCCTAGAATAATAATAATAATAATAATAATTCAGGTTGACCTAGGAATCTTGTTTTTAAGCTCTGCAAGTGCACCCACTGCCCAAGGTGGACGACACTCTGGCACAGCTCTCTGGAGCAAAAGTTTTCTCTAAGCTTGATGCAAATAGCGGGTTCTGGCAGATACCGCTTGCCAAGAAGTCAAGACTCCTCACCACATTTGTCACACCATATGGGAGATATTGTTTTAACAAATTGCCATTTGGAATTTCAAGCGCTCCCGAACACTACCAAAAAAGAATGAGCAGGATCCTTGCAGGATTAGATGGTGTCTTGTGCTTGATGGACGACATTCTCATCTTTGGTACAGAGGAGGAAGAGCACAATTTGAGACTGACCGCCGTACTTAAACGGATCGAAGCAGCTGGAGCCACTCTGAACCCAGATAAATGCGAGTTTGCTCAGCGTCAACTGAAATTTCTGGGTCATTTGATTAACCAGGATGGAATCCAAGCTGACCCAGCGAAAACTTCAGCTATTCTTAAGATGAAAGCACCTAGCAATGTTCCTGAGCTCAGACGGTTTCTCGGTATGGTCAACCAATTGGGAAAGTTCTCCCACAACTTAGCAGAAGTCACTCAGCCTCTACGGGAGTTACTGAGTAAAAAGAGATCATGGCTTTGGACTTCCTACCAGGATGCAGCATTTTCTCAAGTGAAAAGAGAACTGGCAAAACCAACCATCCTTGCTCTATACAACCCAGAAGCACCAACAAAAATCTCAGCTGATGCCTCTTCGTATGGATTGGGAGCAGTCCTGATGCAAGAAAACCGAGGCTCATGGAAACCAGTCGCATTTGCTTCGCGTACTATGACTGAAACAGAAAGACGGTACGCTCAAATAGAAAAGGAGGCTTTAGCTGCTACTTGGGCCTGTGAAAAGTTTGCAAGCTATCTCCTCGGTCTGAAGTTCACGATCGAAACCGACCATAAACCTCTAGTTCCGCTGCTGGGAACAAAGAACTTAGACAGCCTACCTCCAAGAGTCCTGAGATTTCGATTACGTCTCGACAGATTCAGCTATTCAATTATCCACGTACCGGGGAAATTTTTATATACCGCAGACACCCTCTCACGAGCACCGGTAGCTGAAGATGAAGATACTACACTACAGCAAACAGCAGAAGCTTTTGTGGAAATGTGTATTGATCATTTACCAGCCAGCAAATTGCGGCTAGATGACTACCGTACTTCCCAAGCAGCCGATCCCATCTGCTCAACAGTAACCAATTATTGCAGACACGGATGGCCTGATAAACGAAGTGTGGATTTAAATATCAAGCCTTTCTGGGAAGTACGAGGTGAACTTACCGTGTGTGACAGCCTCTTGCTCTATGGAAGAAGGATAGTCATACCACAACCCCTCCGAAGAGAGACCCTGCAGAAGATACACCAAGGACATCAAGGAATACAGCGATGCCGTCTTCGTGCAAGATCTTCCGTATGGTGGCCAGGCATTGCAAGACAAATCGAAGATTGGGTGAAACAATGCCAAGTATGTGCTAAAGATGCCACTCCACGAAGTGAGCCTTTGATTCCAACAAAACTCCCTAACTACCCTTGGCAGAGAGTGGGGTCAGACTTGTTTACACTTAAAGGAAGTACTTACCTTTTGGTAGTGGACTATTACAAGATTCCTGGAAGTAATCAGACTGACATCAATAACTTCAGCTAGTATCATCACAGCTATGAAGTCAATATTTTCTCGATATGGAATTCCAGAAACTCTAATGAGTGATAATGGACCACAGTATGCCTCACAGGAATTTGCTGAGTTTGCCAAGTCCTATGACTTTTGCCACATTACAAGCAGCCCTCTCTTCCCACAAAGCAATGAGTTAAGTGAAAGGACAGTTCAGACCGTGAAGAAACTTCTTAAGGAATCAGTGGACCCATATATGGCACTACTCAGCTATAGAACAACTCCACTCCCTTGGTGCAATCACACTCCAGCTGAACTCCTAATGGGACGTCAACTACGAACCAACCTCCCACAGATGGAAGAACATCTCGAACCAAAATGGCCCGACCTAGATGAATTTCGTCGTCAAGATAATCTGTTCAAACAGAAACAGAAGAGGGAACACGATCATCGTCATGGGGTCCGCACATTACCACCTATCCCAGATTACACTCAAGTCTGGATCACATCAGACAACAAGAAGACACCTGGACAAGTTGTTACTTCAGCTCACACTCCTAGGTCATATCTGGTGGATACCCCTACTGGACAAGTTCGTCGAAACCGCCGACACCTCAATGTGGTTCCCAAAAGCCAGCCTGACACCAACGGTGAAGAACCTCAACCAACTTCCACTCCAAACCAAATCATGACACGATCTCGGACTGGCACGGCTATTCATCCTCCGAACAGACTTTAGCCTGAAAGAAAGGGAGATGTGATATACATGTACTTTGTAGTTATTCTTAGTATTCTATATTTAGGTTAGACAAGTAGTCTATAGTCATGTGCATGAGTACATATGATCACATACACACAGTTATATCACTAACCAACGTTTACACTGAAGTTTGATCTATCAGTAAATACTACATGGTGGCAGAGGTGAGATTGAATAAGAAATCCCAAGCTCTAGATATCAAACTTCAACACGATGGCTCAAGTTCGCCTACAACCTCCAGCGGAATTCAATTTCAAAAATCCGGATGATTGGCCGAGATGGAAAAGGAGGTTTGAACAGTTCCGAGTTGCTTCAGGGCTCAGAGAGGACGAGGCTACAAAACAAGTTAGCACACTCCTGTATTGCCTTGGAGAACAATCTGAACCGATACTTGCATCCATGAATGTCACCACAGATGAGAGAAAGATCTACGATACAGTCGTTGGAAAATTCGATATCTTCTTTCAGGTGCGGAAAAACGTCATTTTCGAGCGTGCAAAATTCAACCGTCGCAATCAGCTGCAAGGGGAGTCAATCGAGCAATACATCCTAGAACTCTATAGCCTCGCAGAGAGTTGCAACTACGGAAACCTTAATGAGGAAATGATAAGAGACAGACTCGTAGTCGGAATTCGAGACGCAGCTCTATCAGAACGCATGCAGCTAGATAACGAGCTAACGCTCGAAAAGGCCAAAAAAATGACACGCCAGAGAGAAGCTGTAAGAGACCAACAGCAGATGCTCCGAGCGGGAGGAACAGCCGATCTCGCAGAACTGCATCCACACTGGGAACGAGGTGCAACCAAGCATACCAGTCAGCAAAGGCGACGAGGTACAGGCCAAGCAAGGACATCGGGACACTCCAAACAGTGCTCTCGATGCGGAAAAGGGCAACACTCACGGGACAAATGTCCTGCAAAAGATGCAACGTGCCATCGTTGTCAAAAGAAAGGTCATTATAGTAAACAGTGCTTCTCCAAAGCTGTGCACGAAGTCACAGAGGAAACAGTCGGAAGCAACCTGGATACTGCATTTTTAGACACCGTGTCAACCAGCAAGGAGACAAAATGGGTAGTAAAAATTGTGCTACAACAGCGTGAGACACCATTCAAAATTGATACGGGTGCCGAAGTGACTGCTGTTTCTGAAGAAACATACAAAACACTGGGAAATATCCAGCTGAAGCCATCAGAGAAGACTCTCTATGGTCCCTCCCATCAACCTCTGGGAATTATCGGACAATTCCAAGGAAAACTCTCCTACCAAAGTAGATTTTGTCAACAGACAGTCTTCGTGATTAAGGGACTAAAAACGAATCTACTAGGACTTCCAGCGATCACCGCACTGAACCTCGCAATGAGAGTAGACGCCGTGGTAGACCAGACACAAGTCTTGGAGAAATATCCGAAGATTTTTCAAGGTCTGGGAAATCTCGGAGAAGAGTACGAAATAAAGCTGAAACGTAATGCAGAACCATTTTCACTCTTCGCCCCTCGACATGTTCCATTGCCATTGAGACCCAAAGTTGAAGTTTGATCTATCAGTAAATACTACACCTTGGATGGGCATTTGGCAGTTTATGGAAATTATACAAGATCAGTAGGAAATCTGAATAATGCCTACTCTGCACTACTAGTTAATGTGCACTATTTACAGCAAGTTGAATATTATCTGGTGGCCATGACTAGATGGTGGTTGGCCTACAGTGGTGAAGTGACTGCAAAGCCAAATAAATGTCTTGCATTTTGTTGCAGAGCTTGGTTTTTCCTGTAAGACTGGTGAGGTGAAGCTGGTTGGTGGAGCAAACGAATACCAAGGACGCGTGGAGGTGTGTGTTGATAACAGGACCACGACAGTGTGTGACGACACATATTGGGACTTGAAAGAAGCTGTCGTTGTGTGCCGCCAGCTCAACTTCACTGACACCAGAGGATATAAGTGAAGATCTTTCTCAAATTCTGTGAAAACATTCTGTCAAGGACATGGTGCTATGAACGCTTTCTTCTGTTATCATGTGACATTTTGCTTGTTTATTTTTTGTGTGCCTGTGTGTTGTGTGTTTGTGTGCCTGTGTGCATGTGTTGTTGTTTTTGTTTGTGTGTATCGTGTGCATGAATTGGTGTGCATGTGGCTATGTTTGTGGGCAGTTGGTCTGTAATACGTAGCTCCAGTTGCTCTATGCGGAAGCTATTTTGGTCCTGGAATTGAGGATATCAATCTCAGAGGTCTGGAGTGCAACGGGACAGAAAAACAACTCGCCACTTGCTCTGTAGCCAAATCTACGTCCTTTTGTAGTCATTTCAGTGATGCTGGTGTCTTATGCCCACGTAAGTGTAGTCAAGTATGTATGAGTGCCTTCCATGCTGCTTGTTGTTGTTGCTTGTTGCTGTTGTTGTTGCTGTGGTTGTGGTTGTTTGCTACTAGGAGTAGACTGGGTAATGTAGCAAGTGCCTAGCATTTAGTTAGTGTCATATGTGAGGCCTGGCAGAGATGAGAAAGATGGTGTTGAAGATTCACTCACAGACTTGGTCAAAGCTTGAAGTCGATGATTTATAAAATTTTGATAACATTTTAGTAGTATATATACAGTAGCTATATGGCAGCATATTCATCAAGTATCAAGATCAACAATAGCTAAAGCAGAAGCAATGGTAGACATTATAGTAACTAGCTTCTACTCTGGCTGTGCAATATCACGTTGATTGCATGTGTGGTATATTAAGGGGGTGTCATTTAGAATCACCAACATGATGCAAGTGCCCACCTACCTCTGATTTTTTAGTTGAGGAGTCGAGTGGTTAGTTACTCACAGGTGCCATGTACTTGACTTCAAAGGTAATCGTGCCTCTATCCTTGACTGACGAGCTCGTTATATAGTCCCTGTTGTAGTTCTATAGCTGCCACCCCTGGCATGAAACAGTCAAGTGTGTCAATATATAT
The DNA here is from genome assembly GCA_028752905.1 of Cladorhizidae sp. MBARI D1340-BT2. NCBI lineage: Eukaryota > Metazoa > Porifera > Demospongiae > Poecilosclerida > Cladorhizidae > Cladorhizidae sp. MBARI D1340-BT2. The sequence continues at coordinate 7,078,599 of JAQNBH010000017.1, forward strand.
GTATATGTATATTATGAATATAATATATATTATATATACAATATGTACAGCATATACAGTATGTATAGTATGCTCAGTTGGTACAAAATATTCAGTATGTACAGTATGCTCAGTGTCTACAAAATATGTACAGTATGTACAATATGTAAGCATGCTTAGTATGTACAGTGTGTGTATGGATGGATGTGTGTATGTATATCACAGAATATTCATCAAGAGCGACTTCTTATTTAAAACTTCTTGGAAGCTGATGGAAGTCATCTGACCAGTCGGCCAGATTTGCACAGTTGTTGTAGTTCATTCTCTAGGAAATCTTACTTCAAGTGCATACTAGGACCAGCTTTACAAGCTGAGCATATACAATCAGCCAGCAGGTGGCAGTGTACTTGTCTGCCCCAGGCAGGCTCTCATTTGCTCTGCCACCGGGATCACTCAGCTAGCAGGTGGCAGTGTACTTGTCTGCCTCAGGCTCTCATTTGCTCTGCCATTGGGCTCGCTTAGCAGTAGGTGGGTGTGAGAGGGAAATGGGACAAAAGCCAAAGAAAAGTGTTTTGAAACCAAAAGGGCTAGAAACACTGTTTTATTGTTTTTTCAGGTGTTGCAGTGTATTTTGTATTTCCCACCGGGGTGGGGAGGAGGGAGGCAGAGGTTGCAGGCAACTTATGTTGATTATGATCCCATATATTAATTGCAACTTAGAACCAAATCCCACTTGTGAAAACTGGCAAGTCCGCTTGTTTGGAATTTCAACGTCACCCAGCGAAGGAGGTGTGCTATAATGGTGTCTGGGACACAGTCTGCCATGACGGCTGGGACGAGTCTGCAGCCAAGGTGATGTGCAGAGAGCTGGGCTTCTCATCTGAAGGTTCGTTTTGACCCAGAACTGCACTCCTATAGAAGAAAGGTGATTCTAACATTTTCCCCACTGTTGATTACTCTAGGTGCTATCCTCTTGGCTATGCCAACTTTGGGGCTGGCTTGATATTTCTCTAATATCCAGTGCACCGGTATATCCAGTGCACCGGTAATGAATCGCATATATCAGATTGTCCTTCCACTGGAATTGGACAACACTTTTGTCGGTACTGGGACTCCGGACTTATCTGCATGGGTATGTTCTCATTCACACTGCAATATAAGTGAGATTACGGGACCAGAACAGAGGTGACTCTTTGTCGTTTGTTGTAGATCCTAACTACACCTGTCCTGAGGGAGAAATTAGGCTAGTTGGCGGTAACAAATCGAGTGAAGGACAATCTTGAGCTATTACAATCACTGGGGGACTGTGTACGATGACGATTTTGATTCAAAAGACACTGCTTTTGTGTGCCGAAAGCTTGGATTCCCCGCAGAAGGTTTGCTGCATGTTTGCTAATACTTTTCAGTTGACTTGCCAACTTTTAAGTTCCAGGGTCCCACTTCTTTTATTTTTATTAACGTTTTTTTCTCCAGCTTCTTGGACCCACCACCACCACCACGACCACCATGCAATACAAATATGCTGACATATCTTAACAGCTACTATTTACTACTATTACTACTATATACTACTACTATATACTACCACCACCCTTCACCTGGCCAGCTTCTGATTCTGTCTGTAAAAATGGGGACATTCGTCTTGTGAATGGCACTGGTTCACACTCCGGTAGAGTGGAGGTGTTCTTCAACAACCGCTGGGGAACTATCTGTGATGACGACTGGGACTCAGAAGATGCTGCGGTTGTATGCAACCAACTAAATTGCCCTGGAGGCAAGTAATGTAATTAAGCTAAATTAACCCTGTGTGGGGGTGGGAAAGTAATGATGTATATGCAGCTAGCCAAATTACCCTGGGATAATTAAGCTAAATTACCCCGAGGGTAATGTATATTAAATGCCATCCCTACTTACTCACGGGGTGATTTAGATGGAGGTAGTTATAAGTAATGGTCCGACAAAATTCTTTAAGGAACTGTAGCAGACCTCAGGGCAATCGAGGAACTCTGTGGCTGATCAGCCGATCTATATAATATTACTATTCCCGCCTCTCTTCCACTTTTCTGCAGAGGCTGTGGCATTATCCAATGCCTACTTTGGGAGAGGTACTGGACCCATCTTCCTGGATGACTTAGGATGCTCAAGCGTTAACTACAGCAAGGTCACAGAGTGCTTTGACTCTCTGGATCAAGTAGGAATCCACAACTGCGAACATTCAGAAGATGCTGCAGTCATTTGCTCTGGTTGGTTTCCATTTCTTCCCTTCCTCCCTCCCCCCCTCCCTCAGATATTCACAGTAGTATCTTGTGAACATTCCAGGTGACAACACTACCTGTGATGATGGAACACCCAATGGAGGTATAAGACTCACAGGAAGCATATCATCTGAACTTCCTCCATCTCTTCTCCTTCCCCACCTCCAACTCACCTCCTTCCTCCATCTCTTCTCCTCCCCTTCCCCCCCTCTCCTTTCTCCTCCTTCCTCCGCTTTGCCCTCCACCTCCCCTTCCTCACTCCCCTTCCTCACCTCCTCCTCCATCCAGCCAACCCATGCATTTCTGGTACTGTACAATTGGTAGGAGGACTAGCTAGCAACTCCAGTCGTAGTGGACAGGTGGAAGTTTGCAACAATGGCTCCTGGCTACCAGTCTGTGCTGACTCATTCAAAAAAGCTGATGCAGACATGATCTGTTTGAGTTTGGGACTAGCAAATGACAGCAAATTGGCTGTTCCTGCTCTCGGACAACTGTTCAACACGCCAGAAGACTCAAACAGAGAGAACTACTTTGCATTATCTGGCACATGTTCAGCTGGAAGCTGCAATTTCACATCCAATGCCACTCAGTGCACAAGTGGACTGGCGGGGGCATTCTGTCCTTTGGCGAAGACTTCGTCTCTCACCGGAGCTCCTATCACATGTGAGACAGGAAGTCTGCAACTGATGGGGGGCTCTAGTCCCTCCGAGGGAAGAGTTGAAGTGTGCATCAATGACGAGTGGAGGACCTTGTGTGACGACTCCTTTGATGTCAATCTAGCTGCAGTTGTCTGCAAGCAGCTCAACTTTTCAAGCAGAAGTAAGCACAGATGAGACAGCGTCTGTTTACATCATGTTGTTGTGACCAAGAATCCCACGCATAACCTTTGAACTTTCCTTTTGTCTGTGAAGTTCCAGAAGCTGTTCATGGGAAAGACTCTTCAGTTGAATTTGGGGAAGGTTCAGGAGCCATTTGGCTAGACGATGTCAAGTGCACTGGCATGGAGGACAACATCTTCAGCTGCTCACAACTGCCGCTGTTCCAAAGACAATAACTGCCAGCACCATGAAGATAGTGGAGTCCGCTGCCGAGTTTTAAAAAAAGCTACTCAGAGAACACGCCATCTCTTGTGAGGGTATTAATTTGTTCTTCATGCTATTTCTTGCAAGCAGAGTCCACGACCACAAAAATGCCCCCTGAGACCAAGGAGCCCCCCACTAAAGAGCCAACCAAGGAACCTGGAGGGAAGATAGGAAAGCAGACGAAGGGAAATAGTAGCGCTGGGATCATTGTTCCCCTGGTGGTGGTGATCGTGGTTCTGTTCATCATAGTCCTCGCCATCGTTGGTGCCATCATCATAATCTTTGTAACAAAAAGTGAGTGCAAAGTACATGCAGCAACACATTGTGCACCATTTCATATTGCACTGAATAGGTTAACAAAGTTATCAACACCACAAGGGGTTAAGGCAGGTTGAAGTAAATTGACAATAGCTCTATGAACTGGACCAACACCACAAGGGGTTAAGGCAGGTTGAAGTAAGTTGACAATAGCTCTATGAACTGGACCAACACCACAAGGGGTTAAGGCAGGTTGAAGTAAGTTGACAATAGCTCTATGAACTGGACCAACACCACACTCAGGTTGAAATAGACAATAGCTCTATGCACTGGACCAACACCACACTGGGTTGAGGCAGGTTGAAATAGACAATATAGCTCTATGCACTGGACCAACATCACACTGGGTTGAGGCACGTTGAAATAGACAATAGCTCTATGCACTGGACCAACACCACACTGTGTTGAGGCAGGTTGGAATAGACAATAGCTCTATGCACTGGACCAACACCACACTGGGTTGAGGCAGGTTCAAATAGACAATAGCTCTATGCACTGGACCAACACCACACTGGGTTGAGGCAGGTTGAAATAGACAATAGGTCTATGCACTGGACCAACACACAATGGGTTGAGGCAGGTTGAAATAGACAATAGTTCTATGCACTGGACCAACACCACACTGGGTTGAGGCAGGTTGAAATAGACAATAGCTCTATGCACTGAACCAACACACACTGGGTTGAGGCAGGTTGAAATAGACAATAGCTCTATGCACTGGACCAACACCACACTGGGTTGAGGCAGGTTGAAATAGACAATAGCTCTATGCACTGGACCAACACCACACTGGGTTGAGGCAGGTTGAAATAGACAATAGCTCTATGCACTGGACCAACACCACACTGGGTTGAAGCATGTTGAAATAGACAATAGCTCTATGGGGGCACGAGCTACTTGAACATTGAGTCCCTCCATCCTTCTGCTTGAAGTTCATCAGCATGTTGGTAGTCCTGTAACACCATTAAAGTGCTCACTAGCCAGCCGTCTCTGATCAGGCAGGGTATATGTAGCAATGTCAAAAATGAGATGAAAAGCTGCGGAGTAGGGTAGCAACGACCATCCATTTGCAGGCCTGGTGGAGCTATGCATCAGTGATCAGTAGTTTTCTCCTAGTATATCTCTAGGCTTGCTTCATTGGTGAATGTAAATGTGGAATCACCAGTGCCACCCATCCGAAAATTAAGTACACAAGTATGGATGGTTATGTACATACAGATCTCCATACTTCACATGCCATACCTCACATGAGACTGACCCTCATACGATGATGCCAGCGTTCAGCACTAATCATAACACATGCATGGGTGGGGGAGGAGCACATGATAGAAATAATTTTTAATTTTATTTAAACTTTTTTCCCGATGCTCTACATTTCCTTGAATGGTAGTGCCTTTCAATAGTGTTAGGTGTTCACCTTCCAAGTTTGTCCGAACAGTGCAGTGTTTGCCGAGTGTGTTTCCACCATGCATGTATAGGAAGAACCAAAACTGCAAGTAGACGAGTAGCCATTTTCTTCATCACTTTGCTCGGGTCCTAACCTTCAATCAGCATTTGGACTTTTTTTGTGTGTGTGTGTGCACATTTTGGCACAAGCTGGCTAGAACCAGTGGCAGGAAGCAGCTGGCAATATTGAACCAGTGGCAGGACAAATGAACTAGTGGGCAATATATGTGCCTAGTCCTTTTATCTGCAGTAACATTCAAGGAAATTGAGTGTGTATAATAAATAATGAAGTTGAAAAACTAATTTAGAGATCTGACTTCAAGCGTCACTATGTCCAAGTGACTTAGAAGTCTACTATATACATCCAAGTGAGTGAGTGAGTGAGTGGGTGCTTGTCACTGGGACTCTCTTGCAGCAACAGCTCTATTATAAACATGGTTTGTTTTCTAAATGAACACCACCCTAACTAACTTCACTTGCTGTATTTATTCTTGCTGTACCCCACACAGAATGCCTTCAAAATTACAATTTAAGAATGAAGAAGATGATAATCCGTTTGTGGAATCCGACTTCCTTGGGAAAGAGCATGAAGATATATAGCACAGACCATGCTAAAGCACCACGACATTATGCTCTGTTTTCGTTCCACTAGAATTATAAATTAATACATACTTGTATATAGCAAAAGCTCTTATTCTAAACATTGTTTGTGTAATACGATATTTATGGATTTTGAATCATTGTGTTGTTTTTTTGGAGTGGCAATATATTTTTTATAATTATGTATATATATAAAATAAAATAAAATATTATATTTAAAATCCCAGCAGTTCTACAGCTCTATCTTCCAAGGGTTGACTTTGAGAGCTTTCTATCTTCAAACACACCATGGCTGTTCCGTCCTTACTTCCTGGTTCTACCGCAAGCAAGACTTTGTCTCCAGGTGAGAGAGCCTCTTGCTCAAAGGCATCTGCCAACTTGGTCACCACCACTCGCTCTATCTAAGAACAACAACAAAACACTTATTGTAAAATAAACAATTAAAATTGGCAGGGTTTTACTCACACACACGTCACCACCACTCGCTCTATCTAAGAACAACAACAAAACACTTATTGTAAAATAAACAATTAAAATTGGCAGGGTTTTACTCACACACACCTCGTGCTTGATTGAGCGAGCACCATATCTGACATTGTAGCCGTCTGCCAAGACATCGAGAGCTTCTCTCTCCCATGACAGCTCTATGGAATGGTTCCTTTTTGCCTGTGAAACACACGAACGGTGGATGAAGTCACGTGATCACACCGTCTGTCTACATACCCTCTCCTTCCATGCCACAAGTTCTTTCTCGACCAATAGATTCAGTTCCAAGCGCGAGAACGGCAGGAAGTAGAGCATCTCGTTGATCCTTCCTAGAAACTCGTCCCTCTTGAAGTGCCGCTGCGAATTGTCAATGCATGATAGGCTGTCATGCAGCCTAGAACAAAAACATGCATGCATCTTGCAAGACATCGCTTGCTTGTTTACCTTGAGAATGGGCTCCACCACATTGTCTTTGAATTCACGCGAAATTTCAATGTGCTTTTGTGGATCTGATTTAATAATAAATCAATGATATACTATAATGATAATGCTAACAAATGATCCCAGACCACGCATACACAATCGAAAGTTATTGATGATATGATTTTTATTTTCTAACCTTCTTTCACATCTCGATATTTCTCTGCCGCCCGCTGAGCCTCTCTCCGGAGTTGGAGGCCATGAGAGGCAATGACCTCGCTCGCCAGGTTGGATGTCATCACAAACATGGCGTTCTTGCATTCCACAGTCTTCCCCTGTCCATCCGTCAGCCTCCCTTCGTCAAAGAGCTGCAGCATAACCGTGAGGATATCTGGGTGTGCCTTCTCCACCTCGTCAAAGAGAACCACGGCATCGGGACACTTGCAGAGCCGAGACGTGAGCTGTCCACCTTGATCGTGCCCGATGTAGCCTGGGGGTGCTCCAATCAGCTTGGCCACCTGGGTGGGTGGAGAATCAGAGTCGTAGAAAAGTCATCTTCCATACAATCTCCAAATAATATGCAATGGGATATTGTAGCAGCCAAGCACTCAGTTTATGACATGCACAAAGTATTTGCTTGGAAGAAATGCACATCAATACAATTGCTACCTCATGACCTGCAAGAGCAGCCAAGACCTACCTCATGCTTCTCTTGGTACTCTGTCATATCGATCCTTATGAAGCCCTGTGGAAAGCAGGTAGATCAGCGTTAATACCATAATGTTCATGTGTTGATGTTCGGGGGATGTGGGATCCAATCTGCTTGATATTGTAATAATGAAGGCAGATGGTAATACCATCAACAACTAGAGATAGCAAGTAAGGGTTGTAGGAAACTCCAGAGCACTGCACTCTTCAGGCTAGTCAACTCCGGCGGGTGCTGGCATGGGATGCTGCACTCTCTACTAGTGTGGATATGAATATGAAACTGGATTTAGAGTGCCAAACATCTGTGCTCTCGATGGCTACCTGGTTTCAATATTCAACTTGCTCCCTCTCCTGCATGGACCACTTTAATTGACTGCTTCCTCTCAGGACATAGGAGGTGTGGTTAGGCCAGGTTGTGCATGGTCAGATGGCATGCACTACCTGGCAGGATATGGGCAATCCTCATCTGACAGGTCGACATCACAAGGAGTCCAATACAATTGCTAATCTCCGACGGTGTTAGTACTAGGCCTGACTGGGTATTTTGCAGGGGAGGGCTTCTCTGATTCTGACTATTCACTTGAGCATCGTGATCTCAACATTTCTGGGAGAAGGTGGCGGGGCAGGGGAGGGGTCTGAATAAATCACTGAAAACAAAGCAGCAGTAAAAAACAAAAGTAGCAGCAGCAACAAAAGTAGCAGCAGCAACAAAAGTAGTAGCAGCAACAGCAGCGAAGATCTCAACATGCACCAATGTTGTTGGATGACCTACTCTTAATGAACGAGGAAAAAGCCACACTAAGAACTGCATCACTCTCCTTGGTGGCTCAAAGAGAACACGAGAAGAGCATGAAGCCAAACTTCTGTCTCCTTGGCAGTGTCCTTAATTGTCGTGTGTGTGTGTGCTAAGCCGACTGACTAAGTTTGATCGCCAGCTGGAAATTAGCAGGCTGTTTGATGAAGCACTTCTCATGTTGTGTTTTTTTAAAGATGTGTACAACAAATCAGATCCGGCACCAGTGACTCGGTGCGACAGGTGCACATATCCAAATAGACTCTGAAGCAATCAAACACCAAGACGGCATGAAATCAGGAAGATAAAGCGCAAGGAAGGAAAAGGTGGGAAGCATAGAAGTCGTACCTCATAGGTGTAACTTGCTTAGGCCAGCAAACTTGACAAGCTAGAGATTGTTGTGGGCAAGGAAGAATCGAGTATTCCGACTGAATAATGGAGAAGAGAAGCGAATACTGAAAGAAAAGTATGAATGAGAGATATAGCAAGAAAGATAGAGGAGGCACAATGGATGAGGTGTTCCCATGCACTCACTCCTAAGGACTTGAGATAATAGACACACACTCTCGTACTTCTTCTTGGAGAATCTAAGAAGGGAAGCAAACTCACAAGGAGGACCATTAAGAGGGAGAGGGAAGAGAGAGAAGGGAGGGGTGAGGAGGCAGCAAACAAATAACTTGTGCCTTCAGCTGTTGCATAAAATAATTGTTGGCAGAGAAGGGTCGTTGCCTCATCTCATTTAGGACCACCATCATCCAACACTGGTCCCCACCAATACGTGATGCACATTATTACCTCTGGCTTGTCATGATGAATGTGCTTGGCAATCTGCTTGGCCAATTCTGTCTTACCTGAAGAAGGAAGGACAAACAAAAGTGCACACAGTAATTACCTAATTATAAATAGCCGTCCCATTATTGATAGAACAGGAGAAAATCATTGGACTGCAATGACAAGCTTCACCTGGTGGTGGCATTCATTTCACCAACAGATATCCCAACCTAAATACTTTTTTGTCTTTTTCAGAGAAAAAGCATGTTGGTTGAGATTTTTGTGGGAGAATTGGAGAATTGGAATAATAATAAATAAATAAATATTATTTCCCTTTAATTAATTTTTAATATATTTTTTATAACTACCATGTGCTAATTAGGTTAAAACGTTAAATTTTAAAATAAACAGAAGTTGAAATTTCCATATCTTATATCCATAGTTGTCACAAGTGAGGTGGTGCAGTGGCTGCCAGTGAGGTGGTGCAGTGGCTGCCAGTGAGGTGGGTGCAGTGGCTGCCAGTGAGGTGGGTGCAGTGGCTGCTAGTAAGGTGGTGCAGTGGCTACCAGTGAGGTGGAGCAGTGCTGCTAGTGAGGTGGTGCCAGTGAGGTGGTGCAGTGGCTGCCAGTGAGGTGGGTGCAGTGGCTGCCAGTGAGGTGGGTGCAGTGGCTACCAGTGAGGTGGGTGCAGTGGCTGCTAGTGAGGTGGTGCAGTGGCTGCTAGTGAGGTGGTGCAGTGCTGCTAGTGAGGTGGTGCAGTGGCTGCTAGTGAGGTGGTGCAGTGGCTGCTAGTGAGGTGGTGCAGTGGCTGCTAGTGAGGTGGTGCGGTGGCTGCTAGTGAGGTGGTGCAGTGTCTGCCAGTGAGGTGGTGCAGTGGCTGCTAGTGAGGTGGTGCAGTGGCTGCCAGTGAGGTGGTGCAGTGGCTGCTAGTGAGGTGGTGTGGTGGCTGCTAGTGAGGTGGGTGAGGTGGCTGCCAGTGAGGTGGTGCAGTAGCTGCCAGTGAGATGGGTGCTGCTAGTGAGATGGTGCAGTGGATGCCAGTGAGGTGGTGTAGTGCTGCTAGTGAGGTGGTGTAGTGCTGCCAGTGAGGGGGTGCAGTGGCTGCCAGTGAGGTGGTGTAGTGCTGCCAGTGAGGGGTTGCAGTGGTTGCCAGTGAGGTTGGCTTTTTTTGCTTTGGGCCAGAGAGCAGGTTGATAACAACTGGTGAGGAGTGTCAGGGAAATGTATTCTTGGTACCCTTGGGTCATCTAGACCGAACCACAGAATACTCCCTGCGATGCCTAGCTCTACTCCCTTAGCTAGACCACTTGTTTATTCCCATCAATCTGACTTAATTAACAACATTTGATAGAATAATATAGTCCCATAGGAAATCACATCCTAGTCCGAACTACTCAGTTCTGTCTAACAGGCTATCTTATATCTTATTTTAGATCACGAGGTTGACTGTCCAATCAGACCTTTCCATCTGTCCTTCCAACCTTCTGTTTCTCCGTATACATAGGTGATGTAACAACTACTGTGTATTGTGTAATAATTACATAATAATACATTTCCAGTATCGTGTTGTGTAGTTCAAGTCATGGAAGGTTGTTTCCATGACATCTCCCCTTCCTCTAGTTGAGAACACTGTTCTCTAGAGAGTCCATCCGCATTTCCGTTTTTCCGTCCCACACGATAAACTATTGTATAGTTATAGGGCTGAAGGGCCAATATCCATCGGGCAATTCTTCCATGGCTGTCTTTCAGTTTAGAAAGGTGCACAAGAGGGTTGTGGTCTGTCTCTATGCGGAAGTGTACTCCTTCGAGATACACCCTGAAGTGTTTGACTCCCTCCACTATTGCCAACCCTTCTCGCTCAATGGCCGAATACTTGGTTTCTCTGGGAAGTAGCTTTCTGGAACCGAAGGCAATTGGATGCTCCTCGCCTAGTTCGTCCCGCTGGCTTAACACATACCCGATTCCACAACTCGAAGCGTCGGTTTGCAGTATGAATTCCTTCCCCCAAATAGGTGGGTGTAGAACTGGTTCTTGAGATAGTAATTCTTTCAATTTTTCAAACGCCTCTCTTGTCTGGTCCGTCCATATCACTTTGTTTGGCATATCCTTCCGTGTTAGGTTCGAGAGGGCGGTGGCTATTGTCGAGAACGATGGAATAAATCTCCGATAATAGCCACAAAGTCCAAGGAATGCTCGTACTTCCCTCTTCGTTTTCGGGGTGTCAAAGTTCTTTACTGCTTTCACCTTGGCCTCCATCGGTTTGATTTGGCCTCTTCCCACCACATGGCCTAGATAGGTACAGGTGTTGCATGCAAACTTGCACTTTTCTTCTTTTATTCTTAGTCCTGCTCGTCTCAATCTCGTGAACACTTCTCGTAAGTGGGTAATGTGGTCTTCCCAGTTTCTGCTGTGAATAATTATGTCGTCCAGGTAGGCACTTGCGTACTCCTGAGTGTCGTCCAAGACCTGATCCATCATTCTCTGGAAGGTCGATGGGGCAGATACTAGTCCAAATGGCATTGTGGTGAACTCGTATTTGCCCCACGGTGTTATGAATGCTGTCTTTTCTCTGCTTGACCTTTCCATGGGCACCTGCCAATAGCCTTTTGTTAAATCTATGGCGGTAATCCATTGTGAGTTTCCAATATTGTCATCTATCCGGGGAATTGGATAGGGGTCGGATTGGGTGATCTGGTTCAATTTCCGAAAGTCAATGCAGAGCCTCTTCGATCCGTCCTTTTTTGGTACTAGCACCACTGGGGCGGCCCAGGGGCTTTTAGAGGGTATGATGATGTTCTGCTCTAGCAATGTCTTTATCTCTTTTCGCAGGAATTCGTGCGATGAGTGGGGGAGTCGGTACGGTGGGAGTCGGATGGGGGATGCGTCCCCGGTGTTGATGGTGTGCTCCACCACTTCTGTCCTTCCAGGTACGTCGCTGATCACCTCACTGAACTCGGCCTTCAGTTGTTGTAATGCTTCCTTTTGATAGGGCTGAAGTTGATTCAGATGCTCCTCCCATTGTGGTGTTTCATTGGGTTCGGGGTCGCTTGGTTCATTGTCCACGGCTAGCAACACGGCTGGCATTGGAGAATGCCACTCCTTCATTCCGTTCACATGGAAGGTTCTCAACCGCTTCGACCCCTCCCCCAAATCTACTTGGTAAGTTACATCTGTCAACTTCCGGGTAATTATTACCGGCCCTCTCCATTCATTCTGGAGTTTGCTTGTTCTCCGTGGCTGAAAAACCAACACAAAATCTCCCACATTGAACTCTCTTTCGGTAGCCTTTCGATTATGGTACTTCTGATGGGCTTGCTTAGCTTGTCTCTCGTTACTCGCTGCTACCTCCCGAACTAATTCGAACTTCTCTCTCAGTATTCTCAGGTACTCAATGACCTCTATACCTTCCTCTCCCTGTTTCTCTCTCCAATATCGGGCCAATTCATCTATCGTGGTTCGCATCCTTCTCCCATACAGCAATTCAAAAGGGGAATACCCTGTGGTACTATGGACCGTTCCCCTGTAGGCCCACACTACAAATGGTAGACATTGGTCCCACTCTCTCTCACTCTTTTGGGTTAGCTTCTTTAGCAATCTCTTCATGGTAGCATTAAACCTCTCCACCATACCATCAGTTTGGGGATGGTATGGGGAGGTTTTTATTTGGTGGATGCCTGTTAACCGGCAAAATTGGGCCATGGTGCGTGAGACGAAATTACTACCATTATCCGAGAGGATTTCCTTGGGGGTCCCTAGTCTAGCAAAGACCTCTACCAAACAGCCCAGAAGCGTCTCAGTTGAGGTATTCTTGAGAGGAAACGCTTCCGGCCATTTGGTAGCATAATCCATGATTATCAACACATACTTGTTCCCTCCCTTCGTTCTTTTCAGGGGCCCAAATATATCCATAGCCACCCTTTCGAATGGTATGCTTATTATGGGTAGGGAGTGTAAGGGTGCTCTCTGGGCGGTTATAGGTTTGGCTCTCTGACAGGTGGGACAAGACATGCACATTGACCTTACGTCTGAAGCGATATTCGGCCAGTCCATGCTCTGCCTGATGGTGGAGAGCGTCCTTGCTTGCCCGAAATGTCCGGCTGTAGGGGCGTTGTGGGCCATCCTTAGGATCTCCGTCCGAGCTTCATGCGGCACCACCACCAAGTTCCCCCCGTCCACTGTGAGCGACTTCCTCATGAGGAGTCCATTCTCCCAAAGGTATGGTTCTTCTCCTCGGTCTGCTTGTGTCCTTATCTTTTCCAGGGATGGGTCTGTTTGCTGTAGGGCCCGTAATTCATCTGGGGGCATTCGGTCGGGAAGGCTAACAGTCTCCGCCTCGTTTCTGGTCTGTTGCTCCTTCTCGATTCTCTTCTCGGTGAAGAACTCGTCTTCAAAATTGTAAGGGAGTTCATTTCCCTTCTCTTCTTCCTCGTGGTCTCCGTCTGTGGGGTCTGTCAGTACGACCTCGTCGTCTGCTTGCTGTACCCGTGACACTTCCTTTTCCTGCACTCGTGTCTGTGCCTGTGCTCTGGTGGTTACGAGGGCCATTTCACTCGTGTCCTCCCTGGCGAGTTGTGTCTTCTCTGAGCACACTCCTGCCAGCAACTGCTTCAGCTGGGGCACATCTTGCCCCACCAGCATATCCACCGGTAGGTAAGGCGAGATGCCTACCGTCAGATGGTATGTTCTCCCAGCCAGCTTCAGCACCACCCGGGCTGCTGGGAACCATGTCTCGCTGGAGGTGGCTGTGGCATACGGTATGCTCCACCCCAGCTTGGCTTTCTCCTGCACACATCTTGGGTGCACCATGGACTTCGTGCATCCAGTGTCTAGCCACACCTTCACGACTCGTCCATTCAACTTAGCCCTCCTTGTCCAACGATTAGAGGTCTCTTCCCTGGTTGTCTCGCCCACCAGCTGCGCTTGTTCCAGTTTGACTCTGCAGTCCCTTTTCATGTGTCCCACACGGTTGCAACGGAAGCATCGGACTTCCTGGTTGGTTCTTTGGGATGGGGTCCGTTTTCCCCACTCTCTTGACTTCCCCTCGGCGTCGGTCTGTCCCAGCCAAGTCGTCTGGGGGCCTGTTGCTGAGGTCCCGACCGGAAAGGAGTCTCGGGGCGAGTTCTCCCTCTCTCGGTCGCTTTCTCAGTTGGTCTTGGCTGCTCTGTCTCTCTCCGTGACTGGTTAGACAAGTGCCTCACAACTGCTTCGCTCAGTGTCTCAAAGTTGCCAGGGTTGAGGTTCCTCATTTGAATCTCCAACCATCGGGGCAGGCGTTTGAGTGTTATCTCCATTAGCATTGTTTCCTGGTCATCAAGGGGGGATGATGCCAACCACTGCTGGAAGCTCTGGCGGTGTCTTGCTAGCCAGGTGTCGGGATGGATGGTGTCGAAAGGTACATCAAATGTTCTCTTTCGGAAGGTTTCAGTTGTTATCCTGTATTCCCGAAGCAACACTTCCTTCACTGAACAGTAATCCGCCTGGCTATCGGCAGGCATAGCAGCTACGGCAGTCAAGCCCACTCCTGATAAGGAACTACGCAGAAAGGCCGTCCACTGCCGTCGTGGCCACCCTCCAGCCACTGCAGTCGCCTCGAACGCATCCAAGAAGGCTCCCATGTCATCTACACCTTCCTGGAACTTGTGCATGGTCAGTTTCGGGGTACAAGCAGCGGACTCTGCCACGGCCGGAATTAGCCTTGCAGGCTCTCGGACTTCTGTTAGCAGTCGAATCAGACGCTCTTGTTGTTCGGTCTGGTTCTTCATGAGTCTCTCCTGGAGCTCGTCTTGCCTTTGCCGCTCCTCTGCTCTCCTTTTCTCCTCTTGCTCTATCCTTAGTTGGTCTATCTGCAACCATTGGGACAGGAATTTCTCCATGGGGTCCACTGCCCCAGGAGAGGCCTCGGGAGCATTGCTCTGGAGACGGCGAGACTCTCTCAGGGCTCTCCTGTCCTCATTGCTCATCCTTTACCCCACCTCCACCAACCAAACAAAAAAAAGACACCTCCACACTAGCTATCCAGGGTTGGTTCTCAAACCTCATAGGCCGTGCCCAGGTTATTGCCCTGATCTATTCTAACTAAACTTCCAAACCTCTACACTACCTAAAGGCTGGTCCGGGATCTTCTAGGGCTAGGGCTATGAGAGAAGAATCCCACCGCTGCCACCAATGTCAGGGAAATGTATTCTTGGTACCCTTGGGTCATCTAGACCGAACCACAGAATACTCCCTGCGATGCCTAGCTCTACTCCCTTAGCTAGACCACTTGTTTATTCCCATCAATCTGACTTAACAACATTTGATAGAATAATATAGTCCCGTAGGAAATCACATCATAGTCCGAACTATCCACGACTGTCCAATCAGACCTTTCCATCTGTCCTTCCAACCTTCTGTTTCTCCGTATACATAGGTGATGTAACAACTACTGTGTATTGTGTAATAATTACATAATAATACATTTCCAGTATCTGTGTTGTGTAGTTCAAGTCATGGAAGGTTGTTTCCATGACAAGGAGAAGGTAAGGAGTGGCCAGGTGGAGGGAGGGGAACACTGCATCTATATTCGGTCGGCTCTACTGGATTCAGTGAGTTCAAAGTAAACTTGCTTCCCCTTGTGCTTGCTTGTGCGCTCTTCGCCTCCTAGTTTCTGCATCATGACAATCACGTGGTGTATCCCAGAAAAATAAAACTGAGAAAAAACAGTATTTGTCAGCATAGCCAATTAGACCACACCCATGTACCAGTTTATAAACAAGCATGTCATCAATATATAAAATAGGAATCTACATGGGTGTGGTCTAATTGGTTACATTCTCTCGTTTCATTTCCAGTGCTTGGAAAATGATATTCGCTTGAAAATATTTTATGATTATTTTGTCTCGCATGCACACCACACCCACACACCACACAGACACGCCAGACGCACCCACACCACACAGACACGGCTTGTATTTGTTGGCAAGTATACGTAATTAAATCATTCACAACATCCATGACCATACGCTATGCTAGATGAACTTCTTAGCAGATCCCAAATGTCCTTTGGATCAGGGAAGTATAACAAGTTTGAAGTGGGAGTGGACCTCCCTTATATGGATGGTCCCTTCTCCCCCCACCCACCCTGACAATTGGGCACTCCCTCTCCTGCTTCCCAAAACATGTGCACTGGCACTTTGCATGCCAAGATCTCAAGAGCACACCTTGTTGCAAGCAAGCCCTCAGGGGATGTGGATGATAGTGTTGCTGAGCATGTTAAATGTATCTATCTATCTATCTATCTACATATGTCCTCTCTGTATACCCATATAAGATATTGGGATCATGTATATCCTCTCTGTATACCCATACAAGATAGGAGTGGGATCATGTATGTCCTCTCTGAACAATTCGTGCCTAGTGAAGAGAACAAGTCGTGCCTAGTGAAGAGAACAAGTCGTGCCTAGTGAAGAGAACAAGTCGTGCCTAGTGAAGAGAACAAGTCGTGCCTAGTGAAGAGAACAAGTCGTGCCTAGTGAAGAGAACAAGTCGTGCCTAGTGAAGAGAATGAACGAGAAAACAACAGCAGATTCTTAGCTAGAGGAAGGAAGGGCTGAACGGGGAAGCAAGAATGGCACTGCTTATGCAGAAAACAAAACTATGCTTATAAAGGAACTAACATTCTTAATTACTATTATGATGTCAGCTGACTATAACTATCTGCATAACTTTCTTAATTACTATCATTCGTTACAATAGTTTCAATTTCTGTCTTTGATGTCGGCCGAAAGTCTGGCGATATTAGGAATAGTTTTATGGTCTCGGCCAATAACTATCAAAGGGCCTCAATAATACTCAGTGGGTTTACTCTAGAAGCCAGGTATGTTCAACTGTGGTAAATCTTCATTTCACAAGGAATCAGTTACAAGCAGGCCTTTGAGCACATCAACTATTTGTGCCATGAAAGCTTCAGTTTGGTTTTGCATCCTGCACTGGCAGAAGAGGAGAAGTGTGTGTGTTGTGTGTGTGTGTTGTGGTGCATGTGTGTGTTGTGTGTGTGTGTGTATGTGTGTTGTGTTTGCATGATGTATGTGTGTTGTGTGTATGTGTGTGTATGTGTGTGTGTTGTGTGTATGTGTGTGTTGTGTATTGTGTGTGTTTGCATGTTGTGTATGTGTGTGTGTATGTGTGTGCATGCATTGTGTGTGTATGTGTGTTGTGTGTATTGTGTGCGTGTGTGTGTTGTGTATTGTGTGTGTATGTGTGTGTATACGTGTCTGTGTGTGCATGTATTTTGTGTCTGCGTGTTGTGTATTGTGTGTGTATGTGTGTTTTGTGTGTATGCATGTGTGTGTGCATGTATTGTGTGTGTGTCTGCGTGTTGTGTATGTGTGTTGTGTGCGTGTTATGTGTGTGTGCGTGTATTGTGTGCGTGTATTGTGTGTGCGTATATGTGTGTGTATTGTGTGTATGTGTTCTGTCTGTGTGTGTGTATGTTTGTTGTGTGTATGTGTTGTGTGTGTGTTGTGTCTGCGTGTGTGTATGTGTGTGTGTGTTGTGTATTGTGTTTGTGTTGTGTGGTGCGTGTGTGTGTTGTGTTGTGTGTATGTGTGTTGTGTGTGCTGTGTGTATGTGTGTGTTGTGTATTGTGTGTGTTGTGTGTGTGTTGTGTGTGTGCGTGTATGTGTGTTGTGTGTGCGTATATGTTTGTGTGTGTTGTGTGTGTGTGTTGCGTGTGTGTGTGTGAGAGAAATGTAAGGCTACAAGGACTACTCAATAATCAACTTGAAATTTACTCTGTCGATGTTTTGACTAGATGCTCGTCTAACCTTCATCAGGAATAAACAACATGTTACACTGTGTAACTAAGTCCTAATGCTTAATTAAACCTTGAGAGGAGGAGAGAGGGGAGGGGCACATGCATGAGGGCTTGGACACGAGAGAGAGAACTCGTGTTGTACCTGGATAATAACTTGACATGAATGCCGATAGTGCAACGGGGAATCTATTGGACATGTTTTTGCCATTATGATTATCCGCTACAATTTTCCATTACAACCCACAGCATACTTATCTATCATCTTTCAACTCCCCACCAAACCCACAGATTGAATTAGAACCAGCACCAACTCAAACCCATAGACAAAACTTGGCATTTGCAGCCAAGTTTCGGAGACATGAATTCCTGTACTGCCATGCCTTAGCTCTAATCTAGCAAGATAAGCTAGCTAGCTACACACACACACAAAATCCTCAATCTTAATATTCCTGATGAAGACTAGAGCATCTAGTCGAAACGTCGAGTGAATACAATTTGAAGTTGATTGAGAAGGTGATTTTAATGTCATGTCAACTGAGAGTTCATTGGGAGTTAACATAGTGGCCTATTTCTTACCTTCATTGCTAGCGCTTAGCGTCATCCATGATCGAGAAGCTTAGGTTTAGGTAAAGCTTCTACACTCCAGCTGTCCGTGTTACCTAATGAGAGAAGGAGCATCACAAAAGTCGTACACTAGCCAAACCTTGAAGATTGCCTTTGATATCAAGAAGCTCAAACTCCTCATCATTCTGTACTCAGATTTCTTTGCTGTAAGCTTTTGTTTGCTTACCTCAATGGAGTCCATTCTCACATCAAACTAGCTTATTGTAGTCTGCATTCCTGAATATATTATACCAGGAAGGGGGTGGGGGGATGCAAAAAGTTTTGATACAGGAGGGGGGGATAAAATTTTGAAATACAGGAGAGAGAAAAAAGGGGGGGGCGGGGAGGGGGTAGGTAATAAAGCCAAAAAATAAATATAAGACGGGCACTTGATTGAGATAGCTTGCGTCCACTAGGGTGCTGGGTGTGCTTAGCTGTAGAGTATGGGTGGTGCTGGTCATCCTATAGAGAGAGTGTTTAATGCACTCGCTGATAGTTAAACTCTGTGTAGATGAATCTGTGGCAGAAGCAGCACATGGCCTCTCTTACCATTACGGGCACCCGGATGGCAGTGTAACGATGACCTCAACTATTCCCTTAATGAGGTCGCTCACCGATCCCAGAGGAGCCAAGGAAGAGAAAGACCATGGGGTGCTCCTCATCAGCCCAGCCCATTTCCCTCCTGCGGATGGCAGCAGCTACAGCAGCGATGGGTCCTTCTTGACCGACAATATGCTCCTTCAGCCGTTTCTCGAGCGGAAACCGTCGCCGCTCTTCAAGTTTTTCTTTTCTCTTTCTCTGTTTGTGCTGGAATGGAGAAAAGGGAAAAAGAGAAGAGAAGGAATGGGAAGAGGAGGTGTGGTGGTGGTGGGGGGGGGGGGGAGGGGGGGGATTACAGGAATGCAAAATGGACACTCCCACTACTTATTATACATCTAGGCCACACTTTTACTGGAAAATAATGGACATGATGGGAAATAATGGGTGTGGCTTGGGGGTAATGAGATGACAGGTGAGTCATCTCTCAGTCCAGCTTCCTTCACCTCCCACCTATAACTATACTACTATAACTAGTGTTAGCTAGAGCTAGTTGCTAGCTAGAGATCTCCAGCATCTTTCTCTTCCTTCACCTCCTACCTATAACTATACTACTATAACTAGTGTTAGCTAGAGCTAGTTGCTAGCTAGAGATCTCCAGCATCTTTCTCTTCCTTCACCTCCCACCTATAACTACTATAACTAGTGTTAGCTAGAGCTAGTTGCTAGCTATAGATCTCCACCATCTTTCTCTTCCTTCACCTCCTACCTATAACTATACTACTATAACTAGTGTTAGCTAGAGCTAGTTGCTAGCTAGAGATCTCCAGCATCTTTCTCTTCCTTCACCTCCCACCTATAACTACACTACTATAACTAGTGTTAGCTAGAGCTAGTTGCTAGCTAGAGATCTCCAGCATCTTTCTCTTCCTTCACCTCCCACATATAACTATATACTATAATTAGTGTTAGCTAGAGCTAGTTGCTAGCTAGAGATTTCCACCATCTTTCTCTTCCTTCACCTCCTACCTATAACTATACTACTATAACTAGTGTTAGCTAGAGCTAGTTGCTAGCTATAGATCGCCAGCATCTTTCTCTTCCTTCACCTCCCACCTATAACTACTATAACTAGTGTTAGCTAGAGCTAGTTGCTGGCTATAGATCTCCACCATCTTTCTCTTCCTTCACCTCCTACCTATAACTATACTACTATAACTAGTGTTAGCTAGAGCTAGTTGCTAGCTAGAGATCTCCAGCATCTTTCTCTTCCTTCACCTCCCACCTATAACTATATACTATAATTAGTATTAGCTATTAGCTAGAGCTAGTTGCTAGCTAGAGATCTCCACCATCTTTCTCTTCCTTCACCTCCTACCTATAACTATACTACTATAACTTGTGTTAGCTAGAGCTAGTTGCTAGCTAGAGATCTCCAGCATCTTTCTCTTCCTTCACCTCCCACCTATAACTATATACTATAATTAGTGTTAGCTAGAGCTAGTTGCTAGCTAGAGATCTCCACCATCTTTCTCTTCCTTCACCTCCTACCTATAACTATACTACTATAACTAGTGTTAGCTAGTTGCTAGCTAGAGATCTCCAGCATCTTTCTCTTCCTTCACCTCCCACCTATAACTACTATAACTAGTGTTAGCTAGAGCTA
Source organism: Cladorhizidae sp. MBARI D1340-BT2 (assembly GCA_028752905.1). Lineage (NCBI taxonomy): Eukaryota > Metazoa > Porifera > Demospongiae > Poecilosclerida > Cladorhizidae > Cladorhizidae sp. MBARI D1340-BT2. Next base: position 7,099,056 of record JAQNBH010000017.1, read on the forward strand.
GTTGCTAGCTATAGATCTCCACCATCTTTCTCTTCCTTCACCTCCTACCTATAACTATACTACTATAACTATTGTTAGCTAGAGCTAGTTGCTAGCTAGAGATCTCCAGCATCTTTCTCTTCCTTCACCTCCGACCTATAACTACACTACTATAACTAGTGTTAGCTAGAGCTAGTTGCTAGCTAGAGACCTCCAGTATCTTTCAGCAGAAAACCCTACAATTCCAGCACACATGCAGCAGCTATCCTGGCAACAAAAAACAGTGAAAGTCGGTTTTGCTTAGTGTGTGCAGTCAAAATATAAGTCAGTTAGGAAATCACTGTAATTATGCAGTAAGCAGAATTCTTGATTGCTGTGCTGTATACATTACATATGTACAGTATGTACAGTATCTATGCATTATATGCCTACCACTAGAATGATCCCGCCCCCTACCCCACCCCACTTTATATAATATAAACAAATGAAACTACAATGACTTCATAATCAACTTCCTAGTAATCAACTTCCTAGTAATCAACTTCCTAGTAATCAACTTGAAATGTACTCCCACAAGTTGATTATTGAGAAGCTTTACTTCACTTTTAACCCTTTTGGGGTCCACCATTTTGTTCTGCTGGTCAGCCAATACATAGTTCTACATACTTCTACTGCATTGTATAAGAACAAAAAGACTTCATAACTTTATTATAATTATTATTATTGGCAATTAATTTTGGTACCAGTTTTTGTTTCAAGAGCTTTCCAAATGGTGTACTGGGTTGTAGGTTTGTACCGATGACAAGTATGCCCCTTAACCCTCTCACTGTCAGCATTGTGGAGAATTATTTAAAATTTAATACAGCCTTATTAAAAAATTAATATCAAATCAGGTATTTATCGTCATCTGATAGCATGATTATTTAAGAAGTTGTGGCCAAAAGGTGTGACCACAAACTGACCACATAATAATATGAATATAATTATGCAAACAACGGTCATGATTAGTAGTCCCATAACTTCTTTATAGCTCATGTTATGGACTCGATATATGGCTCAAAAGATAGATCAATCCATATGCTTTCTTTTGCTTCTAAGAATCTAGGAATATACATTACTATAAAAATGTTATGCCAACCCATAATAAGGTCCCCATAAATCGACCACAAAAATGTCCTTATTTCAACAAGAACTTTGTCAATACAATATTCAGTAAACTTTTGATATAATTGTTTGACACAATGTAATCGAAAGCAATTTTGTGTGGAGTTTGAGGTGAAATAAGTGTCTTGTGGCAAAAGTCAACCAAGTTGTGGAAAGCATGGAAACAATTCCGATCCTCCATAATGCAAAGGTGAACCTTGCAGTATTTGCATTGCACATGACATTCTCCGAGGTAGGAATGGATGCCTTCACATTCTTCGTAACTTGATTCATCATCAGAGATATCCCAAGCTGCCCTAGTCACTTGGGAAATAATTTCAGCTATTGACAGTTTCTTCTACATCGCTGATAATTATCGTCCGACTGAAAATTGTTCGTGTTTTAAATACAATTTCTTCAACTTTCCTCCACCCAACCGCCGTAAAAATTGTCGTGTAAATAGAATTTGAATTCAGCTATCTTTTAATATAAAAATTATTACCTATTATCAAATGCATATATTTATTTTTATTTTTACAAAGCCGTGGAGCCATATGGCGCCATTGACAGTGAGAGGGTTAACCTGTGCCCTTATCACCACGGGAGTGCCTGAAGCCACTTCCCATTCAAAGGTCGTGTGTAACAGAAGCACATGACCATATTATGAGCGAGAGGTTTTTTTGGACTGGTCAAAAGTTATGCATTCATATTTTAAAAAATCCTCGTTCTATATATGTGGTAATCAAAAAAAACTTCGCGCTCGGAACTTCTGCTAGAATTATTTGGCTCATCATTTTGGATTTTGGGGGGTCGTCAAAACCATGAACAATCTGCGTTTCATGATTTACCCCCTGTAGTTACTGGAAAGTAATACCCTTCAAATGAGGGGAGCAAGAAATAAGCTTATATACTATATGAAATGAAATAAATTATTGTGTATAAATGATTGTTGTATAAATGATTGTGTGAATGTTTTTTCGTTCGATGAAACCCAGCGCTATATGGCACTGTTGACGGTGACTGGGTTAATGAAAGCGTGCAGTAGGGGCTTCCTCATGCCACTGATAGTATAATGTCTAGCACTTTCTAATCAGGAGCCAGAACTGCAGAGAATTCAGGCATGAGGCCCCCAACATGGACTGCACTATATGCAATTAGTGTCAAGAGGCACTAATAATTGACCGATTTTGAGCTGTACAACAAGTCCATACAGTGAAGTGTGCAGAATCTATGGAGCTTCAAAGTCATAACTAGAGGGGGGTTTTGCTTTAAAAAGATAAAGATTCACCTCGCACCCCTTAGCTTGTCAAAAAAGAGGAAGGGGTAAAAACTCTAGACTTCCTCAATAGTTAAACCCACTCTGCATCATCGCTGGACGCTCAGCCTTCATCTCTGCTGGATGCTCAGCCTTCATCTCTGCTGGATGCTCAGCCTTCATCACTGCTGGATGCTCAGCCTTCATCACTGCTAGATGCTCAACCTTCAACATTGCTGGATGCTCAACCTTCATCACAGCTAGACCCTCAGCCTTCATCATTGCTGGACGCTCAGCCTTCATCACTGCTGGACGCTCAGCCTTCATCACTGCTGGACGCTCAGCCTTCATCATTGCTGGATGCTCAGCCTTCATCATTGCTGGACGCTCAGCCTTCATCACTGCTGGATGCTCAGCCTTCATCACTGCTAGATGCTCAGCCTTCATCAGTGCTAGATGCTCAGCCTTCATCACTGCTAGATACTCAGACTTCATCTCTGCTGGATGCTCAGTCTTCATCACTGCTGGATGCTCAGCCTTCATCACTGTTAGATGCTCAGCCTTCATCACTGCTAGACGCTCAGCCTTCATCACTGCTGGATGCTCAGCCTTCATCACTGCTGGCTGCTCAGTCTTCATCACTGCTGGATGCTCAGCCTTGATCACTGCTAGACGCTCAGCCATCATCACTGCTGGATGCTCAGCCCCTTCATCACTGCTGGATGCTCAGCCTTCATCACTGCTGGACGCTCAGCCTTCATCACTGCTGGATGCTCAGTCTGCATCACTGCTGGCGGCTCAGTCTTCATCACTGCTGGATGCTCAGCCTTCATCACTGTTAGATGCTCAGCCTTCATCACTGCTAGACGCTCAGCCTTCATCACTGCTGGATGCTCAGCCTTCATCACTGCTGGCTGCTCAGTCTTCATCACTGCTGGATGCTCAGCCTTCATCACTGCTAGACGCTCAGCCATCATCACTGCTGGATGCTCAGCCTTCATCACTGCTGGATGCTCAGCCTTCATCACTGCTGGACACTCAGCCTTCATCACTACTGGATGCTCAGCCTTCATCACTGCTGGATGCTCAGCCTTCATCACTGCTAGATGCTCAGCCTTCATCACTGCTGGATGCTCAGCCTTCATCACTACTGCTGGATGCTCAGCCTTCATCACTGCTAGACGCTCAGCCATCATCACTGCTGGATGCTCAGCCTTCATCACTGCTGGGTGCTCAGCCTTCATCACTGCTGGACGCTCAACCTTCATCTCTCAGCCTTCATCACTGCTAGATGCTCAGCCTTCATCTCTGCTTGGATGCTCAACCTTCATCTCTGCTGGATGCTCAGCCTTCATCACTGCTAGATGCTCAGCCTTCATCACTGCTGGATGCTCAGCCTTCATCACTGCTAGATGCTCAGCCTTCATCACTGCTGGACGCTCAGCCTTCATCACTGCTGGATGCTCAGCCTTCATCACTGCTGGATGCTCAGCCTTCATCACTGCTAGACGCTCAGCCTTCATCACTGCTGGATGCTCAGCCTTCATCACTATTAGATGCTCAACCTTCATCTCTGCTGGATGCTCAGCCTTCATCACTGCTGGATGCTCAGCCCTCATCACTGCTGGATGCTCAGCCTTCATCACTGCTAGATGCTCAGCCTTCATCACTGCTGGATGCTCAGCCTTCATCACTCTAGATGCTCAGCCTTCATCACTGCTGGATGCTCAGCCTTCATCACTGCTAGATGCTCAGCCTTCATCACTGCTGGATGCTCAGCCTTCATCACTCTAGATGCTCAGCCTTCATCACTGCTGGATGCTCAGCCTTCATCATTGCTGGATGCTCAGCCTTCATTACTGCTGGCTCAGCCTTAATCACTGCTAGACGCTCAGACTTCATCACTGCTAGACGCTCAGCCTTCATCACTGCTGTATGCTCAGCCTTCATCTCAGCTAGACGCTCAGACTTCATCACTGCTAGATGCTCAGCCTTCATCTCTGCTAGACGCTCAGCCTTCATCACTGCTAGAGATGCTCAGTCTTCATCAGGATTAAACAATATACCCATACCCAGTTAGATGATTCATTTAACATTCAAGCAATCAAGGAGCACAATATTGATGCTGTACTGTCCAACAGGTTGCGGTCTGCAAGGGTACAGGGTACAGTCTTTTGCTTTCTTCTTCTTTTTGACAAGTCAATTCATTATTTGTTGTGTTTCCATGCCAGCAGGCAAAGTTGAGGAGGAGCTTTCTAACTTGTTCCTTCTAACCTGTGCACTGTAATGGTCAGCACATGCTGTACCTTCTTGTAGTTGAGTCAGTGAAAGATGATCAGCTAGCCTCCTTCAAGGACTTGGCAACATTTCCACAGGAAAACTTCACAAACCAAACAGCAGAGGAGAACAAGGTTCACAGCAAGGTTCACAGCAGAGGATAACAAGGTTCACAGCAGAGGAGAACAAGGTTCACAGCAGAGGAGAACAAGGTTCACAGCAGAGGAGAACAAGGTTCACAGCAGAGGAGAACAAGGTTCACAGCAGAGGAGAACAAGGTTCACAGCAGAGGAGAACAAGGTTCACAGCAGAGGAGAACAAGGTTCACAGCAAGGAGAACAAGGTTCACAGCAGAGGAGAACAAGGTTCACAGCAGAGGAGAACAAGGTTCACAGCAGAGGAGAACGAGGTTCACAGTAGAGGAGAACAAGGTTCACTGCAGAGGAGAACAAGGTTCATAGCAGAGGAGAACAAGGTTCTCACTGAACAGTCACGTGAACTAGCTAGGTCGAGTCAACGAACCTTACCCTCAGGACTACCCCGCATCCATGTTTTTCCCCCATAATCGATGACCAGATGAAAGTTTGGAATCTTCTGGCACTATAAATGGATCGACAGCAAGTGTTGAGAAGGAAAGAACAGAGATAGATAGATACGCCCTTCCAACAGTCATCGCCAACAGATACGACTGAATAATTAGAAACCACAGTTCTTATTAGGGAGTATACAGTAGACTGAACTTGGAAGATGAATTTCAAGGTTCTTGAGGTTCTTTAGCTCTGCTGGTTCACTACCTTGGCAGAGGATTCAAGCACACTGGAAGTCTATTTGGAGCTAATAGGTCCTCTACCTTCACTGGTTCCCTACCTTTACTGGTCCTCTACCTTCACTGGTCCTCTACCTTCACTGGTCCTCTACCATCACTGGTCCTCTACCTTCACTGGTCCTCCATCATCACTGGTCCTCTACCTTCACTGGTCCTCTGCCTTCACTGGTCCTCTACCTTCACTGGTCCTCTACCTTTACTGGTCCTCTACCTTCACTGGTCCTCTACCTTCACTGGTCCTCTACCTTCACTGGTCCTCTACATTCACTGGTCCTCTACCTTCACTGGTTCCCTACCTTCACTAGTTCTCTACCTTCACTGGTTCTCTACCTTCACTGGTCCTCTACCGTCACTGGTTCTCTGCCTTCACTGGTTCTCTACCTTCACTGGTCCTCTACCTTCACTGGTTCTCTGCCTTCACTGGTTCTCTGCCTTCACTGGTCCTCTACCTTCACTGGTTCTCTACCTTCACTGGTTCCCTACCTTCACTGGTTCTCTACCTTCACTGGTTCTCTACCTTCACTGGTTCTCTACCTTCACTGGTTCTCTACCTTCACTGGTTCCCTGCCTTCACTGGTTCCCTGCCTTCACTGGCTCTCTACCTTCACTGGTCCTCTCTACCTTCACTGTTTCCCTACCTTCACTGGTTCTCTACCTTCACTGGTTCTCTACTTTCACTGGTAGGTGTAGTGTCTCAAGTTTCAGCTCATTGTCAACCAGTTATGAAGAAGCATGAATAACATGGCTTCCCATACAAGTGCATTCACGACACATTAACATTTCTAACTCAGTCAACTTTTCTCCTTAGTACATGTAGGTAATTTTCATATCATCTGAAAGCGTATGAATGATCAGAAAAGAGTCCAGTCTGTGTGCTCACATGGAGAAATAAATTGGGTAAAGAAAACTCAATCACTGCATCTGTGGTTATTCTGCTAGCACCATAAATGGCATGTGTTGATGACCCACCCTCTTTAAAGGTGTACAGTGTGTTATTTTTAATGGCCTCAGTGCCCATGGCTATAGCTGACCATAGATTATTGCAACACCACTATGCGAATATCATTGCAAAGCATACAGAAGAGGCTATCTTCCAAGTTGAAGCATTAAAACTTTGTGGCAATTTTTATAGAAACCCCCAACCCCCACAAAAATGGTCTAGTCCTCCTCCCTTACAAACACTGACTGATGCTATGAGCACACAGCTCAACCACCAGCGATGTCAAGCTAACTGCAGGACAAAAAATCTCCATGAGGAGAGAACAAGGTAAATATTAAGAGGTGTGTTTTTCCATCTAGGGCAAAATCCACAGGCATCCTGATGAAGGCTAGAGCATCTAGTAGAAATGTCCAGAGTAAAACTCAAGGAAGTTGGTCATTGTAAAGTCTGAGGTTGTGTTTGAAAAATGTTCTTAGAGGTAATAATCAACATTCAAGATGGGGATGTGGGCATTAATTACATACTTAACTACACCTATCATCCTATCATAGAGCCATGTAGGTATTGGTATGACATTTCAAATTCAGGACACAATTACGTGAAAAAAGTGTTGATATTGTCACAATTTCTTTCCGCTCCCCCCCCCCACCCAACCCCCAAAATAACATTGTGATTTGGAGTGGAACTGTATTGTATTGTATTAACATGTGGTAGCATGGTCTGCAGTGGAACTGTATTGTATGCTATTAGCATGTGGTAGCATGGTCTGCAGTGGAACTGTATTGTATGGTATTAACATGTGGTAGCATGGTCTGGAGTGGAACTGTATTGTATGGTATTAACATGTGATAGCATGGTCTGCAGTGGAACTGTATTGTATGGTATTAACATGTGGTAGCTAGTCAGCAGTGAAATTTGGTATAATACCCCTTGTATTGTAGAGGGGACAGCTTTGCCTCGTGCAATCAATTCTCCATCCCCACTAATTTCTCATGGTATTGCATAGCAAAGACCCTTTTAGGCAGTGCCAGACAAAATTCCAATTCAAACTCGCAGTCTCTACATGTGTTGTGACTTTGTGCTTGTGGCATTTTCTTCACCCCCAACTCCCAACGAGATAAAACTTGTGCCTATTTAACACTAAATGCCTTAAAAAGGCGGAGAGGAAATGTCACCTCTGCAATGGAGTTCTCCAGAAGCAACTTGATCCTATCATTGGTTGCATAATCAGAGGGAATGCAGCCTCTGTTGTTCTCTAGGGTTGGGTCAGCGCCATGCTCAAGCAAGACCTTCACGACCTCAGGGTCATCTAGAAGTAGGGCATAGTGCAGCGGAGTGAACCCCGAGTAGCTGACATAATGGTCAATGTAGGAACAGAAGTCAGAGTCCCTTATGTGGGCAACTGGACATAAGAAGGAGGAGGAGGAGGGGAGGAGAAGGGGAGGAGGAGGGGAGGAGGGGAGGAGGAGGGGAGGAGAGGAGAATAAGGATTAGATACTTGCTGGATAAGAACACTTGAGGGGTTAGGAAACACATGATGCTTTTGGTTAAAGAAAGTGGATAAGACGATGATCTTCTCAATAGTCAACTTGAATTTTACTCACTTGACATTTTGACAGATGATCTAATCCTGATGGAGGATAGAGCATCTAGTCATTGTTCCTGATGGAGGCTAGAGCATCTAGTTATTCCTGATGGAGGCTAGAGCATATATAGTCATTATTCCTGATGAAGGATAGAGCATCTAGTCATTATTCCTGATGAAGGCTAGAGCATCTAGTCATTATTCCTGATGAAGGCTAGAGCATCTAGTCATTATTCCTGATGAAGGCTAGAGCATCTAGTCATTATTCCTGATGAAAGCTAGAGTATCTAGTCATTATTCCTGATGAAGGCTAGAGCATCTAGTCATTATTCCTGATGAAGGCTAGAGCTATTCGTGATGAAGGCTAGAGCATCTAGTCATTGTTCCTGATGAAGGCTAGAGCATCTAGTCATTATTCCTGATGAAGGCTAGAGCATCTAGTCATTATTCCTGATGAAGGCTAGAGCATCTAGTCATTATTCCTGATGAAGGCTAGAGCATCTAGTCATTATTCCTGATGAAGGCTAGAGCATCTAGTTGAAACATCGAGAGAGTAAAATTCAAGTTGATTGAGAAGATAATTGCAATGTTATTATGTCAGTTGAGAGTTTGTTGAGAAGACAAGATTGTCTTGAATTAATTGTAACAACTGTACCCATCCCGGTAGGCTCTAGTACCATAAGGAATGCATGTGTATCTAAAATGTATTCAAGGTCCAATTAAATAAATAATAATAATAAATAAATAAAAATAATAAATTAATAAATAATAAAAGGTGTGCACGAGTTAAAAAAAAATGCAAACAAATATTTAAAAAACAAGAAAGTGTTCACAGAACTCCACCACATCTCGTGACCTTATGTACCCAAGTAACTGCTCAGAAGTTAGGTCGGAGGACAGGTTATTGCATAGTCAGCACGAGCACGAACCAGATAGACCTGAAGTAGGCAGAACTACAATTGCCAAGAATTGAAGCGACCGTTTTACAGACCTAGTCTGCTGGATTGAGTTGATGCAAAACTTTTCAGGTGGCATACACTGTCGTGCAAAATTGCTCGCAAACAAATTTCCATAGAGGAGAAACCTTCTGTCTTAAGTTTAGACCTTACCTTAGCTAATTCTCCTTCACTTGCCTTAGCCTTGTCACGAGGTAACTGCTGCTGGTGGTTGGCTAGTCTCTTCTTCGAGAAAAGCTGAGCTGCTGCAAGGCGCCCACGTTTGAGTGTCTAGGCCCCACCCACCCGTTTTGATGGGAATCCAGTACCGAGACTGCCTACATCTTAACTCCAGTTCTTATCAAAAAAAACTCCCATTTCCATTCTATTTTATTCCATTTTACATTCGTATGTAGCAGTGCGAGTGATTTGGCATGGCAACAGCTGCTAAATTCCATAGAGGCCCTGCCCCATCAGAGGCTAAATGTGGGAATTTCACATTCTTTTGTTCTACAAACAAATATTATATATTCAGGAACAAAAATCAATGCAAAATTAGCCATAAAAAGGGATGGGGGGTGTACCCATGTAGTTAAATCACCCTTACCATTCATATATGGTAAAGGGTCGTATGGGATTTCTTTGCCAATTCAATCCACATTTGTTTTTCTATTTTTATTGCTGTTGTTGTGTTTTGTAAGGACTTGGCAAGAGTTGCACGGGAGAACCCCAGAAGCAACCAAACAGAAGAGATGTTATTGTACCCTGTTTATCACTCAGTTAAACGCTCACTAGCGCATAGTTGCTTGTTGGCTTTGGCTTGCTTGCTTTGAAACAGATTACTCATCAGCGAATCACAACTGACCACTCAGTTTGGATCCATCTTCACAACACAGCATAGCTTATGCCATGTAGAGGACACATACAAAACCCCAGTATGCCAGTCAGTTCAATTGCACTGCACCATCGACCATCACCGCCATCCACAGCATTTTACCAACCGCAATCAGTGACTGGTGGGCGTGCATTGAGGTGAGTGGTGGGCGTGCATTGGGGTGAGTGGTGGGCGTGCATTGGGGTGAGTGGTGGGCGTGCATTGGGGTGAGTGGTGGGCGTGCATTGGGGTGAGTGGTGGGCGTGCATTGGGGTGAGTGGTGGGCGTGCATTGGGGTGAGTGTGGGCGTGCATTGGGGTGAGTGGTGGGCGTGCATTGGGTGAGTGGTGGGCGTGCATTGGGGTGAGTGGTGGGCGTGCATTGGGGTGAGTGGTGGGCATGCATTGGGGTGAGCGGTGGATGTGCATTGGGGTGAGTGGTGGATGTGCATCAAGGGGAGGTGCTTTTCACACTTTTTATGGCTTATTTTTTGCTCTACAGTTTATTTCTGTAGTGAAGGATTCAAGGCATGTTGGGAGCTTTTGGGAGCTAATAGCTATGGAAGCCAAAACCACATTTAGGGGGGGTTTGCTGTCCACCATTTAAATAAGTTCTAATGTACTCCCTGATATTAATGACTAGTAACTCGATCAGCTTACTCACTTTGCTCAAATGTGCCGTCAGTGTGGGGCAATATGTCCTTCAGCACACACACGAGCCATCTAGCTGTGTGTTTTATTTGAGGCTGCATGCCATCGTCTTAGCATGCAGTGTGGGCATGCATGGAATAGATCACCAGATCTCCATCGACCAACTTATTCATCATCTACTAGAGTTTTCTCTTCCATCCAGGTCAGCTTCCCCCCTCGCCAAAAAGCTGCCTCCATCAAGTCTGACAGTCAGTTTGTAGAACACCAGCGACTACAGTCTTGTCTATGTCACCTGAGCCCTATAGCCGGGGGTACGTGCACCATCCCGCCAGTGACTAGACCAGAGGTAACCTTTAAGTGACAACCACGAAGATGGGGTGCAGGCAGGCTTCTTTTAGTTTCCGACAAAAATGGTGCCAACTGCAACTTCTGTCTCCCTTAGTCTGTTTCTGGAACAGATCCTGCTAGGCAAGACTGCACAGACAGACGGCCACACTGGAATCCCTTCATCTTGAGAAATAATCTATTCCTGGACGGATTTCTTTACGTTAAATTTAATGTCGACTTGGGTTAAGGTAGCTTTTGTCTGCTTATCTCCATGGAACTGATCCCATGGTAATACTGTAGCTCATTCCATTTCCATTCTATGAGGACTGAGGACTATCGTACGTGAAGTAATAGACAGTCTTTGAGAGGCATCATCACAGATGGATTGAGCAGATATAAAGGCAGACCAGCTTGATCTCTCCTCGCAGCAGCTTAATAATGGTTTCTCTTAACCAACGTTCCAGACCACCTGTTCTGTCCTTGTTCAGGATGATAGTGAACTTCCTAGCCATGTCCAGGGATGCCGTGGACATTCCATAGTTATTCTAGGATGTCTGAAATACTCGCTGACATCCCAAGGTGTCATAGTATCCTGACAGGTTGCAGCCACCCGATCCCAGGTTGTCTGAGTACCAGGACACTCAGACAGGTTGCTGCCACCCGATCCCAGGTTGTCTGAGTACCAGGACACTCAGACAGGTTGCAGCCACCTGATCCCAGGTTGTCTGAGTACCAGGACACTCAGACAGGTTGCTGCCACCCGATCCCAGGTTGTCTGAGTACCAGGACACTCAGACAGGTTGCAGCCACCTGATCCCATCTGAGTACCAGGACACTCAGACAGGTTGCTACCACCTGATCCCAGGTTGTCTGAGTACCAGGACACTCAGAGAGGTTGCAGCCACCCGATCCCAGGTTGTCTGAGTACCAGGACACTCAGACAGGTTGCAGCCACATGACCCCAAGATTAACTCGGGGATAACTGTGATGACCATCCTTGGACATGGTGGATGGAGTGAGCATCAGTTAGATAAAGCTGATATGTATCAACTACTACATCCACAGATTCAAACCCTCTTCGAGGAGAACCAGCTCAGCTTTGAATATGGAAGGAAAAAGAGAAGAAAGAGTGGAAGAAGGCAGAGAATATAATCCCCCCCCCCTCCCCCCTGCACTAGTCAGCACCCCCTGTGTGGCTGGCCTTAGTGAGAGTGTGGAAAATTTAATATCGGAGTAACAGGGTTCAAGTCAGGCGAGACTCCAAGGTTGCAACTCCCCAGGGTCGAATTTCACCGAATTTCACCATCTACTATGAACTCAACTATGGTGCATCACATTTCTTGCAGCTGTGGGAAGGTAACATTGGAGAGAGGGAAGGCAACATTGGAGAGAGGGAAGGTAACATTGGAGAGAGGGATGGTAACATTGGAGAGAGGGATGGTAACATTGGAGAGAGGGATGGTAACATTGGAGAGAGGGAAGGCAACATTGGAGAGAAGGAAGGCAACATTGGAGAGAGGGAAGGTAACATTGGAGAGAGGGATGGTAACATTGGAGAGAGGGATGGTAACATTGGAGAGATGGAAGGTAACATTGGAGAGAGGGAAGGCAACATTGGAGAGAGGGAAGGCAACATTGGAGAGAGGAAAGGCAACATTGGAGATAGGGAAGGTAACATTGGAGAGAGGGATGGTAACATTGGAGAGAGGGAAGGCAACATTGGAGAGAGGTATGGTAACATTGGAGAGAGGGATGGTAACATTGGAGAGAGGGAAGGTAACATTGGAGAGAGGGAAGGTAACATTGGAGAGAGGGATGGTAACATTGGAGAGAGGGATGGTAACATTGGAGAGAGGGAAGGTAACATTGGAGAGAGGGATGGTAACATTGGAGAGAGGGATGGTAACATTGGAGAGAGGGAAGGCAACATTGGAGAGAGGGATGGCAACATTGGAGAGAGGGATGGCAACATTGGAGAGAGGGATGGTACCATTGGAGAGAGGGATGGTAACATTGGAGAGAGGAAAGGCAACATTGGAGAGAGGGAAGGTAACATTGGAGAGAGGGAAGGCAACATTGGAGAGAGGGAAGGCAACATTGGAGAGAGGGAAGGCAACATTGGAGAGAGGGAAGGCAACATTGGAGAGAGGGATGGTAACATTGGAGAGAGGGATGGTAACATTGGAGAGAGGGAAGGTAACATTGGAGAGAGGGATGGTAACATTGGAGAGAGGGATGGTAACATTGGAGAGAGGAAAGGCAACATTGGAGAGAGGGATGGCAACATTGGAGAGAGGGATGGTAACATTGGAGAGAGGGAAGGTAACATTGGAGAGAGGGATGGTAACATTGGAGAGAGGGATGGTAACATTGGAGAGAGGGATGGTAACATTGGAGAGAGGGAAGGCAACATTGGAGAGAGGGATGGCAACATTGGAGAGAGGGAAGGTAACATTGGAGAGAGGGAAGGCAACATTGGAGAGAGGGAAGGCAACATTGGAGAGAGGGAAGGCAACATTGGAGAGAGGATGGTAACATTGGAGAGAGGGATGGTAACATTGGAGAGAGGGAAGGCAACATTGGAGAGAGGTATGGTAACATTGGAGAGAGGGATGGTAACATTGGAGAGAGGGAAGGTAACATTGGAGAGAGGGAAGGTAACATTGGAGAGAGGGATGGTAACATTGGAGAGAGGGATGGTAACATTGGAGAGAGGGAAGGTAACATTGGAGAGAGGGATGGTAACATTGGAGAGAGGGATGGTAACATTGGAGAGAGGGAAGGCAACATTGGAGAGAGGGATGGCAACATTGGAGAGAGGGATGGTAACATTGGAGAGAGGGATGGTAACATTGGAGAGAGGGATGGTAACATTGGAGAGAGGAAAGGCAACATTGGAGAGAGGGAAGGTAACATTGGAGAGAGGGAAGGCAACATTGGAGAGAGGGAAGGCAACATTGGAGAGAGGGAAGGCAACATTGGAGAGAGGGAAGGCAACATTGGAGAGAGGGATGGTAACATTGGAGAGAGGGAAGGTAACATTGGAGAGAGGGATGGTAACATTGGAGAGAGGGAAGGCAACATTGGAGAGAGGGAAGGCAACATTGGAGAGAGGGAAGGCAACATTGGAGAGAGGGAAGGTAACATTGGAGAGAGGGATGGTAACATTGGAGAGAGGGAAGGTAACATTGGAGAGAGGGAAGGTAACATTGGAGAGAGGGATGGTAACATTGGAGATAGGGAAGGTAACATTGGAGAGACAAGGAGGAGGTTGGATACCCGAATAAGGATCACAAGAATACCTGCAAGAAAGGAGAGCTGAGGAAGTCTGCCATTGCCAAACATTCACTGCACTGCCTGATATCGTGGAAGGAGACCTCAGTGATAGATAGAGCCAGCAGAGAGAGAGGCAACTGCTTGTGAAGGAGGCACTGCACATCCATTTCACACTTGGGATCAGCGCTTCAATGGGGATGCATGGGTGGAGCTGCAGGGTTGCCTGGATGCATGGGTGGAGCTGCAGGGTTGCCTGGATGCAGGGGTGGAGCTGCAGGGTTGCCTGGATGCAGGGGTGGAGCTGCAGGGTTGCCTGGATGCATGGGTGGAGCTGCAGGGTTGCCGGGATGCAGGGGTGGAGCTGCAGGGTTGCCTGGATACCTGGGTGGAGCTGCAGGGTTGCCGGCATGCAGGGGTGGAGCTGCAGGGTTGCCTGGATACAGGGGTGGAGCTGCAGGGTTGCCGGCATGCAGGGGTGGAGCTGCAGGGTTGCCGGCATGCAGGGGTGGAGCTGCAGGGTTGCCGGCATGCAGGGGTGGAGCTGCAGGGTTGCCGGCATGCAGGGGTGGAGCTGCAGGGTTGCCGGCATGCAGGGGTGGAGCTGCAGGGGTGCCGGGATGCAGGGGTGGAGCTGCAGGGTTGCCGGGATCCTCATCTCGAAACCAATCATCACCTGTCATGTGACTTCTGTAGACGTGCATTAGCTGGTTTATTCAACTATACCTCGCGAGTCATTTCAAGATTACTCTGAAGAAGGTCAAAGAATGTTGGTCAAAATGTCGGCTGTTTAAAGGTGATGGGCTGACGATATCAATGTTCATTAGAAAATGTTTTCCTCCTTCATATTTTATTATAGGGTCAATGTGCAGAGAGTGTAGATACAGTAAAGAACAACAAGACTCACTAACTATATTGATATGTTTCTTTGAAGCATAAATGCAGGGCATTGTGTAGGGGATGGAAGGTAAGTTTTTACAACTAGGTATTGTGCGTTAGCTTAATTAATGCCCTGTGACTTGTGCACCAACTTTATCTGCCTTCATCATTCCTTAACCATTTTTTTTTTAAAGATTCTGTTTATAAGATGACTAAGGAAGGGTGACAAAACATACCCATTTGCTAAGAATTCATCAGCCAGTCCTGCTAGATCACTGTCAGTGGCAGGTAATACTGCCTGGCTATAATAACTCTAAACCACACTTGCGAAGTACAGAAAGATTTGCTTATTCATTTAGCTGTCATTATAATTATGCAAAAGGGACCGACCAGTGAAGAAAAAATTAGAGGTGGGAAGAAAAAGGGGGGAAAAGTGAAGGAAAAAAATTACTCCCCGACCGGGAATCGAACCCGGGTTTTCCGCGTGACAGGCGGAGATACTTACCACTATACTATCGAGGACATGCTAAATAATTTAACATAAAGGCATTATAAATTAAAATACACATACCTATCATAGGGCTAGTGCGTTCTTGATAAGCCATTCTTTGAGCTGAAGAGAATTCATCCTTCACGTTTATGTCAGCACCATTTTCCACCAGTAGCTTTATGATATCCAAGTGTCCATTTATCACAGCAACATGCAATGCATTCCATCCCAAACTATGACGGCTGTTCACATCCACACCATTCTTTAATAGTAGCTTCACAGCTCTGAGATTTCCTTCTTTGATCGCAGTGAGAAAGTTGAGCTCCTTGTCATCTGCAAGATTCAAAGTCATTACGTCTTTCATAAAATACAACCATCATGTCCTTATTAGGATTGCCTAGGCATATTAGCACTGCAAGAGGTGAAGATCACATGGTGAATGTCAATTCCAATTCCAATAACAAAGAATGGAGAAAAAAAGGGGAAAAATCAGAATGTACACCACAATAATTGATGACCCTTTACCTTTTAAAATCATGTCCACCATAATTTAAACTAGGCAACAATATTGGTGTACACTTTTTGGACAAGGTCAAGCCTATCAAGCCTATCTTTATTTCCCCCCACTTGTCTCTGATTTTTTTTGTTCTGTTCAATCTCCATTCTCCATCAATGTTCTAGTTGAGCAGCCTTCCTCAAGAATCTTGTTGCTCAAGGAAATTCCAAAACTAGTCATTACGCATTATACACGCATCACAAGCAGTTAACCTGGTTTTGTTGAAGGTCTGCACTCAAAATTATTTTGAGAAACTTATCAGCAAAACAATTGATCGTCTTTGCAGCAAACCACAGAATCTGCTCAGCTAGGCCCATTGTACACCTAATGGGTTGATTGTGTTCACAACATATACCAATCTTCGTGTTTGAATGAGTTAGTTGCTGCAAGACTTTGGAATGTTTGGAGTCTTCTGGCATTAATGAACAGACTTGATGATACTCAAGTTATGGGAAGGAAGAAAAACATATAGAAACACAGGTAGAAAATATAGAAACACAGGTAGAAAATATAGAAACACAGGTAGAAAATATAGAAACAGGTAGAAAGAGATAGAAACACAGGTAGAAAGAGATAGAAACACAGGTAGAAAGAGATAGAAACACAGGTAGAAAGAGATAGAAACACAGGTAGAAAGAGATAGAAACACAGGTAGAAAATATAGAAACACAGGTAGAAAGAGATAGAAACACAGGTAGAAAGAGATAGAAACACAGGTAGAAAATATAGAAACACAGGTAGAAAATATAGAAACACAGGTAGAAAATATAGAAACACAGGTAGAAAATATAGAAACACAGGTAGAAAATATAGAAACACAGGTAGAAAATATAGAAACACAGGTAGAAAGAGATAGAAACACAGGTAGAAAATATAGAAACACAGGTAGAAAGAGATAGAAACACAGGTAGAAAGAGATAGAAACACAGGTAGAAAATATAGAAATACAGGTAGAAATACAGGTAGAAAGAGATAGAAACACAGGTAGAAAATATAGAAACACAGGTAGAAAAATATATAGGAACACAGGTAGAAACATAGATATGGCAAAAATGTTTTATTTAAAAAAAAATACATATATTGGATTGGGACCAGGGGGACAAATGTAGACGCCATTTAAAAGACCTAAATGAACTTTGCTCAGGATAACCCCTAACATGGCTGCACATGCACACATATACATAATACAAGAACATTTTAGACAAACAACTGCACTGGACTGACCTGTAAAATATATTATATATATAGCTTTTTATGTATTTATTGTTAATTAGTTGTATTTTTGTAATTGATTATTATATAACTATATAGCATGTGTTAATTAGGTGTTAATGAACTCGGTATGTTATGTTTGCTCTCTGAAGATGATACTTTAAAAAGGGGGAAAAAAGGGGGAGAAAGGGGGAAAAGGGGGGGGGGGAGGAAACAAACATGTATATATATATATATATATGACCTGGCAAGCAAAAAGGGCCTTATGACCCATAAAATGGAAAAAAATACTTTTTTCCAATAAATCCCATTAGGAACCTTAATTAAGAAAATGATACTATGCAATTTTTTATGAAAATCTTATACGGTAAGGGAGTAAAACACCATAGCAACCATAGCAACCATAGCTAATTAAATATGCGTGGACGTTTTTAGGCTTCTTTCGCTTCCTCTTTGGTTGCAGTGTAGTTTCTGGTCTTGCAACCGATGGCTTTGGACAAGTCATGTCTTTAGCTAAATTAGTAGAGCTGATTTCATCATGTAAATACCACTGGCGTTTCGCATCTAGGCCCGTTGGGATGATCCTATTTGGTTGTAGTTCCCGAAGAGAAATTTCATTGACATCTTTTTTGAAGATTTCGATTTTTACCTCTGTAGAATTGGCATACTCTTTGACTGTCACAATGCCAGGCTCTGCTTTGGGCACCTTGAAGTGATGGTAAGTGGTAATACCTGGAATAGGCTTGAAGAAGCTTTGAAAGAACTGTGACCAGTCAATCCAATGAACTTTTCTTGACCCCAAGGAAGTGACAGTCAGTTGGGCTTGGTTCTTACCCGAGGACGATGACTCTTTCACGACACGCACTATGTCTATCATTGTATCAACAAGTGACCGACGATACAAACGCTTAAAGAGTCCAAAGAAACGATCTGGTGCAAATTTGGTGTGCCCAACCAACATGAACGGAAGCTCAACAGTTTTGCTCAGGCCTGCTATAATTGTCCATGCTAGGTATTGAACAACCATGTTTGTTTTTTTGGCCCTACACAGTTATCTGCTTGAAGAAGTAGATGCCTTTTCTTTAACCCATGTCTTTGCAGGTAGTGGTGGATAAGGCTTATAGTGGCATTGGCTCCTTCCTATCTCATCAGCTTCATCGATTAAGTGATTCATTTGGCTTGATGTTGCTTCACATGACACAGCCACACTTTCGAGGGGTCTTGAAAAAAATTGGACCGGGCTGCTGTGCATTGAATGGATAATGCACTTGCTGTGCATAATCAAAATTATAGTGCATCACTGATGGTGGGTTGCTTGCCATATTCTCTTTGGCAAGAGCACACTGGTCATTGTAATGTTGCCGCAGTATTCGGGCAAGATCAAGATGTTTTTGAGCCTCCTGAAGCCTGTTGCGACTTCAATTCCTCTGGTAAATTCACTGATTTCATCAGAAGATTAGCATTTTGTTGACAAGTATGGCAAAGATCTGTGGCTGGCTTCATTGCAGCTATGTAGGGACACAATTCCTTCCAAATATTCTCAAAAGTCCGACGAGACACGCAACTTACTTGCTTAGAGTCACAAGCTCTTACATAGCACCTGTAAACAGCACTCTTGGACATGTCTGAAGGCAGTAGCATAACTCTATAGTCCTTATGGGTCGGCAGTCTGCCAGGTAGTGGCATTGCGTGATTGTCGGCTAACTGCTCAATGAATCCTTTAATCTTCTCAACTTCCTCTGTCTCGGTTTGATTGTGAGGATGCTTTCTTACATTACCATGCATTCGTACACACAAGCCATTTTCATCATAGTGGCTAATCAGATTCTTTAATCTCCGAGAACCAATTGCATGAATAAATAAAAAGGCAGATTTGCATATCAGCATACTCCCATAATGGTACTTGATAGAAGCTCGCACAGCTTCACGTGAGACAGAAGGTCCATTGGGGAGGGAGCGGGAAGAACGAAGAGTAGCAGTACTACTAGATCTAGTTCTGTCTTCTCTAAATCCAGGCTATCTTGCCTAGCATGCAGGAATCTCTCTCTGCCAGCATGGGTCCAACAAGGATCCTTGTTAGGTCCCAAGGCACAACAGGGACTTCCATCGAAGTACTCGTGCACTATAACTTCTTCTTCTTGGTCCTCCACAGTTTTATCCAGGTAGATAGAAGCACTAGCACCATCAGCAATGTCATTACCATCTCCTTGCTCAACTCGCACAACTGCTATAGTCCCAAATGTAGCCTCACAAACAGCTCTTCTCCCTTCTTCTCTTTTCGTGGGAGTAGTGTGGGCTTTGTAAATTCCCGTCGACTATCCCATATTGTGTGGGTGGGTTTGGATATTTGGCTTGCACACTAGCTCAGTATAACTAGTCGATAATAAGTACTGGTCGATATGTTCCATCCAATCTATGAATCTGTTGTAAAGGGTGTTAACATGCTACCATGTTTTGAAGTGTATTGATTGGCAGGCAATAGATGGGCATTCATAGATTGTGCTGCACAATCTATGGATTGGGCAGATTCATAGATTGGATGGAACATATATACATATAATATATAATATATGTATGTATATGTATATGTATATACATATTATATATATATATATATATATAATATATATAGAAAAGTACTGGGATGGCTAGTCCTACTGCAGTTTCATGCGAATGCAATCATCAGGGACAAACTACCTTCTAAGTATATAATATATATACATACATATATATGTCAACTCTAAATTGTATTCTCCTAACTTTTTTTACTATGCTCTAGCCTTCACATGATGAAGGCTAGAGCATCTAGTCAAAATGTTGAGAGAATACAATTTCAAGTTGATTATTGAGAAGGCTGTTGTTATGTCAACTGAGAGTTCATTGAGAGTATATGTAGTAAATGTATGTAGTAGATATTAAACTAAATTTAAAAAAGGAAACAAGAGTATACCCATATAGACCATAACAAGGTTAGACAAGACTTTATCTTTAAAATCCCGTACAACAAAGGAAGGCAACAATGTTTTATCCGGAATTCTCAAAATCAAAAAGCTCCGAAAACCGAAAGCTCTTTCGAGTCATCTGCACTTACAAAACTGGTTTCAGGCCAAACCAGACTCCGACATGACCGAAAAAATCCAAAAACTGAAATCCGTCTGGTCCCAAGGGTTTCATATAAGGGATTGTCGACTTGTACTGTAATCAGTACAAAAATGGTCTTTTTATCAAGAAGTACATCAGTACTCCCTAAATTGGTTTGACCAACTTTTTTAAATGGTGAAATGCTCCAAAAAGACTACTAGCATGCCTGGCCAGTGTAAACCAGCATGTTTTCTCAAAACTGGTAAGGGGTCATTGATGGTGCAGTCGCAACTATCATGCTGTACAAATAACCAGTTCTCAATTCAGCTGTTTGGTTTCTGGAGTTCTTGCTCCTGGGCAACCACTACCAAGTCCAGGAAAATGTACATGATCCTCGGTTTGCAGAGATTAGAGAGGTCTTTCAGTTAGATTTTCTTCAAACTTTCATATTCGTGCACTAATCTTCGGATTTGAATATTGGTATATATGTGTGAACTGTGGTTAAAAACTGAATCCTAGCTGTCACATGATCTTTCACATAATCTTTCTAGTCTACAATCTGATTGGTAGTCAAATAGGCACAAAGAAACCTGGAAACTTTCACCCCTCTTCTCCATTTCTCTGTGGAAAAAAATGTTGCGATCACAAGAATCGAGGTCTTGTAGAGAGCTCAGTCAGTGAGTGGCTCAACTAAAGAGCTACCCTGCATTCATGGATTCCAGTGAGTGGCTCAACTAAAGAGCTACCCTACATTCATGGATTCCAGTGAGTGGCTCAACTAAAGAGCTACCCTACATTCATGGATTCCAGTGAGTGGCTCAACTAAAGAGCTACCCTACATTCATGGATTCCAGTGAGTGGCTCAACTAAAGAGCTACCCTACATTCATGGATTCCAGTGAGTGGCTCAACTAAAGAGCTACCCTACATTCATGGATTCCAGTGAGTGGCTCAACTAAAGAGCTACCCTACATTCATGGATTCCAGTGAGTGGCTCAACTAAAGAGCTACCCTACATTCATGGATTCCAGTGAGTGGCTCAACTAAAGAGCTACCCTACATTCATGGATTCCAGTGAGTGGCTCAACTAAAGAGCTACCCTACATTCATGGATTCCAGTGAGTGGCTCAACTAAAGAGCTTCCCTACATTCATGGATTCCAGTGAGTGGCTCAACTAAAGAGCTACCCTACATTCATGGATTCCAGTGAGTGGCTCAACTAAAGAGCTTCCCTACATTCATGGATTCCAGTGAGTGGCTCAACTAAAGAGCTACCCTACATTCATGGATTCCAGTGAGTGGCTCAACTAAAGAGCCAGAAAGTTGAGATGCAAAACTTTTTCAGTCCATTAGCTTAGGACCTCCCAAAACAGAGAACCCAATGCCTGTGTTACTTTTCTCAGCGGATGGATAGACTTGCAGAAACAGAAGTAAAGCTCTGGAAGACAACATGCACGATGCAGTAGGGATCGTCAGCTGCTTTTGGGGCTCTTAGCTTGAGCCATGCTTTCGAGAATGGTGAGTTTTACTATGAAAGAGCATGTGAGCTAGCTCGATTGTCATGAATACCTTACCATGTCTCTTCCCCCCCTCTCCCCGCCCCCCCCTTTTTTGGTGCAATTTTTTTTGGTGCAATATTTGTAGTCTATAGGTACTACAAAGTTTTTATGAATGGACACAGGTTTTGCGATAGGGAAAGATATACAGATAAGCAAACACCTTGGAAACAAACAAGCATGATGCTTGATGAATTTCAAGGGGGGTTTCCCTATGTTTTTTGGTCCAGTTTTAAAGGCACACTGTGAGGCCAAAACCACCACTAGGACTGCTAAGAAGCTGCCAAAGTGAATTTTAACTGAGATATGAGCTTTGGTTATTAAATTAAAATGGGTGGGGTGGGGTGCTGTCTGCCACCTTAAAAATGGGTCAATCCAATATAATTATAATTGTTCTTCTTCTTGTTTTTAGATTTTTGTTGTTGTTGCCAGCTCTTTGAGGGACCGGAGGGATACCACCACCAAGTTTTCAGTTAAGATCGCATTATGTACGCTGTCCTTCTCCGTGCTACAGCTATAGCAAGCAAGGCAGAATTTGATGGAGGGTGTGGGATTGAATGGATACGATCTTGCCTAAAAACAACACTATTTAAGGGGGCATCCCGACTTGATTTTCTATATTGAGGGTCGGCATAATGAATATGCTGAATATATCCGTTTCTTCTATCTTTTCTCTCCACTTTGGTACAGCAAGTACAAGGGGAGTGCCTTATAGCTTAAACTGTAGCTAGATGTTCAAGTGTACTAGCTTTGAGGCAACTTACCTTGTGTGCCTTGGTTATATGCTATCTCAGTCAGCAGATGATACTGTTGCATCTTGTACAGCTCATTCATCAATGCAGATTGGTTGCTGAAACGAGCAAAAAAGCTGTATGTGCCAGCTCCAAGAACAAGGTGACAACATACACTGTTAGTCTCGCACTTGCACTGAAGGCAAGGCCACCACTTTTTCCAACTTCGGCTCTCCTTGATGAAGTCATGACGATTCTGGAAGATCCAATGCAAAACTGGGAACCCTGGCTTGAGCCCAAACTAAGTAAATCAGGCACTGTTGCTGCTCATCATTTGTGGGACTTTCCTACGTCACAAAATTATTTATGCAGGAGTAGGAGTAATGTTAAACTAGCGACTCCACCCTACTCTTACGCCCCACTTGTGGGAAAGTGAGTCTTGCTAAATGCATTAGAAAGTTTTCTTCGGATTTGCCATGATTTTCATTGTCGCACAAATAAAAGAATATGAAGTTGAATCTGATAGCTCATGTGGCCACTTACAATGGCATGACATTCTAATGAAGTATGCACAGCTAAGAAAGATCGAAGATGGTCACTATGCAGGAAGACAGCAATCTATATCTACGGCGTTTGACTGCATTTGACTTTTTCCATGGGTGTGTACACATGATCGAGTCTGGTAGCAAGACTAGCCAAGACCATGATGGAGCATCTCTGTATTTACTGGGAATGGTTTTCTGTTGCTTAGCTAGGATCATATACTAAACATAGCATTTTAGGATAAGCAACTTAAATTCTGGGTTAAAAAACATCAATAGAAAAAGACTGAAATTATAACAACTTATGAGAATCACTGTGCTACTGTTGTAAATCACGTCCATTAGGATATGATGGGTACTTGAACAGTAGAAGCCAGTAGAGAAACGTACCTTGGTCACTATGGCCGAAGAGAAGTAATCCAGCTCCTAGTAAAGGGGCTGGAAAGGGAGAACTTGACTCCAACCGCCGATAAGAGTAACTGTTGTACGATTTCTTTCCCAGGAATAGCAGTTGTGAGTGGACTGATAGAAATGGAAACGGATGTGAGAAAGTGCATCTTCCTAACATATATGGCCTGGAGGCAGTTCTGAGGTGCTGGATCCTGTTGTGATACAAATAACATGGAAAATTATTGGCTTGGGCTGCGTTGATGCTACGGTGACATGGCTGCTGCCGCAAATGACGCCAGACCCTAACCAAGAAGTTCATGGTACACTACGGGTTCACTTCTCTATAAGGAAAAGATCGGCAAAGGCACCCACGAAATGACCGGATGGTAAGGGGTCGTTTCATTTGTAACTTGACCTCTGCACTCGGGTTTTTTTATGTTTTTTAATTTTTATATAAGCAAGAATATATAAGTAGTCTATCGTACTGCATGCAAGCAGTAACGACTGGAGACCACATGTCCAATTTTGATGAGAGAGCGGGTGTAGTCTATTGCAAGACTCCATGGGGTCAGTGGGCCCAGACCATTGAAGAAATATCCATAGAAATAAAGGTGGAAGGAAACATCAGGGGCAAGGACATAATCTGCGTTATTAAACCAAGATACCTCTCTGTTTCTATTTCAAGGAAAGAAATCTTTAAGGCAAAGTGAGGTAAATGCATATGGACAGTATTTCAAACAGTTTTTGTTTTTTCCATTAGGGAAACCTGTTTGGTACTGTAGTACAAGACGAATCTCTATGGACACTAGGTTAACGTGACCATCTGTTGAGTCACTGAATGGCACATTTAATAATGATTAACCCATGGCATCATGTGTTCTGCAGAGGATCACACTCTGCTGCGGATAGTCTTGGTCAAAGCACATAAAGATGCAGCTAACTGCTGGAAGTCACTGCTGGAGGGTCAGTTCGAAGGCAATGTATGGGAAGTGGACCAAATGGAGAAGAAGTTGACACTGGAGCGATTTCAGATTGAAGTATATATCAAGTGTTGGATAACATAGTAGTATGTAGAAGGGAGTTCCCCCACAACCTTACCCCACAACCTTTTCTCTTGCCTCAGAATCCAGGATTTGACTTCAGTGGTGCAGACATCAGTGGCAACTACCACAAAGGGGGACCCAAATTTGACTAAATTCACGCGCTTTTTTTGGTTTGTTTTTCTTCCTTGCACATGTACCTGTAACACGTGTTATAAAGATCAAAATAAACATGTTCAGTACTTCACTGTATTGTTCAGTAAGAGTTTCTACATAAGTACACAAGAGTAGGAGTGGTTTATATTTTGTCGAGGTTTCGTGTGGACTAAGTAGTGGATGTTGAAGGGTGTTGACTCGGTGTCTTGGGTGAAGTGTTCACCACGCTCTGATGTGAATCCAGAATTGAGCCTGGGGAGTTGGACTGGATATCACGCCTGTACATAGTGGGATTGGATGTTAGACCAGCTGTCAGATTGCCCAGTTGAGAGGACTGAGGCCAATAACCTGTCTCCTGGAAAGAGGCTAAAGGGTGCAACCTGGGCATGCTTGCTGATGACATGACCCCATGAGGATTGGTGACAGAAGTAGCAGCGACAGCAAGGGGAAGAAGAGGAGCACTGGTGGAGGAGGTTATAGGAACAGGTATGTGGTTAAAAGAAGACAAGTTGTAGGACAGATAAGGAAAAACAAGAGGCTTGCTGAGCTGCGAAGTGGTCCCCATCAGGTTCATGTACTGCAGCATTGGAGATGGGTGCCCTGCCAGCTGATGCTGTTGCTGTTGTTGTTTACGTAGCTGCTGCTGCTGCTGCTGTAAGAGTTGGAGCTGCTGATAACTGAGCTGAGGGAGGGTGCTACTAGTGCTCTGAAGACGACTGGTCATTAGACCAGAGGACGGCTTGGGAGTGTGAAGTAGAGAAAGGGAAGGAGAATGAGGTATATTCAACTCTGGTGGAAGAGCCACCATTTTGGACATTGGGGCACCAAGCATGCCTGGCATAGCAGTCATCTTTGGAAGCTGCACAGGTAGTCTATCGCTCAATGGTGTTGGTAGCAAAGAGTTTTGAAGAGGTAGCTTATCACTCAAGGATGCTGGTAGCAAATGATGTGAAAGTTGTGTGGCTGGTGGCAGTGAAGAGGAGGTGGGTAATTGTTGGTAGGCAAAGTCTGTATTGCTGTTAGAATCTCTAACTTGACCTTGAAGGGAAGTTACCACTGCCCCAGTGGAGCTTGAGATAGGCATGTGAGAAGATGCAGCTGTAGGAACTGGAGCTGGTGACATGGAGCTTTCATTCTGAAAAATCTTCAGACTATTAGACGAGCTCTCAACCTCCTCACAAGCTTGGTTGCTGCTCTTGGCACACTCTAGAGCTGGAGTGATCATTGAATCGACAACTAATTCATGCTCTTCAGAAGTGTTTGCTGCAGGAGATTCGGGTAGTATATCCTTGGGAGGTGAAGGTGAAGGAAATGAAATGGTATCAGAAGTGTTTGCTGCAGGAGATTCGGGTAGTATATCCTTGGGAGGTGAAGGCGAAGGAAATGAAATGGTAACAGCAGCAGCAGGCACAGTAGGTGTCACTTCATCAGGTGAACCCTCAGATTTGGAGTGCAACTCTTCTATGCAATCTCCCAGCAACTTCTCGTGGTCGTGTGATGCTGCATTTACAGATTCCAGGTCCCCCACATCCACATTTTGTGATGCAGTTGATGAACTCGATGAGCTCAAAATAGAAGGATCACTTTCAGAATCAGAGCTATCAGAATCTGAAATAGAGAGAGTCTTGGTTCTCGTGCTGTTCCACTGTTTTACAGGACCTAGCTCATCCTCATCCTCATCTTCTGCTTCACCACTATCAAAATTCTGGTTCATATTAATATTTGAAGAGATCCCCACAGCCATATTGTGCTTATAAAGCTCTTCATCACTTCCTGCAATGTCAACATCAGAGCTCGATGCTGAAGTCTGAAACGTTCGTCTTCGTATTGGTTGAAAATTGCTGATGCCCAAGTTAAAAAACTCCCCTTTCTCAATTGCAATATTTTTCTGGGATCTGGTGCGTGTAGATACTGGATCTATGTAATCTGCCAAATTCTTGCTGGGAAGGATACACTCTTCTCCCATTATTTCACCAGAAGACATGAAGTAGTGTAAGCTGAGGATCGGCTGACCTCTCCGCCTCCGCTTAAACCACGTTTGCTTCCCACGTCTCTTTCTAGTGCTGCGTCGTAGAGGCATGTATTGTGGGTTCTCCTTCAACTTTTTCATCTTGGATCGATTAGTAAGTGGGTATATTCGGAGCGGACGGGCCTGAGCATTAGGTGCAGGTGGTGCTTCAGGCTGTGATGTCAAGTCATGACCAGGAAGCTTAGTGTCTTCACCACGGTCAACCTCTCTTGCCGTCTCTTCATCAATCTTTTGGGGGGTTTGCTTGTTTTCATTATCACTCCTTTTGTTGTCATCAGATTCCTCACAGGTATTCTGCATGGTCTCTGATTCTTCCCCTGTGTCTGTGACTGGCTGTGGGGCACTGTGTACCAGTGGGGACCAGTGAAGAGCATCTGGATACAGAGGGATGCGTATCTTCTCTCTCACTTTCTCCATGTGAGCATTGAGCACAAGATTATCCCTCACAATTACGACAGACCCTTCCTCTCTTAGCCTCAACATATCAAGCATCTGCAGTGTGGCAGCGATATCGTGGGGGTCCATTCCAGTGTCCTTGCTAATGGTACGAATGCTTAGCTTGGAGCTGGCATGGTGGTACACATACTCCAAAATAGTACTCTTCCAGTAGCTGTGATAACTTATCCGACCCAGATCAGAGAGAGGCTTTTCTGGAGAGCCTGACTGATCCTCAACTCTTGACAAAAGATAACTGAAGTCAATCAGGAAGCGCCCATAGCCCTGTCTCTGGTACTGTGGCATAGTCATGATACAAGAGACATTATATTTCTGCTGACATGACTTCTCTTTGGAGAAGTAACCAACAAGGTGACAACCTTTTCGATCATTGACGGTAAGGACGTAAAAGAGGAAAGGCTCCACATCATAATAGAGAGTCTTGTGATCGAGAAACAACTTAGCAAGAAGGCAGAGATTCTGACAGTATATCTTGCTGGCCATTCCATCAACCTCATACACAGAGAGGTCATCCTTGCGGTAAATCTCATTAGCAGGAGGGTGGAACCAGTTGCACTTAGCTCTATGCCTCTTGAGAATGGCTCGGCTTTTCATGTACTTGAGACAAAACTCACACAGATAGAGTTTTGGTTGCATTGCATACTCCTGCGGATATGGAGAAGAATACCAAGTTTTGATCTCATACTTGCCAAATTCTATCGTAGAGGGAGACTTGATGTTAGGATCTAACGGGTTCTTTGTGCTCATGGAGCTAACCATGGACTCGAAAGCTCGCTCCTGGGCTTTCTTGAACAGTGCCAAGTCTGTATCACTCACCCCTGGAGGTAGCTGTAATGGTGCTTCTTCAATCATCTCCATGGGAGGCTCATAATCATCTTCAATAAATTCCTTCTCTTCAATCTTCCTCTTCTTTTTGCGACTGCTTGTTCCACTTGGAATGTAGGCATCATAATCAGAGTAATACTCAGTTGACTTGCGGGATCGCTTCCCAGTGCTATTGGTCGCATGATGGGAATTCGATAAATTACGATTTGTCCGTTTCCTGTTAGGTGGGGGAATACAGACTGGGCATATCCACCTTCCCTTTGGCAGAGCTTCTATAGGTGGATCCAGGCACTCCATGTGAAATCCCTTGTCGCAGGCATCACAGAACAGAAGATCATCTGTTGCCGAACCTCTATCACAGTGCATGCATCTCTTGCACTCCAGGCAGAGCCAAGGCTCAGCCTTAATCCTCTCCACAAGGGGCTGAGAGTACTGAAGGCAGGTAGGATGACCACTGTTACCACAATCATGACATGATACCAGCTCTTCTGGTTGCTTCAGCTTGTTATGCTCAGCAGTCCCAAGACAGAAGCTACAAATGGAGCTTGGGCTGACTTTGGGAGGAGGGAAAGGATCCATTCTAAAGATGGGGACCTTGTACATCCTACCATGTTTCTCCAACCTCCCAAAATCCACCATCTTATGCAAAGTGGTCTTAATCTGGTCAGACAGATCTGAACTGAGTACTAAGCCATGTTCAAAGCGTATACTTTCTTCAATCTCTTTGAGAGTAGCTCCTTCTATGTTTACAGTCAGAACTGCCTTTTTGATCATCCTAGATGTGTCGGAAGGATTCATGGGAGCCTTGGACATGGACATAGTGTCTGGGTCGCGGTAGGAAGGCATGCCTTTGTTGATGAGCTTGATCACCCGACCTGCTAGCACAGCTTTTTCCATCAGAACTAAAGTGTCTTCATGAAGAAGTCCATACTTGAGGTGCATGGTGGAACATATCCGTTCCTCCCCTGGACGTTGCTTCTGTCCCTTGATACGTCGTATAGTTGCTAGAAGGTTCTGAAGTGAATCTTCATCCATATCATCATCTTCTTGAGAAGAGTGACATTGTTCAGCCAAGCTCCTTACAGGAGTACGAACTTTACGATTTATCTTAGGCATCCAGTAAAGAAAGTTGGTTACCTATTTTTTTGAAAGTACATCATTACAAATGTGCTAACTCTATAGACAGAACTTCTACTTGACGTTAGGTGTGACAGCTAAGAATAAATTTACTGAGGCTTACCAGGCTTGTTAGCAAGGGAGTAGCATCACTTGGCTTGTTTTCGCGGGCCAGACGTTACACTTCGCAGTCCTAAGTACAGCATTTTCATAATAGTGCACGCCATAACTTACTCACTGCGCATGGAATGTTAAACCCATCCCCTCCCACGAGTAACTCCAATCATGGCTGCCACAAGCAAAAAGAGAAAGGTACGAGTAATCCAACGTAATCGCATAGCAATTCTTACCCTTACTAGTAGAATTCTCTTTCATAGATCCTATATAGTTACTTGTACCCGGCCATTGAGGATAGGTGTTTGTGTTCTATCTTAGTTTGTTGCTGATGGAGTTTTCAAAGCTGAATTGAACAATTTTCTATCTAAAGAGCTCTCTGAAGATGGCTATAGTGGTGTAGAGGTTCGAGTGACTCCTACCAGAACAGAGATCATTATCTTGGCCACTCGTACACAGAATGTGCTTGGAGAAAAAGGAAGGAGGATAAGGGAGCTCACTGCTGTAGTCCAAAAGAGGTTCAACTTCCCTCTGAGCACAGTAGAGGTGAAGCAAATGCACCCTTATTGTTTACCAGTAACTTACAGTATTTGTTTCTATGATAATGTAGCTCTATGCTGAGAAAGTTGCAGCTAGAGGGTTGTGTGCCATTGCTCAGTGCGAGTCTTTGCGTTACAAGTTGATAGGTGGCCTTGCTGTACGAAGGTAAATGGCACTTGCATTATCAAACATCGAATTACCATGTGCTCTGTTCGTTAGGGCATGTTATGGTGTGTTGCGGTTCATCATGGAGAGTGGGGCCAAAGGTTGTGAGGTGGTAGTCTCGGGTAAACTACGTGGACAAAGGGCAAAGTCAATGAAGTTTGTTGATGGCTTCATGGTTCACTCCGGGTATCCAACGAGAGAATACATTGACAGTGCTGTTACCCACGTCCATTTGCGACAAGGCAAGAACGGAAATTGTTCCACATATTGTGCTGACATATAATACTGTACTATATTGATTTATGTGTCATTCAGGTGTGTTGGGGATCAAGGTGAAAATCATGCTTCCTCACGATCCGACAGGAAAAAGTGGTCCCAAGAAGCCTCTTCCTGACAAAGTGAGGGCTAACACTCTATACAAAATTGGTTTTGTGGCTAGGATGATCTGATTTTTTTCAGGTGAGTGTGGTTGAGCCTAAAGATGAGGTCATCATCACTGAACCATACTCTGAACCCAAGGGAGCCAAGCCATTTGGTGATATTCCAACTGGATTGCAATCAATGTGAACAGATGTTATTATTTCTTTGTATCATTGTGTGTGCTTGAATTCTGATGAACTATAAAGCATCTTGTTCCAATCAATACACCACATATATACATGCACATTAGCAAAAGTGATTAAAAAAATAATTGATTTTCCCTGCATATGCAGTAATAAATAAATATTGCACAAATGTTCTTGCTAAACAATCTCGTTCCTCTCTTCATTGGTTGGCACATCTGTGGTTTTAAGTTCTTGGAAGGGACTCCATATCTTCAGTATGCTTAATCTTACAATGCACGACAACAATATTCCTCCTAGTGCATCCACTAAGTAGTGGTGGTGGATGTAAAGTGCAGACAAAGTTATTAGCAAGACATGAAATGCTCCAAACTTCTTGCCGAACCACGAGTGGTTGAGGAAGATGACCATGGGCACTGCCACATGGAGTGAAGGAAAAGCACCAAACATGAGGGGAGAGGTTGAGTAGAGATGGTGAAAGAGACCAAAGCCGAGCATCTGGTCCACCCGACTGAATCCACCTTCAACAGGACATGTATACACCACTACCTTATGCTGGTCTATAATTGCACTGTCCACAAACCATGGTGGAGCTGTTGGGAAGGTGATTTGGAACAAGACGGCCACAAAATTAACCCATCCCAGGCACCATACGAAAGGCAACAGAGCCCCACTTCTTCTCTCACTGGCAACCAAATAAAGGGCAAAGACGAAAGGCAGGGGAAAGTGAATAAGATAAGGTACACTAGCTACAACATCAAAGAGGGGGTTGGCAAGCCTTGACAGAACACGGTGTGGATAGCAGAAGAAAAGACCATGCTCTATTTTCGATAAGATAATGAAGTTTGGCTCAGATATCTCGTCTAAATGAGTGATGTGCCTGATAGCCTTATTTGACGAGAAGATTATGAGGTAGGCAGCATACGGGAGGATAGCTAGAATAACCTGAGATAACGGAATGTCTTTGAGTTTTCCCAATCTCTGGCGGCTCAAATGAGGCAGATTTGTCAGGAAACTGCTCACCATTATCTAAAAAACATATATATATATATAATATTATTATGCAGTACATTTAATATTAGTTGTGATACCTTTCTGGCATTGTAGTGTGCTGTGAGAATGCCCACAAGAGAGATGAAAAACAGATTCCAAGTCAGTAACAGAGATTTAAACTTGAGCCTCTTCTCACCAGGAAGTTTAAAACCAAGATAACCCTCACTTGTGAAGCATGCAGAGTAAGGCAGAGAAATGGATGTGGGGAGTAAAGACACATAATTATTTTTGGTAAAGAAAATCCATATGTATACCACAGATTAGAACAACATGAACTAGTAGCGAGAACCGAACAACCGAAAATAATGCTCACCACGACTACCCCTAGATAAAAGGTACAGCCCAAACAACCTGCGCTTACTTCATTGAAATCCCGATGAGATTAACACTCTAGCTTGTATGTTCGGTTCTTTCCTCTCGACTTCCAACATCTACTCTAGCGCGACACACCCAAAGGTAGTGCAAACGCACACATCGCCATCCGCCCCATACACAAAATTAGTTGTGAACTATGACTTCACAGTCACGTTACCGGAGGTTTATTATGTACATATATATTATATAATACTATTTATATATGGACAAAAATAGACAAGAAAGATAGCTATGTATATGGTGCACAAAATAATAAGCACAAAAAATGTAAACTACCAATAAAAGTATAAAAAGTAGAGTGGTGTGATAATGATTTACAGTCACATCTGTATAATATAGATACATGCACATGTATGTTTTTGTTTCACACAGATCTTGAATTGATGATAACACACATTCAACTTGGCCACAAAACCATAGGCTATTCTCTGTCAGAACTGCTGCTCTTGCTCCCAGTACTGGTCATGGTTGTTCCAGACTTCAAACTACTGCCACTTCCATTCCGAGGCTAAAATAAAGAGAGAAATTATATATACTAAAAGGAATGTGCAATACAAGGTTATTGTACTATAATTATTATGTTACGATCTTATTCTAGAGCTATTGTATTATATTCTGGAGAACACACTTGTCCTGTCTTTTGAAGAACCCACACTTGCAAAGATCACTAAATATTTCTTACACAGGGGAATATACATTACCACAGCACCGGGCAAATACATGATTGACCATTCCCAAGTCTCAAGCATTAGCGATAATCTTGTTACTGCTGTGTATGTGGTTTAAAACCATAGATACAAGAACTAAGTTCCCGTCAAACCTAAAGTATGATACAGCAGCCTATTGAACATATGCAGGTAAAAAATAATACTTTTTTTGGTTAACTTTTTTTTTGTTAAACAGCAAACAAACGTGAATAATAAAATTGATAATAAACAAACAAATGTAGATAAAGCTTCAGGAGGACATAACCTGACTGTAAATTATGGAAAATAAGAGCAGCATGGACAATGGATTCAGGTGTATCCTGAAATCCAATTGAAGAAGTGCCAGGAGAGCACTCATCGATTGCTTCATATGAATACGTGCACATTTAGCTGCCCGACATCTAAGCGTGCGTCCAAAGGCTATGGTCTCACACCGCCATCCTTCTTGTTCAGGGTGACAAGAGAAGCCCCGAAAAAGCAGGGGCAAACATAATCTGGAGTAAAGCCAGGGGCAAACAGAATCAGGAGTTTTTCCCACAGCACCATATTGATGAAAGCTGTGAGGGCTGTAAGAAGTAAGGAACCACCGGCACCTGCAGACTTACTGACCATATCCTTAATATGTTGAGGCTGTAACCCATCGGGTCCTCTTGCAGATCCACATGGAATAGCCAGTCACTGAACGTGGAACTTCAAAAGATGTAACAAATCATCTGAAATTGGACCTGTGGGATGACTGAATTCAGATAAGGTGGTTTATCCTATAAGGAAATCAAGTTTTTCATTGAAATCGGCCAAAGAATCATCGAAATTAGCGAAGCATACAGCACCTTTAAAATCCCATCATCAAGCTCAAAAGTAACCAGACTGTAAGGGGTCAAGCCGAGGAGAAAGGAGACTGGAATGATGGTGCTGAGAGATTGGATTCAGATGAGTTGATGTGGGAGGCAAGGCTTCTAACATGCTCACCTTTCCCTAGGACCCTGAAACAGCGAGAAGGAAAATTGAAAAGACGATCCTTTTGCTCAAAATCGTTACAGGAGGAAACTTTCATCAAGAATGACAGCTAACTTAGATGATGGAAAGTTTCTGGAAGCAGGTGGCAATCTTCTGAGAAATCTAATGGAAGGGTTTTCGAGGCTTATATAGCCATCAGTATAGCTGTCAACCTTTCTTGGGTAAGCAATCCTGCTGCAGATAGTACACATACTTTATTAACCATCGTCTCCCCAAACATAATCCAACGGTTGAACCATACAGTCACACCAGCATGATTTGAAGTAAGGGAGTGGAGTTTATATTTACGATTGTCGAGGATCTTGAATCTAAATGAAATTTCTACCAGCAACAATTTTCCACTCACCTATATATACATATATGTAACTAATACTACTTTCCACGCAGTCACTAGTCACTTAATTATATATGGGACCTCATTGGCTAGATGTGAGGAAATGGATCTCGCATCTTGGTACAAGTTAGATGTATTTTTAAATAAATAACACCATCACCGAAGTAGACCTCGAAGTCTGCCAACACAAAAATTATGTCACCTAAGTCACACTAATTACTCACAATTTTTGTTTCCTCCTCTGCCTCATCTTTATCTTTACTTTTAGGGGAAGAGGAATGCTTTCGTTCTTTTTTATCTTCCTTCTTCACCTTTTTCGCTTCTTTTTTCTTTGATAATTCCTTTCTGCTCCGTGACGTAGACTTGCTCTTGGAAGAGCTTGGACTGACAAGAATCTTCAGTAAACTGGACATACCTTCTTGAGATTTAGACGATGATTTCTTATCGGAAGAATGGTGTTTCTCAGAGGAGCTTCTGTGACTGGTTCTGGAGTGTTCACCATGATGGTGATGATGAGAGTGGTGATGATGATGATCAGAGGAGGAGGAGGATGTGTGTTCCCTTCTCTTCCTCCTATCACGATCACTCTCACCTGAAGAGCTCCTGTGCCTCCTAGAGGAACTAGAGCACTCTCTGTGAAGATCTTGGGATGAGGTGGAATGGCATTTCTCACTGCCATACCTCGAGAGTCTATACCTGTCGTGATCCCCCACAACTTCTCGCATGGCGTCCACAGATGTTGTTCTTTTCATCATGGCGGCATTCCTTGTAGGAAGTTCTGGTGTCCAACTCACAGGAGGATGCGACGGAGTCGCAGGTGATTCGGATCGCTTATCTCTAACCACAACCTTCTCATGCAAATACTTCCTCTGGCACTGCTGATAAGGAACTGTGTCATAAATGCCCTCCAGGCCGGCCTGGGAAGGGATGGGTGGCGGTGTTGGAAGAGCCTTCAAGAGTTTGTCATAGAACTCCTGAGAGTCAGAATCGGGACCCTTGTTCATTGAATCTAAAGCTTGTGATTGTTGAGGGAACCCAGATGATAACGGGCTTCTCTTCCCTTGTATTTGCAAAGGTGATTGAGATTGGGATGCCGGAGAGGACATTGCGTCTGTGCGTAGTGGGATGGGGGGAGGTGTATCGTGTGAGGTGTCTTCTGTAGTGCTAATGGAAGTAGTAGTTGTGTGAAATGTGGTGTGTGAATGGAGAGGCGTCCGTGTGGGTGTCATTTCAGGAGAGTCAAATCCAACACTGCTGCTTCGAGATCGCTGCAATTAATAGAAGAACATCATTAATTGCTACAACTAGAAAAAGGGCATTAAAAGACATCAGTTATAATAGTTAACCATTTGTTTCCAAGGTGGAACACAGTCATGAATAAACAATGATTCCTCTGATGGTTTCTTAAGGTCAACCTCTTGGCCGCTTGCAGCTTCAATGTTCTCTAACTCTGACAGAGAAGATGACTGAACCCTGTGAACATAGGCATGAGGAATGTCTGTCACTTCATTCCCTTCAGAGTGTGCCCTAGAAGACCGCTTGAGCTCCTTGTTCACAGTGGAATAAAGGTCTGCGACTGACGTGGAGGAAGAACTCTGTATATTACGGTGATGCTGCTGCTTCTGATGACGTTCAGACAGAGCAGCATGACAGCTGCCATGATGCTGCAAAGAGGCAGGAGCGAGTAGCTTGAATTGATCAGAGAGTGAGTGCGAGAGCCCCTCCACTTCAGACCTCATTGCATCAGTTCGATGATCACTGTCACCGTTATCTTCTTCATCAGACGAGTACTGTGAACTTTGATTACCATCAGATTCATTACTACTTTCCTCGCTAGAAGAGAGTTGAACAATCCCTTCGATCTAATCAGATGAAGCCATTTAACAACTTTGCATTAGAACAGAGCAGTATAAAAATAAAGTGCCCTGAAATGAAACAAATATCTAAGTCCATTACCTGTTGGGATCTTCTGGACATTGGTGGTCGTGATTTCCGAGCTGAAGCCACATCCCTCCGGTCACGACCCACTTGAATGCCAAGTGTAGGAGGTGACTTGGGAATACAAGGGAACTCGTCACAGGCATCTGAGCATGGACATGCATTGTATCTTGGTCAGCACACATGCAGTTTCCACCAACAATACTTGTCAAACATTAACACCCACAAGATATACACACCTAACACACCAACCTTCATAGGGGCTATCGGCACTCTCACTTAACAGTTTCCTAGTTGGCTCAAAACATGTTCCTATAGTGACAGTCTCCGTAACTTTAGTCTGTCGTGATTCAAGTACAGCCTCTTCTAGCTCGTTGGAAATGGTACTCAGACGAGACATTGCCACGCTTAGTTCTGTTTCCAAATCATGGCAATTCTTAATGGACTCAGTGGAGTCTGCAGAAGCCAGTTCAGAGGAGGCCAGTTCAGAGCTGACCTCCACCACAGGAGAAAGTCCTCTATATGGCGGTATCACTGAATCTACGTAAGAAAAATTCATTTGAGCATCATCGAATTGGGTTTCATCATCTTCGCCAATGAATTCGTCATCATAGTCATCTTGATAAACCTGCTGCTCCATCCCTCCTTGGTAAGTGTCCCGACTACAGATAGAAACTGGTTCAGGAGTAGCCAGCAGTTCACTCCTGATCCCCAGACGCCCCTGTCTCCTGTCACTGTCTCCCGCTTCAATAGCCATCACAGATCTCCGAGTAGGTCCTTCCTGCAGCATTCATCAAGACAGTTAACATACGAGTCATGTGAAGGGGATTCAATATATAGGCATTAAAAGTCATTTCCATGTTGTGATCAGATAACATAGCATGTCCAGAAAAGTTACAAGTGCATTTCATAGACCATTAGAGCCCCAGTGTCCTAAGCCAAGTTGTGTATGCTGCTATTTTTTGTGTGAAGGATGAAACCTGTCAGTTTTTGGTGTGGCCCATTAATAAGTGAAGCCTTTTCCCCCAGGGAGTTGGACAGGAGAATTATTTGTTGCTATATACGCATGCTGCATTTGCAATGTAGATAGGTATCTAGCACCATACATTCTCCTGTAAAAATATGGCCACCTATCGTAAATACTTATGGTCAATCTTAAAAGGAAATGGTCATCACGTGGTTGGTGAGGGTGCCCGCCAAGTTTGCTATAAATGAAGCATTTAAGAGAGAATTGCATGACAGCAAAGTTAGCCAGTAGCAGTCAAGTAGAGAGAAAACTGGCTGGACAGTCAATATACTAAAGGAAACTGACTGCACAGCCAATATATATACTAAAGGAAACTGGCTGCACAGTCAATATACTAAAGGAAACTGGCTGCAGTCAATATACTAAAGGAAACTGGCTGCACAGTCAATATACTAAAGGAAACTGGCTGCACAAATAATATACTAAAGGAAACCGGCTGCATAGTCAATAAAGGTACAGAATCAATGCAGAACAAGATGAATACACCAAGAATACAAGTAAGACCAATCAAGAATATGGAAGTCAGAGGCCAGCCATGGAGACTAACTTTCCCTAATCAAGAAGCCAGCTGTCAGAGCAACGATTCATTCAAAGGAGCAAAGTCTTGTTACCTGACAGTACCTGGAAGTAAAAATCGATATTGCAGGACCTGTTGGATATGAATACCCCCCCCCCCCCCCCATGCATATTATTATTACAGGTTCAAGATTCAGAGAGACACTTTGGAGACATTGAAGAATAATTCTCTTACTACACTAATACATTGGTTAGGCATGGTTGAGCGAATAGATATATCCTGGTTTTCTGCGTCAAATTTTGTCATACCCAAGATATTATTTAGTCTGCAGGTTTTTATCAACTTGCTGTATTCACTCGAATAAAAGTCGCTCTTGAAAATGCAGTCCTCCAATTGTAACTATTTAAAATACATTACACACTACACTATAATAGCTGTTGAGTTGATAACGAAATCCTGTGCTTGCAGCATATCTATGAAGTTGGATGAGTTTGGAGACGGAGAGATCCACTGCCTCCAGGATGATAGAGTACCAGCTTTAGCTGTTCCAGCCATTGCAGAGCTACTAACCAGCTGTTGGAAGAGAGTGACAGCAATAGAGAGGATCTCATTCACCTTCTGGAGGAAGACGATGTAGAGATTGAACTCTTCACTGACACTGATAGTGACTAGGAACTCGGTAACTAACTGCTTTAAGCTCTATGTCTGTGGTGTTTCAGTCCCAATGACTCGGCAAAAAATTGCACTAGGCAATGCCCTTTGATTCGCATGTCAGAGACAAAAGTCTGCCTTTATGATTTTCAACAGAAAAAAGAGGACTGTGCCAGTGTTATACCGCAGCACTTGTGTGACCACCAGTCTCAACCTAGTCAGGCTGAAGTCGCAACCTATATGAGTGAATACGGTACTCAAGTGTGGTCCATAGAATAAAGCAATACAAATCTCCTTAACTGGGCAATGGAAAGTATTCTGAATGAAAATCTTCCATGTCACAGTCTCTTAGTCTTCTTAAAAACTGAATGTCTTATATAGAGTTGAGAGTTGTGGGTGACGAAAGCCGACTCAGAGGTTTCAGGCAATAAGCTAACTGCAACAACTACATACTTGCAACACAGACCATACCATACCATATTCGCAGAGCCCAATGCTTATACTTAAAAAAAAGAGTTAGAAAGTCTTCAAGTTGCTCTTCAATGTCTCCAAAGTATGTATCTGTACCTTGAACCTTTATAAAATGAAGTGGGAGAGGGGAATTGTCATGAATATTCTTATCCAAATGGAGCCTAATGGTTTGCCATTCTAAGGATCTTAGCTTAAATTATTATCTTGCATCTAGAAACAAATGCAATGTAGTGTGTTGTAAGCATGTTCAATGGAGAGGAGGGGGAAAGTGTTTATATAGTCCTGATGCTCCATGGGACAAAAAAAGTCATGATTTTTTTTTATTACTTTTTTATATTTTTTAACAAAACCTTAGCATTGTTAGATTTCATTGCTCTTGTCATTGCCTAGCTCTACCAAGCCAAAGAACTAACACAGCACTAATTTGTACACATTACTTATGTCATCATATGTTGTTACACTTGGATTGTGATATGGAGAAGTAGCCAAGGATTTTATGTATACAGATACCCAACTGGTGTAAGATTAGTTAGCCTGATGCCCAGAGTTGTTTTGAATATTTGGAAACAGCTTCCTTTGAAGATGGAAGTACAGTACACTTTAAGAATGAGGTCACCATGCAGAATTTTCTGCAGGAATTTTCAGAGTACTAAAGGGAAGACCGCCAGAAGCTGACAACTTTAAAGTGTCTAGTTTTCACTCTTGACACTGTTTTTTTAGTGAGCGAGAACTCCCTACCATTATCATATCTCTCCTCTACTGACCATATGCATCAGTTATCCTTTCTAATGCTATGTAGCTACCAGTCCTTTTATCTACTCGCTGCCGAGAGAGAGAGAGCAACAGCACATGCAAGGAATTGTGTTTACCTTACAAGATTGATAATAGCTTCTGCACCAAGACAAACTATTTGTACCCTACATCCAATGCTAGAGCCTGTTGATGAATTGACTACTATATCAGAATGAAACTCCAGCTCCTTTCCCAGACAGCCACTAACCATGCTGACCATTCTCACTCATGTGTACATCCAGTTCTCTTTCCTCGAATCTGCAGCCATCTTCTTGATCCTACTCTCCACCATGACGACCTTTTCCAATTTTACATAAGCTCTAAGATGAGGGACCATTCATATCTGAACGTATGGCGAATACATAGATACATATGCCATGCACAGCAATACAAATGTTTCCATCTGACTCCCAGTGAGGGCTCGCTTCACTAGCCAATGATATTTGTTGGTATAAAATTGGAGCTGGCCATTAAATTATCCTCATATCTGCCCTACTCGTTATATGTGCTATTAAAAAATTGTGCATGGAAGTAGACAAACACCAGCACACATAGTTGGGTAAAAGCCAAGCTGAATAAACGTCATCCTTTATTAGGAAGTGAAATGCTGTACTACTGAACTATTGTCAGAGAAAATCTCAGGTAGGCTCTCAAAGGGCTTGTCACAACTGAGATTATTGACGGAATATGTGGTACCCAACTGTCTGTGCATGATCTCTGCATGGTTACACTCCAACAAAGCCAAGTAACTGAGTAAGGGATGTAGTCGCAGCACACACAGCTGCCAATTAACCTGAGCTAGAACATGACCATACCCTCCTTGAGTATGGTTTCTGCCTCGGTTAGTACAGATGAGCCACAGCCATTTTTGGTGGAATGCCCCTGGATTCCATACACATTATTTTAAACACTTCTAATTGCCTTCCTGCCACTAGCTCATGTTACTCTGACATGAAGGTAATGATGGCGAGCAGAACATTGCATTCCATTCCATTTTCCCGTAGGATTGCATTATATTGTGAACCAGATAGCACAACGAAACAGAACGCAATGGTATGCTTGATTAGTTTTATTCCAGAATTAACAATACAGCATCCAACCAATCAGAATTCTAGAATCTAGCACATGCTAAATTGCACCGTCAGCCCTTTAGCTTCAAGTCAAGATTACGGTGTTTGTGGACAAGATGAAGCTCATGCCCTGAAGAGCTCCACGCTTGAGGGAGGTAACTGCTAAGGCATACAGGTACAGCAGGGCAAAGGACAATGCCTTGTTTGGTGGTTTGATAAGTTTGGTAGCTTGTAGCTATGACACTAGCCTCTCTAGCTCTTAGTGTTATAGCTACTAGTTATTAACAGTGATAATTTGCTAGCAGGTGCTATATTACACAGTAGGATATATAATGATAGTTTGCTGGCTGGTGTAGCTAGTTAGTAGTAGCTCAGATCCACACCTACAAAAGAATAACTTCTCATCCAAGGTCAAAGTCCAAGAATGCTTCTGTAACAATATTATGTAATGCACCATGCAGCGAAATGTGATATGCTCTGACATCATCTAATTGTTAACCTGCCTTGACTCAGCATAATAATTATCGAGGTCATGTGATGCCTACAGGTTGCTAGGTATCTAGCTTGGCAACTCTGCCTGCCAGCTGCTTTGCTAATTAAATCACAGCTTCTAAACATGGAGAGGGGTATTTAGCTGTAACAACAAGGAGTCTAAAATAGCAAGCAAACCCTTCCTAGAAGTCTAGGAAGACTAGTCTTAATTTCTTAACGAACACCAAGATATCATTGGCAGAGATGACAATGAGACTAACATAACTACAGCTGCTAAGAGTGGAATCATCACGCACACCCAATGACCAATGGATACCCGGCCATTGTGTTAATCTGTACGCTGCCATCTACAGATCTGTCATGCTTCCTGGTCCAAAAGATCTCTCCGTATAATGACAGTGGTACTTGTTTGATAACAGGCACTGACAAAGAGTTGACTTGCATTGACGCCTCCCTTCAAGCTGCTGTACAAGTGGCTGAGGAGGACGAGAACAAAGAAGATCTGCACGTGCACCACTTGCAAGAAATTAGGACACATTAGCAGGTCATGCCGTCGTACATGAAGGCACAGGTAACACCAAACAACAATTAACTGTTATTATAATTACTTTATAACTTGATAAATTATCACGCACACATGACACTAACAAGGTATAAAACCAGTATGTATCAGGATCTCAATTGTCGTCTAGGTTGGTTCTAATTAAATTAGCAGTGTAGTCTTGCTGCAAGCCAGACATTGAGGAGACGATAGCTGACTAATGCCAAGTTTTTGTAAACCCAGCTGTACAAGCTAATAGTAGAGATACTGCATGAGTGAGTACTCTCACACATCAGATCATAGGCCTGTCCACACTACACTTAAACCGATGCGCATTAAGCAGTTGGGTCGGAGGAAAATGCTGATGTGGTTCGATGTGTCAAGACTAGCACTGAAATGCAGAGAAAAGGAGAGAGCTGAGGGAAAGGCAGAACCAACGAAGGTTGTGACTTCACGAACTTCAGAAGTTCAGATGCAGGACGTACATGTATAAACATAGCAACAGTTCTTAGCTATGTAGTTAGCTAGTTTGGCCGCAAGCCACAGATAGTATACAGTTATCTCCAAAGTCCCCAACTGCAGCATCATGAAGACGCGAGTGAATGAAATTCTTTTCAACACACACTCGCGTAGTTATTTGAACACTTTAATTGGTTGCTCTGATTCACACCAAATCACCTATCGAGATGGATTAGAATAATACGCATTAATGCGTTTCGAATTCAGTGTGGATGCGACCAATGCGCATTGGCTTGTGCAGTGTGGACAGGCTCACAAAAGCATGGTGGCAGTCACCAGATGTTCCTTAGCTGCTCAGAAACTAACTTTGCAGTCTTTTAGGCCAATGGCAAAGGAAGATCATTAGTAAAAAAAAAATTTTTTACAATAATAATAAGTAAGGATCTCGACTAAAACTAGTCCTCCAACATTAATATATAACTCTCAAACTATAACCAAAACTTTGTCTTTGTAGCTAGGCTGAACAAGCTTGTATTCTTGTTTCAGCTAACTTACCAGCTAACTAACAAAAACTAAGACGGCACATCCCACCTTCTCAAACAAAAGACAAAAGTCAAAAAGTTCCTCTCCCTTTGTGTCAGTTATTGATCTAGGTAGCAGCACAGCCAAGAACTGCTTCAATCAGGAAAGATAAATCTGCAAACCTACAACTTTTGCCATGCGTACTTCTCTTGCGTACTATTGATTGAACATGACACATCTTCAACACATAACATGGAGTTCTATATAAGATGCTGCTGTTGAAACTAGGAAGCATTTATCTTGTTTGAGAATGGGGAGAAGAATAAAATCACAACACAGCATAGCCGGTTCTAGGTGAAAAGCATGATTCAAATATCAGATTTTCTTGAACTTCGACTGCATGCTAATAATAACATGGAGATTATGTTTGCATGAAGTGGGCCCATTTTCTCAGATTTTATCACTTAAATCGAAGGGACAACATGATTACTCTACCTTCAATCGCGTATGCATGGAATGGGGCAAAAAATCTAGACAATTCCTATCAGGGGTGAAGAGGGCATCACTCTGCTTGGGCTCCCATCACCCCTACAGCGGCAGTTACCATAAATGTTGTGCTCCCAGGATTTCATTTAGGGGCGGGGGAGGGCGGCTGCCCCCACTTGGAACCTTTTTGCACCCCCTTGGAATTTTATTATTAAAATTCTTATCGATGTTGATAAGTGCTTGACATCATGCCCCTCCCCCCTTGCCCTACCCTTAATATCAAGATTCCGTTCAGTTGCCCCCCCTTGGACTAAATGAAACCCTGGCATAATTTTTGTTAATTAAGTCCTTATGTCACCGTTGAGTCTAGCCTTCACATTACAAAGCACATGTCGTGACAATTTCTCCTCGTGCTTGAGAGTCGGTCTTCCTCTCACTACTGGACCAGACAGACCTGTAGACATGGTGTCCACTTTATAGCCTCTGCTCTGAAACAGTTTCATTGTCCACTACCCTTTTTAGCCAAGGAAAATTTACAACAGATTTATGCATACGCACGATCAACATTAGATCAACGCTACATTACAAGCACTACTAAACAACCAGCTTCTTTTTTACACGGTTTACTGTGAACATGACCAAATCCAAGAAAATTAAACCAGACGGTGGCCTACTTAATGATATTGAGGTGGCTTGAGTGTCTCGCGGCATAGCTGACCATTATTTTGGTACCTTCCATATTTTGAGAGGTATGGAGGAAATGGTCTGGTGTCTTGAGCATATACAACTTATGTGCCATGCACCTCTAGTTGCATGCCAATCAGACGGCAACATTATTGTTACCAAACTCCAAGCACAATGGAACGAACACCGAGTTCAATTCTTTACAAGAAAAGCAAACTGGCTTCGGTGATGAAGACGATCACACAGAAATAACCGCCATCAGCTAGCTGCTAGTCAGTCTGATTTATTATGCTTGCAAGAGATTTTTATTATAAAATGTGCAAGATATTTGTCTGCTATTTTTGAGATGTGGGCAATGAAGTGTTAAATTCCTGTTACACAGCTAGAGACACCAGATCCCTGCCCCAATGATAGGGAAGGTAAAAGGTCAGCTATGCTAGACTAAGATATTTGAGTGCAGATACACAACATAAAATAAAACTTGGGAAAGATGGCGGGGAGAAAGAACCAAGGGAAAAAATCTTCTGGACACAAGAGGGAGACACAAGAGGGATTTAAAAGGGAAAAGGTCGTACTCCTGAAAGGTCCTACTCCTGAAAGGTCAAACTCCTGAAAGGTCATACTCCTAAAAGGTCAAACTCCTGAAAGGTCAAACTCCTGAAAGGTCAAACTGCCAAATGGTTGAGAGGTCACCATGTGTAGTCACTATGTGTCAATAACCTCATCAAACATTCTTCTTTAGTTGTGGCAGAATCCTGCCAGTGCTTGAAGGCTATCACAAAGTACCCACAGCCCCACACAACTAGCAAAGCTTCAAACACCGTCTGAGTTGTGGTGGAACTACAGAGCAGAATGTTTGATGAGGTATTGACTACTAGGTGGAAGCACCACACCAGTCAAGAAGCCAAGGTTTTGACATGTGCTGTGTTCAGTCAAGTGCCCAGTAACAATATTCACAACTCCTTCAGCTGGTTAGCTGTGGAATGCCTTTATGGTGGCGAGTAAACAACCTCAACCAGGATATGCCCACTATTTGCTTGGTCACATGGAAGAAATATGATTACCTTTGTGCCACTCTGTGACTCCATGTCCATATCAGTCACATACTGGTCGAGCTCTGATATAAAACTGAGTAGCTTTTCCTTGTCCTGAGCATTCCTTTTCCTGAAAATGATGGAACAATGAGGCAAGAGGAATTATCACTATGCA
Source organism: Cladorhizidae sp. MBARI D1340-BT2 (assembly GCA_028752905.1). Classification (NCBI taxonomy): domain Eukaryota; kingdom Metazoa; phylum Porifera; class Demospongiae; order Poecilosclerida; family Cladorhizidae; species Cladorhizidae sp. MBARI D1340-BT2. Next base: position 7,143,905 of record JAQNBH010000017.1, read on the forward strand.
TTATTTGTAATAGACACTTACAAGGCCTTGAAGTCCAATACTGGGCAGTGAACAGCCTTAGGTGTCTACACAAGAAAGCATTTGGGAAAGTGAACATGTTCTTGCGTATCTGCTCTGTACCATCTAGTTTCAGATTCTATATTGAGAGCACATATTTATATCGCTCGGCATAGTACTTTTTACCTTTCCCAATAGAAACAATATCTGCATACCAATTCCACACTATGCAACATTATGCATAATAATACAGGTGACTAGCAATTACATTGTCTAATATTGGGCACATCTGTGTAGTATTTCCAACCCAACTGACCTCTGGCCCTAGTATCAACATTTAACCTTACCGGAGACCGCAGCCCAGACTTGGAAAACTGGATCAGGTCACGCACAAGCTGATACACTCTGTCTTCACCATCTAACCTAGAAAGACAAAAAGACAAGTTCAATTACAGTACTCTATGTTTGTGTGTGCATGTGCATGTGTGTGCATGCATGTGTGTGCATGCATGTGTGTGTGTGCATGTGTGTCTGTGTGCATGTGTGTCTGTGTGTCTGTGTGCATGCATGGTGTGTGTATAATAACTAAAGTCAACTGTGGAAAACAACAAGTATCCTAGTTACAGATAGTGAAAGAGCAATTGCTTGATATCAAATTAGCTATCATTAGAAACATGCCCATGCAAACCTTTAAAACTCAATACCTCCACCAATAAGTATAAAGTCAGAGCAGAAGTATTGTGGTTTGGACCATAGCAGCACTACGTACTTTTCAACAGCTTCATCCTCCGATTCTTGTGGGGAAGTTGGTTCTAGCAAAGCTCGAATCAGAGCGGACACAATAGCTTTCTTTCTCCGCCTTCTGCCAACCCTAGTTGACGGTCTTCTTTCAGCAAGAAGTTCAGCATCCAACAAGTCATCTTCAGAGTCAAACCTTTTCTCCAAATTACGATCCAAATTACGATCGAGTATCTGGGTACCTATGGTTGCATAAGGATGGAGAGACAGTCAGTTACAGTGACATTTTGTAGTCATGCACAGTGGTGGGAGGAATTGCTAGAGGCTATCCTCACTAAGTGAACTAGGCTATGATTTGAATCAGCTGTCAGGACCTAACCTGTTAATTAATAAATACAAGTGATAACAGTGTTATTAAAGGGTACAAAAACCACTTTAGCCACATAATAGAGAAGGGGTCCATTAGTTTATTGTTACCAGTGTTTGAAGAACTTGAAGGAAGAAGTGTTTTTGCTGAGCTCTTAGTCCAATTCCAAGTAATTGCAACTCTTCCAAAAAGTCCATGGACTTTTTTCTTAGCATAACATGCTGGAATACTGGTGAAAACATAGTATATACATTAATAGCTACCTGAATAGTCTGCTACCTATTCCAGCCAGACATACTCCATTGCAGTTCACTTTCAAGCTCACCATATTAGTGTGCAAATCCAGCATAAGACTCCCCACACTAAGACGAATGGTAACTTGACAACAAACACAGTTCCTCTAACTGGCACTAATGCGAGGTTTCCAATATCGTGAGCCAACACCATCTCGTGCAGAACAACTTCAAACAGACGGGAGAGGGAGGGACGAGTTGGCAGGCCAGAAAGTGTCAAACAGTTATATCAGTTACCAGCAGCTATACACCGCACACACACCGCCTACTCCACACGCCAAGCTTCTCGACCTCGCGCGGTTGTTAAGACTGACCTCTCGTCCGGTGGTCGTTGCTGGTGGTCGTTAAACAACGGCTCAGCGAAGTCCCTGCGCATGCACTCATCTTTTTTAGTCACACGTAACGGATCGTCAATTTCTTGGCGCCTCTCAGATTTTGACTTCTCATTTTGCGTTCTGTTCTAGATGGTACGTGACACCTAGATACACTTAGTGTAGTTGATCTTCATGTTGTTCACTTCTTGTAGTCTTCACGCCATGGAACCACTCGTCCTTCAGGAGGACAAAGGACAAGTGATTTGGTTAGGAAAAGAATGGCTGAAGCTAGACTCAAGGCCACTCAACAAGCCCAAAAAATGTAAATATGAGATTATATATATTACCAAAACTAACACATTTTATTTCATCATAGGAAGAAGAGGAAATTTGGAGATAGAGTTCTTTCTCAAAGAGTGAGTGATTGTTTATATTATCACCAAAATTGCCATAGTGAAATGTAGTCTTCCAATGGCAGCACACCTAGTTGATTATAAATTACCAGTGTACTTCGCCACCAATGCAAAGTAGGTAAATCTCTTATACTACCCTATAAAAGCTGCCGAGTTGATAAAAAAATCTTTTTGTGCTTGCGGAATATATGTGAAGGTAGAAGGATCTGAAGACAAAGAGGTTTGCAGCTTCAATGATGATAGAGTAGCAGCTTTAGCTGTATCAGCCATTGCCGAAGCTACTCACCAGATGTTGAAAGAGTGACACCTTCCTCCCTGGAGGAAGAAGATGAACTGAGCTAAACTCTTTGATAATAATAGCAACCAGCAACTCGGAAACTGACTACAGCTAGCTCTATGTCTATGGTATTTATAAATACAATGACTGGGGGGGGATTGTGCCAGCACAATGCTCTTTGATTCAGCAGCAAAAGGCCGCTTTTTTTTTTGCACTGCACTGGTGTTATACCCCAGCATTTTTGCGGTTATGTAGTTGCAACCTGTCGTTGGCTGAAATAAATAGAAGTTGCATGAATACGGTAAGTATATTTTAGTTGATATATTTTAGTTGAAGTGTTAGTTTTTAATTGCGGTAGGGGATTGGGGGAGAAGGAAGAGGAGTGATTAGAAAATTGTTGAGGAGTTGGTTTGGAGTTGGGGTTCTTCAGCTTATAATGTACTTCAGGTGCCAGCACTGAGTGATTAGATGAGCAGATATAACCAAACTCACACAGTTCACCACCAATCAACACCACCACATTGTATTGTCTATCAGTCTGTCCCCTCTTGTTATACCATACCACTCCACCTTGCCTTCAGATGAGCCACTCTTCCAGGTAAGTGATCAGGACTGTGACGTAGTGCTGTGTGTCTAAGTATGGATTTTGTGCAGTCTCCTTGGACATGAAAGTGGAGAATATACTAACCACTAGGTCATCTGATGTTGCTGTTTTGGTAAACATCACTGCTGGCTTTCAGCCACAGTATATTATAGGAAGACTAATGGTATAATACTCCACTTTCATTCCTTACCTGTCCAACATGTGATGGCCAGTTATCCAGTCCACTAGTCTGGTTAGGAGATCTAGCCCCACAGGGAAAAATCCTTCCAGACCCTTCTTGACCAGATCAAGTGGCATGTCCACCAGGCCCTCTTCAAGCTGACCTGGGATTATGACCTTGAGAGATAGACTATCAAGGAAATTTAATCTTTGCCGAAGAGCTAACTTAATGGGGATAGAGTCTATATTGAACTGCAGCACACGATGGCCACAGTTGCTTCTCCATTTGAGCAGCACTTACAAACCGTCTATAATTCCAGGGCAGTATTTTGTCTTCTTTGCACTTTTAATTCCACTCGGCTATCATCTGACTGTGCCATACCACAATACTTGGCTTCTCTTACTCGTCTTGTCTCTCCCTGTCAAGCAGGAGTTTGTTGACCAGGGCTCTCCTGCTTTCTCCAGACTACTATGTTCACTTTGTCTCAGCCCATCGGGCATCTTGTGGTTTGCTTTGGAAATCATGACTAATTAACGTTGCTGTGGAAATTCACTCTTGTTGTAGGCAATTAGCGTTCAAGTATAATTGTGGTTTGTTGAGCATGGACAACCCAAACAACTGCAGTTTGGTGTTCTGTATTTCTTGTCCACGCCATCTGCCTTAGACACATATAGCTATACAATGCCTGCACGAGATGAAGGACTTGCGTGTTGGTAGAAGTTTCACTAGACCCTAAGTAAAATTGGAATGTGTTCAATGCCTGTAATATTATACTTGCCAGCTGGTCGCCCCTGGTAAGAGCACTGGATAATCTTCCTCGTTAGGTCATTCACTGTAGCCCAGGTTGATAGAAAGTTGTATAGAAAGAAGTTTAATAGGGAAAATGACAAGATAATGGCAATCTGGCTGCAAACAGAAAATTCATCTTTAAATCGACTCATTTTTTAATGTGTTTATTTTATTTTTTCGAAATGCTTTTGGCTATAAAGAAAACACACATAGCGCAATGTATTCATATTCACTGGCAACGTATTTCACACGAAATGCACACGAAATAGTGAGTTGTCCGAGTGCTGTAGTGGAAGCACAATAATAGATAGTGACGGGAGTTCCAGGAAAAGTTGTGGCAAGTACATGAGAATGGGCTTCCTAAATGAGCTTCCTAAATGGGCCATTGTGTGCAAGCAGGTCCTACTGTCAAACCATCATCTACAGCTGAACAAGTTTTCTCTTGGCTACCTAGCTTTCAATTGGAGCTATGGAACACGACTTTTATTATGCAAGTTTTCTCTAGAGAGCTTTGGAGCATGTATTATATTATAGAAGTTTTTTCTTTAAGGGGAGAGCTGTAGAACACGGCTTTTATTGTGACCATTGTAGTGTGTTCTGCTAATGAAATGGTGGTGAGCGTTATCTTTGAAATGGACAGAACTGAGAAGTAGCATTATTGGGAAGGTTCCTGTTTCCAGCTTTCTCCTGGCAGTCATGCTCATTTGGTATCCGTTTGTCTGTTGTTGCTGGTTAGTGCTTTTGGTTTCCTGCTTGTGTACGAATGTGTTAGGAACAGATTGAGGAAACAGTAGGAGAACAAGGGCTAAGCTCAAAAGCTCATTCTCCCATAATGGAACATTCTTATATATGGGAGTGGGGGTGGATTCCTACCTAACAAAAGTGAAGTCCTCCGCCCCCAAACCAGACCAGGCAAGTAATCAAATCAATAATTGTTATTGTTTTTAATCTTAAAACATCCACGATTTCTTCCAAGGGAACATTAATTATTTCTGGTACTTGGAAATTCCACCCTTTTATTATTAGTTGTATTACTATTATTATTACTATTGTTATTGGTAACTATATTCTCAGCGAACTTAGTTGAAGCACGAATTATCTTTCTCAATAAATCAACTTGAAATTTACTCTCTCAATGTTTCGGCTAGATGCTCTAGTCTTCATCAGGAATAATGACTAGATGCTCTAGTCTTCATCAGCAATAATCTCTCGGAGCATCAAGAGAGTAAATTTCAAGTTGATTATTGAAGAAGTCATGTTATTATTATTATTATTAGGGTTTTTTTGTTTTTGCATATATATATATCTATATATAAATATATAGGGTTTTACTTTGTAAAAGTAGTTGGATCAAGTAATATTTTGGGTACAAAAACATTTCCTGCATACACCACGCACACACACCCGCTCATGCACACTAATTAACAAAGGAGACAAATTAAACGATATGCATGGTGAAGCTATAGAGATGCTAGGGGCCCTATCTCCTGATATTGATCCACTACTATTCAGGAAACTATGAATTCCAATGGCCACTGTCTGTTGGCAATGAGAGAAGGGAAGAAAAGGCTTCTTCAGGGTTGTTGGCAATGAGAGAAGGGAAGAAAAGGCTTCTTCAGGCAGTTCTTTTTTGTTTTATAATTAGTGTCCATACAGACGAGGTTGTCTTTCATTAGATACTTTGTCGCGATCAGCACTTGGGTCTCCACACGTTGCCCTCCTGAACCTAGGCCCTGCGTTACATGGGATCACACTTGACTCTTGCTTCAAACGGGTAGCTTGCTGATCGTATTCTTACCATGGTGTGTGCACACACCAACCAAGTATTGTCTTTGATATTTTTTTTCCTTTGAGGAAAATATGGCATCGTTATAGGTAATTGTCCGACCAAGGTTCGTATATCGTTGTTCTGTTGTGAATTGGGCAGTTATAAAATATCTGGCTGGTTAGGAGCTCCATTTTTATACTCATCCCATCTTTGATTTTGATTCACTGAACACATGCTAACATATTTGCTGTATACTTTTGGGACTGAAGCACTAGTTCTAGTAGCCAATGGGAAGCTGGTTTCAATTTGTGTGAGCCAGCACCATACAGCCAAACTATTCAGAGGAAGAGGTTGATGACCCTGGATGAGCCCAGGCAGCAGTGGCAGAGTTAACAGCAAGGCTTGGTCAGCACTGCACAACAGAGAGCAGTAGAACAGGGCCCTGGATGAGCCCAGGCAGCAGTGGCAGAGTTAACAGCAAGGCTTGGTCAGCACTGCGCAACAGAGAGCAGTAGAACAGGGCCCTGGATGAGCTCAGGCAGCAGTGGCAGAGTTGCAGCAAGGCTTGGTCAGCACTGCGCACAGAGAGCAGTAGAACAGGGCTGATGCTGAGCCTTCCAGGGTACCCAGTAGGACAATGAACAGCTACAGCAACCAGTATTGCATGTCTAGATGGGCATAGACTTGAGAGAGCAGGATGATCCCAAACAACAACGTCTAGACAGTGTCTGGAGAGGCAATCAGAGCCCCCAGGTGCTGCAATGAAGAATTGGTCAAAGAAGAGTGTGGTATTTTTAGCACAACGATGATGATGATGAGTCCATGCCACTTTTGCGAAACCCTATGGATCACAGTAAATATTTCTATTGTAGGTTCAATGTACACGTCTTGCACACAGACCCCACCAACTCCATGCTGTGCCAACACAATGCAGAAGGTTCAATGTGACATGATCTTATGCTGTCATTGACATTGGCTCTGAAGTGTTCGCTATTGGTAGTCTTACATGTATGTTGCTCTAAGCAGGCTTGAGAATTACAAGAGGTTGACTGCAAGTACCTTAAGATGTCTGAATGTCTACTAGAACCACATGATGCAAGCTTATGAAGGCCCGTCAGTAGTGCTTAGTGGTCAGGCTAAGGGACACAGTGCTGGGAGTAGGCTGAGAGACGGTGCTGAGAGTGGGCTAATAGGCAGTGCTGGGAGGAAGATGAGAGTGGGCTAAGAGGCAGTGCTGGGAGTAGGCTGAGAGACGGTGCTGAGAGTGGGCTAAGAGGCAGTGCTGGGAGGAGGATGAGAGAGGGCTAAGAGGCAGTGCTGGGAGGAGGCTGAGAATGAGCTAGGAGGCAGTGTTGGGAGGAGGCTGAGAATGGGCTAGGAGGCAGTGCTGGGAATAGGCTGAGAAACGGTGCTGAGAGTTGGCTAGGAGGCAGTGCTGGGAGGAGGCTGAGAGAGGGCTGAGAGCCGGTGCTTGGAGACAGTGCAGGGAGTAGGATGAGAAACTTCTAGGAGAAGGCTAAGGGATGGTGCTGGGAGACAGTGCAGGAGTAGGTGAGGCAGTGCTGGGAGGAGGCTGAGAGAGGGCTGAGAGCCGGTGCTTGGAGACAGTGCAGGAGTAGGATGAGAAACTTCTGGGAGAAGGCTAAGGGATGGTGCTGGGAGACAGTGCAGGAGTAGGGTGAGAAGCAGGGCAAGGAGTGGCTGAGAGACTGCATTTAGATTTGCTGAGATTCAGTGCTGGGGTAGGCCGAGAGTGCTGGGATAGTTGAGAGGCATTGGTTGGGGTGGCTGAGAGATATTGCAGGGAGTGGCTAAGAGACTGCTGGGATATGCTGAGATACAGTGCTGGGGTAGGATGAAGCAGTTGGGGGGGATTGAGAGCCTGTGCTGGGGGTAAGCTAAGAGATGTGCTGGAATGACTGAGAGATAGTGCTGGGGATGCCTGAGAGATGGTGCTGGGGATGCCTGAGAGATGGTGCTGGGGATGCTTGAGAGATGGTGCTGGGGATGCCTGAGAGATGGTGCTGGGTATGCCTGAGAGATGGTGCTGGGGATGCTTGAGAGATGGTGCTGGGGATGCCCGAGAGATGGTGCTGGGGATGCCTGAGAGATGGTGCTGGGGATGCCTGAGAGATGGTGCTGGGGATGCCTGAGAGATGGTGCTGGGGATGCCTGAGAGATGGTGCTGGGGATGCCTGAGAGATGGTACTGGGGATGCTTGAGAGATGGTGCTGGGGATGCCTGAGAGATGGTGCTGGGGATGCTTGAGAGATGGTGCTGGGGATACCTGAGAGATGGTGCTGGGAATGCCTGAGAGATGGTGCTTGGGATGCCTGAGAGATGGTGCTGGGGATGCCTGAGAGATGGTGCTGGGGGTGCCTGAGAGATGGTGCTGGGGATGCCTGAGAGATGGTGCTGGGGATGCCTGAGAGATGGTGCTGGGGATGCCTGAGAGATGGTGCTGGGGATGCCTGAGAAATGGTGCTTGGGATGCCTGAGAGATGTGCTGGGGATGCCTGAGAGATGGTGCTGGGGATGCTTGAGAGATGGTGCTGGGGATGCCCGAGAGATGGTGCTGGGGATGCCTGAGAGATGGTGCTGGGGATGCTTGAGAGATGGTGCTGGGGATGCCTGAGAGATGGTGCTGGGGATGCCTGAGAGATGGTGCTGAGAGATGGTGCTGGGGATGCTTGAGAGATGGTGCTGGGAATGCCCGAGAGATGGTGCTGGGGATGCTTGAGAGATGGTGCTGGGGATGCTTGAGAGATGGTGCTGGGGATGCCTGAGGGATGGTGCTGGGGATGCTTGAGAGATGGTGCTGGGGATGCCTGAGAGATGGTGCTGGGGATGCCTGAGAAATGGTGCTGGGGAGGTGCTGGGGATGCCTGAGAGATGGTGCTGGAAGATGGTGCTGGGGATGCGCTTGAGAGATGGTGCTGGGGATGCCTGAGAGATGGTGCTGGGGATGCCTGAGAAATGGTGCCTGGGGATGCCTGAGAGATGGTGCTGGGGATGCCTGAGAGATGGTGCTGGGGATGCCTGAGAGATGGTGCTGGACATGCCTGAGAGATGGTGCTCGGGGTAGGCTGGGAGACACCAAAGGGGTAGGCTGATAGAGCATGTGCTTTTTAAAAAATAAAGGTGAAAGGTGAAGCAGAGTGAGGCTAAGTGAACTAGTCAGGTGATAGAGAGCAGATAACATGAACAATGACAGCATGCAGCTACGACATCATGAGTTTTATTATTACTATGAGGAGCCTAAGAATTGTGCTGCAGCACTATATATGTGCCAGAGCCTAATAGATGTGTAAATGAAGCAACAACATTTGTGCCCCTGAATACAAACCATTCACTGTACTAGTTGCCTCGAAAATGTCGCACATGGATAAATACATCCTGGGCAGCAGAATTGTCCATTTCTATGGCTGTGGTGATTAGTTGGAGAAGAGAAATGCAGGCAGGCAGCATCCACTTTCCACTGAACCACCTCAAACTTTTGCAGTCCCTTGTCATGCTCAGTGCTATGGTTGACAATAGGAGAGCATGGCAAAGGTGTGCTTACCTACTGCATTTGAAAAGGCTCATTACAGGACAGTTTCCATGACACTTTCCATACACTTTCCATTACCAGAATGCATATCATTAGAGACACTTAACACTAGTGTGGGAGAGGTGCCAGCCAATATCCAACAGCTGTAGCTGATAACTTTTGATGTACCACTTAGAGTGTAAAGTAGGATGAACAGCATCTATCACCTGCTGCAGTGGTGTAGCTTTCATTATTCTACAAGAGTTAGTACATAAAGTAGTACTCAATCAACCTAATGATGTTGTTTTTACCCTCTTGTAAGCAGAGCTATGCCCAAGTTTATTCAAATACATGTATTGAGGTGCCTCCACATGGTAGAGTTCCTTTACCAAGTGCAGGGTCTCCACATAGACATTCCCCCTTCCTCCTCCTACGCAAATATTAGCAAGTAATACCGTATGTATTCTCTAATTGGAACTGTAGTACTAATTATTTCATCCATTGAGAGGACGGTTATTATTATCATGCCAGTTTCTATACGGCATGAAAAAATGGTCGCTGATTGCAGTTTCTGTTTTCATGTGACTCTTTCTAGCCAATTCTACTGTTCATGGAGGCTTTTTTTTTCTTTCTTTTTTTTTGCCAAGGAAGACTGCTCAGGCACCCATGCCTGCCAGGAAACACTCGGAATTGATTCACCTTTGAGAAATAGTTGTTGTAAGTTTTGTTGTAGGCGATCTAATCCAACAAAGCTTTTGTTTGGTTTCTTCAATAGAGCTGTAGTCTGACGATGAAAAAAGTTCAGGTTGTAAATATGATGTAGTCACAATTGGAGAACCAGTTACTGTTGGAGGGGCGGTTCTAATTGAGTCCGAGCTACATACATAAGTTACAACTGGAGCGGGTTCATTGATACGTGGTGTGTCTGTTTTTTTTGTTTTTTTTGCCTCCAAGATTCTTGAAAGGGAAGATTGCTCATTTCTAGTCCTTCAACTTTTTACAGTGTTGTCTCTGCAAAAGCAGGTGCAGGGGCAGCTCCAGAGAGAGGCTGGGGGGGGGGGGGTGAGGTTCTGGAATCTTTTACACCTTTGATAACTCTTGGTATGAAATAGGTTATTAGTAGTTACTTCAATACTCGTATTGATAAAAGGTAGCTCACAAGCGACAAATGACACAATCAACACTCTAAATCCACGAGTTCCCGCTCTAAATGGCACCATTCACACCTTGTACACTGGTTTCAATCTACTCGACACACACACGCCCAGCAAAAAAAAAATCAACCCTGAAGTGAAGTGCTGAACGTCTAACCACACCTCCACTCATTAATATGTCCAACAAGCTCCACTTTTTAGTTGGTCAGCCCCTTCACTGTTCGTTGGACTTGTGCAGATTCGTGACCTGGTCCCTGAGTCCCAGGCCTACATGGACTTGGTCACGTTTGAGCAGAAGCTCGATGCCACTATCATGAGGAAGAGACTGGAGATTCAGGAGACTATTCGTCGCCCCATGAAGAGGAAGAGGAAGCTCCGTGTGTTCATCTCCCACCAGTTCATCAACCCAGAGTCGGATGTGGTACGTTACACGCATCAAATTCTAATCTTTGGCGGTGTTCAGATGGTGTTCCTTCCCACGTGTGCTTGCTTGGGTGTGTTAGGATGGCATTTCTCAGTGGGAACTGAAAATTGAAGGAAAACTTCTTGATGAGGTGAACAATGAATACCACAACAGCTAATGTTAGCTATAATGGATCAGTGTGCATTTTTTTTCTTGCTTTTTTTAATTTATTAGTTATTAAATTAAAAAAAATGTTTTTTAATATATATATATATATTTTTTATTTTTATTTTTTATTTATTTTTTATTGTTAGTATTTTTTTGTATTTTTAATCGTTAGTATATATATATTTTTTGCCCCTTAATTTTATTGATAACTGTTCTTTGATTGTGATGGCTGATTTTTGTAGACCTGTAGCAAGTTTGATGAAGATACAAAACTGAAGTTCTCTTCGTTCTTCAAGAACATGGTGGTGGAGTTGGATCGAGAGGCGTACGGTCCAGATCACCACCTGGCAGAGTGGTTTCGCACACCAAATGTGGAAGAGACTGGTGGCTTTATGGTGTGTGCCAACCAAGAGCTTGTGACATTGATGTTAGGTGTATTGTCTCGTTGGTTAGATCGTTCGTCCTGGCGAAGGCACCATCAAATGCACCATTCTTCTCCTCCTGAACTATCAAGTAGGTTGGAGTGGTGGTCAGGGACCATCTTGCTTAAATAATCCTGCATGGCACGGACCATCTTAATCCTGCATGGCATGACCATCTTAAATAGTCCTGCATGGCATGGACTATCGTACTTAAATAATCCTGCATGGCACAACCATCTTGCTTAAATAGTCCTGTATGACACGGGCCATTTTGCTTAAGTAATCCTGCATGGCACGGCCATCTTGCTTAATGCTGCATGGCACGCACTGTTTACTCTAGCAAAGTTTACACATGACAGTTCCTTGTGTGTGGTTCCAGACCTCCAGTTATGTTGTACTCACAATTTGATGAGGTTTGATAAGGTTTCCTGCTACTGAACAAAGTGATGCCTAGTGCCAGCCATGTCCACCATATTGGGTAGATGTATCAAGCAGCGCTTTAATTCTTTAAATCCGAGCGGCCAGTTTTTCAGCCGAAACACAGCGGTAAATATACCTGAGTGGGCTGTTTTCCAACATCATTTTCCAGCACTGCGCTACAGCTGGTTAAATGCTTCATTCCGTTGGATTTTTGGCGTGTTGGAACCACCGAATCTTCTAGTTTATTTTGCCGTTTGTTTCACCAGATTTGGACAATCTATGAAATAATAGCGTTGAATTCCACTGAAGACTTGAGTTATCTTGAAGAATATGTGGTAGGTTATGATAGTTGGCATGACTTTGAATTGGAGCAAAGCACTGCCTCTGATAGTGAAGCAGACGATCAAGTCCTGCCAGCTAGGGGTAGAGGGCAGGGTAGAGGACAGAGAGGACATGTTAGTAGAGGCAGGGATCATGCTAGGGCCAGGAAAAGGACTCGAGTGGTTCCAGGATGGACTACAAATCCTGCTGGCTTTTCTAAAAACAAATTTATACATCACAGTAAATGCTAGATGCATTTATATATAACATATAACGAGGTTTACATTTTGAGTGATTTTCTTGCTAGGACCTCAGGATTGGGGGTCAGCCTGACTTGGCACCTTAATTAAGGTTCAAAGGGTTAGGGAGAAAAGTCGATCTGCAACCTGATTAGAGCTATTAACACAAAACTATGGATCGTGAATATAAAACACATTTTGTCAAGTTGTTTTTGTTCTTTGGACTTGGCACAGATAACTTATTTTGAAACTGTGTCTGAAGCTCTGTATGCTGAGGCCTTGCTGTCTGTATCTCCATAGCCAGGAGAATCTCCACTTACAATAATATCGATAACTAAGTTACTGTAAGCTCTGGTTGATTGGTGCTCTTCTTGATGTTTAGCGCACACGAAGTTGTTACGCGATCCTCTTGTTATTCTTTTACAAACTGTCCGTGTTAAGAGAGAGACTAGCTCTTTTATACGGTTGTGCAAGACTGTTTCTCTGCCTAAATCACAGGACTAGCTCCTTTGCTTTGCTTCCAAAAGGTGTGTTATTTTAGTCTCTTCTTAGTACTGGTTTTCTTGCAAGTGGGAAGTTGTGTTTACAATACTAGTGACTTTTGTTTTTTGCTACTGTATAACAGTGTTGACCATACACAAACAGATCCCATTGTGTGTACAGAGCACTTATTTTGCATGATTTTGACAGCAGACCAAGTTATTGTGTTCTGTACTGGGTTCTAGTAGACAACTCTTTCGCCATAATTTTAGTATGTGGCTTTCCTCCCCCAGCCTGTCCAGTACAAGCTCACCACCAAGCTTGCCCGACTGCTGGGAATCCACACTGCCAAGAGGCCGGATATCATCAATGCAGTCTGGCAGTACATCCGTAGTAACAGGCTACAGGACCCCACAGAACGCGAGTACATCAACAACGACAAGTACTTTCAGCAGGTAAGCAAGTCATTTATAACAAGGTGGTCTAACACATGCACTCGCACACACACATGCACACACATACACACACGACATACACACACACACATACATACACACATGGTCGCATGCTTCGGTTGATTATTTTGCACCTAGCTGTGACAATATTGCCTAGAGCATAACCTGCACACACCCTCTACATGTGACCAGGACACAACCTGCACACCCCCTCTACACGTGACCAGGACACAACCTGCACACACCCTCTACACGTGACCAGGACACAACCTGCACACACCCTCTACACGTGACCAGGACACAACCTGCACACACCCTCTACACGTGACCAGGACACAACCTGCACACACCCTCTACATGTGACCAGGACACAACCTGCACACCCCCTCTACACGTGACCAGGACACAACCTGCACACACCCTCTACACGTGACCAGGACACAACCTGCACACACCCTCTACACGTGACCAGGACACAACCTGCACACACCCTCTACACGTGACCAGGACACAACCTGCACACACCCTCTACACGTGACCAGGACACAACCTGCACACACCCTCTACACGTGACCAGGACACAACCTGCACACACCCTCTACACGTGACCAGGACACAACCTGCACACACCCTCTACACGTGACCAGGACACAACCTGCACACACCCTCTACATGTGACCAGGACACAACCTGCACACACCCTCTACACATGACCAGGACATAACCTGCACACGCCCTCTACACACGTGACCAGGACACAACCTGCACACACCCTCTGCACGTGACCAGGACACGCACTCTGCACATGACCAGGACACGCACACATTCACACTTCACTCGTAATTAACTGTGGAGTTGTCTACGTGGAGTATTATCTAGAAAATTCCAATGCTTTCTGTGTGTGCAGCACCACTAGCTGGATTGCCCAATTCACTAGGAGCATGTTCAAAGATTACTGCTCTATGTTGTCAACAAAGTTAGTGGATGCAAGCCAGAATATATTTATTATGGGATGGCTATGTGATATTATCTATTACTGGTCATGTGGACATGCTCAGATCACACACACACCATTTCTAGTTGTGTTTCTATTTCTAGGCATATGGACGTAGATATATTTACATGATGAGGTGGGGAGTTTCTTTATTTGCTCGTGAGGCTGTATGGACCAGGATGCCAAGTTCTTGTGGACTATCTATGGAGCTAGATTCTTCATCTCTGCCACTGTTTTAGTGCCTCCCACCCACTACTAGGTCATCTCTCCTCACAGAGTCAAATCCTCAACTTTATTTCCTTCCCCCCTCCAGGCGTCAATGCTGTTCCCTTCTAATTGACCGACTGTTCTGTGAAGTGAGTGCCATTATCCACCTGGCAGTTTCCTCTCCGATGTAGGAGCCTCTTGTCTCTCTTAATCAAATTTGTCCCACCAACTTCACCACATTGTATTATCTCATCCTCAGTCACTCAGTCACTCTTCCCCTCTCTTCTACAAGCAGTGATTTAATGAATACCCACGCCACATCATACATTGTGCAGTTGGCTAGGCCTCCTCTCATTCCCTAGCAGCTCACAACCTTCACCACACCAGCACTAGACATCTCTTATCCTCGGTCAGTCTCCCCCAAACAGCCCATAGATCATCTACTCGATTACCAAAGATAAAACTTCACCTGCGTTCCCCAATGTGATAGCAAAGGCCCCAGCATGCAAAACTGATTTTGCACCTGGCATGAAAATGTTACTTGGGTCACGCACGCATCATGGCTAGTGGAGTGGTTAAAGCCTTGCTCAATCCCACCTTGTGCAGACTGCATAGCCACAGATTGTTTGGAGTAGTTGAGGAAGGATTTGGACATGGTGGTTGGCAGTCAGCTATTAGTGTTATCTGACTCCAGAAGTAAGGACAACATCCAATCAAAGCACGCTGGTACTTTCTGGGAGTTTCCATGGTGGTTGGCAGTCAGCTATTAGTGTTATCTGGCTCCAGAAGAGTAGGACAATATCCAATCACTGGTACTTCCTGGGAGTTTCCATGGTGGTTGGCAGTCAGCTATTAGTGTTATCTGCCTTAGTGTTATCTGACTCCAGAAGTAGTAGGACAACATCCAATCAAAGCACACTGGTACTTCCTGGGAGTTTCCATGGTGGTTGGCAGTCAGCTATTAGTGTTATATATCTGACTCCAGAAGAGTAGGACAACATCCAATCATAGCACCTGGTACTTCCTGGGAGTTTCCATGGTGGTTGGTAGTCAGCTATTAGTGTTATCTGACTTAGTGTTATCTGGCTCCAGAAGAGTAGGACAATATCCAATCACTGGTACTTCCTGGGAGTTTCCATGGTGGTTGGCAGTCAGCTATTAGTGTTATCTGACTTAGTGTTATCTGACTCCAGAAGTAGTAGGACAACATCCAATCAAAGCACACTGGTACTTCCTGGGAGTTTCCATGGTGGTTGGCAGTCAGCTATTAGTGTTATATATCTGACTCCAGAAGAGTAGGACAACATCCAATCATAGCACCTGGTACTTCCTGGGAGTTTCCATGGTGGTTGGTAGTCAGCTATTAGTGTTATCTGACTTAGTGTTATCTGGCTCCAGAAGAGTAGGACAATATCCAATCACTGGTACTTCCTGGGAGTTTCCATGGTGGTTGGCAGTCAGCTATTAGTGTTATCTGACTTAGTGTTATCTGACTCCAGAAGTAGTAGGACAACATCCAATCAAAGCACACTGGTACTTCCTGGGAGTTTCCATGGTGGTTGGCAGTCAGCTATTAGTGTTATCTGACTCCAGAAGAGTAGGACAACATCCAATCAAAGCACCTGGTACTTCCTGGGAGTTTCCATGGTGGTTGCTATAGTGTTAGTAGGACAACACTGAATCAAAGCATCTGGAGTTTGCATACACAGCCAAGGGAAGTTAGTCTGTTTTAAGATTATTAAGCCTTGATAATGTGGGGGTGAAGCAATGAACGATCAAGCCTTGATAATGTGGGGGTGAAGCAATGAAGAATCAAGCCTTGATAATGTGGGAGTGAAGCAATGAAGGATCAAGCCTTGATAATGTGGGAGTGAAGCAATGAAGGATCAAGCCTTGATAATGTGGGAGTGAAGCAATGAAGGATCAAGCCTTGATAATGTGGGGGTGAAGCAATGAAGGATCAAGCCTTGATAATGTGGGAGTGAAGCAGTGAAGGATCAAGCCTTGATAATGTGGGAGTGAAGCAATGAAGGATCAAGCCTTGATAATGTGGGAGTGAAGCAATGAAGGATCAAGCCTTGATAATGTGGGGGTGAAGCAATGAAGGATCAAGCCTTGATAATGTGGGGGTGAAGCAGTGAAGGATCAAGCCTTGATAATGTGGGGGTGAAGCAATGAAGGATCAAGCCTTGATAATGTGGGGGTGAAGCAATGAAGGATCAAGCCTTGATAATGTGGGAGTGAAGCAATGAAGGATCAAGCCTTGATAATGTGGGGGTGAAGCAGTGAAGGATCAAGCCTTGATAATGTGGGAGTGAAGCAGTGAAGGATCAAGCCTTGATAATGTGGGAGTGAAGCAATGAAGGATCAAGCCTTGATAATGTGGGAGTGAAGCAATGAAGGTTCAAGCCTTGATAATGTGGGGGTGAAGCAATGAAGGATCAAGCCTTGATAATGTGGGAGTGAAGCAATGAAGGATCAAGCCTTGATAATGTGGGAGTGAAGCAATGAAGGATCAAGCCTTGATAATGTGGGGAGTGAAGCAATGAAGGATCAAGCCTTGATAATGTGGGAGTGAAGCAATGAAGGATCAAGCCTTGATAATGTGGGAGTGAAGCAATGAAGGATCAAGCCTTGATAATGTGGGAGTGAAGCAATGAAGGATCAAGCCTTGATAATGTGGGAGTGGAGCAATGAAGGATCAAGCCTTGATAATGTGGGAGTGAAGCAGTGAAGGATCAAGCCTTGATAATGTGGGGGTGAAGCAATGAAGGATCAAGCCTTGATAATGTGGGGAGTGAAGCAATGAAGGATCAAGCCTTGATAATGTGTGGGTGAAGCAGTGTGGGCTAGTGAAATGCTTCTAGGTGAAGGGAATTTCACCACATATGTAATGTGGTCAAATTCCGCAGACCAGCATGTGCTTCTTCTTTTGGGGCGTATCCCAGATCTGAATTTAAACACCTTCCGTCATCGAGCCTCAGCAAGCATGGCACCTGGTCGACATACCACATGGCTGCTCATTGGGAGTTATCCATTCAGGCTAGCCTATTCCACCTTTTGTACTTTTGTAAGTCCTAGGTTCCATTGACAATGCATGATGAAACCAGATGTTGAGCTTGTGTTGGCAGCGCTACAAGAACAGCTACACTGTCCAAAGACAGTTGGCAGCACTTGAAGCCAACAGGCATGCTGTGATGCACTGGAGCACATGTATGCATCACGAGCAGGGGTTTATCTGGAGAGATATATTAGGGGGAAACAGGAAACATGGGGAAAGTGTTAATTGCATATGTTCATATGTTCTTATACAACTTTGTAGAAGAAGAAAATTATAAGGAAATATGTCCTCTTGGGGTGTGTGGGGGGGGGGGGGTGGGTGCGAAAATACCCTGGTCTCTCGCCCACGCCACCGATAAAATCCTGACAAGAATTGCACTTGAAACTGTCTTTGTGTCTTTGTGCAAGTGGAAAGTCTGTGTGACTAATGCTGGGATTGTTGTATCCCACCCTTCACTGTGGGTAGCACTTATATATATTTTTTTTAACGTCTTCCTGTCTGGTGGGAAGCCGTTCATAGGCAAGTGAACAATTTGAGCAGAGGAGCGAGAGGTAGGTGGAGGGATACCAACATGGTAATATGTCATCTGGGCTTTTCTTTCCACTTGTGAACCATGAGAGAGTGAAATGTCTGCACGCCGACAACTGCACAGTCCACACCAAGCAAAGTTGCATGGTACAGTATCTTCTGTGTTGTGCATTCTCAGGAACACACAGCAAGATCAGGACAGGAATATCTTTCCCTGAACAGTGTGTACCAAAGCCATCCAGATGTGCTGTTACATGTCTGCTCTAGGAGGATGTGGAGAGCTTTGCTTGTGCAATCAACAAACACGAAGTCGCATGTGTGTGATGCCTAAAATATTAATAAGCAGGGCTTGATCACTGCGGGCCTGTTGGGCAGGCCGTCACTGTCAAGAACACCTCGCTGCCAAACAGCATTGCCCGAACACAGCATGTCTGTCTGATCATGCCACAGTAGTGGCACTTCTGTGATGTCTTTTATGTACTCCACAGATGTCTTTGAAGTCTTCCCCAGCTCGGGTTCTAACTCCCCAGCACCAATATTCTTGAAACAGTACGGATGCGACACTTCCTTGCTCCCCAGGACCAGGTTCTTGCTTCTGCACCCCAGATGACTTTCCCTGTGCAGTATACATGGGTCGCCAAGTGCGGCAGACATGAGTGGCCAAGTGCAGTAGACAAAGTGCAGCAGACATGAGTGGCCAAGTGCGGCAGACATGAGTGGCCAAGTGCGGCAGACATGAGTGGCCAAGTGCGGCAGACAAAGTGCAGCAGACATGGGTGGTCAAGTGTGGCAGACATGAGTGGCCAAGTGCGGCAGACATGTGTGGCCAAGTGTGGCAGACATGAGTGGTCAAGTGCGGCAGACATGAGTGGCCAAGTGCGGCAGACATGAGTGGCCAAGTGCAGGGTAAAAGTGCACAGAACTCGCTGATACTAATGATCATGCCCAACTACTTGAACCCAAAATCCACCTGTATTTTTTCCTAGCAACTAAATGCTGTGAGTATGCAGCAGAGATCCCACCACAGGTTGAGTCGATGTGTATGTTTAATGCTGTGAGTATGCAGCAGAGATCCCACCACAGGTTGAGTCGATGTGTATGTTTAATGCTGTGAGTATGCAGCAGAGATCCCACCACAGGTTGAGTCGATGTGTATGTTTAATGCTGTGAGTATGCAGCAGAGATCCCACCACAGGTTGAGTCGATGTGTATGTTTAATGCTGTGAGTATGCAGCAGAGATCCCACCACAGGTTGAGTCGATGTGTATGTTTAATGCTGTGAGTATGCAGCAGAGATCCCACCACAGGTTGAGTCGATGTGTATGTTTAATGCTGTGAGTATGCAGCAGAGATCCCACCACAGGTTGAGTCGATGTGTATGTTTAATGCTGTGAGTATGCAGCAGAGATCCCACCACAGGTTGAGTCGATGTGTATGTTTAATGCTGTGAGTATGCAGCAGAGATCCCACCACAGGTTGAGTCGATGTGTATGTTTAATGCTGTGAGTATGCAGCAGAGATCCCACCACAGGTTGAGTCAATGTGTATGTTTCGGCTTCAAGTTCCTTTTACATCCCACCACAGACTACTCCTCTCTCCGGCCACATCCTGGAATTTTACTTGGTTAGAATCACTTTCTCGCAATTTAATACCTCTTGCTTCTCGCACAATCCAGCACCTTCGGCGTTTCTCTGCTACCGTCTTTAGCCAAGTGTTTCTTGTCCTCCGACTCGTCTGGCATTTTTCTATAGCGGGTTCTTTCCAGGACATTTTAAGAGCAACAGTGCTCCATCCCGTAAGCATATCAGGTGCTATGCTTTACTGTTTTAATTGTACAGGCTTCATTTAAAATTAAAAAAATCAAATTTTCATTGATGCCATAGAATGTGGGTGTAGTTGGTGAATTTTTTTGCACTAGTCCATAACTCTGGAATGAATGTTCGGGTGAAGGGGATTGTAACAGCTCTGACTAGCATAGAAAGACTAGCATTCACCCAAAGTGAAAGGGAGACTTTCCATGGATGTTGGAGTTGGAAGATGGCTAAGGTGGTATGATACGATGTGTCTTCTGTGTCGCAAACATAGTCGCCGGCCTTGGGAATTGCCATTATATGGCTGGACAGCTCACACACAGCCTTTGATATAGGCCCAAGACTACTCAGACTGCTTGATCTTCTTCTGCTCTACCGCTGTTCAGCAGGGTCAACATCACTTGCCACATCGAAATGAAGAAACAGGTAGTCTACGAACAAGCAGGCTTGGCAAGGCCCTTCTCTACAGGTAGTCTACGAACAAGCAGGCTTGGCAAGGCCCTTCTCTACAGGTAGTCTACGAACAAGCAGGCTTGGCAAGGCCCTTCTCTACAGGTAGTCTACGAACAAGCAGGTTTGGCAAGGCCCTTCTCTACAGGTAGTCTACGAACAAGCAGGCTTGGCAAGGCCCTTCTCTACAGTAGTCTACGAACAAGCAGGCTTGGCAAGGCCCTTCTCTACAGGTAGTCTACGAACAAGCAGGCTTGGCAAGACCCTTCTCTAACAACTGACTTTTTTTCTTCCTTTTTTTTTTTTTTTTTTAAGTAGTGAAGTTTATGTTGGAGTTTCCTGAAAAGTTCGTAGTTCACAGCAGAGAGCTCCGGGCCTGCTCAGTGGCATGCGTAGTAGTGAATGAGCACCTAGAGGTCAGGCTTGTGAAGCTGACCTCCGTCTCCTCCATTCCAAGGCGAAGGAGGAAATGTGAAATTACGAAGCACGTCATGAAGGCCATGCACGCTTACACAGATTGCATTTATCTACTAGTTTCCTATTTATGTCCGTGATGTTATGTACTGCTGCTCATTGCATGGTGCTATACTGATTCATAGTTCTTCGACATGTAATAATGTTATGGTTAACTTGTACGATTATTCTCAGCTGACACATCAAATGTTTTAAGGATTCTCTTTGAATCAGTTTTTAGTTTTTTAATGCCAAATGTTTCAACCGAAATATAAAGTTAAAGAGAATCCTTTTGTCTGGTCCAGTACACCTCCGGCTACCTGTAAACACTATAAAGAATAAGGACCAGATAAACCCAGGCCATCATGATTTATTAGTCCTCTACTGCACCCTCAACATGTCTTCTTCAAAGATCCTGGGGAGAACACGGCATAGAAGACTCTCTTCTCCACACGCCTTTCTATCACTTGTCACCTCTGTGCCAGCTGCTGTCCCTCTTGCCCCCCCCCCCCCCCACCCCACCCAGTTCTCTTCTACCTCTCTTCTCCTGAGCAGCTGTGCCTAACTTGGCCTTCCCACCTGGCCACTCACATCATGCCAGGCTTGGCAAGACACCAACCCCTCTCCATTGCTACTTCCCCGTCCAGCCACTCAATCCTCCCTGGCCACTCCTCTGTCCTTACCCCATCTGCACATTGTGTGGCATGCACATAAATCCTCCATTTTGTCTTCCGACTCCTTCATCCACTGTGTGCTCCAACAATCATCGTTTCACTTTTCTTCGTGTTGGAAATTGGATTTCCATTCCTCAATGTGTTCTCTCACTGACTGTGTCCAACATTATCTCTGCCGGGGGTACTGCAGTGACAATAGTTGAGTCTGCCATGCGTGTGGTAACACTCCACACCACTTCTGCCCTTCTCTAACCTCCTGGCCTCACCCTGACAGTTTATCCTTCCTCCATTTCCTTCACTTATGCATGGAAATGAATGGTGGAAGCACTAAGCCATGCAGGCTGACCATGCAGCCTGTACTGTTATTACAGCTGACGGGTCATGAATCAATTCAGAGTAACAAATGTGGTAAGCATTACCATAATATCCATTCATATTTAGGAAGGGTGACCCATTCATATTATTATGGAGGAACATACCACATGTGTGTACCTGGTGAATAGATCCTCCCTCATACACACATGGCCCAACTGTGTGGCTCATTTACACTTGCCAACCATTTTTAAAAGCAGGCTCTAATATCTGTGTTTATGTAGGCACATCCATCCTGAGAGTGAACTCCTCTGGAGAGACTGTCATAAAGGAAGGTGGCAGACCACAATACCTATGTGCGAGTGTGTGGTGATATTTGCAGCATGGTGTAGGTCAGTCATGGGACCATCACTGTAGTGGCATTTGCATTGTGGTTAAAGTTTAGTGCCGGAAATGGGTTGGTTCATCTGGTCTCTCTGATCACTCATGTGGAGAAAGTGTTTATTGAGAAGTGGCTGCTGATGCAGTGTGTGTGTGGGGTGGTGATAGTTCTGTCAATGGTTAGTTGCATTGTGGTAGAGGCTGGTTATGAGAGTACTGCAGAGCTGGTGGACATAGTTGGCTTGCTCTCTTTCAGATGGCTCCCTCAGCAGTTTGGATCTCTTCAGACTTGCTTAGAGCTGCCAGGGTAGCAGCTGGCCATCTATGTTGGGCAGGGAATAGGCAATGGATGACACTCCCTTCAGCTCCTGAAAGACCATCAATATATAATTATTCCATTGGGAAATTCTCTAGCTCATTACCCACGGCCCTTGATGGCTTAGCTTCCCTTTGTTGTTGTTGTTATTGTTTTTACAATAACAACAACAATAATATTATAATAATGCTCGCAGTAAGTAACGTAAGAGAGGAGTGTTGATTTATAGAGCAACGTTTCAAAGACCTCTGAGATAAATCTGAGGTCATCATGGTTCTGGGATGGGGGTCAGCCTTGCTAGCAAGCTGCTTACATTTTTCGAGCACTGACATCTAGTACAGTTCATTGGTGTTGCATGATTTGTGGGTATTGTTGGCAATAAAAATGGCTGACAATGCTAACTGTGCTGTTTCTGGAAATGGTAGCTTTTAGAACGTTTAAATGACCTCTGTGGCTATCATTTGTTCCCGGGGCAGAGAGGAGGGTTCGAGTTCTCGAGTTATCTCTAGTCCAAAGCCCTTGATGTTGCAGTAAGCCACCCCAAAAATCGGAACAGATAGACAACATTATATAGTGTTATTGTTTTTATGAGGTTTGCCACTTTACCAGTGCTATGTAAATACATGTTTGTATACCACACATCATTCTCAGCATGCTATCTCTTGCCTCCACATAGAGGAACCAAGAATCAGGACTCCGAAGTTCACTAGTTCTTGAAAGGTCACCAGTACTAGGGGAAGAGCAGTTCCTTTTAGGAAGACTAAAGTACAATAAGTGTAGTGTTTGTGTGAACAGCTCAAGTGTTTGCTCAGAGGTATAACTGGTGATGTGTGCTGAGCATACGTGCACTTGCACAGCTGTACACAATCACAACATCCTCTTGTGTTTGCTTATCCCAGGACTGCGTTTGTACCAGTAGTTAGAGGTCAGCGTGTGTAGCAATTCCCTACGAGCAGCAACAGACATCATTATTATGTAAACATCATCTCAGTATACCTCGAGTGTTCCTCTCCCCAACATGGAAACTTCTTGGTTTCGCCTCTGCCTCGAACTGCTCTCATTGCAGCAAGCCAACGCAAAACTCACCTCATAACTGAACTTACTTTGATGTACTATGTATATGTCATTGGACAGGGAGACCATCATGTTATTTGAAGGTATATAGAAATACATTCGTGCACACATGGATGCCGAGATTAACTTCCTGCCTCCCAAGGTGCTCTTTGCCCAGAACTTGTCTTGTCAAAAAAAGTGAACGCCGTTGCATGTAGCGGTTGGGTTTGTGCTAGCTCAGTGTGAGCACAGACCATATATGGCTGAAGTAGGTGGAGCTGTGATTGCTTATAATTAGAGTGAGCGTTGTTAGGGCCAACGACGTGTAGTCTTGCAGATGTGGTCTGGTGGACTGCAGTAGCTAATTAATTCTCAGCTGATGTGATGGTAAGGACTACGGAGGTGTTCTTGCAGTGTCTTGAGACTCGTGCTGGTAAGGCACTATAAATGTCATTGATTTGGGCAAATATACAAGTATACAAATATAGCCAGTCAACGCCATACTTGACCCTTCTTCACAGATACATTACGAGGCGCGTGTCCTGATTAGCACCCTTATATATCGTCTCGGCACCGAAGTTCCGTGACATTGTTGAATGTGACTATCTCTATCTCTATGTGTTGGTCCTCTGAGTGTGCGTGCACTAATAATCATTATCATTCGCCCAAAACGGAGCATTAAAAATCACTATGGAAACACCAGTTGGTCGGTGAGCATGCAAGGAAAGGAAGAACAGGAAAATCCAGATCAGCAAATCTGTCGACACAAACTGAGATAAAATGGACGTGCCAGGAGAGCTGCTGGGTGATGTCGGCAACACTGAGGCACGGTGGAACATCACGAGGGACCAGGGAAGTTTGGCTGATGAGATGAAGTGAGATGCCAGGAATTGGAGAAGAAGCTTTCTCAAGCAACAGGCCATGTATATGACCTCTCTGAGGATGAACCTAGTGCAGAAGAGGCTGGTAGCGCGACCATAAATTACTGAACCCTTAAAGCCACCGACAGTAAAATGGATCACCATGCAAACGTAACACTCAAGTGGATACGATGTCCTCTATCTGTGATGAAGAAGGCTTCTCAGGTTTGTTTGTGAAGGGACCTAGTTCTACTATACACATGTTAATGTCCAAGATAGCTCTTTAAGAGATGGTTAAGGGGGGAGTAGACCATTTTGTGAAGTTTTTTTCCTTCTTTTTTTCTTCTTCCATCATTTTATACCTTCACTATTAAATTAGCTGCATTTCAAGTTTCAACAATTTATTGTCAACCATTCTTGAGTTATGATACTTTTTATCCTCCCATTTCAATGCAACTCTGCGCGATGAACAAGAAGAAGCCTGAATAAAGCAGTAAGTTGGATTGTTCATACTATAATAAGCGTTCATGGCCAAGACTTGAAACTTGGCTAAAATATCGCTCAGTTATTTCCGCGCTATCTGCGCAAAGTGGGGTGTACAAACGTCTGCTCCTGCGCATGCCACGTTCTTTCTCAGTTCCCAACTTTGATCGAACCTCTGTGTGATCTAGTGCGATTCTAAAGCTATATACTATCATGCACTTTTCAAACTGATTTATTATGAAATGTAATTTCATGTAGTGACATCACATGATACCGTGTAACTCATTCAATTTTTGTCTGTAGTAAATAATTTTTATATATTATGAAAGCTCTTGCATTACTTCTTCTTTTCAATTGACAAATTATCAATCCAGTCATTTTCTGATGAGATATTCAGTCTGACAGCATATGACCGGGGGGGAAATGAAATTGGGGATGTTGGGGTGAATAAAAAAACTTTAAAAAAACTATCAATTCAAAAGAGGTATCTGTGATCACTCTACTATCATCACTCTACTATCACCATAAATAGCAAGTGTTGAAGACCTGTGGTTTGGGTACTGGAGCGCATCCAAACATTTTAAAGGACCTTTGTGGTTTCCCCATGTTTCAGTCCTAGTTTATTGCAACACCATTATTCTAATGTCATTGGAAAGCACCTAGAATGAGCTACATTTTGAGACCATAATCTTTGGAAATGGATTAAGCATTCAATAGTTATGACACGTTTTTTAAAAAACCCACAAAATGGTCTACTCCCCCCTTAAGTAATGACGTTGTTTCCTTCAGGAAATTCGTCATCAACAGCAACAATCAGCAGTGTTAATTATGTTCAACAGCAAAGGTCGACACCACAATGAGGATGCTTAAACCAGCCCAAGATACAGTAATGAGTGAACAGTAGGCTACATGGATTCGTGTCGACATTTTGTCGAGCTACATACCATATGTGTGTGTGACAGAGGACAGGCCAGCTCAGTCTGTGGTCAATGAAACCTTACCACGTGGCAAAGTGCAGATGTCTCTTGCTTATCAACTAAAATGTACTTTGACCTTCTATTGCACACAGTGTAATGTATTTATTTGTGTCGACTAGCAACGTGTTCAAACAAGGACATGTGAGATGCATATTCACGATGTGTCTGATTGCTACCCGATACCCTTCATCCGCTCAACTTCAAAGGAGTCACTTGCGGGTGGAAGCGGAAGGAGAAGACAAGGAAGTGGAGGAAGATGGAGACAACCCTCCCCCCATTAGTCATCATCCCTTATGTTGCTGCCTTTAGTGAGACGTAAGACACATGTGTGGAAAATTCAATGCCAGGGTCATTTTCTAGTTGGGCCCTACTCTAAGATCGTAGCTCACTTGGGTCAATGATAGATTAGATTACCATCAACCATCATCAGTTGTAAGTCTTACAATTGTGGGAAGCTGTTCATTGGAGAGGAGAGGTTGGATACCTGCATAAGGATGCCTGCAGAAAGGGAGAACTTGGGAAGTCTGCCATTGCTGAACATTCACCACCCAGTCTTGTGAGAAGAGATGTAATAGAGCCAGCAAATCAGGGAACTGCTTGTGAAGGAGGATGCTGTACATCCATCTCACATCTGTGGTTCAGCACTTCCATTGAGGCGTAGGGCTGGATGGAGCTATCTGACTGTTGTGTCTTGACTCGCGAGGCTATGCATGTGAAACCACGCCCATCACTATCTGTCTGACACGTTGCTGTACATCTTGAATCTCATGTGATGGTTGAAAAATCCATTGTTTGCATTTCATGTGGTCAGCTAATAATCACCAATCAACAGCAATGCTATCTCATTACCTATAGTAGCTAGGGGCATTAGTTCAGTCAGGAGTCTATATTGGTTTCAATTATAGCTATTTTTAATGCTGTGTAAATTCTACCTGAAGTGAACTTGTAGGCAAAATTACAGGCACCCAAAGTCTGGGACATAAATCACAAATACGCAGCTCCTCATGAAGTGGTCCTACTTCCAGTGTGGTGTACTGTTAATATGGTGATAAATACCACAAATGAGGCTCAATTATATATTTATTTAAATTCACACTTACTTAAAGAAATTCCTTCATAAATATTGTTGTTGGAATAAGTGAAGGGTACTGTACGTCACTCTCATTAGGAGTTCCAGTGTTTGGGAATCCGACGATTTCGGTTCCGCTTTGGGTGCATGTAATCTTGACACAGTCATACACTTAGTGAACATTGAAATTGTCTTAGTTTGTGTGCAAATAGTCCCACATAAATGGCAGTGCTCTAACACAAATTCTTGGCTGTTCCTTTACTGATGATGCACACGCTGTCTCCATTTGTCTAAACAATGCTTTTTTTTTCCAGCGTCTTCGTCTCTCTTTTAGCATGGTGACCTTTATCTCTGTAAATATTGAAACCAGCTTGCCCAACAAACAAACGTTCAGTCTCTCAACAAACTCTCAGTTGACATAATGAAATTACAATAACCTTCTAAATAATCAACTTGATAAATTTCAAGTTGATTATTGAGGTCATTGTAAATACATTAATTAATTAATTAGAAATGAAAAGCTCCAATTATTGGAGCTTTCTGAACCAAACAGATCTGTGTTTGTTTGTGTAGATATTTGAAGTGCCTCGGATGAGATTCACTGAGATTCCCCGACGCCTTCAACCCTTGCTTGCCCAGCCTGATCCCATTGTCATCCATCATCTCATCAAGTAAGTATACATTGGTGGCAACAGTAATGTAGTCACATTGTTTTCATGTAATGAAGTGCTGATGCTCCTGAAGGAAAAAGAACAGCGTGCTATGATATTGAAGTGGAAATAGTAAGCCATTGAAGATGATAATAATAATAATAATAATAATAGTAATTAATAATAATAATAATAATAATAATAATAATAATAATAATAATAATAATATTAATATTTAATATTATTAATAATAATAATAATAATAGTAATAATAATAATAATTAAGAGTAGTATATAGTAGTAATAATAATAATAATAATTAAGAGTAGTAGTAGTAGTAATAGTAATAATAAGTAGTAGTAGTAGTAATAATAATAGTAGTGGGTAGTAATAATAGTAGTAATAATAATAATAATAATAATAATAATAATAATAATAATAATAATAATAAAATTAGCCATAATTTATTTATTTATAGGATGACCCTCTCAAGAGCTCCATGCACTCCTTCCTGATGTCTAGCACTCAACAGCAAGATATAGCCAACTTGGATTCAAGGGTATGCTCAGAAGCTCGCTTGTAATGCATACCAAGTAGAATGAAGTCTTGTATGACAAGGATGTTTTGTGACTGTTAAGATTCACGAGACAGTGGAACAGATCAACAGCATCAAGTTGCAGCGCGAGTTTTACCTGGGGTTTTCTGACAACCCACAGAAATTCATCAACGAGTGGTTGGCATCCCAGAGTAGGGACCTGAAGGTGAAGGAGCTCACAGTCTTTGTTCTCGTTTCTGAAGTGTTGGAGGGGTGGTGTTCAGTTACCCTTTTGCATACATATATTATATGTACACACACATTTTTGTTTCACCTTTGTACCAGGTTATGAAGGATACCATGGGAAACCCTGAGGCCCAGAGAAAGGCATCCTTTTATGATCAGCAGTGGTGTGTTGATGCAGTTCCCAGATACTTCTATGCCAAAGTCAACCAGAGGAAATCAGAACTAGAGACTGCACTAGGCATCAGGAACCCATGATATAATAGTATGGCTGTGATGTATACCACTTTCAAATACATACCACCTTAAAGATTATAAATGTCTCTTTTTTGTGTGTGTATATATCTACATTGCATAAAACGGGTTTCCAGAACCTACTGATTCACCAAGTTTAAATTTTTTTATATAATGTTGATGATCAAGCTGTGTCATGTAGTCCTGATCTTGCGCTTAGTCACTGCAGTTTCATTTTCTTCTTGAAATTCATCCTACGTGTTCAGTGAGAGTGGATCATGAAATATTACTTAATGATGTCCGTGTGGTTCCTTACAAGACTCAGTTGTGTCAGCAGGTCTGCCATTTCTTCTTCGGCTCTGTAAATTACCTGTGCCACATGGTCGAGCTTCCATCCACAGTCAGTCAGTTCCCACTCTAACTCCTCCTCTTCTTTTTCTAGTCTCGTGAGCTGTCTTTGAAGGCTGTGGTTGGCCACATCTGCACTCTGCCTTCCCTCGCTCTCTGGGTCAGAATCCAGCACTGGAATGAGTCGCAAACACATGCAAGTCAATGACCTGATGTATGTACACACAAGCAGTTGGGCCTCTACTGACTTTTTAGTTCACCCAGTTTCATCCTGAGCTTATCCAGCTTTTCTTCCAGTGACTCGTTATGCGTGTACTGATGTGTATACCGTTTCTTCCATGCATTGTCTTGTGAGCATTCGACATGTATACATAATCATGTGCAGGCAATAATTGCTCACATACATGCACATGTTTATACCATGCACATGTCTATACTATGCACATGTTTATACCATGCACATGTTTGTACCATGCACATGTTTGTACCTTCCATTGGCAATTTCTTTTGTTTTTCTAAGCTTTGTAAGGTTCTTTCCTTTCTTTTGTAACATTTCAACAAGTGATCCCTACCAAATCAAATCTAATGAGATGGGCCATGTTCATTGAAATAATAGTACCTTATACATGAATACTTCTTTATCTCCTGCTCCAGTTGAGCATTATATTCTGATGTGTGTTCTTTATCTGTCTCTATTCTAGTATCCATTCTTTCGGCGAGTCTAATTTAACACCTAGCTTTAGAATGGAGCATGCGCAGATAAAAGAAGGTAAACGGTCGTCCACGCCAAGTGCTGAAGTGTGCAAGAGTGAATGGCTTGTGCGGTTCTCTCCTTCGGTGTTGTATTGCTTGTGTTGTCAAGTTATGTGAAGTGTTATTCACAGCCAGCCAAGGTACAATGAGTGCATAATACAATGAGTGCATAATAAGCAAACAGGCAACGAGTGCAGGAGATCCCCGCCTAGCTGTTGCATGCTCAAGTTGTCGCGCTGGGCAATGAGATAAGACCTTTAATGTTGCAAATGTGAAGAGGTATATTATGTGTGGGATCATGCAAAGTCAGGATGTAGGATTGGTCAACTTGTCTTATTAGAGGATGAGAAAAGATGTGGAATGATTAGCAATGAATAATGTCTGATAGTGAAGCAAGGGAAGATGTGGGACATTTCTTGATTTATGTATGGGGAATTTGAGAGAGATGGCCTGGTAATGGTGAATGTGGTGCACGGAATTGTAGGAACTGGACAGTAGCTGGATGGATATGGAAGAGATGGAAATGTGGCATTGTTGAGGAAAGATGTGGAGCAGTGATGAAGGAGGTGGGAGAGTGTGTCATGTATTGGGTATGGAAATGGTGGCAGAGGAGAAAGGAACTGTTGAATGGTCAGCTGATAAATGATCTTTGCTATTATTATTATTGCAATTATTATTAAGATTAAGTAGTGTGTCAATAACAAACTTATTAATATTTAGTGTTGTACCATATAAACAGGTTTGACAAGTGAATTATTTAGCCCGAATACTAGGTTGATACTAAAGCTAGCAATGGAAGGCAGTTAGAATCGGTTAGAATCAGATGTAAGATGTACTTAACAGATAGTTTAATAGTATGCAGCAGCCTTCATTGAACAGCCTGTTGCACTAACTCTATGCAGGTATCTGCAGCTGCTGATAAAGCAAGCTGAACAGTGCACAACGCATGTCAATACCCAAGGTTGTTCACTTCACAACATGCCTGCATGAACTCATCCTTGCAGGTCTGTGTTATGCAATGGTTATATCAGTTTCAGTTAGTGCCTTAGAACTGGTGAAGTGCATAATTTAGGTAGATTATGAATGCTTGAGAAGGATGACAAGGATAGGGAGCATTTCTTCCAGAAGAGAGAACTATCCCATCCTCAACTTCTGAGTCCTCAGTAAGAGAACCCAGTTGTTATGTTGGGGCCAGATTATGTTGGTGCCAGAATAAACTGCAACCACAAGAGTGAATCAATGGGAAAGAATTGTTACTCGTAACTTCTGACCTTCCTCTGTTCAACAGTGCACCTCGCTGCAATGTGTTTCGCTCCACCCTCCTTTTCTCCAACGCAACAAAGTTAGCACGAATAAAAAGGAGCAGTGGGAAGCCTCTCTATGCACATTCCAGTATAGCTCAACTGCATGTCTTTGGTGTGTATATATCAGGGCCTAATGTTGAACACATTTTCGGAGTGTAGCTGAGACATTATAGGTCGAGTGTTTCATGAGATAGCAAATGGGATGAAAGAGCCGTGGCAAGCAACTGTAGGACAAACTGCTTCATTGGCCATTGCTTCTATTCATGCACGAATACTTGATTGTTCTTGTTTTTCCAACACATGAAAATTGGTCAACACACTTTAAATGGTTTGAGGCAATGTTTTCTTAAAAGTACCAAGGAGACCAACGACCCCTCCCCCCTCCCCCCCCCCCCATAAAACAGGAAGTAGATTATTATCCATCGAAGGAAAACTGAAATGGTCTCCCCTTTTCTATGGTCTCTTCAACTTGTTACTGCTAATGATTGCAGCGGGGAATGTACAGTATACTGGATTGCTTTTAGACACTGCTTTGAAAATGTGGTCCTGTGTGGCTTAAAGTAGCTCTCTTGCCTCGGACAAAGGATCCATCTTAGAATATTATTATGTAAAGTGTGTGAGGGGGAGGGGGGTGAATATTGTTGCACTGGGAGGGGGGGAGGGACATTGAATATTAATGCGGGGGGTGGAACAGTTATAATCCTCTGGAAGGGGTTTGGGGTGGGAGTAATCAGGACAGGAATCTTACTGTATTATGTTAAAACAGGAGAAAAGTGACTGGATTACATTTTTTAAATTTTAGACCTTTTTCTCCACAGAATTCAGGGCTGGGTCCAGGGTGTTTGCATGTGAACACCTCCACACACCGTCTGGTGGATGGGCATCACAGGGAAAGGTATTTCCATGGAGTGAATGTGGTGGTGAAGGGCCCTCCCTGGATGCCAAACGTAAGTGGGCCATTTGACCCGTTCTGGAGCTTTGTGGATGAAGACATGGCACTCCTCCAAGAAAATGGACTCAATGGACTAAGGTATGAGTTCACCTGTTGCCCTAGCCCTAAATGGTATCAGTGATTGCGAAGGTCTGAGGGACCCACAATGGTTCTCCCGTTGCAATGAATTTGAGCATCAAAAACTAGATCTCTCGGTGTATATCTAATATTGGTTGTCCTTTTAAAACACAAGGTGAGAGCTAGCTTTTGACTCAAAATTGCTTGCATGTGGTTCCTGAGAAGTGTTAGGCAATGTGCTAGTAGTTCCTCAACTGGTTTGACCCACTTTTTAAACTGGTATATAAATAGCAACAAAACAGCAAAGCTTACATCTCTGCTAAACTAAACTTGCATTGGCAGCTTCTTTGCTTTCGATCACTGTTGGCTCCAAAAAGACTCCCAGCAAGCCTTGAATCCTTCACTGTCTTCGCTGATGTATCTACTAAACCAAGACCTAAAGCCATAAAAGGACTTGAGCAAGATCCTGAATGTGAATCTCTATCTCTCTCTTTTTTCTTCTTTTTTCTTGCATAATAAGTCCAATCCTAGAGATTTTATGCACAACTCCAAATGTATCGATGCATGTCCATCTAATCTGGGGTGGGGTGGTGGTGGAATACAGGGTAAGGATCATCAGATGGGAAGTTTGTTAGCTAGCTCACAGTGATAGTATATGAGAAATTACTATGTTTGTTTAGTTCTGGGAGTTGTCTTGTGCAAAGTATTTGAAGGAGGCTGTCACTGATTCCAATGGAACGACTCTAATAACAAAACAACTATGTGCTGTATGCTAAGAAGAACTGCATAAAGCTGGAGTGTTTGTTGGTTCTTGGCTATTTGTTGTGGAGTTCTCCCCTGCCACAATGAAGACGGCAGTAAAACAACAACAACAAGCAAACAACAACAATAAACTAGGACACATATTGGATTGACTTACACTTACAAATTTAATATATACATGATTTTAAACTGTCAAGGTTGTTGTGGTCACATGGAGAATGGTTTTCGTCAATCCAATATATATGGGGTTATCCTTGATGTTAGTACAGCCATCCTGTTGGATAGTTGTGGGCTTATTCTGTAGCTGTTGCCTCATCTTTGATTGAAGTTAGTTGCGAATTATCAAGAAGTGAGCCACCGATGTGCTTGGCTGTTGGAGGTACATATCCTGGGCGCATCATGTTGCAAACTTTCTTGAATAATGGGTGATCAGCAAAGTTGAAGGGTGTGTTGGTGGCATACAACAGATCAGCCCATGCCTGGTCCAGGTCTTGCTTTTGGACTGGTGTAGTTGTGACAAGGTGATCATTGAGAGCAGTCTGTCGCTGCTTCTTTGCAGGGGGAGGAAGAGAGGAGACTACATGGCTGGATGATGGTTGTTCAGCTTCTCCGATTTCATCCTGGCAATCTGATAAGTCACATGCAGGTCTCTTTTGTGGGGTAGTCACAAGAGAGATACCCGAACATCTTTTGTGATGAGCAATGAGGCGCTCCACTTTTGCTGATAACAAATGGAAACACTTCCTGCATTGTGCTTTCTTGCCTTCCTGTTGGATGAAGTGTTGCCACACAATATTCTTTGGCCGTCCACCCTTGAACATGTGACTTTTGAATAGCAGAATTTCAGTTGTTATTGCAGTACACTTACTAAACTGTAAGCAGTGAATGATGACCTGTGGTATTTGCTTGCCTTTTAAATAGCCCTGGTGTCCACCACCACCTAGACACTTGTGGCTCTAGGACAGGGTTGGGACAGGGCTACAAATAAGTGTTTTATATCACTGGGTAATACCTGGGGAAAACCTGGGGAAAACACCCGGGTAAAACCTGGTGGAAATACCTAAAATACAGGTTTTACCCACTGGGTTGGGTTAAATAGGTTTTACCCGGGTAAAATGCAACGGTAAAATGCAAACACTGATATACAACTATTTTTGGATCATCAAGAAAGGAAACAAGACTGTGACCACAGCCAAGTTAGGTGACCCTTTACCATAAATTCTAAATATTTACACCAATATTACAATATTGATGTTTCTAATTTTTAAATTGCAAGCGAAGCGATTCCTTACTGGGAGTTGGATGGCAAACTTGGTACTACTGTGCGTGGCGTATGTCTGTATTATTTGTATTTATCATGCGTCCATCCATTAAAAATGAATGCTTACCAAATTAAGCAAACTTGGAATGATCGTGATGGTGAAGAGAAAGATCGAGAAAATGGCAGCAGATTTGAAGCCAGAGGAAAGAATCCTGGATGCACAGGCAAGTGTGAATGGCTTGCAAAGTTAATAGCTGATAAGACACTGGGGTCATGAGTTTCGTTCTGGCATGGCTACTCAATTCATCAACATGCTCTAGCCATGAAGGTGAGAGAGATACGCCATTTTTGTCATTATGCGTAAACTATTATCAAACTTGGTAAGGTAAACACACATACTGCCGCTCTCTATGGACAGGGAACTGGCTACATAGTTAGCACATAAGAAAGGTTACCGATGCATACAGTCAATAGAGGAGAGATATGCTAATGACGGAGAGAGCATGCTGAATGCTAAACATTGTCAAGACTCTTGTTCTTGACAGCTTCTGCATGGTCTTCCCTGTAGTGAGATTCCTGCAGAGAGCATTGCCTAATGAGCTCACACTTATTAGTGTAGAGTGTTCCCCAACTTCAAAGGAAGCTGCTTCCAAGTACTTCTAACAAAACTCCTCCCACAGCCACACCTCTACATGCACATGTTTCAGACTTGCCCATTACGTTGCAGGGCATCAGTTTGCTTGCTCAAGCTTTTGTACCAGCTTGGAACCTGTAAGGAATTCTTGGCTACTTCGCCATATCACACAATCTAAACATTCAAGCAACATCATGATGACATCATGATGACATCAATAATGTACAGATCAGTACTGTATTAGACCCTTCAGCTCTGCTGGGGTAGGGACAATGGCCAGAGCAATGCAATATTGTGTAATATCAATATCTCACAGATATGGGATGATGTGGCCGGGGGTGGAGCCTCAGAAGGGACAATACAATCAGAGCTACATTGATGCAGCCTTGGATATTGTGAACAAGTAAAGCAACAGTTACCACGAAACAATATTGCCAGGCATGTATTGCACTTCAATTTTGCCGTGGCCACTGCAGAGCCGGTGAGAAGTATGGGATATTTACGTTGCTCGATATGCATCAAGATATCCTTTCCACTAAGTTCTGTGGAGAAGGAATCCCCGACTGGGCAGTGGAGACCGGTGGTATGCAACTAGAGCCATCAAGTCCCATCATACATTAAACTTGTATCAATCTTTGCTTTACCAATGCAGATGCACGCGGCTTTCCCTGGCCCCTTGACGCTCCTTACCAATTAGATCCCACCACTGGCTATCCGAGCAAAAAGGTGACTTGTCATGCACACCTTATGAAGTGTTGTAATGTAAGTTGTATGTATGTAGGATTGCGCCAAACACGAGTGGGGCCTCTATCAGTTTGCTCAAGCTGCCAACGTAGCCTACCAGAATCTATACATCAATAAGAATGGAATTAGAGACAGCTGTGCTAGTTTCTGGGCCACAGTTGCCAAGGCATTTGCTGACAATCCGTACATCATAGGCTATGACATCATTAATGAGCCTTGGGCAGGTATGTACTGTAACTACACAACTGCTACATATACAGCATCATACTACATAGATAGCGCATAGTACATAGCATACAGCATACTACATAATGTATTACATAGATAGCATAATGTACTATAGATAGCAGATAGCATTCTATACAGTCATAGATAGCATACTATGCAGTCATCTACATAGATAATTGCATATTTCACAGACAGAAAGCATACAACATAAAATACTCCCAGACATATAGCATCCTACATCTAAGGCTGGTACTAATATTAGGCAAAATTATTTCAACGTGAGTCAAAGGAAGACTCTTTTGACCCACTTTTTAAAATGGTAGGCAGCAACAAATGAACCAAGCTCTTGTCTCAGCTGAAACTCACATTGGCAGCTTCTTAGCCACCTAGTGATGCTTTCCGCCATTATAGACTCCCTACTGCCTTGAATTCCTCTGCTAAAGTGGCAAATCCCATAACCCCCATAACCACAAAGTGTGAATAACCTTTCAAGGATCTTAATGCACATCTCTGTTGTCTCCCCACGTTACTTGATATGCATCTAAAGTGTCTCTGTTATCTCCCCACGTAACTTGCCTACAATAGGTCCACTCATAACAACTTTAATACCAGAACGCTCCAAATCTTCCAATTCGCATCCACGACTCACCTCATCTGTTTGATAACGGAATAACGTATGTACGTGGGCCGGTTGTCGTTGATGGCGCAATCGAACTAGCTCAAGTGCTGTTTTAAAATCAGAATTGAATAAAGAATGTTATTTTCCGAAAAATGACCATGCAGCTGAATTTCAACCTAGCGGTGGGTGGCCACTTGATTTGCTGTTGAAACAATAATGGCAAATGAAAGCAATATGTATGGATGTTTACTTTACCATCTATAGGATAACATCTGCTGTGTCAGGTTTGTTCTGGAGTCCTCCTCCTCTGCAATTGCTGCCAAGTCAAGAGGATGTGGCTGACTCTGATGATGACACAACAACACAAGTCCTTGAAGAGGCTGTAGCTGATCCCTGGCTGACTCTGATGATGACACAACAACACAAGTCCTTGAAGGAAGCGGTGTAGCTGATCCCTGGCTGACTGTTGACAGCACAACAACACAACAACAAGATACAGCAAGTCCTTCAAAGGGGCTGTAGCTGATCCCTGGCTGACTGTTGACAGCACAACAACACAACAACAAGATACAGCAAATCCTTGAAAGAGGCTGTAGCTGATCCCTGGCTGACTGTTGACAGCACAACAACACAACAACAAGATACAGAAAGTCCTTGAAAGAGGCTGTAGCTGATCCCTGGCCGACTGTTGACAGCACAACAACAAGGTACAGCACGTGCTGACTTGTGCAGTGTGAACAGTCAAGAGTCAGTAGCTCAAGTGTTGAGTTGAAGTAGTTCAGAGAGTTGAAGTAGTTCAGAGAGTTGAAGATTCTGTAAAACAACAACAACAACAACAACAAAAACAAAAAAATATTAACAAAAACAGACTTAGTCCAAAAAGACACAACCCTTTACACCAACCATTATGGACGGACATGTTTTTATTTATAAACAAACATGGATTAGCCTGTTTAAAAAATAAGGAAACAAATCTGAACCCTTTTATATAGACCACAACCAGCAAGATGATCCTTTACCATATGAAATCATAAGTGCAACCCTACTCCAACAGGGCTAATCCAAACACTCAAATCCAATGGCAATTAGCTAATTAATATACTAGAATAGATTTGTACATATGTACAGTACCAACCTAAGCAGCTGTTTGTGGTGTAGAGAAGTTTTGTGGTGTGTACAAGTTAATTATATATTTGGTGCACTTTTTAAACCCCAGTATACTGTACTGTAAGCAAACTCAGAAGAAGCTAGGAATGTTCAGTTTATTGTAACACACTGTAGTTACATGTATACATGTACACATGTAGTGCTGTATAAATTAATAGAACTACTGTACAAGAACACACTGTAGTTACATGTATACATGTACACATGTAGTGCTGTATAAATTAATAGAACTACTGTACAAGTTTGAGTAATGTAACCAATCCCAACACCCCTAAGTACAGGCCTATTTGGATTAGGAGGTTCTGTACTGGAAGAAGCACAATATTGGTGTACATGATTTTAAGTGGTAAAGGGTCATCTTACTTGTTGCGGCCTACACGGGTGCAGTCTTGTTTCCTTTCTTTTTTAACAGGTCAATCCAGTGTATAGTTTGTTGTTGATGTTTCGTGTGTTTTACACGGTATTTAATAAAATCATTGTTCACAGCTAAGAAGGTGCATTAACTAGGAAGGTGCCTATACGAGTTTTAGCTGAGATGAACTTGGTTCGCTTTTGTTGTTGTTGTTATTGTTGTTTTGGGAGGTGGGAGCGGGTTTGGCTCTCCGCCATTTTGAAACGGGGTTCAAACCAATAAAGAGGGTGCTGTGTTTAAATAAAGGTAAAGGGTCAGCTACTGAATATGGTCTACAAGTCCACACCTGTGCCTTTTTTGACCACTCGATCCCATTTTAAAAATTATTGATATCGGCGTGAAAAGTTTCAACCGCTAGACTTTGACCTCCATGCTGAATGAACTCCATGCTAAATGAACTGCACACAAAGTATGATGCTTTAATAGTTTGTCATTGCCAAACATGCATGTAACCACGACCACCCAACCCTGTGGGAAGAGATCTCGTTGGTAGATTAGCTAACAGGTGGAGGGAACTGCTTGTAAAGAGGCACTGCACATCCATCTCACACCCGAGGACCTGTGCTTCAATCAGGATGTGAGGGGAGCTGTCTGGTGGGGGATGTGAGGCTGGAGCCGTCTGGTGGGGGATGTGAGGCTGGAGCCGTCTGGTGGGGGATGTGAGGCTGGAGCTGTCTGGTGGGGGATGTGAGGCTGGAGCTGTCTGGTGGTGGAGAGCTGTCTGGTGCGGGGGTGTGAGGCTGGAGCTGTCTGGTGGGGGATGTAAGGCTGGAGCTGTCTGGTGGGGGATGTGAGGCTGGAGCCGTCTGGTGGGGGATGTGAGGCTGGAGCCGTCTGGTGGGGTGTGTGAGGCTGGAGCCGTCTGGTGGAGGATGTGAGGCTGGAGATGTCTGGTGGGGGATGTGAGGCTGGAGCCGTCTGGTGGGGGATGTGAGGCTGGAGCCGTCTGGTGGGGTGTGTGAGGCTGGAGCCGTCTGGTGGAGGATGTGAGGCTGGAGATGTCTGGTGGGGGATGTGAGGCTGGAGCCGTCTGGTGGGGGATGTGAGGCTGGAGCCGTCTGGTGGGGGATGTGAGGCTGGAGCTGTCTGGTGGTGGAGAGCTGTCTGGTGGGGGGTGTGAGGCTGGAGCTGTCTGGTGGGGGATGTAAGGCTGGAGCTGTCTGGTGGGGGATGTGAGGCTGGAGCTGTCTGGTGGGGGATGTGAGGCTGGAGCTGTCTGGTGGGGGATGTGAGGCTGGACCCGTCTGGTGGGGGATGTGAGGCTGGAGCCGTCTGGTGGGGGATGTGAGGCTGGAGCCGTCTGGTGGGGTGTGTGAGGCTGGAGCCGTCTGGTGGAGGATGTGAGGCTGGAGATGTCTGGTGGGGGATGTGAGGCTGGAGCCGTCTGGTGGGGGATGTGAGGCTGGAGCTGTCTGTTGGGGGGTGTGAGGCTGGAGCTGTCTGGTGGGGGATGTGAGGCTGGAGCTGTCTGGTGGGGGATGTGAGGCTGGAGCTGTCAGGTGGGGGATGTGAGGCTGGAGCCGTCTGGTGGGGTATGTGAGGCTGGAGCCGTCTGGTGGGGGATGTGAGGCTGGAGCCGTCTGGTGGAGGATGTGAGGCTGGAGATGTCTGGTGGCTGGGTCTCAGCCCTCAAGGTTATGCGCGGGTAAGTGCCACCCCATCGTCACCAGCCCGATGCGTGTTTGTTTGCTGTGCTTCTGCATGACGGCAATCGGGCGGATAGCGCGTACCTCATATATATGAGCTTGTGTTACATGTTAGCTATTTAAATACCTTAGCTCGTGTGAGCTCGTTCCCCATGAAGACGCAAGTGTATTGCTTGAGCCACTGGTAATATGTACTGTACCTGCTGTCTA
The DNA here is from genome assembly GCA_028752905.1 of Cladorhizidae sp. MBARI D1340-BT2. Lineage (NCBI taxonomy): Eukaryota > Metazoa > Porifera > Demospongiae > Poecilosclerida > Cladorhizidae > Cladorhizidae sp. MBARI D1340-BT2. The sequence goes on from JAQNBH010000017.1 coordinate 7,183,604, forward strand.
AGCTAATAAATGGAGAAGTGAACTATATATACATATATATACATATATTATATGTAACTTTGCATATAAAATAACCAGTCAACTATATAATTTTTTTTTTAATGTATGTATATAAATATAACTGTCAACTATATATATATATATATATATATATAACTATGTATATAAATATAACCTGTCAACTATATATATGTATATAAATATAACTTGTCAACTATATATACATATATATATATATATATAACTGTACATATATAAATATAACCTTGTAAAGACTTGTCTAGACTTGTATATAAATATAACTTGTCAACTATATATACATATATATATATATATATATAACTGTACATATATAAATATAACCTTGTAAAGACTTGTCTAGACTTGTCTATAATATATACCAACCTTAAGGTGATTGCTTTCCCTCCATTAAACAGAGCCATAATAACATCTGCATAATAATGAAGTATGTTTTAATTTCCTTGCCAATCTCGTGATTATGGCACCAGGTGACATTTTCAAGAATCCACTTCTACTTGTACCCAAAGTTGCCGACAGGAAGAATCTGGCCGAGTTTTACGAATCTGTAAGTCAGATGAAGCTAACTGCTTCGGTTTTATTGCCATCTTGGCAAATGCTTAACTTTGAAATGGTCTTGCTTAGATCCACACTGAGCTTAGGAAGGAAGACAAGTGCCACAAGTAAGATGAACAAAAGTCGCATATTTTATTTTGATGTCAGCCGGCGAGGTATCGTCATTTAGTTTCTTCTTTGAGAGTGTGACCTGGGATGAAACTGGTGTTGGGTTTGAGGAGGTCCCTGGAGGACTTGATTATGCCAATCGAAGTGTCATCTCCTATCACTTTTATATCCCTCCTCAGGTGAGATAAGCTCTGCAAAACTCCATTACAGGTTGCAACTTATCATGCAAATCATGTGTAAATGAAATAGATATCACGAACCATGGAGTTCCTTGCGAGGCAGGAAGATGCTAAACGACTGAACTCTGCTGGTATTGTTACACTAAGTGTGAAATCGTGCCTTTTGTAATTAATTTATTTAATATTTTAAGTCTCATTATTATTATTAGGATTTTTGAGTGAGTTTAGCTTGCTAGACCATGTCACCATGGATACCGCAGACGAGTACCTGCAGGTACGTCTACAGATATGTGTGGATGACATCTGTAATTACCGCATTTGTCAATTCTTTCCTAGTCGTGGCTCGGATGGGAGTACAAAGGATACGTGGATATCACAGTGTGTTACTTAATTTATAGTTAGTGTTATCATGTTATGATTAATCCCTAGGGTTCAGGAAATGTCATTTGGTTTGATAATGGGACACTCAATGGAGTGGCATTCGATGTGAGGAACCACTTCGTGAATGATGCGTGTGTGAATGTGTATCACGTGCTTGGTTACTATTCAGACCATCAGTAGGACCTATGCTCAAGTGGTATCTGGTGTTACTAACAAGATGGTCTATGACTCGTCAACTAGAGCCTTCCTCCTGCAGTATTATGTCAGCCGGACGTGCACAGACAACATGACTCAAGTGTGTGGTCGCTGGTGGTATTTGTGCTTGTCATTGTATGATTCATCCTTTTCTTAGATATATCTTAACGAAGATCGACACTACAGCAGTGGCTACAGTGTGACTGTGACCACAAGTCCAAGAACAGCTGGTGTGACCTGGCATTCTCCCTCAAAGAACTACGTCTATGTGGTGCATGACCGAGATGTGACTGAAGGCACCACCATCACAGTCAACATTGCAAAACGTGCATGACAAGTCAAGTGTAATAAATATTACAAGGCAAAAAATGTTAATAATTTTATTTAAAAAGTGGGCAGCTTATAGGAGTAAGAATTTACTTACTAATGCCTAGAAGACCCTTTACCAGTCCCCACGGAAAAAGGCGGGATATAGGCCAATTTTGATATATTTTTATCCCTCGGCTAGAATTTATGGATCTGGTTATTGCTTCCTGCTATATTGCAGTTCAGTAGTAGTGGCCAGGTAGCGTGCAGCATCACAGTCGTTCCACAAAATGTCTGAGTTTGGCAGACGGTTGTGATCCCATTTGACCTCTGAACTGTTGATGTTGAGGGAAAGGACTGCATATTGGGGAGTGCTTGGTTTCAAAATGGCAGACAGCAAATCTCCCCCACCCCACCAACCCTAAATGATGGCTTCAGCCACTAGGTATTGGCTCCAAAAGGACTCGTTATTATATTTGGTGTTAATTAGTTTTTAAAAATTATAGAAGAGTGCCATAGACGAGTGCCATCAATATCTTGTATATATCTCTGGTGAACTGGCTAGATGAGAATTGTGTCGCATGCAAAAAGATAACTTGAAGAACCTCAAGGCATCGGGGGCCATTGATGTGAACTGAAAACAAAACAAAAAAGACCTGATGCTTCCTTGAGGAACCCCAAGAATGGACTGGTAAAGTAGTTGAGGATGAGCCTTCTATGCATACAAAGTGGCTGCAGCTAGACAGGTTAGCTTGGAACCATAACCACAAGGGGTGAGTGGTTCCCATTATCGCATAACTTGTACAGCAATTTTGCATGTGGCACAGAGACAAATACTTTCTGTACCTTTTCCCCCTTCACCTCTGCAAAGATGGTGAGCAGTTGAGATAGGCAAGTGTGGCCTTTCAAAAATCCAAACTGATGATCGTTTAATTGAGGACGGATGAAAGGCTCTTTTTGTTGTAGATTATAGTTAGATGCATATATAGTAATGCTCACTTGTGAAAGGTCTTTCTTTTTTAAACGGCATATTTTATGCAATTTACTTTCTGTAAGAAGGGAAATGAATCAAGGGAGTGTGAAAAGGTGCATAATGGGAGCTATGAGCAGCACTTGAGAATCATTGTTGTCACGACCACAAGATCAGTCCAGATTATGAAGAAACACCTAATTAGAGACTGATATTTCAATGCGGCTTAGTTAGGAATTGTGAGTCGGCATTTGGTGGGACTATAAAGTTACTCATAGTGAATGTAGGAGAGCTTGGCCTTCGTAACGAGATCACTTAATGCACTTCATCTGTCAAAGATGAAATTATGCGTAGGGGAATGATTTACTGAGGTGTCTTGGGTACTTGGTACAGCTTACCACGGTTTAAAGTGAACTTTCACTAGTCTCCTTGAGTGAACCTTTGCACTTCTTGTTAAGCGTATGAGAATTGATTCCATATGTGTGAGTTTACCAAGTCTAGTATATAGCAGTTGGTTTTCTCTTACATAAGTAAGTGTTGCACTCTTTTTGAGCAGGTTGGGTTAGGTGAGAAATTGGGTTATGCTTTTTGTCAAGTCATCTTTGGTAAAGATATCGCAGTGCATGTATAACCTTTCCATTCAACATGGACCAGACTACTTCTATATACACTGTTAGAGTGGCAGGAGTTTCCAGTAAGAGGTCTTGCCAGACAAATCCGCCTTTGAAAAGTGACATTTTTGGGGGGAGAAGCCTTAAACTTTCTTTAAGCTGGTGTAACTACATTGAAGGTTATAATAAGGTGACAATCTGAAAGGCTAAAGCAACTTGAACTATCATCAGTAAGGTTACATAGATATGGTGAAATTACCAGATCTAGAATATTACCTTGACGATGAGTAGCTTCTTCCACTAATTGAGTAAGAAAGTTGGGTCAACAAATTACTAATTAGACCTGACCAGTTGATACTGGATTTTGAAATCACCCATTAAGAGATGGTACTGGTTTGGTAAAAAAAACTAATAACCGTTATCACTTCTGGTTGATAACGAAGAGTCACAGGTTGGAGATACATATATAGATGCAGCACAGGAGAACTTTGCTAGACGGGTCAAGAAGAATTGCATATTCTATGCAGGAGTCAAGAGAGTAGTACCTACAGAGGATGGAGTTGGATACTGCAACCAACATACCACTTCCATTGGACACTCTAGCACAACGGAAGAGATAGAAGTTGTGTGGAAGAATTTCATTATTAGTATATAATCAGGTCTCGGTCACACAGACAATGTCAAAGGACTCACTAGATACTAATGATTGGAAAATCGGCAATTTACGAGACTGTGCATTCCCTACAGCAACAGACAGCAGACTATCATGTAGTCATTAACTTCCTGTGCGGGACTGGTTGAACTATGGATGGGGCTTGGACTTTCAGAAGCAATTTGGTGTTCATGGATACTTAATTTACAGGACTTCCCAGAGCCTGAGGCTCTAGACTTTACTTGCAGGACTGGCATGTCCAGAGGCTCAGAGGAGAGGTCACTTTGTTTGAAAGTCCCATTGACAATCATTTGAAACTTCGTGTCATCAACAAATACAACTGTAGCATATTCTGATCAACTTATGATCTAGCCAAAATTGATAAGATCCCTTCTTAGCTTCAGTAGGAGTGACTTAATGACTCCTCTCTGGACAAGTCACGTCACATGATCTTATCAGTTTGACAAGAATATGATGCTTACAATTACCTAGTAGCAATCTCAGACTGAATGATCGAATACCAAATTGTCAATTGAAGAAAATATTGAGGTGACAACTTCTTGATCCTTCCTTGCCCTGGAGAACTCCTCCTGACCATAAGACTACTAGGTTAAACTTCTTTTCCTGATTTGTGCTTCCTCGTATTGGCATGAATTTCCTTACTACTTCAGAGAAGTGTAATAGCAAGATGCCTTGATGTGATAGCCAGCCAGATCATTCTAGCCAAGTGAGCAGAGGCTAAATTGAATGATTGCTGAGTGGAATTCCAGGAACGAAAAAAAACTCACATGACTACAATGACCTTGTGTCATTTTCACACTTTCCACCTACATGTATGTGTATACTACTGAACATCTAGACCCATGATTAGTCTGGCCCCTCCCTGATCACAAAATAAATAAGTGATATAATGCTGATTTAAAAAATGGATGAGATATATATAGTTGGTTAATGATTTTTATCAAAGATAGAATCTTAATCTTGGTTGTAACAGGTCATAATTAATGTACAAGGTGATCGTTTGGGGGAGGGAAGTGAGGGTAGATGCCAAAGATATGGGGTCCCTTACCTCAGTGCCTAACTTGAGATATTTTCTCCTCTCCTACCACTTCACACATTCCCCATAATAACCCTAACTATCTTAACCAACACCTCTTCCTTCAACCTGGTCTGCCCAACATTACACCTACCTACCCTCCCTTCTTCACATCCATTTCTCCATTCAGCCCCTTTGATGCCCTCAATTATATCCAATAACCTTACCATCAAATTCCCCATAGTACACCACACCTTCCACAATGCCTTCATCTCACAACTCACCATCCTGACACATACCACACCTCACCTTGTCACCTCCGTCCTCTCAACCTCACTTCTTCCTTGCTACGTTCTTCTGTCCAAACACTTCCTTAGCCACTGACCCTTGATTTCCCTCCCATTTCTTCTACCATTTCTCCTTATGAACATCCCTCATACAATTCCTCCATGCTGTGTGTAAGTGCACTGCCTCCAACTCCTTCCACACAAACTTCAGCACACAAAACCCTGTCCACCAACCTGGACAATCATATCTATATTGGTCAATTCCAATAATGGCGGCACTCTCATGCTCAGGAATTTGTAAGGAATAGACCGTCTGTGGTGCACAAAAACTGGGAACTTTTTATGCGACATTAACGTCATACAATTACCTCAGACACAGCTGGGTGCGATGATGGGACTTGGCAAGGATTACTAAGACAATAACAACAACACACTAATGATAATAAAAATGTCAGTGGTATGAAGGTAATAAAAATAATACACAATGATGGTATTATTAATTAGGCACCCTCATCTCAAATAATAATAATATATGGATTTTTTTCATTATTATATCAAATATCCTCTCAAAGGCCTATAGGACCTTGAGCCTTCTACGTCGCACTTACTCAATTAGTGCCCAAAATATACTTTTCATGTCTTGTTAAAATCCCAACTCATCTATTCTTCTCTTGTCTGGCATCATCTGAAGAAAGATTTTATTCCAAATGCAAAGAAAGCTACCAATCTGACTACAAGTTTTGCCTATTGCGTTAACCATTCTTCCCTTAATGATGGCTCTTGAACTGAATGATATATTTTTCCTAGTTCAATCTTTAATAGAGTCTACAGATCACTTTTAACATCCTCTATTATATAACTCTATCATCTCGTCACGATCGGGTGTTCACGTAAAGTTACTCCGTACTCGATCAAAAGTCAGCGTTTCTTCTTTATTTGATGAACTCAATAATCGACTTGAATCTTACTTTCTCATTAGATGCTCTTGCCCAGGCTGGGGTATATAGCGAAATGTCGAGATAATAAATATTGTGAGGGGGTTGAAAAGGAGCAAGGCTCCTGGTCCTGATGGCATAATTAACGTGATGTTGAAGTATTGGGAATAGGATGGTGGAAGTGTTACATTCTTGCCATCACTTTTGCCACACAACTCCCCAGAGCTATCCCTCTGTAATTACTAGCCACCTCCTCATCTCCAGCTTTAAAGAGTGGCACAATATAACTCCGTCACCTATCATCTGGCAAAAATTTGGATTCTGTCACCAAATTAACTAGAGAACATAACGCAGGTATATATAGGCTCATTAGGTTTGCAGAGACGTATATTATACTAACAGAGGGTTGGGTGGATTTAGGCCAGGGAGAGGATGTGCTGACCAGTTCCTAGTTTTGAGGTGTGTGTGTGTGTGACATTAATGAGGTCACGGGTGACAGACATTTCTTGCATTTCTGGATGTAAGCAAGGCTTATGATACTGTGTGGAGAGAAGGATTGTGGATGAAGATGAGAGGGTATGGAATTCAGAATGTGTGCAAATGCTTGTATGAAGGAATTCAGGTAAGTGTGTTAGGTGGAGAGGAGTCTAGGTGGTTCGAAGTGGGGGAAGGACTGAGACAGGGTTCTTTACATGGGATTGTTGAAGGATTTGGAGGGAAAAAGGTTAGGTATTGAAGGGGAAGGGACATGGTGTGGTGGGTTGTTGTATGCAGATGATATTGTACTGTAGCAAGAGATCAGGTGGAGTTACAAGTGATGTTGGATGTAGTGGGGGAGTATGCGATGAAATGGAGATTTAGGTTTAATAGTGAGAGGAGTAAGTCAATGACAGTTGGCGAAAAGTGTAGTGGAGAGTGGAGGAGAGAATGGAGAATGTGGAAGCCTTCAAATATCTTGGTGTGTGGTTTGACGGGGATGAGAGGAAATGTTCATTTGGAAAGATGAAGGAAAAGGCAGAGAAATGGAGGGCAAGAATTGGTTATATGAGCAGGGTAAAACGGAGAAATGGCGGTAAACTTATATGGGAGTTGCTAGCTAGGCCATGTCTAGAACATGCATCTGCAGTATGGTGGACAGGAGGGAAGACAGCCTGCAAGAATTTGGAAAGAATTCAAGAGAACGTTGGGAGGAAACTGGTTGGAGGGAGTAATACAGTTGCAGGGGTGGCAGTAAGAGGGGACCTGGGCTGGAGGAGGCTGGAGGAGGCTGGAGCAGAGAAGGGAAGAAAAGAAAGTGTTATTTGGATGGAGGTTGCAGAGAATGAGTGAAGATAGACTAGTGAAAAAAGTTGTGGCCTGTGAAGTGATTGTCCAGGTTGGTGGGCATGCAGATTTTTTCTGAGCTAAAAAGGAAGTTTGGGGGGGGGGGGAGGAAGAGTATTGGAGATAGGCTCAAGTGCAATATGGAGGAATTGTGTAAGGGATGTTCATAAGGAAGAGTGGGGGGAGGAAGTAGGAGGGAAATCCAGCCTCAAGTGGTATAAGTTAGTTAAAGAAGAGTTTGGACGAGAAAGATATGTAAGAAGAGTTTGGACAAGAAAGATATGTAAGAAGAGGATTCAGTAACACAGGGGAAGTGAGGAGGTTAAGGACAGCATCAGCGGGACTCTTGGGTGACAAGGTGAGGTGTGGTGTGTGCCGGGATGGTAGATGTGAGCTTGTGACTAAGGTGTTGTGGAAGATGTGCATTTCTTGCTGTGGGGAGTTTTCTGGTGATCGAGAAAGATTATTGGATATGGTTGAGGGCATTGAAGGGTCTGAAGAGTGGGTGACAGAATGGAGAAATGAAGATGAAGAAGGGAGAGTAGGCCTAATGTTGGGTAGATCCGTAGCAGGGGTGAAGGAAGAGGTGTTGGACAGGGTAGACAGAATTGTAATGGAAAATGTGCTCAAATGGTGGGAGAAGAGGAAATACTTCATGTTTGGCACCTCCCCCCCCCCCCCCCACCACCACCACCATCGTCATCCGTCATCCGTACTGATGGATGAGATGTGCAGAATTGTAGGGGCAGGACAGTGGCTGGATGAATTTAGAAGAATGGATAAGGATGGAAGGGTGGCATTGCTGTTGGGGAAAGATGTTGAGGGAGCAAGTGATGCAGTGGGAGACGGGCGAGTGTGTTATGTATTGGGTAGGGAAGTGGTGGCAGAGGAGAAAGGAACTATTGTATGGTGAGCTGAGGAATGATGTTTGGTCCCCTCCCGTCCCCCCCCCCCCCTCCCCCCATCCTAGCAGCGGGACACTCATAACTTAATATTGTGGATAATTTTTTTAAATTAAGTAGTATATATATAGATGGTTAATAATTAGTGTTAGTTACTAAATAGTCCCACACCATGCTGTAATATAATATATGTGATGGCCTCAGCACTCTTTGTAATTAATTTTCTTTTCTTTTCGTAGTCATTGTCCATACGTACTTAGTGATGGTCAATCTTAAGGGGGGAGTAGACCATTTTGTGGGTTTTTTTAAAAACGTGTCATAACTATTGAATGCTTAATCCATTTCCAAAGATTATGGTCTCAAAATGTAGCTCATTCTAGGTGCTTTCCAATGACATTAGAATAATGGTGTTGCAATAAACTAGGACCTGAAACATGGGGAAACCACAAAGGTCCTTTAAGGAGGGACGACTGCATTTAAAAAAAATAAAATTTTTAACCTGTGGTTACAACTTTAGAGCTCAGTAGATTCTGCAAACTTCATGGTATGGACTTTATATATAGCTCAAAAGATAGGTCTCTCTGTGTGCTCTCTTTTGATACTAAAATATGTTTCATAGGTATAACTATAGGCAAGTTACTAGACCCTAAAGCGGAGGGACCACAAAAACCTGCACCCCAAAACCGCCGTCCAAAACCATTCTGAGTTGCGAAGTGCAAAAAAATTAAAAATGGTACGAGTGGCTAGAGGAAGCTCTAGAGCAGTGGTTCCCAACCTTTTCAAGGCTATTACCCCTTTTCCATAAAGCAAACCTTCCATTACCCCCTCCCCTCCGCCACTGCCCCAAATAGTATGTATGCCAGATATCATGTTTTAATACAGGAATCACGACTACATATTAATGTGAAGGTTGAAGCCTGTTTTTTAGTGACAAGCTTGGAAATTTGAGGGACAGTTGTACTCAGGGCACAGCGCAGGTCATCCTCAGCATCAAGCCTGTTCCTTGCTTTAGATTTTATGACTAGAAGGGCTGAGAAAGCACTCTCACAGAGGTATGTGGATGAGAATGGAACAAGAACTCTGAGAGCAAAGCCACTGGTTTTCGGGTATAAGAACTCTGAGAGCAAAGCCACTGGTTTTCGGGTATGTTGGCAGCATCTTGGCCCAGAAGTCAGAGAGGCTTAAAAGCTGGAACTCCTCCATAGCTGCACTGTTAACTAACTCCAAGAACTCTTCTTGAATGTCGTCAAGGAGGTCATCAACAGAACTTCTGATGGAGTTTCTTGTGAGTGTCATCTCTGTGCTCTCCGTGTTGATCCCAGGAAAGTAGTGTACAAATTCTCCTTTTAGACCTGACAGGTGTTCCTTGATGTTCTCTTTTAGCTCGTCTGTGCTTGTTCCCTCCCACACAACCTCTAGCAAGCGGTGAAATGCAGAGATATTTCCGTTGTCCAGCTTCCTTTCCCAGAGGCAAATTTAGGCCAGAAAAGCAGCGATGTGGTCAGTATTCATGATGATGTTTGTTTTCCGACCCTGGAGCTTGAGATTCAGACCATTCAAAGCTTCAAATATGTCGGCCAGATAACTGAGTTGACACTTGAAGTCTGGCACTTGAATGGCGATCAAACAGTCCTTATCAAAGTGAATTAACATCAGATTATTAGATATTGGATTTTCCAATCAATCTATACCTCAGCTTTCTTTCCATCACGGCTCTTCAGGAAAGTCTCAAGCTCTACAACAAGTTCGTAGACACGTGCGAGAACATTGCCTTTTGATAGCCAACGAACAGAGGTGTGGTAGAGAAGGTCCTACATAGGATGATAGGGACCATATTATCTGCTTTCTCCTTGTAAGTATATTTACCCGATGTTGTGCATCCATATCTTGGCACAGTTGGCGGAAGAGTCTTGTGTTGAGTGCACTTCCCTTGATGTAATTCACGATCTAAATTAGTAGAGAAGAAAGTGTTACTTGTCCAATGTGTTGAAGGAAATTTTAGCATGCTCAACACTCATCAGCATTTAACAAGGGACAACTATCATTGATGACTGCCCCCAAAGTCTGTTTGAGAGTTGTGGGGAGGGTTTTTGATGCCAGTGCTTCACGGTGGATGAGGCAGTGTGTTCTTATTACACCAGGGTTCTTCTTTTTAACCAGAGTTATGAATCCTGTGATTGAAATTTCAATCATTATTATATGAGTTGGCAAAATATGTACTGCCTGCATGCACTATACCAGAACGAGGTCCCAGCATGGCTGGAGCTCCATCAGTGCATACGCCTACCAACTTCTCCCAAGACAATTTCTCTTTCTCATGAGCTGTAGTCGATGTGGTCAAAGGCCTACAGAAGAGGAACTCCTCCTCAACACAGCTTCCCGTGATGTAGCGAGCAAAAACCTGGAATGTAATGCACAAAATGGCACAAAACTTTGAGGTAATGGGATCTGGTATTTACCATGAGCTGAGCGCATTGTGCCACATCTACTGATTCATCCAGCTGAATGGAAAAGAATGGAGAGTTCTTGGTGACCTGCTGCTGGATGTCTTTTGACATATATCATCAATGCGCTGCTTGACTGTGTTGTCGGAAATGGAGATCTATAATTGTCAAAGGAAGTCTGGGAAATGTAGTATGCTTTGAAAAATGTAATATCAGACCTGTTTCATCTTGCTGGCACTCTCCTCATCCAGAACAATCCGTGTTGGACATGGCTTGATGAGTTTTTCACCAATGTTGTGTGGCTCCTTGTTCTTGGCGATAAGTAGCGAAATTTTGTAGGAAGACTCAACAAACTAACTGTCCTGAAAATTTTAAAAAGCTTCCATACATCACCCATGACCACTAAAGTAGTAAAACTATACTTCACCTAAAATTCCCAGCTCTGGTATTTACCTGGAAAAGGACTCCTGCAACCTCGCCCTTTTCACGTGTTCTTCTTTCATTTGGAAGTATTCTAGGCCTTTTTTGGCCAGCTCTGGGTGGACTTTGGTCAGGTGGTCCAAGGCTTCATGCTCTCATTTGTGAAGGTTTTCTGGCAAATCACACACTGAGGGACTTGAAGGCCTTTGTGGACAATGAAAGAAAATCCATGGGCCAGGAAACTCTCATTGTATGAACGCTTTTTTGACATTGAAAAACACAAGGCAGCACAATACAACTTTGATGCAATACTTTTCTTCTGTCAGGTGACTCAGGTCAGAAAAATAATTGGCTTTCTAGAAAACAATCTACAACACAATCAATCCATTTTACTACAGATTACTTAGGTATAATTACTATATTATAGTCCATACTGAGTTGTATGGGATTACAAACCCTGACTTGTTTTATTGCTGAGCAACGCTCAAAATTACCCATGAAAAAATAATTCCAACTTTGTTCGGTTTTTCACAAATATATATTATTCCTGGGAGGTCCCCATTACCCCCAAGAAATGGCAAATTACCCCCAGGTTGGGAACCAGTGCTCTAGAGCATACAAGGAGTATTTTGAGTAGGGGTAAAAAATTGATTACCTGGTCAAGCGCGCGGTTGGAAAATTGAAGGCGTTGACAAGGCGTCGCCAATCAACGCCTTCAATTTTCCAACCGCGCGCTTGACCAGGTAATCAATTTTTCACGCCTACTCAAAATACTCCTTGTATGCTCTAGAGCTTCCTCTAGCCACTCGTACCATTTTTAATTTTTTTGCACTTCGCAACTCAGAATGGTTTTGGGGTGCAGGTTTTTGTGGTCCCTCCGCTTTAGGGTCTAGTAACTTGCCTATAGTTATACCTATGAAACATATTTTAGTATCAAAAGAGAGCACACAGAGAGACCTATCTTTTGAGCTATATATCAAGTCCATACCATGAAGTTTGCAGAATCTACTGAGCTCTAAAGTTGTAACCACAGGTTAAAATTTTATTTTATTTTAAATGCAGTCGGTCCCCCTTAAAATGTTTAGATGCACTCCTGTACCCAAACCACAGGTCTTCAAGGTGATATTAGAGTGATCACAGATACCTCTTTTGAATTGATAGTTTTTTTAAAATTTTTTTTATTCACCCCAACATCCCCAATTTCATTTCCCCCCCCTGGTCATATGCTGTCAGACTGAATATCTCATCAGAAAATGACTGGATTGATAATTTGTCAATTGAAAAGAAGGAGTAATGCAAGAGCTTTCATAATATATAAAAATTATTTACTACAGACAAAAATTGAATGAGTTACACGGTATCATGTGATGTCACTACATGAAAATAACATTTCATAATAAATCAGTTTGAAAAGTACAACAATAAAATAACATGAAAATATTGATGAAAGAGTTATTTTATGATAAATTGAGTATATGAATTCCAGTTTGGGGTTCAGCACTGTAAGTACAAGCATCATCATTGACGGACACTCTCACCCAGAACACAACAGATAAGCTGGGTGTGTTCTGAGTAAGAGTTGCCAGTCACTGGAGGGGGCAAATCTAGAGCTGCAGACAATGTGGCAAGTCCTGTCCTCCCCTTTCCCATCAACCTAGCTCTGAACACTGATTTGCAGTTCAAACCCTTAGCCTCACTGCTGTATGGATCAGTAATGTTCTACTTCCAGCTACACCCATTACAGTCCAAAGACAACATTGTGACTAACCCTCTTCGGTTACCTACACCTTCAGAAAGACTAACCCTTGAATTGCAGGTTGGACATCTCACAAAGTCAGCAATGTGGGACAAAAAGGTACTAATGCAGACCATGCGATTGCCTGTACCCATACAATCTTCATCGAGTAGCTTGGCTTTACCAGCCCCACTAGCAACCTTTTTCAATTTACGTTGACTAGCAGTCTGAGAGTGCATGGTAACAGGAACAGATTCCACAGAGGTTGGAACAGATTCCACAGAGGTTGGAACAGATTCCACAGAGGTTGAAACAGATTCCACAGCAGTCTGCCTCAAAATTGGAGCAGATTCCCTACGAACGTGCCCCAGTCTTGATGCAGACTCCCCAACAATCTGCCCCAAGATAGAAGCAGACTCTCCAGCAATCTGCCCCACTCTTGAAGCAGATTCACCAGCAGCAATCTGTCCCACTCTTGAAGCAGATTCCCCAGCAGCAATCTGTCCCAAGGTTGAAGCAGACTCCCCAGCAATCTGCCTCATGCTTGACACAGGCTCCCCAGCAGCCTGCCCCAAACCAACAAGTTCAGCGCTCGCATGCAAAAGGCCACCACTCTTGAAGCAGATTCACCAGCAGCAATCTGTCCCAAGGTTGAAGCAGACTCCCCAGCAATAATAATAATAATAATATAATAATAATAATAGGCTTTACAACAATTGTGACATGTACATATGAGTGGGCAATGGTGGTGTATGAACTGTTGACAGACAGACACTATCCTGTAGTGCAGCTGGTGTAACTAAAGTAACTAAAATCTGCCTCATGCTTGACACAGGCTCCCCAGCAGCCTGCAAGTTCAGCGCTCGCATGCAAAAGGCCAGCCTCAACAACAGACTGACCTGTTCTAGCTGGTATTCGGGTAGGACCTACCACGGACTCGCTACTAGTCCGAACCGGAGGGTTTGACAGTGAAGAAGAGCCAGCATCACTCGTGTCTTCAGCTTCTATTCTCATCTTCTTCACAAATCGTACCCCAGGGAAGACTTTGGGTCTCTTCTTCCGACGACAACTGGGACGCGGCATGATAATAGCTTTAGAATCGCACTAGAATCACAGAGATTCGATCAAAGTTGAGAACTGAGAAAGAACAACGTGGCGTGCGCAGGAGCAGACCTATATACCCCCCTTTGCGCAGAGAGCACGGAAATGACGGAATAGCACTGAGCGATATTTTAGCCAAGTTTCAAGTCTTGGCCATGAACGGTTATTATGTTATGAACGATCCAACTTATAGCGTTTATTCAGGCTTCTTCTTGTTCATCGCGCAGAGTTGTGCAATGAAATGGGAGGATAAAAAGTATCATAACTCAAGAATGGTTGACAATAAAATGTTGAAACTTGAAATGCAGCTAGTTTAATAGTGAAGGTATATATATATAGAATGATGGGGAAAGAAAGAAAAAAAGGAAAAAAGGGAAAACTACTCTACTCCCCCCTTAAGGGGGCGGTTTCCCCTTTTTATTTTAATTTTTAATTTTATCATTTATAAATGTTGTTGTAAGCATCTACTAGCCATTTCCAAAGTTTTAGAGGCATTGGAGTATCCATTTCAAAGTTATAGAGATTTTTGTCCATGCAATTTCGATTCAAAATTGGAAGAGACGTGCACAGAGAAGGCTTACGGGAAAGGTAAGTTTTTCGGGGAAGTTTTCGGCGTCATAAAATGGCTACCGCTTATACGTGGAAGCTCATCTGCCACTGAAAGGTACCCAAATTTCTTGCCGAGTCATTTCCTGCCCTTCGCGCAGAGGCCCTGACTCTGGTTCCAGTCGCCTCGCGTTCAGTTTTTGGTGAAGTGTTTGGATGTATTCGTGCCCTTTCCGTAAGCAGATCAGATTCTACAAATCATGAAAAATCCTTTTTTTAAAGAACATAACTTTGTTACAGTTAAACCAAAAAAATATTTGTTGGTGTCATTTGAAAGCTCTTTGTGTGTTCTTTAATCTGAGCGAATCAGACCTTAAAAATAAAAAAATAGCATTGTCATTAGAACAGATGACCTTTTGGTGTTAAATGAGTTCAACCCATTGGTCAATTGCAACTGACCAGTCTTGCTCATGAAAAATCCTTTTTAAAAAGAACATAACTTTGTTACAGTTAAACCAAAAAAATATTTGTTGGTGTCATTTGAAAGCTCTTTGTGTGTTCTTTAATTTGAGCGAATCAGACCTTAAAAATAAAAAAATAGCATTGTCATTAGAACAGATGACCTTTTGGTGTTAAATGAGTTCAACCCATTCGGTCAATTGCAACTGACCAGTCTTGCACAAGCCAAATTGGTTTCGCTCACAAGTGTTTCCGGAAGCCACAAAACAAATTTGAGCGCAAGATCTTCTAGTGGTGTTGAGTTGGTCTGCCCAAACGCTTGAGTGGTAGGGATCTTGGTCTGTCACTTGATAAAATGTGTCTATATAGATACCATTGGATAACGTGTTTTTTTTGTTAAACAGGGAAACCGCCCCCGGCAACAGAACAATTCTCATCATTTTTACCACCGCCCCCACCCCCCACCCCTTTCTAAATCGCCACTGCACTGCAGTGAAAGAATAGCTATCCATTTGCTTGCTGCGTCTCCTCCTGCACCTTGGTGGCAAAGTCACTCCTCTGCAATTGAGGTAGCTATTTACTGGAAATCGCTTATGGTCTACAAAGTAGAAGTTGTGGCTTCTCGGCTTTGATCACATTGTGTATGATGAAAGACGTGAGATGTAATTAGGCTTGCGATTCAAACAAGTACTTTGGACTGCTAGCTGTTGCAGCAGCAGATCATGTCAGATCATGGCCAAAACAAAGCAACTCTTGGTCATGAATTGAATCCGTTAGAGAAGAGAGTCCTCATGAGGTTAGAGAAATAAAGAGGGTACCATAAAATGTCATCCTATGTGATGAAGGTGCTGCTTCTATTTCAGAGTTGACTTCAATGTTCCCTTGGACGGAGAAAAAGTGACCAACAACATGAGGTTGAGATACTTCCGTATACTTATATGATTGTAATTATATCTGCTTATGATTGTAATTATATCTGCTTATGACTGCATGCATGGTCCAAGTGCAGGATAGTTGCAGCCGTGCCTAGCATACAGTATGTGCTGGACAAGGGTTGTAGTGTAGTGCTAATGAGTCATCTAGGAAGACCTCATGGCAGACGCAATGAAGAATTCTCCCTCAAGCCAGTTGCTGCCGAGCTTGGCAGGATTTTGGGAAGGTAAGTTCTTTATTACCTTACTTATATGTATACATTCTGTACTAATCTCAACTTGACCAGTTAACTAACAGACCATCCAGTTGTGCTGTTGTCCTTGTCCTGATGTGCAGTCACTCTGTGAGGTTCAGTAATAGGTCACTTGTTGACTTGTTGCAACCACCCACATGAAATCAATTTTCCTGAGTGCAGACAATCTGGATATCTATCCAGTTCTGACAAGGTCTTCCAGCTGCCATAATCCACCTGTTCAGAACTAACCAATTCTACACAGCCAGCCAGCCAGCTAGTCGTCATCCATTGCACAGCCAGGCCAGCAGCTAGTCATCCACCATTGCACAGCCAGGCCGGCAGCTAGTCTACAATTGCACAGCCAGGCCGGCAGCTAGTCATCCACCATGCACAGCCAGGCCAGCAGCTAGTCATCCACCATTGGGCACAGCCAGGCCAGCAGCTAGTCATCCACCATTGTACAGCCAGGCCAGCAGCTAGTCATCCATTGTACAGCCAGGCCAGCAGCTAGTCATCCATTGTACAGCCAGGCCAGCAGCTAGTCATCCACCATTGTACAGCCAGGCCAGCAACTAGTTCACCATTGTACAGCCAGGCCAGCAGCTAGTCATCCACCATTGTACAGCCAGGCCAGCAGCTAGTCATCCACCATTGTACAGCCAGGCCAGCAGCTAGTCATCCACCATTGTACAGCCAGGCCAGCAGCTAGTCATCCATTGTACAGCCAGGCCAGCAGCTAGTCATCCACCATTGGGCACAGCCAGGCCAGCAGCTAGTCATCCACCACACAGCCAGGCCAGCAGCTAGTTATCCACCATTGTACAGCCAGGCCAGCAGCTAGTCATCCACCATTGTACAGCCAGGCCAGCAGCTAGTCATCCACCATTGTACAGCCAGGCCAGCAGCTAGTCATCCACCATTGGGCACAGCCAGGCCAGAAGCTAGTCATTCACCATTGCACAGCCAGGCCAGCAGCTAGTCATCCATTGCACAGCCAGGCCAGCAGCTAGTCATCCACCATTGTACAGCCAGGCCAGCAGCTAGTCATCCATTGCACAGCCTGGCGATCCTCATCTGTACAACTGTTCCTTCTTAACATGTTTAACAAAGAGAAACCCTCCAGATGAATCTTTCTTACTCTATCAGAAGATGTTCAATGGTGATAGCTGATAAGCGTGTTGCTCAAGTACGGAGTATAACTGGCAAAGGAGAAGACAATCAACTGCGGAGGAAATTAAGTGTTAACATGTTCTTTGGTCGTGTTAAGTATTCATTCCGCATGGCATGGAGAAATATTTGTAGACTTTTCTACTGAAACCCTTTCTGTATTGATGAGTGTGATCTGATGGTTGCTAGGTTACACAACAGTACATGGGTTGAATATGAATACGAAGCATATCCATACACAATGAAAAATATACAACATTAGTGATACTCCTGTGTTTATGCGTGCATTCTGCTTTGTTTTTAGTGATGTCATTTTTCTTCCTGATTGTGTGGGTCCAGAGGTTGAAGCTGCATGTGAAGGCCCAGCCCCTGGTGAGTTGCTTGCATGAGTCAAACTGCTGGTAGATAATGGTCATCATCCTCTCATAAATCTCTGCCCTTCTTCCTGTCTTCCTATGCCCTCTTCCCTCAGAGACCATCATTCTCCTTGAAAACCTTCGCTTCCACCCAGAGGAGGAAGGAAAGGGGAAAGATGCAGAAGGGAAGAAGGTTACTCCGAGCCCTGAGGACATCCTGAAGTTTCGTGCCTCTCTCAGCAAGCTTGGGGACGTGTTTATCAATGATGCATTTGGGACAGCCCATCGCGCCCATAGCTCCATGGTTGGCATTGATCTCCCCATCAGGGCAGCCGGCTTTCTCATGAAAAAAGAGCTGGTGTACTTTGGAAAGGCTCTTGACAATCCTAAGAGACCCTTCTTAGCCATTCTTGGAGGGTCAGTAAAGCGCATGTGAATGTATGCATGCATACACTTTCTCTCTAGCTATAATAATACCTGTGCACATGTAGTGCAGTACAACCTCTCAGATACAAAACATTTCCAATTTCTCTGCCCCCCCCTTCTCTTTTTCCCTCCTTCCCCTTCAGAAATGTTCATTTTTCCACCTCCCTCAAGATTTTTATCTTCCCCCACTCCCCAAAATGCCCCCCCCCCTCCCCCCACTTCCCCATTGGTATTTAGTTTGCTGCTGTGCATAGAAGTACCTGCACTAAGGAGACTAGTCCTATTGCAGTCTGTTAGTTGGAAAGCCAATGTGTGGAATGATACGTTGTGTGGAGTGATGGAGGATGTTTCTTCCAAACATTTCCCCCCCTTCTTTTCCCCCCTTTCTTTGTAGGTCCAAGGTGCATGACAAGATTAAACTGATCGACAATCTGCTGGACAAGGTTGACCAAATGATAATTGCTGGGGGCATGGCTTACACCTTCCTAAAGACCCTCCAGGGCATGGAGGTAGGTTGGCATGGCAATGATGGGGTGAGGTCATGTATTCAAAGTCAAGAGAACCTTCCTGTGGGATAGTCATGCAGACACTTGCCAGAGACCATGCTACATATAGGCTAGTCATGCACACACTTGCCAGAGACCATGCTACATATAGGATAGTCATGCACACACTTGCCAGAGACCATGCTACATATAGGCTAGTCATGCACACACTTGCCAGAGACCATGCTACATATAGGCTAGTCATGCACACACTTGCCAGAGACCATGCTACATATAGGCTAGTCATGCACACACTTGCCAGAGACCATGCTACATATAGGCTAGTCATGCACACACTTGCCAGAGACCATGCTACATATAGGCTAGTCATGCACACACTTGCCAGAGACCATGCTACATATAGGCTAGTCATGCACACACTTGCCAGAGACCATGCTACATATAGGCTAGTCATGCACACACTTGCCAGAGACCATGCTACATATAGGCTAGTCATGCACACACTTGCCAGAGACCATGCTACATATAGGCTAGTCATGCACACACTTGCCAGAGACCATGCTACATATAGGCTAGTCATGCACACACTTGCCAGAGACCATGCTACATATAGGCTAGTCATGCACACACTTGCCAGAGACCATGCTACATATAGGCTAGTCATGCACACACTTGCCAGAGACCATGCTACATATAGGCTAGTCATGCACACACTTGCCAGAGACCATGCTACATATAGGCTAGTCATGCACACACTTGCCAGAGACCATGCTACATATAGGCTAGTCATGCACACACTTACCAGAGACCATGCTACATATAGGCTAGTCATGCACACACTTGCCAGAGACCATGCTACATATAGGCTAGTCATGCACACACTTGCCAGAGACCATGCTACATATAGGCTAGTCATGCACACACTTGCCAGAGACCATGCTACATATAGGCTAGTCATGCACACACTTGCCAGAGACCATGCTACATATAGGCTAGTCATGTACACACTTGCCAGAGACCATGCTACATATAGGCTAGTCATGCAGACACTTGCAGAGACCATGCTACATATAGGCTAGTCATGCACACACTTGCCAGAGACCATGCTACATATAGGCTAGTCATGCACACACTTGCCAGAGACCATGCTACATATAGGATAGTCATGCACACACTTGCCAGAGACCATGCTACATATAGGCTAGTCATGCAGACACTTGCCAGAGACCATGCTACATATAGGCTAGTCATGCACACACTTGCCAGAGACCATGCTACATATAGGCTAGTCATGCACACACTTGCCAGAGACCATGCTACATATAGGCTAGTCATGTACACACTTGCCAGAGACCATGCTACATATAGGCTAGTCATGCACACACTTGCCAGAGACCATGCTACATATAGGCTAGTCATGCACACTTGCCAGAGACCATGCTACATATAGGCTAGTCATGCAGACACTTGCCAGAGACCATGCTACATATAGGATAGTCATGCAGACACTTGCCAGGGACCATGCTACATATAGGCTAGTCATGCACACACTTGCCAGAGACCATGCTACATATAGGCTAGTCATGCACACACTTGCCAGAGACCATGCTACATATAGGCTAGTCATGCACACACTTGCCAGAGACCATGCTACATATAGGCTAGTCATGCACACACTTGCCAGAGACCATGCTACATATAGGCTAGTCATGCACACACTTGCCAGAGACCATGCTACATATAGGCTAGTCATGCACACACTTGCCAGAGACCATGCTACATATAGGCTAGTCATGCACACACTTGCCAGAGACCATGCTACATATAGGCTAGTAATGCAGACACTTGCCAGAGACCATGCTACATATAGGCTAGTCATGCACACACTTGCCAGAGACCATGCTACATATAGGATAGTCATGCACGCACTTGCCAGAGACCATGCTACATATAGGCTAGTCATGCACACACTTGCCAGAGACCATGCTACATATAGGCTAGTCATGCACACACTTGCCAGAGACCATGCTACATATAGGATAGTCATGCACACACTTGCCAGAGACCATGCTACATATAGGCTAGTCATGTACACACTTGCCAGAGACCATGCTACATATAGGCTAGTCATGCACACACTTGCCAGAGACCATGCTACATATAGGCTAGTCATGCACACACTTGCCAGAGACCATGCAACATATAGGCTAGTCATGCACACACTTGCCAGAGACCATGCTACATATAGGCTAGTCATGCACACACATGCCAGAGACCATGCTACATATAGGCTAGTCATGCACACACTTGCCAGAGACCATGCTACATATAGGCTAGTCATGCAGACACTTGCCAGAGACCATGCTACATATAGGCTAGTCATGCAGACACTTGCCAGA
The DNA here is from genome assembly GCA_028752905.1 of Cladorhizidae sp. MBARI D1340-BT2. Lineage (NCBI taxonomy): Eukaryota > Metazoa > Porifera > Demospongiae > Poecilosclerida > Cladorhizidae > Cladorhizidae sp. MBARI D1340-BT2. The sequence goes on from JAQNBH010000017.1 coordinate 7,204,810, forward strand.
GACCATGCTACATATAGGCTAGTCATGCACACACTTGCCAGAGACCATGCTACATATAGGCTAGTCATACACACACTTGCCAGAGACCATGCTACATATAGGCTAGTCATGCACACACTTGCCAGAGACCATGCTACATATAGGATAGCCATGCACACACTTGCCAGAGACCATGCTACATATAGGCTAGTCATGCACACACTTGCCAGAGACCATGCTACATGCAGACACTTGCCAGAGACCATGCTACATATAGGCTAGTCATGCACACACTTGCCAGAGACCATGCTACATATAGGCTAGTCATGCAGACACTTGCCAGAGACCATGCTACATATAGGCTAGTCATGCACACACTTGCCAGAGACCATGCTACATATAGGCTAGTCATGCACACACATGCCAGAGACCATGCTACATATAGGCTAGTCATGCACACACTTGCCAGAGACCATGCTACATATAGGCTAGTCATGCACACACTTGCCAGAGACCATGCTACATATAGGCTAGTCATGCACACACTTGCCAGAGACCATGCTACATATAGGCTAGTCATGTACACACTTGCCAGAGACCACGCTACATATAGGCTAGTCATGCACACACTTGCCAGAGACCATGCTACATATAGGCTAGTCATGCACACACTTGCCAGAGACCATGCTACATATAGGCTAGTCATGCACACACTTGCCAGAGACCATGCTACATATAGGCTAGTCATGCACACACTTGCCAGAGACCATGCTACATATAGGCTAGTCATGCACACACTTGCCAGAGACCATGCTACATATAGGCTAGTCATGCACACACTTGCCAGAGACCATGCTACATATAGGCTAGTCATGCACACACTTGCCAGAGACCATGCTACATATAGGCTAGTCATGCACACACTTGCCAGAGACCATGCTACATATAGGATAGTCATGCAACACTTGCCAGAGACCATGCTACATATAGGCTAGTCATGCACACACTTGCCAGAGACCATGCTACATATAGGCTAGTCATGCACACACTTGCCAGAGACCATGCTACATATAGGCTAGTCATGCACACACTTGCCAGAGACCATGCTACATATAGGCTAGTCATGCACACACTTGCCAGAGACCATGCTACATATAGGCTAGTCATGCACACACTTGCCAGAGACCATGCTACATATAGGCTAGTCATGCACACACTTGCCAGAGACCATGCTACATATAGGCTAGTCATGCACACACTTGCCAGAGACCATGCTACATATAGGCTAGTCATGCACACACTTGCCAGAGACCATGCTACATATAGGCTAGTCATGCACACACTTGCCAGAGACCATGCTACATATAGGCTAGTCATGCACACACTTGCCAGAGACCATGCTACATATAGGCTAGTCATGCACACACTTGCCAGAGACCATGCTACATATAGGCTAGTCATACACACACTTGCCAGAGACCATGCTACATATAGGCTAGTCATGCACACACTTGCCAGAGACCATGCTACATATAGGCTAGTCATGTACACACTTGCCAGAGACCATGCTACATATAGGCTAGTCATGCACACACTTGCCAGAGACCATGCTACATATAGGCTAGTCATGCACACACTTGCCAGAGACCATGCTACATATAGGCTAGTCATGCACACACTTGCCAGAGACCATGCTACATATAGGCTAGTCATGCACACACTTGCCAGAGACCATGCTACATATAGGCTAGTCATGCACACACTTGCCAGAGACCATGCTACATATAGGCTAGTCATGCACACACTTGCCAGAGACCATGCTACATATAGGCTAGTCATGCACACACTTGCCAGAGACCATGCTACATATAGGCTAGTCATGCACACACTTGCCAGAGACCATGCTACATATAGGCTAGTCATGCACACACTTGCCAGAGACCATGCTACATATAGGCTAGTCATGCACACACTTGCCAGAGACCATGCTACATATAGGAGGATAGTTTTGCTTACGTGTTAATATTTATTTCTAATTATATTTCTCTTTTTTTTAAAGAAAGGAATTTTAAAGAAAGGAACAGGAAAAAGGTTGATCATTCACTTTAAAATGTCTGTCTGTAGGTTCCAAGATGTCTGTCTGTAGGTTCCAAGATGTCTGTCTGTAGGTTCCAAGATGTCTGTCTGTAGGTTTTAAGATGTCTGTCTGTAGGTTCCAAGATGTCTGTCTGTAGGTTCCAAGATGTCTGTCTGTAGGTTTTAAGATGTCTGTCTGTAGTTCCAAGATGTCTGTCTGTAGGTTCCAAGATGTCTGTCTGTAGGTTTTAAGATGTCTATCTGTAGTTCCAAGATGTCTGTCTGTAGGTTCCAAGATGTCTTTCTGTAGGTTCCAAGATGTCTGTCAGTAGGTTCCAAGATGTCTGCTATAGGTTTCAAGATATCTGTTTCCAAGATGTCGTTTGGAAGGTGTTAATTAATCACAATGAGATCAAAGGGAAGTCTATCATTTCTCCTGATTAAATTAAAAAATTGGAAAAAATTGGAATAGAGGCTGTGAATCTAGCCACGGATTTTTGATGTTATGTTTTGTGCGTGATCTGGAGTGAAGGTGTGTTATCCTGTAACACGTTATAATTGTTTAGATTGGTGCTTCACTCTTTGATGAAGAAGGCTCTAGCATCGTGGGAGACCTGATGGCTAAAGCGGAGAAGAAGGGAGTCCACATGGTGTTCCCAGTGGACTTTGTGACTGCCGACAAGTTCAGCAAAGATGCCAACGTGAGTGTGGTAAGGTACATGCTCAGGCGGCTGAGTAAGGTCATAACAGCAACAACAACAACTGTGTGGCATTGAATATTGCTGTCGACGACATCAAGAAACTAACTCAGACAGGAGTGAGCTGGTGGTCGCTGTGACAACCTTCAAGCCAACACTAAAACTGTCTATCAAAGAAACTGTCACTAGATGTGGTGTAGGAATGGGATGGGCCAATGTGCATTGCTCATGAATAATGCATAGCTAGACGAGGGCCTAAATATTATGACTCACCTCTGTCTATCTTCTTCACTTCTTAATTATTCCTGGAAGTAATGGTGCAAGAACAACTAAATCAATGGCCCACAGTTACTGTACACAGCATGCTAGCAACTGCAGTGGACACCGCAGTCTCTACAGGACAATCTACAAGGAGTGTTGTGGTCAGTGTTAAAGGAGGGACGATACCATTTTTTAAATTGAGTGTTAAAAAAAGAAGTGGTTACGACTTTAGAGCTCCATATATTCTGCACACTTCCCTCTATGAACTTGATATATAGCTCAAAAGAAAGCCCTCTCTGTGTGCTCTCTTTTGACACTAAAAACTGTTGCATAGTATGACCATGTCCTAGTTACATGCAGAGCACCTCAAAACCTGTACACCTGAATTCTCTGCAGTTCTGGCAAAAATAACCCGCGCGCTTGATCATGTACTTACATTTAGCACCTAATGAAAACACAGTAAGCTTCCTCTAGCCACTGGTAGTAGTATTTAGTACTTTTCCATTAGGAGCCAGAACAAAGGTGTGTAGGTTTGAAGTTCTCAATTTAGACAACATGTAAGGGCCATGGTTATACTATGCAACAGTTTTTAGTGTCAAAGGAGAGCACACATTGAGATCTATTTTTTTGAGCTATACATCAAGTTGATAAAGCTAAGTGTGCAGAATCTATTCTATGGATCTATTCTATGGAGCTCTCAAGTCGTAACCACTTTTTTTTTAAACACTTTATAAAAATTTTAAAAAAAGGTATCATCCGCCCTCAAGTGGAGCAAGTGGCTTGTGGAAGTTGATCAATGCTTTTTGAGAGGTGTTGGAAGTAGGTGGGTACAGGAGCAGGTCTATAGCTAGAAGTAGCATCTAATTCAGGTCTTATATTGGAGGTGGTCTTTGATGGGATGGCTCCCTCAAAAAGGGAGTACTCTTCATATCCACACATATATAGAACAAAAATTATGGAGACATGACATCTCTACCACGACAGTAAGAGACCTTTTAACCATGTACATTATACAGATTTTAAAAAGCAGGAAAATATACTCTCAGTTGACACAGTAGCAACCTTCCCACCCTCCCAGGAATTTCTGAAAGGATATTGGGGGGTGTGGCATACGTATAATTTTAGTGGCAACTTTGTCTTTATGAGTCCACACAGCAATCCTTGGGTCAGGGTCCATACTTACAGAAGCTGCTTCTGTACATCCCCCGAGTGTGCCATGTTGTGCAGTGTTCTCTGTCATGGGGGGAGGGAAAGAGATGCAAGGTCCATACCTGGGCTACTTTTCTTTTGTACATTCTCCAGACACTTTCCAGAACATTACAAAGCCTCTCCCATTGTCGTTTCCATTTCTTCATGTGTGGATTAATATTGTTGCTTATTTGAAAGTTATTATATATTATTAGCCACAAATGAGATGGTATGCGATGATGAGCTCGTGTGTGTGGTGTGAGGTGTGTGTGTGTGTGAGGTGTGTGTGGTGTGTGTGTGTGTGGCCAATTATAATGATGGATGACCTGATACTATGGTTTGTTCATTATTGAAATTGAAACTAAAATCAAAGTCAGACATTCAGGAGACATATCTAGCTGCGGGTCACCGCAAAGCTTCATTATGTCAGATATTGTGATGGCTCTCCCATCACGCAACTCGAACATACAAAGAAAACTAGCTCTATCCCTCCTCCCACACATAACGACCATTAGACTGCAAGCTCCTTTGTAAAGACACCTCAACGGTTTAATATATGCATCGAGCAAAAAAGAAGACTCCTGTAGGTGAGGAACAGAGAAAGACACTGAACTAGCTCCTGCGCACCGATTCAAAGGCCTCTTTACTTGGATCCTGTGCACAGAGGCAGTGAAGACCTGCTGTCTGGTGGTGAAGAGTTCAATGAAGAGATGGATCAGGAAGAGTTCTCGGGTTAGTGAAAGTATCTAGCTGCAACCATTTCCCTCAAATAGCTTTTCTCTTTTAGCTTGTATTCTCAATCAACTCTCAGTTGACATACCAAAATTACAACAACCTCAATAATCAATTTGAATTTTTATTATTATTCAAGTTGATTATTGAGAAGGTCATTGTAGTTTTGTATGTTTGTTATTATATTTAAATTTGATAGCCAGTCCTACTTGTTATGAAACCAGTCCTACTTGTTATGAAACCAGTCCTACTTGTTATGAAACCAGTCCTACTTGTTATGAAATTTATCAGCTCGACTTGAGTTGAAATAATTTGTTTGATAGAGGCCAAGCTCCACCTACTTTGCTAGACTTGATGGACAATGAGGGTCAAGCTCCACCTACTTTGCTATGTGATGCACCTAGCACCCTCCCTCCGATCCTGGCCACTCCCACCACAGTAGTAGCCACTCCTACTCCAGACCTGGTCACTCTAGTTCTGGTGCCACTCCCTTGACGGCTTCCCTCGCTACTTCTCCGGTGTCTAGTAGCACGCATATGTATACAAGCACAAAGTCTGCATCTCCACGCACACTGTGCAGTAGACACACCCCTGCCGCTACCATCTCCTCTACTCCTTTTCCTTCCCTAACTTTGCCTCCTGCTACCCCTAGTAGGGGGCAGATGAACAGTCATGCTCGAAGGTTACTCGTATTGAGCGCTATTGGTCAAGTATGGTTCATCTGCAGAACCCTGGAATCGCCAGCATTCCGGAATCGGTTGATGCAGGGTTTTTTTTTGGTCTCCACCTTGCGACAGTCAGCCAGCTATGATTCATCCTCAACCTGGATATAATTGCGACACTTTATCTGGTTTCCCCCAAGTATAGGTCGGGAGTCCAACCTCCATCAAGCAGGTTGCCATTGATGATGCCATAATCTCTTTCAAAGGTTGGCTTGCCTTCTAACAGTACATGAAGACAAGCCATTAAGTGGGGGGAGAGGGGGGTGGGGGGGGGGGGGGGGTTAGGTCATTTGTTTTGGCAGATTCGACGAATGGCTATGTTGGCGAAAATCTACATTGGGAAGGGGGTGGGTCTGCTGATGTAGGACATTGTTCCAGGGTGGTGTTGGACTTGATGGGAGGGCTGGAGTTCAGGGGTCACCAGGTGAACTTTCACACCATCCCAATATCATACCTCACACTATACAATCAGATTGGATGCAAGGCTCAATAAGGCACTTCTTTCCCAAAGAAATGCATCGGTGAGGATCATGGTCACTATGACTACCGTTCAAATGGCCTTCTTCTGGCTTCAGTCTGGGTGGATAAGAGGACCATCTACTTCCTCTCCACTTTCCACTCAGCCGAGCCACCTACGACAGTGAAGAGGAGGAAATTGGATGTCACAAGGTGGATGATGCTTGTCCTCCATGCCTGGTAGATTACCAGGTATTGAGTAGATTACCAGGTATTGAGTAGATTACCAGGTATTGAGTAGATTACCAGGTATTGAGTAGATTACCAGGCATATATGCATGGAGTGGACGAGGAGACTGGCTCGGACATTATTACAACATAGGTGTGCAGACCACCATGTGGTGGAAGAAGGTGTCTGCATATGTAATTGAATGTCTGCTGAGCAGCGATGTTCTCGACAGCCATTGCCCAGTAGCATGTGCTTGGGAGGCAAAAGCATGATTTCTTCAAGTTCCTTGTGGAGGTGGCGAGTGATCTTGTGGGGGGCATCTTCTCTTTGAGGCGGCCGGTTGGACGTCACAGATCCACTGAACATCAGCGATTGCCGACTCAATCGTGATTTAGACCATTTTCCTGTCCTTGTAGCACGGAAGAACAGTTGTGTAGCGTGCTTGTATGTAGCAAGGCTAGGAAACCTTCCACCTCTCGGGGAAACCAGCACAGGATGAAGTGCACACTGCCAAGTTCACAGCTGCATACCATACCAAGGTAGAGTATTGGTGACCATCTTCTTACTGACTTAATACCACACCAAGCTAGAGTATTGGTGACCATCTTCTTACTGACTTAATACCACACCAAGCTCGAGTATTGGTGACCATCTTCTTACTGACTTAATACCACACCAAGCTAGAGTATTGATGACCATCTTCTTACTGACTTAATACCACACCAAGCTCGAGTATTGGTGACCATCTTCTTACTGACTTAATACCACACCAAGCTAGAGTATTGGTGACCATCTTCTTACTGACTTAATACCACACCAAGGTAGAGTATTGGTGACCATCTTCTTACTGACTTAATACCACACCAAGCTAGAGTAATGGTGACCATCTTCTTACTGACTTAATACCACACCAAGCTAGAGTATTGGTGACCATCTTCTTACTGACTTAATACCACACCAAGCTAGAGTATTGGTGACCATCTTCTTACTGACTTAATACCACACCAAGCTCGAGTATTGGTGACCATCTTCTTACTGACTTAATACCACACCAAGCTAGAGTATTGGTGACCATCTTCTTACTGACTTAATACCACACCAAGGTAGAGTATTGGTGACCATCTTCTTACTGACTTAATACCACACCAAGCTAGAGTAATGGTGACCATCTTATTACTGACTTAATACCACACCAAGCTAGAGTATTGGTGACCATCTTCTTACTGACTTAATACCACACCAAGCTAGAGTATTGGTGACCATCTTCTTACTGACTTAATACCACACCAAGCTAGAGTAATGGTGACCATCTTCTTACTGACTTAATACCACACCAAGCTAGAGTATTGGTGACCATCTTCTTACTGACTTAATACCACACCAAGCTCGAGTATTGGTGACCATCTTCTTACTGACTTAATACCACACCAAGCTAGAGTATTGGTGACCATCTTCTTACTGACTTAATACCACACCAAGCTCGAGTATTGGTGACCATCTTCTTACTGACTTAATACCACACCAAGCTCGAGTATTGGTGACCATCTTCTTACTGACTGAATACCATCTTCATTTCCTACTGACTTTTATTTGTGCCTCTGATGTTGGGGTGTCGTCATGCCAACAATAGTAGCATCACAGAATGAGGTAGGAGTGGCTTCCTGGTTCTATATCCACTCATCCCTTGTTTGTAATCTGCAGGTGTAATTGTTTTTATCACTCCCCACAACCGTGCTATCATGAAACCTAATTACAAGGGCAATAGCTTGACTTTTTTTAAAATTGCTTTGGGAACTTAGTGGTGAGAGGGTTATCTTTTGGAAACTTAGTGGTGAGAGGGTTAAATCTTTTGGGAACTTGGTGATGGGAGGGTTAAATTGCACTATCTTTTCCTTAGAATAACAAGCTTCTCAGTTGACTGCTCACCTTTTCTCTTGCCAGCAGCAAGGAGGTGAGCAGCAGTAGAGTCTTGTTTCCATTCCTTTAGAAAGAACTACTCGTTTGTTATTTGCTCTTGTTTGTTTGTTTGTTTGTTTGTTTGTAGCTGCTATTAATTAATTCCATGGAAGCTGACCTGATTGTCCTCATCTTTTCTTTGAAGGGGATCTTTCCCAAGCAGTGAAAATGTGTTGAAATCAGCTGCATACAAACGTGTTCATCTTTGCAAGGTGTGTATGTGTGTGGGAAGTACTTCCTCCCCCGAGAGAAGACAACTCCCGTCGTTTTTTAGCGCACCCAACAGGTTTGATCATCTCCCATTAAAACTCTTTCTCAGTCGCTATCGGTCTCAGTTATAAACCCTCTCACTAATTAACTAAGTGCTAATTAACTGGTCAGGGCTAGGGTGAGGCCCTGCTAGGGTGTGGGGTGATGTGCCTTTTGCGGGGCTCCTCCCAGGGAGGGTGTGGGGGCTCATTTTCAGGGAGCCAATAGGGCATGTATACTTCAACAAACTCCTTTCTTTGCTCGAACTTGAAACTTTTGATCTCAGCAAAACACAGAAATATTCCATGACTTTGAAGAGGGCGACTTCTTCAAAGAGTCATAGCTAGCACATTAGAAAGTTGATATTTCATTTTTTAACATCACTTGGGGACCACCTCAGTCTGAGTTTCAGCTGATTCACAATATGATGCTGGCCGAGCAGAGTGTTGCGTTCCATTCCATCCTTCAGTTCTGTTCTTCGTTCCGTTCCATCATAATATTGTAAACGGAACAACACAATGAAATGTAAGGGGATGCAAAGACGCGCTCGACAAGAAAAAAGTTCTATTCCAGCATTAGCAGCGAAGTGTCAGGCCAATCAGAATGCTGGAATCTAGCATGTGATGAGAGCTGCACTATCAGCAGTTTAGCTAGGAGATGCGATTCATGAAAAGAAGCTGGTTGAATTGGTATTGGTGAGAAGCCTCTCATGTTTGTGGCAAGTGTCTTCAAAAACATAAGAGAGAAATGATTGGAAGCAGGTTGCATGTCAGGCAAGATACCCTACCTTTAACTATAATACTATAACTAGTGTTAGCTAGAGCTAGTTGCTAGCTAGAGATCTCAAGCATCTTTCTCTTCCTTCACCTCCCACCTATAACTATACTACTATAACTAGAGCTAGTTGCTAGCTAGAGATCTCCAGCATCTTTCTCTTCCCTCACCTCCTACCTATAACTATACTACTATAACTAGTGTTAGCTAGAGCTAGTAGCTAGAGATCTCCAGCATCTTTCTCTTCCTTCAACTCCGCCTATAACTATACTACTATAACTAGTGTTAGCTAGAGCTAGTTGCTAGCTATAGATCTCCAGCATCTTTCTCTTCCTTCAACTCCGCCTATAACTATACTACTATAACTAGTGTTAGCTAGAGCTAGTTGCTAGCTATAGATCTCCAGCATCTTTCTCTTCCTTCACCTCCCACCTATAACTACACTACTATAACTAGTGTTAGCTAGAGTTAGTTGCTAGCCAGCATCTTTCTCTTCCTTCACCTCCCACCTATAACTACACTACTATAACTAGTGTTAGCTAGAGCTAGTTGCTAGCTAGAGATCTCCAGCATCTTTCTCTTCCTTCACCTCCTACCTATAACTATACTACTATACTACTCAATGCTAGCCGAACAGAATGGAATGCAACAGTTAGTTGGACCAGCATTATATTACATATACACCCTCATATTATATATCATTCACCTAATAATATACACCCTCATATTATATATCATTCACCTAATAATATACCCCCTCATATTATATATCATTCACCTAATAATATACCCCCTCATATTATATATCATTCACCTAATAATAAATGCCTCCTCATATTATATATCATTCACCTAATAATATACACCCTCATATTATATATCATTCACCTAATAATAAATGCCTCCTCATATTATATATCATTCACCTAATAATATACCCCCTCATATTATATATCATTCACCTAATAATAAATGCCTCCTCATATTATATATCATTAACCTAATAATATATTCCCTCATATTATATATCATTCACCTAATAATATACTCCCTCATATTATATATCATTCACCTAATAATATACCCCCTCATATTATATATCATTCACCTAATAATATACCCCCTCATATTATATATCATTCACCTAATAATATACTCCCTCCTATTATATATCATTCACCTAATAATATACCCCCTCATATTATATATCATTCACCTAATAATATACCCCCTCATATTATATATCATTCACCTAATAATATATTCCCTCATATTATATATCAGTCATCTAATAATATACTCCCTCATATTATATATCATTCACCTAATAATATACCCCCTCATATTATATATCATTCACCTAATAATATACACCCTCATATTATATATCATTCACCTAATAATATATTCCCTCATATTATATATCATTCACCTAATAATATACCCCCTCTCATTCACCTAATAATATACTCCCTCATATTATATATCATTCACCTAATAATATACCCCCTCATATTATATATCATTCACCTAATAATATACCCCTCATATTATATATCATTCACCTAATAATATACCCCCTCATATTATATATCATTCACCTAATAATATACCTCCTCATATTATATATCATTCACCTAATAATATACCTCCTCATATTATATATCATTCACCTAATAACATACCCCCTCATATTATATATCATTCACCTAATAATATACCCCTCATATTATATATCATTCACCTAATAATATACCCCCTCATATTATATATCATTCACCTAATAGTATACCCCTCATATTATATATCATTCACCTAATAATATACACCCTCATATTATATATCATTCACCTAATAATATACCTCCTCATATTATATATCATTCACCTAATAATATACCCCCTCATATTATATATCATTTTAAAGCCCATAGAGAGCTCCATATTTTGGTTAATTAAATCATATTTGTAGAGTGTATATATAACTTGGCAGGTTCACAATAGGATGCAAGTCAATCTGTTGCGTGGTTTCCGTCCTTCCGATCCGCTGCGCTGATATTGTGAACTGATAACGCAACGGACTATGGATGGGAATGGATATGAAATGCACGAGTAGGATTTGGTTCAACTCTTGCATCTAATCCATTGTGTCAGACCAATCAGAATCCTAGAAAATATCACTTGTTGAATTTTGCACTCTTTCCATGATGTCTCTATAATTATTGAAGCGGTAAGGAGCTTTCCAAACTTCTGGCAGGTCTCAACTAGAGGTTATAAAGATCTTAGGGCCAAAGAAAACGCCTGGAAGGAAGTGGCTATCCAGGTAACTAGCTGCCTATTACCAGCTATAAATTAGTAATTCCTCTTTCTGCGCCTCCTCCTACTAGTACTGTCGTCCATTGTATTGGTCAATTCAAATGCAGCAGACTCAACGCAAACATTATGAACTGTGCAGCAGAATGGAATGGATTGTGCAACACATGCAACGGAAATGGATTCAACGGAACAGATTGTGAACCATCTTTAAAAAGTACTGTTTGACCTTTAGTCTGTTTTAGTCTGCCCTCGTCATTTATAGCTTTTTGGTTCTTTTCTTCCACGAGTAATATTTTCTTTTCTTCCACGAGTAATATTTTCTTTTCTCCCACGAGTAATATTTTCTTTTCTTCCACGAGTAATATTTTCTTTTCTTCCACGAGTCTTTTCTTCCACGAGTAATATTTTCTTTTCTTCCACGAGTAATATTTTCTTTTCCTCCACGAGTAATATTTTCTTTTCTTCCAAGAGTAATATTTTCTTTTCTTCCACGAGCAATATTTTCTTTTCTTACACGAGTAATATTTTCAAGCCTGCAAGCTGCAGCATAAGAATCAGATCCATTGAGTTAAAACCAGAGAAAAGCTATATACCTCATTCCATGTCTGCAACAGTCCTAGAGGAGACTGTCAAGGATGGCAGTTATATACAGTCACCAGCCATTTTTCCTTAATTAAAAAAATAATAATTATCCTTTCTCCCTCTTTTCTGCCCACTCAACCTGTCCAACCAGAGTTTCCCCACTATTATATATTGATAGAGCAGTCTAATGGGCATGTGCAGGCGGGAAAAATTCAGTGTTCAGCAAGTATTGTTCATTAATTTTGTGTGTGATGATGTCAACTCTTATACTGCAGTCAGTCGGTCAACAACCACCTTTACAGTAAATGGTACACTTGTGTTATTATTGTCTAGTTGTGAATACACACACGCACAGACTGGAACAGCCACAGTCGGCTCTGGGATCTCCTCTAACTGGATGTCGCTGGATATGGGAGAACGGAGTACTGCCTCTTTCCATGCTGTCATAGAGAAGGCTGCCACCATCATCTGGAATGGACCAGTGGGTTTTTTCGAGTTTGACAACTTCTCCAGTGGCTCGCGGGCAGTGCTGGAGAGTATTTGCATGGCAACTGAGAAGGGTGCCACGTCTATAATAGGTATACGATAATGAAATGGAGAGACCCTTTATCAATCATAAACCTCTCTCTCTCTAGGATTTATATAGGCATTGGTGCCAGTATGTACGGGGGACACGTAGAATTGCAACAAGATGCACCCATGTGGACTACAACCACTTAAATCACACTTTACCAATTAAAATCGGGTACAAGAATAAACATTGGTGTAGTGTTAATAATTCTGGTAAGGTGTAGCTAGTAGTGGGATCTTTTTTTTTAGCCAATCCAAGGTTCTTGTTTGCTTTTAATAAATACACATTTTTTTATTGGTTTCTTGTCATTGTTCTTTACTGTGTGGCAATGGTGGAAGGTGGTCCTATTCCGCAACCAGCTATACCAGCCAAGCAGCACTGCACTATCTTAGTCCAAGCTTTGCAACTCCATCACGAGCATCTTTTCCACTGATGATAGTGCGGTAGCAACACACTCAATCAGTTGCAGCTTCAATAAAGCAGTCAACTGTTCTGTTTATAATACAACACATGAGCTAGTCAACGGTCCTTACCCCTCACCTCCCCCTCCCATCCCCTTCATTTCTACAACTGAGAAACAATGTAGCTATGGCCACGGTATTGGAATATTTGGAGCGAGTCCTCCAGTACTCAAATTGTTGGTACGATTAATTAAGGGAGTCGGATGGGCAAAAAGGGTCGGATGGGCAAAAAAACAAAAAAATTTAATAACTCCTCTCTAATTTTTGTTTGAAATTTTGTATGAAGTGTACCTATACACTGAACTACCTTCTGGTACTGTGACAGCCACCCAGCTCCAACTGATCCAGACTTGTGACCTTTTGGGGTTTGGCCAGGACAGCCATATTTGGAGTAGTGTTTAACTTTAGGGTTTCACAACTTACTACAAGGAAATTAGCAAGTACAAAGAATGCAACTAAATGGAGTTTTTGTGAAAAGGTGTGTTTGATGATTTTTAATGATTTTTTTAGTCATGAAAAATATTTTCTGTATTCTAAAGCCAATTCAAATATAATTGGGTTAAAATGAAAAACTAATGTCATTACGTATATCTCATTGAGAGGAACCAGAATATATATAATATTTCCTCTTTACTCCAAGTATAAAGCAGGGAGATCCGTCCTAAGGCCTAAAAATCCCTTTTCGGGAAAGGCAGTTCAATCATTGAACTAAACGTTTGAAAAGGGAGGAATATACCGACAAAGATCATCCAAAATGACACATACCAACAAACTATGGCACTATATACCAGAACACAACACATACAAGAGTAACTAAACTGTTTTTTTCCTCTTCCAATCCTGGCTCGCGATTCATGGGTCGCTTGCCAGTTCCCCTGCTAGGTCCTGGCTGGTTGCTAGGTGGCTGTTGCTAGGGCATGGGGTAGCAGTGTCAAAGCACCAGCAGCATACATAACACTCCCACTCCTTTGCTGCTGATCCTCAAACCCTTTCCAGTGTCAAAGCACCAGCAGCATACATAACACTCCCACTCCTTTGCTGCTGATCCTCAAACCTTTTCCTCACCCGCCTGGCCCTTCTCCTCAGAGTTTTGGCTTGTTCCGTTGCCCTGTATCTTGCCTTCTTCTTCATCCTAGCAACATCTCAAGAAGTGCCCTACTTCCCAGACGGGCATAGATCAGTTTCAAAAGCTTAACAATGGCTTCTGGAATGGGGGTGTGCTTGTGATGAGTCTTCATGCCGTGCCTGAGCCACTTGGTAGTTGCACCAAGAGGCCTCTCCAGTTGAGCAAAGGTGGTGACGGGGTCTCTCGTCAGTGGAATTCAAGTGGAGTAGGGTCGCTTGAACAGACTTGATCATTCTATCCAGATCCCCAACACTCTTCCTGATCGCATCTCCATGGTAGTTTTGGAGAGAATTAATCAGGGAGTCTGTCAAGCGTCCTAGTCCACCAATGGTCTTTCCATCTGAGACTTGCTAACAATACAATCATTAGCTAGCCTCACTCAGTAACAGCACTTTATTATTAATTCTGAGGGGAAGCTGGTTAGCCCCCCACCCCCATCCGTAACTACACCCTTGTAACATGAATAACTCACCTTCTCTTTAGGTTTGTAGTGGCCTTACAATTTATATCTGGTAAGAGGTCGACAAAATAATTTTTCTAAAGCATGCCATGGCAGGTCATTAGCAGCTAGTATAATGAACCCACTCTAATTGAAGTGTACAGGTCAATTTATAGCACACAACCACTCCGGAAATACCCTTACCTAGCCACCTAACCCATAGTTTTTTTTAAGGGCCTGATTTTTAACTTTAGCATACGTACACCTATGATAATGTTTAACATCACATAAGAGCTTTTAAGCTATTTATCAAGTTCATACAATAAAGCATATAGAAAATATGGAGCTCCAAAGTTGGAGGTAATCACAACAAATTATGGGGTAAAAATTAAAATAACCCTAATTAAAATCAGGAAGGGAAGGGATCCCCGATAACTCGCTGTATTGGTGTGTGTGTGTGAAAAATAGGAGCACTTCAGCACTGCAAACAGTATTCCAATGCTATGACAATAATATAACTGGAGGAAAAATAATGTTTCATTCAAATACTTTTTTTGCCCATCCGACCCCCTAAGTCGTGCAAGAAAAAGAACAAAGATGAATATGCTGACAGGTACATATATATATAGATCCTTTAAGATAAATTTCAGTTATGGTTGGATTTTTGTGGTTTGCTACCTTGGCAAAGGATTGAAGGCGTGCTAGAAATGTTTCTGGAGCAAGTATATAGGGCCGAAGCCATCGTTTGGGATGTTGAGGAGCTACCCAAATAAATTTTTAGTCGAGATGTGAGCTTTGTGGTAAGGACTCCACCATTTTTAAATTGCCATCAAACCAAATGTAGGAGTGCCAGCCCACTGCCAATTGAGACCTGTTAACATAATATAATATTCCCTTATCGTTGGCTCGAGTCTCCTAATGCTTATACCATAAACCTGGTACAGTATTGAGATGCTTTATATGTGCTATACCTTACCTCATTATATAGGCATCTATCTACGACCCGTGGCATTTATTATTGCTGACATGACATCTGACATGACATAAGCCTGATAAAGATGGAGCTTCTTTCTCCCCGACCAATTAGGAGGTGAATTATGTTTGGTGCAAGCTTTTACCTACAGTATGTCTGTAGCACAAGGATGAGGGGTACGGCAGGTCGAGAGGAATAAAGATGGAAGCTCTGTAGATGACGTGGGACGTGGTGATGATTCTTTTGCACGAACCTTCAAGGACATGGCAGGTCTGGAGTGAAGAGAAGCAATGGCTGATGGCCACACTGTTCAGTGGCTAATCATGTAGTGGTGAAACCCGATGCAAACCAGGCCAGGTTTCAAAATGATGGATATATACCCACAACACACATCACTCATATCCCAGCTTAACTAACTTTGGCAGCATCTTAGCACCTAGACTACGGTTTTGGCTGTTAATAGCTTCAAAGACACTTCAACTAGAAGACCTGAAGCCTTCACTAAAAGGTAGTCAACTGGAAGACCTGAAGTCTTCACTAAGGTAGTCAACTAGAAGACCTGAAGCCTTCACTAAGGTAGTCAACTAGAAGACATGAAGTCTTCACTAATAGTCAACTAGAAGACCTGAAGCCTTCACTAATAGTCAACTAGAAGACCTGAAGTCTTCACTAATAGTCAACTAGAAGACCTGAAGCCTTCACTAAGGTAGTCAACTAGAAGACCTAAGCCTTCACTAATAGTCAACTAGAAGACCTAAGCCTTCACTAATAGTCAACTAGAAGACCTGAAGCCTTCACTAATAGTCAACTAGAAGACCTGAAGGGTAGTCAACTGGAAGACCTGAAGTCTTCACTAATAGTCAACTAGAAGACCTGAAGCCTTCACTAAGGTAGTCAACTAGAAGACCTGAAGTCTTCACTAAGGTAGTCAACTGGAAGACCTGGAGCCTTCACTAAGGAACTGGAAGACCTGAAGTCTTCACTAAGGTAGTCAACTGGAAGACCTGGAGCCTTCACTAAGGTAGTCAACTAGAAGACATGAAGCCTTCACTAAGGTAGTCAACTAGAAGACCTGAAGCCTTCACTAAGGTAGTCAACTGGAAGACCTGAAGTCTTCACTAATAGTCAACTGGAAGACCTGAAGTCTTCACTAATAGTCAACTAGAAGACCTGAAGTCTTCACTAAGGTAGTCAACTAGAAGACCTGAAGTCTTCACTAAGGTAGTCAACTGGAAGACCTGGAGCCTTCACTAAGGAACTGGAAGACCTGAAGTCTTCACTAAGGTAGTCAACTGGAAGACCTGGAGCCTTCACTAAGGTAGTCAACTAGAAGACATGAAGCCTTCACTAAGGTAGTCAACTAGAAGACCTGAAGCCTTCACTAAGGTAGTCAACTGGAAGACCTGAAGTCTTCACTAATAGTCAACTGGAAGACCTGAAGTCTTCACTAATAGTCAACTAGAAGACCTGAAGTCTTCACTAAGGTAGTCAACTAGAAGACCTGAAGTCTTCACTAAGGTAGTCAACTGGAAGACCTGGAGCCTTCACTAAGGAACTGGAAGACCTGAAGTCTTCACTAAGGTAGTCCTGGAACCTGAAGCCTTCACTAAGGTAGTCAACTAGAAGACCTGAAGCCCCTTCACTAAGGTAGTCAACTGGAAGACCTGAAGTCTTCACTAAGGTAGTCAACTAGAAGACTTGAAGTCTTCACTTAAGGTAGTCAACTGCAAGACCTGAAGTCTTCACTAAGGTAGTCAACTGGAAGACCAAAAGCCTTCACTAAGGTAGTCAACTGGAAGACCTGAAGTCTTCACTAAGGTAGTCAACTAGAAGACCTGAAGCCTTCACTAAGGTAGTCAACTGGAAGACCTGAAGTCTTCACTCAACTAGAAGACCAAAAGCCTTCACTAATAGTCAACTAGAAGACCTGAAGGGTAGTCAACTGGAAGACCTGAAGTCTTCACTAAGGTAGTCAACTAGAAGACCTGAAGTCTTCACTAAGGTAGTCAACTGGAAGACCTGGAGCCTTCACTAAGGAACTGGAAGACCTGAAGTCTTCACTAAGGTAGTCCTGGAACCTGGAGCCTTCACTAAGGTAGTCAACTAGAAGACCTGAAGCCCCTTCACTAAGGTAGTCAACTGGAAGACCTGAAGTCTTCACTAAGGTAGTCAACTAGAAGACCTGAAGTCTTCACTAAGGTAGTCAACTGGAAGACCTGAAGTCTTCACTAAGGTAGTCAACTAGAAGACCTGAAGTCTTCACTAAGGTAGTCAACTGGAAGACCTGGAGCCTTCACTAAGGAACTGGAAGACCTGAAGTCTTCACTAAGGTAGTCCTGGAACCTGGAGCCTTCACTAAGGTAGTCAACTAGAAGACCTGAAGCCCCTTCACTAAGGTAGTCAACTGGAAGACCTGAAGTCTTCACTAAGGTAGTCAACTAGAAGACTTGAAGTCTTCACTTAAGGTAGTCAACTGCAAGACCTGAAGTCTTCACTAAGGTAGTCAACTGGAAGACCTGGAGCCTTCACTAAGGTAGTCAACTGGAAGACCTGAAGTCTTCACTAAGGTAGTCAACTGGAAGACCTGGAGCCTTCACTAAGGTAGTCAACTGGAAGACCTGAAGTCTTCACTAAGGTAGTCAACTGGAAGACCTGAAGTCTTCACTCAACTAGAAGACCAAAAGCCTTCACTAAGGTAGTCAACTGGAAGACCTGAAGTCTTCACTAAGGTAGTCAACTAGAAGACCTGAAGTCTTCACTAAGGTAGTCAACTAGAAGACCTGGAGCCTTCACTAAGGAACTGGAAGACCTGAAGTCTTCACTAAGGTAGTCCTGGAACCTGGAGCCTTCACTAAGGTAGTCAACTAGAAGACCTGAAGCCTTCACTAAGGTAGTCAACTGGAATTCCTAAGCCTTCACTAAGGTAGTCAACTAGAAGGCCTGAAGTCTTCACTAAGGTAGTCCTGGAACCTGAAGCCTTCACTAAGGTAGTCAACTGGAAGACCTAAGCCTTCACTAAGGTAGTCAACTAGAAGGCCTGAAGTCTTCACTACTAAGGTAGTCCTGGAACCTGAAGCCTTCACTAAGGTAGTCCTGGAACCTGAAGCCTTCACTAAGGTAGTCAACTAGAAGACCTGAAGTCTTCACTAAGGTAGTCAACTGGAAGACCTGGAGCCTTCACTAAGGAACTGGAAGACCTGAAGTCTTCACTAAGGTAGTCCTGGAACCTGGAGCCTTCACTAAGGTAGTCAACTAGAAGACCTGAAGCCTTCACTAAGGAACTGGAAGACCTGAAGTCTTCACTAAGGTAGTCAACTAGAAGACCTGAAGCCTTTACTGTATATTGTCGAGTTCAATATACAAAATACAACTGAGCTCTCTTGTTGTTGGACACTACACACATCAGCACATGTAGGGTCAGCTACAGCATCCTTCAAGGATTTGGTAACAGTTGTACGGGAGAACTCCACCAACCAAACAGCAGATGTTTTGGTCAACCTCCTTTGGACTACGCAACAGTTGCCCGGTTGTCAGAAGTCCACAAAGCAAACAGCAGAACAAGTCATCCATTCTGTTTATAGCTCGTCATGTTGAGGAACTGTCTTTACCCAATTCTGATTATAGAACAGCCGCTTGATTACGATTACATCATAGACAACCACCACTACCCACAACTTTTTATGGAATTCGAGAAACTGAGCAGCTATGGACGTACGATGGAACATTTGGAGTCTTCTGGTACTAAACTGAAGGCGTTTTGAATGGACTTCATGCAAGAGGAAAAGAAGGTAGAAACATATCGATCTTGAAGGTGGATTTCAAGGGGGTGATCCGTACTACATCCTTTTGCACTGCCGGTATAACATCTGTGCAAAGGATTCAAGGCTATCTTAGCGACCCTTTACCATATACAAAAGTGTTTGGGTCTATATGAGGTGCACCCATAGTTGTTGGCCTGTCATATATATCACACACATACATAGATACATGTCTGCAGGTTTACAACCTTCAAGGCATTGCTGAGAATTGCTGAGAATATTTTAGGAGCTATAATAATTATAATAGCAGCAGAATCTGCCAATGAATTAAAGCCGAAGCGAGCGTTTTTCTCCATGTTTTGCATCAGAACAAGAAACCAATTGGAAAAAAAAACATGGCAGACCAACCACTAGGCCACATGTATACCCCTACTACAGTGCTTTATTATAATTGATGTGCATGACTTGAGATGCTATTGAAGTGAGAAGTGGTGGGCCAGAAATAATATAAATCAGTGACATGCTCTCGTTGGGGAAAAAAAAGAATTTAGGAGAAAGGCTTGAAGGTTGGATTCTGGCAACTTTATTTCAACCAGACATAAAAAAACCCAGAAAACCAGAGCAGGCTATAGCAATTCAGCAGCCAGGCTTGGCTTACCACACACACCTAAACAAGCGAGTTGTATTTTAAGCAGCCAGGCATGGTTACCACACACAAGAGAGTTCTATTTCCAGCAGCCAGGCATAGTTTACCACACACAAGAGTTCTATTTCCAGCAGCCAGGCATAGTTTACCACACACAAGAGAGTTCTATTTCCAGCATCCAGGCATAGTTTACCACACACAAGAGTTCTATTTTAAGCAGCCAGGCGCATGGTTTACCACACATAAGAGAGTTCTATTTTCAGCAGCCAGGCATGGTTACCACACACGAGTTCTATTTTTAGCAGCCAGGCATGGTTTACCACACACAAGAGAGTTCTATTTTTAGCAGCCAGGCCTAGTTTACCACACACAAGAGAGTTCTATTTCCAGCAGCCAGGCATAGTTTACCACACACAAGAGAGTTCTATTTTTAGCAGCCAGGCATGTTTTACCACACACAAAGAAGCCAGGCATGTTTTACCACACACGAGTTCTATTTCCAGCAGCCAGGCATAGTTTACCACACACAAGAGTTCTATTTCCAGCAGCCAGGCATAGTTTACCACACACAAGAGAGTTCTATTTCCAGCAGCCAGGCATGGTTTACCACACATAAGAGAGTTCTATTTTCAGCAGCCAGGCATGGTTACCACACACGAGTTCTATTTTTAGCAGCCAGGCATGGTTTACCACACACAAGAGAGTTCTATTTTTAGCAGCCAGGCCTAGTTTACCACACACAAGAGAGTTCTATTTCCAGCAGCCAGGCCTAGTTTACCACACACAAGAGAGTTCTATTTCCAGCAGCCAGGCCTAGTTTACCACACACAAGAGAGTTCTATTTTTAGCAGCCAGGCATGTTTTACCACACACAAGAGAGTTCTATTTCCAGCAGCCAGGCATAGTTTACCACACACAAGAGTTCTATTTCCAGCAGCCAGGCATAGTTTACCACACACAAGAGTTCTATTTCCAGCAGCCAGGCATAGTTTACCACACACAAGAGAGTTCTATTTTAAGCAGCCAGGCGCATGGTTTACCACACATAAGAGTTCTATTTTTAGCAGCCAGGCATGGTTTACCACACACAAGAGAGTTCTATTTTTAGCAGCCAGGCCTAGTTTACCACACACAAGAGTTCTATTTCCAGCAGCCAGGCATAGTTTACCACACACAAGAGAGTTCTATTTTAAGCAGCCAGGCATAGTTTACCTTACCACACACACCTAAACAAGAGAGTTCTATTTGTATGAAGAGTCCTTGGCATGCTTCCTGCAGGTGGAGGGGGCACTGCCACATGTGCAGAGCTGTTCGGAATGACCGACAGAGTGAGTCACGTGAGCACAGGGGGTGGAGCTTGTCTGGAGCTACTCGAGGGCAAAGAACTTCCTGGTGTGACTGCCCTTACCAACTTGGCTAACTATTCTGAAAGACTACATCATCTATGAATTATTTTTGTAGTATATAGTGAATTATTTTTGTACTGTTTTTGTACTAGTCTTTTGAAAATGAAATATATACATATATGAAGTATGGTGGAAATTAGTTGTCAAAATGTTATTGGCCACAGCTCTAACTATTCTGAAAGACTAGATACATCATCTATGAATTATTTTTGTAGTATATATTTGTGAATTATTTTTGTACTGTTTTTGTACTTACTAGAAAGATTTTCTTTTGAAATGTATACATATATGAAGTATGGTGGGAATTAGTTGTCAAAATGTTATTGTCAAAAATAGGCCACAACTCTACGAGCACACAGACCACAATACAATATTATTATACAGAAAGTGCCTTATGACATGTTCCAATAATTACCACCTAACATAGTGTGAACACAAGAAGGGAGAAAAAGAAGGAAAGAACAGTTGATTGAATAAATGGACTCCTAATTAGTGCCACTTGCATCATCAGGTGCATTGCTATTGATGGCACTAGCAGCAGCTGCATTTTTCTCTGCACAAGCAGCGGCAGGGTTGGCAGGCAAAAATGTAGCTGGGATGTCGTTGATGTCTCCAGAAAGATCGGACATGGCAGCCATACTCAGAGCTGTCTCTTTCAAGACAACGGCACCACCTCCTCCACTAGCACTGATGTTCTTGGCCGCCACCTCCTTCACTTGTGTGATGGGCTGGCTGCAGGGTTTGTCAGGTGATGACACCAGTTTCTTAGCATGTGCCCTAAAGGCTGTGGCCAGAGGAAACAGCTTGCTACATTGTTCCTCGTAGGTTGCTAGTGTTTCTGGATCTGGAGGCCCAAATACGTCAGATTGGAGAAGCTTCTGGACTTTTGTGCAATTCTGTGTGGTTACAATAACAGCACTCTAACGACATGCAGCTCTTCTTCACATGCACTGTTCTTCCTTACTTCAAGTGTCCTGCCTTCCATGGAGTCTGAGAGATCAGTGACATAGGCTAGAGCCTCGTCTCTACAGCTGGGGTCCAATCTATACAACACTTGCGAACCTGAGAGAGGGAGAGAGAATGGAGGTAGAAGAGAGAAAGGGAGAGAGAATGGAGGTAGAAGAGAGAAAGGGAGAGAGAAAGGGAGGTGGAGGGAGGTGGAAGGGAAGTAGAATAGAGAGAGAAGGGAAGATGGAAGAGAGAGGGAAGGTGGGGAGAGAGAATGGAGGTAGAAGAGAGAAAGGGAGAGAGAATGGAGGTGGAAGAGAGAAAGGGAGGTGGAGGGAGGTGGAAGGGAAGTAGAATAGAGAGAGAAGGGAAGATGGAAGAGAGAGGGAAGGTGGGGAGAGAGAATGGAGGTAGAAGAGAGAATGGAGGTGGAAGAGAGAAAGGGAGGTGGAAGGGAAGTAGAATAGAGAGAGAAGGGAAGACGGAAGAGAGAGGGAAGGTGGAGGGAAGAGAAAAGAAGTGGAAAAGAGAGAGAAAGAAGAGGAATACAAAAGAAGGTGGAAGAATGTGAGAGAGAGAAAGTGAAGGGGAGAGAGGTACATCTGTGCTTACCTGAAATCATATGTCCCAAAGATCTTGTGTTCCTCTGCATGAAGTCTCTGTTCAAGTCTGACAAGCTCTTACCCTGCGTCAATGCAGGACGAGTGCTGCATATCACCTCCTTCACTGGCCCTTGCAGCTGCGACTGCTCTGCCTCAACTACAGAGTATGCATATGACGATAGCTGAATGCATGCAAAACACAACACAACAAAGCTAAAGATAACAGCCACACAAGAAGCACATTGTGTGGCTACCAGTGACTCCACTTGTCAGCCATTGTGACTGCACACGCTTACATGCCAGAATGAAGTCCACTGTGATGGCATGAAGCTCTCCATTCTCAGCGTCCACTAATCTTGCACGTTTGATGGACTGTAGCATCAGCAAAAACTTCCCTAGATAAGCCATCACACACATACACACAGTGAAGACAGTCTATCAGTTACACAAAGGAAATGACTGGGAGATGGAGGAGGTAGAAATGGAGGGGGAGGGGAGAGAGATGGAAGGGGGAGGGAAGGAAGAGATGACAGGAGGAAGGGAGGGAGGAGATACGGAGGAGAGGGAGGGGAAGAAGATGGAGGTCGAGTAATCTCACGTTTCCGCGAGTAGATTGAGTATGCAAGGTGGTGAGGTAAGATCCTGGAACTGGTCAACATCTGTAGAGGTGTCAGGAACTTGATCGCTTCTTCCAATGGATTTTCAACCTGCAAATACACAGAAGTTGCATATCAGCAGAGCATATCAAACAGCAGCATGTCTCCTCAGGACTTTAGTAAGAACAGGGAGAAGCATGGTATCGGTCGAGTAGGCAACTATCATGATATCAATACATATATAGATAGAGTGAGAGGTTATGTACACTGGACTAGTCATACACCGCGACATATAAAAGAGCTATGAAGCACGAAGACTCCTGTAATCGTAAAGACATAGTTCTTGAAATATTTAATGGTGGAGGTAAACTGCCGTGCTGTGTGCTCACTTCGCATGCTAGCATTGACTAGTAGTAGAAATAAAATTGGTTTTTGGGTGTGTTTTTAATAAATCTTGTGGTTACTCTGCTCACGTCATAAATGGCCAGTGTTGTTGACCCACCCTGAGGGTGTAAAAAAAAAATTAAAATTTTTCTTTCTTTTTTCACCTCGGTGTATACAATAAAGATACTTGTCGAAAGAAATGGTTTCATCACACAGCAAAATAGGTGACTCATGTAGGCGTGCACAGTCTCCCTGAGGCACTGCATAATCTCCTGTTATGCAATGCTCACATGTATCGTGCATTTCCACCTGAGTTAGTCAGGTAAGATGCTCCCAGTCACTTACCAATGCTCACATGTATCGTGCATTTCCACACGAGTTAGTCAGGTAAGATGCTCCCAGCCACTTACCTAGCTCAGTGGAGAGGCCATAGTAACCTACCTGTGTGTCAAGACACACCTCAGCGCTCCAACAAGGTCTTTCTCAGGTCTAAAGTAACTCTTTGGCTATGCCACTGTCTCTTCTAAAAGAGCTCAGGTCATCCTCCATCCTAATGGCTGTGACACAAGGACCCGTTCTCTGCATGCTTGGCCAGGCTCTGTCTAACCAGGGTCTTCGTCATGCACCAGGCCCAATATATGACTGGTGTGGTAAGGTTGGGCAGGCAAGCCACACCCAACTTCTACATGCTCACTGATGCATTGCACCAGAGCTCGCCGTGGAGCCTTTTCAGAAAGAAACCAGACAGAAACTTTACACTTTTTCCAAAAGAAAGTTAGGCGACAAGGAAGAGTCTTGCCAATCCCGTTTTATCCGGGTTGTTTGTAGCCGACCTGTTTCTTCACTATGACGTGGGGAGCAACGTTCTCTGCCATACCTGTCGAGTAACAGTAGAGAAAAGGAGATCAAGCTATCTATGGTGGTGTGATGGCAGCTTTATTAGGCCTGCGACTATATTTGTGACAGAGAAGACACATCGCACCACCTTAGCCATCTTCC
This sequence comes from Cladorhizidae sp. MBARI D1340-BT2, assembly GCA_028752905.1. Classification (NCBI taxonomy): domain Eukaryota; kingdom Metazoa; phylum Porifera; class Demospongiae; order Poecilosclerida; family Cladorhizidae; species Cladorhizidae sp. MBARI D1340-BT2. The sequence goes on from JAQNBH010000017.1 coordinate 7,229,936, forward strand.
AACTCCAACATCCATGGAAAGTCTCCCTTCCACTTTGAGTGAATGCTATATAGTCTTTCTGTGCTAGTCAGAGCTGCTATAATCCCCTTCACCCGAACATTCATGCTTGGATGTCCTGAGCTACGGACTAGCTGTAAATCTTTTCCACAACCACACCCACCTACCATGAAAAATATTCATTTAAAATGAACTTTGAAGAGATAATATACCGCCACCCTTAAGGGGGAGGGAGGGACTAAACTATTTTTATTTTTAATAAAATAATATATGTATATTTAAATCTTGTGTTTACGACTTTGGAGCTCCATAGATTCCGCACACTTTACTATAAATTATAGGTCTCTCTGTGTGCTCTCTTCTGGTACTATGTTGCATAGCTATCAATGCGCCAAAATTAACTACAGCCAAAGTGTGGCACCTCAAAATCTTGAAGGCCCGAGTTTTCTGCAAGTGTGGCTCCTGATTGTCAAGTTGATATTGGCTGCTGTGATGAGAGGAAGCCTTACTCTGCAGGATGAATGACACAAAACCTTGAGTGAAGAGAAATTCTTCCCAACCCACGAGCATGACCATTTACTCATCCAGGGTAGAGCAGAGCTTCCTCAGCCATGGTTGAGCAGAGCTTCCTCTGCCATGGTAGAGCAGAGCTTCCTCATCCATGGTTGAGCAGAGCTCCCTCAGCCATGGTACCAATTTCAGCACCACACTTGAAATGAGAACTCAGGCCTTCAAGATTTTGAGGTACCCCATTTTGGCTGCAGTTAATTACGGCTTAGGTTCATCTACGCAACATTTTTTTTGTATCAAAAGAGACTGCTCACAGAGAGATCACCTTTGGAGCTGTACATCAAATTCATAGTTCATACAGTAAAGTGCGCAGAATCTATGGAGCTCCAGTCGTAACCACAAGACTTTTAAGAATAATTAGGAATAATTAAGTCTTAGTTCTCTCTTTTAAGATACCATTAAAAAAAAAAAGAAGAATTTGTAACCCCCCCCCCCCTAAATTCCCCGGAGAGAACTGTGAAACAACTGTGAAGTGAAGCGCTTATAAACGAAGGTAAGCTCTCTTACGTTCAAGAGGTCTCTGGCCACAAACTTGATCTTGCCATCAAGACTGGACTTGTCTTGATCTCCCTTGCTAGGAACCTTGTTCTCTGTGAAGGCACAAATGACACTCACCGGACACTCAAAGCAGCTCTGAATCTAGCCAGCACAGCAAAATGTTTGGCAGCAACCACACAACACAAACCTTTCTTTTCTTCCTGTGCCTTTGCTTGTGCCTTGTGCTGCGCCTTCCTCTCCTTCCTCTGCAGCTTCTTCAGTTCCGAGGCAGACAGTTCCTCTAGACGTTGACGACAATTAAAAAATATATAATAATAATAATAATAATAACTAATAACAAATATACTAACAAATGCAAACACACACAATGAGGATATAGGATTATTTGGTAAGGATGAAATGTGTAGCACACAGTGGGAAGTCTGCACACACACTTCTTATTTGTTATTAGCTGGCATAGCAACCAGACACCAGATGCAGATATGGTGGAATTGTTAGCCAATCAGCTATTTTACAGGCTGCAAGTGATGATGGTCGCTTCTGCCCCCGAGCTAACAACTATGCTGAACTTTGGTGGTCCGTAGCAGAGGTCCCAGTGAATGACAGGGTGAGGCAGAAGGAAAGAAGTCCCAATGAATGACAGGGTGAGGCAGAAGTGAAGAGGTCCCATGAATGACAGGACAAGGCAGAAGTGAAGAGGTCCCAATGAATGACAGGGTGAGGCAGAAGTGAAGAGGTCCCAATGAATGACAGGGTGAGGCAGAAGTGAAGAGGTCCCAATGAATGACAGGGTGAGGCAGAAGTGAAGAGGTCCCAATGAATGACAGGGTGAGGCAGAAGGGAAGAGGTCCCAATGAATGACAGGGTGAGGCAGAAGTGAAGAGGTCCCAATGAATGACAGGGTGAGGCAGAAGTGAAGAGGTCCCAATGAATGACAGGGTGAGGCAGAAGGGAAGAGGTCCCAATGAATGACAGGGTGAGGCAGAAGGGAAGAGGTCCCAATGAATGACAGGGTGAGGCAGAAGGGAAGAGGTCCCAATGAATGACAGGGTGAGGCAGAAGTGAAGAGGTCTCAATGAATGACAGGGTGAGGCAGAAGGGAAGAGGTCCCAATGAATGACAGGGTGAGGCAGAAGGGAAGAGGTCCCAATGAATGACAGGGTGAGGCAGAAGGGAAGAGGTCCCAATGAATGACAGGGTGAGGCAGAAGGGAAGAGGTCCCAATGAATGACAGGGTGAGGCAGAAGGGAAGAGGTCCCAATGAATGACAGGACGAGGCAGAAGGGAAGAGGTCCCAATGAATGACAGGACGAGGCAGAAGGGAAGAGGTCCCAATGAATGACAGGGTGAGGCCGAAGTGAAGAGGTCTCAATGAATGACAGGGTGAGGCAGAAGGGAAGAGGTCCCAATGAATGACAGGGTGAGGCAGAAGTGAAGAGGTCCCAATGAATGACAGGGTGAGGCAGAAGTGAAGAGGTCCCAATGAATGACAGGGTGAGGCAGAAGTGAAGAGGTCCCAACGAATGACAGGGTGAGGCAGAAGTGAAGAGGTCCCAATGAATGACAGGGTGAGGCAGAAGTGAAGAGGTCCCAATGAATGACAGGGTGAGGCAGAAGTGAAGAGGCAGTCATCCAGTTGCGACTGTAAGCATAACTTCATTTCAAATCGTGTCAAGCTACATTGTGAAGAAGAGTCAGAATGCTCTATTGACTTGATACAGTGTATGCTCATGGATGCAGGAAGCTTCCAACTCTTAGTCTGCTGACTCGACCACTAACATTACTTGTTAAAGCATCCACTCAGCGTCAAGCGACCATCTTCCTGCAGACTGATCTATATAAACACTTTGCTTTTATGGCATCTTCTCGGGGGGGGGGGGGGGCGGGGGGGAGTCAGTTAGCGGTCACCCCTCCCCCACCCCTTCCTTAACAAGACAGACACATCCACACCACAGACACGGTGCACGCACACACACACACACATACTAGAGACTGTTGTTGGTCCATTCATCGTGCCTTTAGCCTCAGGATGATCGTGGAGAAACAGGTAAATCTAGGAAGAGAAAACCTCAGATGCTACAAGGACTGTCACCGAAGAGAAACAACTCACCTCAATAGCAATTTTTGCAGCCTCTACATAAAAGGGGTGTGCCCGCAGCTTGTCTTCCAGCCTCAGTACTCTACAGCCAGAGAGGAGAGAGAGAGCAGGGTCAAAGGGCAGCACACACATACCAGCTACACACGATATCATCACCCACACAGGGCACCAACCCTTTGTATACTCACACAGACTCACTCCTGACACATACCTTCACAACAAACTTCCTCCCAACACATGCACTCACCTCACGACAGGCTCACTCCCGATGCCTGACAGACACACACACACCTTCATGACATGCTCACTCCTGACACATGCACCCACACACATCTTCATGACATGCTCACTCCTGACACATGCACCCACACACATCTTCATGACATGCTCACTCCTGACACATGCACCCACACACATCTTCATGACATGCTCACTCCTGACACATGCACCCACACACATCTTCATGACATGCTCACTCCTGACACATGCACCCACACACATCTTCATCAGGCTCACTCCTGACACACATCACAACAGGCTCACTCCTAACACACACGCATCTTCACGACAGGCTCACTCATGACACACACACATCTTCAAGACAGTCTCATTCCTGACACACACACACATCTTCAAGACAGCCTCACTCCTGACACACACACACACACACACATCTTCAAGACAGCCTCACTCCTGACACACACACATCACAACAGGCTCACTCCTAACACACACACACACACTTTCACGACAGGCTCACTCCTGACACACACACACATCACAACAGGCTCACTCCTAACACACACACACATCTTCAAGACAGGCTCACTCCTGACACACGCATATCACTCCTGCTTTCCTGTGTACTGAATGAGACAGAAACCCATACCAAACCTTGCCATCACCTTATGCTGGCAATCGATCTACTTTCATCTGTTTATACAAACTTCAGCTGCAGGTCAACATGAAATATTTTCTCCTAAAGAAACTTCAAACCTAACAATGGCTTATCATGCCTCCCTCTAGTGAAGGTACAGCTATTCCCAGATAGCCATAACTTGAGCTATAGCTGGTGTTTAGCATAGCATTTGGTTTCAAAGCTCTCATGTCCAACAATGACATTCACCCTTTACCCGCTCTACATTTAACAATACATTCAACCCTTTACCTGTTTTGTGACTGCCTGCTCACACCCAACAACACATCCACCCTTTACCTGTTCTTATGGCATCCCTTCTCTTGCATCCAATAAAGAAATCTATCCTTTACCTACGTCCTCTCCCACCCAACAATACACCCATTCTCTCTATCTGTTTTACACCACAACGACATCTACTCTTTACCACCCAACAATGAATCCACCCTTTACCTGGTAACCAGCTGAGCACACTCGTTCACTTACCCAATGTACGACCGCAGAGTCGTCTTCCTTAGGCAGTAGCTGTGGAAGTCAAACTGATCGTCAATCATGTCCATGAAGTGCTGAGAAGATAACACCCAAAATGAAGGCATTATTATATCCAAGGTGCGAGGGGTTAACTTGCATTTGAAATGCCTTGACCACACCATAATATGACCCTAGCAATGGCTATCATGTTGAAGGGATAAACGCATCTATGAATATATGTACCTATGAATAATCGTCAATGAATATTAAGCTTAAGCTATGAACATGATCTCCTATTCACAACTACACCACACTGATATGTCTACTAATCTATGAATATACTATTAACCATGCCTCCAAGTTATTGTCTCAATGAAACTAGTATGTGTGTGGATGACCAAACCATGTCCATGAATAATTGGCTATAATTAAATAGTATGTGTGTGTATGACCAAACCATGTCCATGAATAATTGGCTATAAATAAATAGTATGTGTGGATGACCAAGCCATGTCCATGAATAATTGGCTATAAATAAATAGTATGTGTGTGGATGACCAAACCATGTCCATGAATAATTGGCTATAACTAAATAGTATGTGTGTGGATGACCAAACCATGTCCATGAATAATTGGCTATAACTAAATAGTATGTGTGTGGATGACCAAACCATGTCCATGAATAATTGGCTATAAATAAATAGTATGTGTGGATGACCAAGCCATGTCCATGAATAATTGGCTATAAATAAATAGTATGTGTGTGGATGACCAAACCATGTCCATGAATAATTGGCTATAACTAAATAGTATGTGTGTGGATGACCAAACCATGTCCATGAATAATTGGCTATAACTAAATAGTATGTGTGTGGATGACCAAACCATGTCCATGAATAATTGGCTATAACTAAATAGTATGTGTGTGGATGACCAAACCATGTCCATGAATAATTGGCTATAACTAAATAGTATGTGTGTGGATGACCAAACCATGTCCATGAATAATTGGCTATAAATGTGTGTGGATGACCAAACCATGTCCATGAATAATTGGCTATAACTGAACCATGTATAAGGCCACCCTGTGCCATCACTAAGGAGAACATCTCCTCACAAAGCCTCACCCATCCTTTGTGCTAGCAACAAGATCAGTACATTTTTATGACAAGACAACAAACTACTATTAGTCAAAAAAAAAAGGAAGCTAGGCCACAAATAGGGGACCCTTTACCTGTCAAATTTATGTACAATATTATTTCTAAAGGGGAACTATATATAAAACTTGTGGCTACGACTTTCAAGCTCGATAGATTCTGCACACTTCACTCTATGAACTTGATGTCTAGCTCAAAAGATAGGTATCTAAGTGTGCTCTATTTTTTATACTTTAAAATGTTGGATAGGAATAACTATGCCCAAGTTACTGCAGCTATAAGTAGGTGCAGCTATAAGTAGGTGCAGCTAAAAGTAGGTGCAGCTAAAAGTAGGTGCAGCTAAAAGTAGGTGCAGCTAAAAGTAGGTGCAGCTAAAAGTAGGTGCAGCTAAAAGTAGGTGCAGCTAAAAGTAGGTGCAGCTAAAAGTAGGTGCAGCTAAAAGTAGGTGCAGCTAAAAGTAGGTGCAGCTATAAGTAGGTGCAGCTATAAGTAGGTGCAGCTATAAGTAAGGTACCTCAACATCTGAGTACAACATTTTGCAACAGTTGGACTCCTAATTAGAAAGTGCTAATTAAAGCCTTACCAAAAACGTGAGTAATTGGACAAGCATGTGCACTTGACTTTATTTTGGTGGTTTTCCATAGCTACGTATGTAGCTATAATACTTTTCTGGAAGAACCTTCGTATCTTAGTATGCTAATATAGCAAGCTGACATTATGGCGTGAGAATCACCTCCATTGGGGCAAGCCAACAACTTGCAGCAAAGAAACTCATCCAGGAGCACCTCATTTTCCTCAGTGTGAAGGGGTTCAGAGTGTAGTGTGGATGGGTCATGAAGGAATTTTCTTTGCCCAAGCTTGACCACTTACTCACGTTTTAGCGCCTCGTGACAACACTCATTGTATTGAATAGGGCTTCCTCTAGCCATAGGGCATGTCCACACTGCACAAGCCAATGCGCATTGGTCGCATCCACACCGAATTCAAATTCAAATAATGCACATTATTCTGGTCCACCTAGATAGGTTGTTTGATGCAAATCAGAGCAACCAATTCAGGTATGCGTTGAAAAGAATTTCATTCGCTCACGTCTTCATGATGCTGAGTGGGGAACTTTGGAGCTAGCTGTATACTATCTGTGGCTTGTGGCCAAACTAGCTAGCTAACTATATAGCTAGAGAACTGTTGCTATGTTTATACGCCCTGCATCTGGACTTCTGAAGTTCGTGCATTCGCAACCTTCATTGGTTCTGCCTTTCCCTCAGCTCTCTCCTCTTTCTTCTCTGCAGAAAATGTTTCCTGTGTATCTGTAAGTAGCTGATCAGCAAGAAAAGGACGCAGAAACAAACTCCATCTCAACTACAAGCTACAGTATGTTGCCTATTTTGTGGTACAGTCTCCCCCCCCCCCCCCCATCCTTAAAGTTGATGTGCATGATTTTGAACGGTCAAGGGTTCTCCAGTGTTTGTGGTACATGGTGTTTTCTCTCCTTCTACAAGTCACACTGCTATTTTTAAAGAAGCTATGCCACAGATGTCTAGTATACTGCAGAGAGTGTCTAGTATACTATAGGAAGTGTTGCATTGAGATAAATAAAGTTAAAATCTCACGAACTCTTACAAAGTAAGTAGCTTGCTTATTGCTTTTGAGATGGGCCGCCAAGAAGGGCATACTGGTGAGAGAGGAGGAGCTCACTGTCAGTGTTGAGGTATCAAGTAGCAGCTGCTAATAACCAACTTTGCTGCCAGTATAGGGAGGAGCCAAGCAGGTAACCTTGCAATGCAATTGCCAACATTGATGGCGCAATCGGCGAGGTCAGACAGAGGTCAACTGATCTTTACAACTTCTTTCCAAGTGTATACAGCAAGAGAGAGAGAGCGTGCCAGTGCCTTTAAATAAAACATTTAAAAAAATATATGTATTAAAAAAAATTAATCTGTTGCTCTTGGCAGGGTTTCATTTAGAAAATTGGCAACTGGAGGAATCTGGATTTTAAGGGGGGACGATGCTAAATTTTTTTGTTTTTTGTTTTTTTACCGTGGTTACAACTTTAGAGCTCCGTAGATTCTGCAAACTTCATGGTATGGACTTGATATATAGCTCAAAAGATAGGTCTCTCTGTGTGCTCTCTTTTGATACTAAAAATGCTTCATTAGGCATTAGGTAGAACTATAGGCAAGTTACTAGACCCTAAAGCGGAGGGACCTCAAAAATCTGAATCGCCGCAACCACTCCGAGTTGCAAAGTGCAAAAAAAAATGAAAATGGTACGAGTGGCTAGAGGAAATCAACGCCCTCAATTTTGCACCACGTGTCTGACCAGGTAATAAATTTTTAACGCCTATTCAAATGAGTTATTGCGTGCCTCTAGCCACTCGTTACCATTTTCAATTTTTTTTGCACTTTGCAACTCGGAGTGGTTTCTGTGGAGGGTGCGGTGATTCAGATTTTTGAGGTCCCTCCGCTTTAGGGTCTAGTAACTTGCCTATAGTTATACCTAATGAAGCATTTTTAGTATCAAAAGAGAGCACACAGAGAGACCTATCTTTTGAGCTATATATCAAGTCCATACCATGAAGTTTGCAGAATCTACGGAGCTCTAAAGTTGTAACCACGGGTAAAAAAATAAAATAATAATTTAGCATCGTCCCCCCTTAAGGGGGGGGGGGGGGGGGGGAAATGATGGTTAAAGATGTGACAAAGTTTCTAATGAATTTTAATAATATAATTTCCAAGGGGGGGAGGGGGGCAAAAAGGTTCCAATGAAGGGCAGCCCCCCCCCCCCCCCTACCCCTAAATGAAACCCTGCTTGGTAATATCATAGTCGGAGCTATCGGTCAGCTGTGGCAATGTTGAGAGACCAGTCTATTAACAGTCTGAGTCCAAGCTTCTATGGCTCTAGTGTGAGCATCATCTCCTCCATTCTAACTTGTTCCATCTTCTGGTACATTAGTTGTCATGTTGTTACTGAGGCTAGCCCCTTCGTAGGGAGACTTGTAGCTTCCTTCAAGGACTTGCTACTATTTCACAGGACTAGAACTAGTCCAAATAGACATTAATTATTGCAGTACACGCACACACGTATATATACAGAGAGCAAAACAGTGCAAAATCAAACAAAATCAAACACAATATTGGATTGACAAGCAAGAAATAAAGTATGTACCCATGCTGACCACTACCGATGACCCTTTACCATTTCAACAAATGCTACATTGGTGAACATGGTTGTGGTCTACTCGAGGGTACATTCTAGTTTCCTTTCCTTTTTGACAGGTCAACCCCACACAGTCCTCAACAAACTCTCAGTTTACATAACACATTACAATGACCCTCTCAATAATCAACTTGAAATTTACTCTGTCGACGTTTCGGCTAGAGCATCTAGCCTTCATAAGGAATAATGAGATGAAGGCTAGATGAAGGCTAGATGTTCTAGTCTTCATAAGGAATAATGAGATGAAGACTAGATGCACTAGCCTTCATAAGGAATAATGAGATGAAGACTAGATGCACTAGCCTTCATAAGGAATAATGAGATGAAGGCTAGATGCTCTAGTCTTCATAAGGAATAATGAGATGAAGACTAGATGCACTAGTCTATCAGGAATAGTTGTCCGTATTTACATTTTGTTTAAAGTTTGTTTGTATGTCTATGTTATTGTTTTATTAATTATAATTGGGCTTGAAGAATTTCTCACTTAAAAAACAACAACAACAAAAACTATTTTCTAACTGTCTTATTATTCTTGCTGCATCCATGCAGACCACATACCACATCTTAGTGCTGCATTGGCTAGACCCACTTGGCTAAACCTCACATTGGCAGCTTCTTAGCTGCCTAATGTCAGCCAATATTAGCTCCAGAAAGTCTCCATGCCCGTCTAGAATCCCTCACTACAACCGGTACACAAAAACACATTGAGAGCATGAAAAAACTTTGGAACTCATCTTCAAGTCTATGTGTATTCATTTGTTTCTATATCTCTGCTTCTATATATCTCTTCTCCCCATCACATAACTTGTGTACAATAAGAACTTGAGCACCCGAAGACTCCACATCTTCCAATGCACGTCCATTACTATTGTTTCTCTATCGTGATAAAAAGCGCGGGTAGCAGTGGTTGTCGATGTAGCAATCAAGCTAGCTCACGTTGTTATACTGCACAAGTTGTACATGACACACGCTCAATTCAGCTGTTTGGTTTGTGGAGTTCTCGCTCCTGGGAAACTGTTGCCAAGTCCTGAAGGAGGCTATAGCTGACCCTACATGGGTACAGTCAACAACAGCAACAAGACAAGGCACGTGCTGATATGTGCAGTGTACAACAACAATGAAGCTCTGAATTGTAATTTGAGAACTCTAACTTGGTCTAGTCAGAAACAACATGCATGCACACACACACACACAGAGAAGAAAATTTTTGGGGGATTTTGACCGGGGGGGGGGGGGGGGTTAAATTAAAAATAAATAATAATAATAATTTTAAAAATTAGAACAATAAAAAAATAGCGACTGATCAGACGGTCACATTGCCCAATAGTTGATTTTACTTGAGAAGATTTAAAATTCTCGGCGGAGCACTGTCTGCTCACTTCTTTGCTAGTAGGCAAATGCAGTTGCTATTAATACACCACGTGAGCTAGCTAGAGTGTCGATATGTCCAAAACAGTGGAAAAGTGTTGAATCAGCTCAACGGCTAGGCATGCACACAAGCAAGTTCATTCAGTGATGACCTTGTACCAATTTTCTAGTGTTCCACCTAATGAAGAAACAGAAGAGTTGGAATGATTGGACAATTTGGAGTCACCTTATAAAGTTTGTACACAAGTTATGTGTGGGGGAAATCGACGGATCAGTGCGGGACAGTGCGGGAAATTACAACCAAAATCCATTTGGACAATTTGTCAGATTACAATCAATTTTGCTCTGCCTTTTTCAGACTTTGATTTGCCATCAATTTTTTTTGAAAATTTACAACTTACATTTAACTCATTATCAGTGACAACTGCAAACACAATAAAACACTCTCTATAATTAACAATGCAAGTAACAGCTTGCGTCAGTCATCCTGTATCCAGCCATCCTAGCCATTGAGAACAGCTTCTCCTCTATCCCTTCTTCCTTTCATTTCTTGTATTGCTTCTGTTGACCATGACTAGGCTTTCTAAACTTAGCACTCCACCAAAGATCGATAGCAGCATCAGGGGGGCAATCTTGCAGTGGAAGCTTGTCCACATTCAGACCAGCAGGTCATTTAGGGTGCTGTTACCAAGTGAGGTTCTCTTGTGCTGCTCTTGATGAGGTTCAGCTGGAAAAGGTTCTCTCAAGCTTGCCATTGGACACTGAAAGAGAGAAAAGAAGGCTGGCATGACTCAAAGATTTCACCACACAGAAGAATTTGGCACATGGAATAACCTCCACCAAACAGATGGATACTCCATGGTAGATAAGGAGATGAACCTAGCAGCATATGAGATCATCGCCTCAAACTCACCCCAGATCTCGAACACAACTGCAGCTCCTTCAAGGGGAACATGGAAGTGCTCAACAACCCTGTCAATAGCATTTATAGGATTCTCCTTGCGTATGGATTCTGGGTTGTCAGCTTCAATGAACATGAGACTGTCTCCCTATCCTCATCCAGAACCTTCGGCCATCCTTGGGCACCTAGCATGAAGATGATGTCACGAAAGAGCTGCATATCTGCCCAGGCTAGCCTTGAATGCATGTGGTGGGCACTCACACATACACAATACTCCCAATAGTGATTTTAGAAGTGGTTCTTTGCATGTGTGACTTCTTTAGCGCCTGTCCTTGTGCAAGACATGTTCTTCATCTTTGTCAGTCGTCTTGTTCAACATAGCAGCATTGGTAGGCCACTGGTCTAGAGGTTTTGTATTGAGCTTGTTGGTCTCCTTCACTGTTCTCAGTAGGTTACTGACAGCCCCAAGAATATCTAACTCATCGGCTGGCATAAACTTGGAGAAGATGGCACACGATGTAAGAAGGTCAGTGAGCCATGCTCAGCCAAAAGATACTTGGCATCTGTCCATTTTCCCATGTACCTTTGTGGATTTTGCACGATCAGCTGGTTTCACTGAAGAGTCCTCTGAAGGGGTGGTGAGGGGAACTGTGTAGGCACCATATTTGGAAGCATTGTTTTATGGCATTCTGTTTGTGGACTACCCATCGAGTTCTGCATGCTCTTGTTGGCCTTACTCCCTGTCCCTCACCATTCAGGTGGAATGCCTCTTCAGGTCATTGACATGCTCTCCAGTTCCTTACACTTCTTAGGAGATTTCTCATAGATGTATGTAGTAGAGCTAAAGGAGCATTACGTCAAGCAAGTCTAAAAAAGTGCATCCTTGATAGCTAGTTCGAGCCTGTGCACCAAACACCACGTCCAGAAGATCCATTCTAGTTGCTTCTCTACCAGATCACCACCAGCCACATTCACTGCTGCTCATCAGTGGCAATTCCCACCAGCTTACTCCATGCCTCTTTAGTCACTGACTGGATGCCAAGACACTGCAGTCCGTACTGAAGTGATTGAAACAGCCCTTCTGTAGCGACACTTTTGGATTTGTGCGTACACAGGAAGCTCATCCTTGTCTACATCTTCTCATCGGCACTGTTCTAGTCACCCCAGAGAACTAGTAGAAGAATGTTGTCCACATCGCTCTGGTCAGTACAGCCATCCATCAGTAGGGAGAAAAACTTCGCTTCAGAGATGGCAGAGCAAATCCTGCCTTCTTGATTCAGCATTGTAGTGAACAAACTCCTTAGCAGCATTTCAATGGAGGTAGGAGCTGCCAAGGTTTACTCCATTCCTTGCCTCAAGGCCACAGGTTCTGCGGTACTTCCGAAAGGCTAGCTGCTCAGTTTCCACGAAATAGGTGATTTTGAACTTTACCTTCAGTCTTCACCGTCCATCTTCGGCAGAGAAGTAAGTCACTGCGCAATTGGAGCATACGAAGCACACACCATATTCTTAGGCTTGCTCTCTCTTGAGGAGGTTCATGGCCCTTGGCGTGGTTGGCAACGTTGTTGGTTCTTATAGAATCTGCTCCATGCATCCATTTGTCGCTGAAGTTCCTCCTTCCTATGATCTTGTCTCTATAAACTTTGTGCACACTTGACACTTTAGCTTCATCACAACTTTGATACCTGCCTCAACTCCCACCTCGCAGTCAAGCTATGTCAGCGTCTGACACTCGCAGTCGTCCTGGGTCACCCATTTCTTGTACGTTTTATCTTCCCCTTCCTTCACTTGGCTTGTTCTTCAGCTGATGATGAGCAACTTCTCTTCATATTGACCAAACCAGTCTGTGACAGAATAAACTTGAAGGTCTTAAAATTATGCAAGAAAGCTGCAGAGCTGAAATTATTGACCTCCTATACAGACTAGCAGGGGAAAACTTGCACAAAACCTTAACACCACAACATGTGTTTGCAAAAAGCAAGATAGAAGTGCATGAAGCTAACTTGCACAAATGGCCACGAGAACACACACCAGCATAAGGTGAAGGTCAGCATAAAACAAGAAACAGACTTGCATGGTTACGAGCATGTGCATATTCTAGAGCATTCGTTACTGTTTTGGACATTTTGACAGAGCAAATCGATTTTCGATACATGTTAAGAAACTGTCTGACGTTTAACTGTAATTTCCTGCACTGTCTAAGACAAAATTCACATCGTTTTTAGAAGACTTCTGCCACATTCGTGAAGAACTCTAGGCCGGCTGGACATGTTTTTGGAGCTAAAATCGGTCAAAGCCAGTTTAAGAAGATGCTAAGAGAGTTACTGTTTAGGATGCTAAGAGAGCCATTGTTAAAGATGCCAAAATCGGTGTTTAAGATGCTAAGAGCCCCACTGTTTAGGTTGCTAAGAGAGCCACTATTTAGGATGCTAAGAGAGCCACTGTTTAGGTTGCTAAGAGAGCCACTGTTTAGGTTGCTAAGAGAGCCACTGTTTAGGTTGCTAAGAGAGCCACTGTTTAGGTTGCTAAGAGAGCCACTGTTTAGGTTGCTAAGAGAGCCACTGTTTAGGTTGCTAAGAAAGCCACTGTTTAGGTTGCCACTGTTTAGGTTACTAAGAAAGCCACTGTTTAGGTTGCCAAAATTGGTCAAAGCCACTGTTTAAGATGCTAAGAGAGCCACTGTTTAAGTTGCTAAGAGAGCCACTGTTTAGGTTGCTTAATTAAGAGCCACTGTTTAGGTTGCTAAGCTAAGAGAGCTACTGTTTAGGATGCTAGAGCCAAGCCAATGTTTAGGATTCTAAAGCCAAGCCACTGTTTAGGATGCTAAGAGAGCCACTGTTTGGGTTGCTACGACACTGCAAAGTGAGTTTTAGTCTAGATATCACTTGTGTATTTTTTTTGCATCCGCCATTTTGAAATGGGGATCAAACCAACATAGGGAGTGCTACCACACCTACTTATGTGGATCATGAATTAGTTTGAGTCCATGCTATCATTATCACTATATAATCTCACCATGCATTATGGAATCTTCACCAACTATGCCAGTACAGCATGCTCAAAGTAGAGTGATGACAAGTGTCTAACAGAAGATAAAGTTTCTCAGTACACCAAATGACACTTCACTTCTTCATAGTGAAAACATGTACCTGCTGAGCTAGCTAGGATCAATATTTTGCACACACACACACACAAGTGTGATAATTGTGTTGACAATCTTCACTTTCTTGTCTAGTCACAGTAATATTGGGGAACTAGGGTTCTTTAAAGGTCAAATAATCAATATTACCCCGCACTCCCGATAAATATACCTTGTCTATCTCGTGAAGCTTCCGGAGAGCCTCGCCTAGTTTTCCTAGCCGGTAGTACGCATGTGCCAGCTCCGTCTGAAACCACATACACTGCATGTCGTCCATCGTCTCCAAAGGAGGCAGTCCTTCCTAATAAAAACAAGGTTTTGTTTAGCCCATTGTTGGGTGGTAGCAGGGCTGCAGCAGCATGAGCAAACACATGTCACCATGGTATCATTCTACAAACCGTTTGAGCTTAAGCAACAAACTTTAACAACAAACTTTAACAACAAACTTTAACAACAAACTTTAAACAACAAACTTTTTTTTTTAATGAAGAATTTAATTTTTTTTTATTACATTATAATTTAAAAAAATAAAACGTGCTGCAGTTTGGTATAAGAATTGGCTCCATTGAGCCAAGCAAACAAAGGCTACACCGCTCTGTCCACAACAAACTTGCATTGAAGAAATGCAACCAAGAACACCTCCTTTCTCAAGGGTGAGTGAGTCAGAGTGGCTCACAGAAGGTGCAGGAAGGGTGAGGTAGTCAGAGTGGCTCACAGAAGGTACAGGAAGGGTGAGGGAGTCAGAGTGGCTCACAGAAGGTGCAGGAAGGGTGAGGTAGTCAGAGTGGCTCACAGAAGGTACAGGAAGGGTGAGTGAGTCAGAGTGGCTCACAGAAGGTGCAGGAAGGGTGAGGTAGTCAGAGTGGCTCACAGAAGGTGCAGGAAGGGTGAGGTAGTCAGAGAGGCTCACAGAAGGTACAGGAAGGGTGAGGTAGTCACAGTGGCTCACAGAAGGTGCAGGAAGGGTGAGGGAGTCAGACTGGCTCACAGAAGGTACAGGAAGGGTGAGGTAGTCAGAGTGGCTCACAGAAGGTGCAAGGTAGTCAGAGTGGCTCATAGTAGGTACAGGTCTGTGTAGGCCTATGCAGTTCAATGTAGAAGAGCTTCCAGAAATAGCCAAGTGGCCTGGAAGCGATTGTCCAAGAGGTAATAGGAATTGTTTATCGAAAGAAGTAAAAAAATCAAACCCTCCTCTTCGAAAATGATTTCTGACTATTTTATGATGATTAAGCAGTCTACTGGGTAAACACACACACAAAAGGCATTCAAGCGAGTCTTTCCTATCATTCTCCTTTGTGAACAATGTCCAAAGATCTCCGTAGCAGCGCACATATGCATTTATGGAATATGGAGAGGAATTGGCTATTAACAATCGCAGGCACTTACTCTTGTGAAGAGACTGGCGATGTCAATGCCATGCTCCACCTGGTTGACTCTGAAGAAGTACTTGACGCACTTGCAGTTGACAAACCTGTCAGCAGTATCCAAGATACGGGCTTCTTCCATCCACTTGGCAGCTTCCAAAACATCACCAGCATGCTGGGAGGGAGAAAGAATGGAGCGAGCGAGGAGGGAATTTGTCCACAGAGGAAGTTAAGGGGTAAGTGAACGGGGGGCGGGTGAGTAGGTGCAGAGAGAGAGAGAGAGAAGAGTGAGTGGAGAGAGAGAGATTAGGGATAGGAATGACACGGAAGGAAAATGGAGAAGAGGGGAATACGAGAATGAAGTTCCTCCAAGAAGAGCTTCACAACTGGCACTTTCCCTCTCACCTTGTATATCTTAGCCTTGATCATGTAGAGTTGGATGTCTGTGGGTGTGTGGTGTATGGCTTCCTCAATGAGCTCCAAAGCTTTCACAGAGCTGCCAAGCATGTCGAAGTGCTGCGCCAGAAGCACAATGGTCCACAGCAGAGTGCTGGGTGGTTCAGGAAGGGAAGAAGAGCCTGAGGGGGGGGAAGGAATAAAACTAAAGCAACTAAAGAGATGTGTTTGTAAGAAGATATATTATATATTCTTCAAGAAGGAGAGAGAGGGGGGAGGAAGGGAAAGACTTACTGTCTCGATCCAGTCTCTGGCATGTCCTCAGACACTCCAGGTAACCTGAAACGAGTTCCTCTATAATGCCAACCTGCCGGAGAAACACAACAAGCTCTCAAAGCCTTACCACATCAACTACTCTGCTTACTCACACCACTTCCTGCAAGGCCCATTGCCTTCCCGTTCCTTTAATTAAGGGTTCACAATCGCAAGGCAATCCGTAGCGTCGTTCCGATCCGTTGCGCTGATATTGTGAACAGGCAACACATCAGACAACGGGGCCGACAAGAATGGATATGAAAAACAAGAGTAGGTCAATGCTTGCATCCAAACTGTTTCAACGGACCAATCAGAATCCTAGAACATATCACGCACTGAATTTTGCACTTTTTCAATGATTCCAGAAAAGAGAAGCTTATTTATGTGGTTCGGACTCCCAACCTCCGGCAGGTCTCAGACAAAAGCTATAAAGACTCAAGGCGAAAGAACCGTTATCCAGGTCACTGGTTTTCTATGACCAGCTATACAGCTAGCGATGCAGCTAGTCATCTTTCATGGATTGCATATTTACCGACAATGTTAGAGCAATATCTTTCTAGGATGGAGGTATCAGTACTGATACCAAGGTCAAACCTCTCTACTCATCCTGAGGTCTGAAATGCTACACGGGGTCAGATTATCTCATTTCATGTAGTAGATTATGATACGCCCCTGCTGTCAGTGGAGAAGATGGACAGATCACACCCACATCTTCCTTTTCCTCTTTCTACGCATTCATAAAACAATTATTTTTATTTTTTATGCGCTAGGGTGGGCTAGTAGCAACTCAATGTTAATTAAAGGCCATGCCAGGTTGATAAAGTAAGGCCAATGAGGCAATAAAAAATAATACTAATTAGTGATAATAATAACAAGATAAATTAATTAAAGGAGTGATATAGCACTTACGTAAAACAGTAAAGCAACAGCAAAAGAAGCAGTAACATTATTAGAAAGATTTAACTACAGATTAACTCCAATCAATAGAAAAGGACGACTTCGAACAGGGGACTGATGGATGGAAACAGCGAGTTCTGGGGGAGGGGGGTTAAATAGGATGAGATCAAACGTCTATTTCTTTCGATGAGAGAGAAGAAAGATAAGGTGTAGTTTATTCTCATAGCCAGACCAGTTCATGGAGCATATCCTTGCTGTAAGGCGGTGAAGTGAACTGCTTCCAATTTTCTTGAGAGTGTGACAACAGAAGGAACCCAGACTGCACTATAGAAAGATCACAAGAACAGCAGTCTTGTATGTGGAGGTGTGACCTGACTCAACGGCTGAAAAATTCAGTATAGAAAGCCAATGTGCTTCCTAGCCCTACTGCAGATTTTATCAAATATGCAAATTCCATTTGAGATCATTAGTAATGGTGAATCTGAGAAAAGATGTGGGTGGTTCTGTTTGAAAATGAGATAGAATACATTGTTGGGGTGGAGATCATTCATGGCAAGAACAATAAGGTTCGTCTTGGAAATAAGGGTTAAACCAGCTGAGGCAAAATCCAAGAAGACAGCATGAAAACATCGGCTTGGAGGGCATTGATGTCACTCGGGCTGGAGATTGGAATAATATGTCAGCAGAGTTTAGACTTTTGTGACGAAACTAAGCGCAAGGGTCGTTTGTGAAAATGATAAAAAGGAGAGTCCCACATAGCCATGTATTACATGCAAGCACTCGATAAAGAGGAGGTAAGAAGAGAATGAGGAACCTTTTCAGAGGTCTAGGAAGACAGAAGCCTCCTCCTCACAGGCAATAGAAAATCCAAATCCAACTCTTCACTTCTAGTACTGTTATCCATTGTAGTTCAGTCCAACGTTCAAATGCAGCAGACCCAACACAACATTGTCAACCATGCTGAGCAATAGAGCAGATTACGCAACGGAACCGATTGCCATCCACCACATTGTAAACAGGCATGCCTTTACCCTCACTGCAAGCACCACCCCAATCACACTCTTACCCACCAACCTTCTCGGGGTTGCTGTAGTGCACTCGGATGCTCACAAATATCGAAGGGCTACTCCTCTGCAACGACGATCGAAGAAACCGATCAACCAAGCCCCGGAACACCTCGCCTACATGAAAACACATGCCCAAACAGTCACCACAAACACACCACAGCTGATCTTTATGAAGCCATAACCACATTTAAATTATTCAACTAGAGCTCAGTGTACATGCAACACTTGTTCTCTGAGCCGAATCATTCCAGATGGGAACGAACAGTGTATAGGCCTGTCCACACTATCTTAAACCGATGCGCGTTGGTTCAGAGGAAAATGCTAATGTGCATCGATGCACATTCGTCGCGTCCACACTAGCACTGAAATAAACAGTACAAAGCAAAAATAATCAGCCAAAGTCAGTCAAAATCATATACTGTAGGATGGAGTTTGTTTTTGCATCCTTTTCTTGCTGATCAGCTACCTACAGATGCATAGGAAACATTTTCTGCAGATAAGAAAGAGGAGAGAGCTGAGGGAAAGGCAGAACAATGAAGGTTGCGACTGCACAACTCCAGAAGTCCAGCTGCAGGGCATATAAACATAGCAACAATTCTCTAGCTATGTAGTTGGTCTAACTAGCTAGTTTGGCCGCAGGCCACAGATAGTATCCAGCTAGCTCCAAAGTTCCCAACTGCAGCATCATGAACACGTGAATAAATGTTCTTTTCAACGCACACTCGCATTGTTATTTGAACGCTTTAATTGGTTGCTCTGATTCACATCAAACCACCTATCGAAGTGGACCAGAATAATACACATTATTTTAATTCTAATTCAGTGTGGATGCGACCAATGTGCATTGGCTTGTGCAGTGTGGACAGGCCTTATAGGTCATTTTCGGTCATTCTATTATAAGTCCAACAGATCTCCTTCGCCCTTGGAGAAAAACTGATCTTTCCCGTCAGTGTTCTTTTCCTCCAGTAAGTAGTTCCTTTGACTCGTGGAACATCAGAAGCGCCATTCCACTGTCTTCGAGGCACTGAAGTGCATGGAACACATTCACTCTTTTCTGTTTGAAGCCTGCATCAAACAGCTCACCTGACAACACCTTGTCCATCTTTCTTTAGGATTTGGGAGGGGGAATCAGGGCTTGGAAATTGCAGGGATAACAGACGCGTGCACATTTATCAGTCACACTCATAAGTTACTTCCAAAGGGAAAAGCAGATCCAAAGGGGAGGGAAACCCACCCCCACCCCCGAAAGAAATCATGGTGTCTCCTTCAATTTATAAACCATGGTCATAATTATTATAACAGAAGATGAGCAACACTGATGAACATTTTCACATTTTCTTAAATTAAAAGGCAAGCCACGTAAACTAAAGTAGTGACCATTACCAATATAGTGTGCAATTAGGGTTTTCAACCAGAGGGTAGTTTCTATTCAAGGGGCATTCTCTCTTCTATGAAATATGGTACATTGCAAGTTAGAGTTACCAGATGAGGTGATGAGGGCTGTCTTGCGGATCATCATGGACCTGGGAAACCTGCTCCCCAACTCCTGATAGTTGGCCAGCTTCAATGCATCTGACTCTAGACGGAGGCATTCTTCCAGTCCCTTTAAGTAGAGGGAATTCTCGGGGTTTCTATTAATAAGCTCCCTGTATAGCACCTCTGCTTCTGAGAAACGCATCTGCTGCATGTAAATTGAGGCTACGAGGAAGAGAGAAATATGCTGAAGAAGAAGAGACTAGCAGGAGTACGATTGAGTCTGTGGTTAGCATGAGTGAGTGTGTGAGGCTAGCATGAGTGAGTGCGTGAGGCTAGCATGAGTGAGTGTGTGAGGGTGAGTGCGTGAGGCTACGAGTGAGTGTGAGGCTAGCATGAGTGAGTGTGGCATTATAAGCATGTGAGTTGTGTGTTAATATGATGAACAATACAATCTCATACACACAAAATAACACTATAAACACAATCACACACACCATACTCATCATCACACTCACACATCACCACACACCATCCCCACCTTCACACATACAAATCATCATCACACACAGATCATCATCACACACCACACTCACTATCACACATACACAAATTGTCTGTACTACCTTTAGTTTCACTTAGGAAGAGCACATCACAGATGCTGGATTGTAGCCCATCCAGGTGCTGCAGGGCCTCCTTGTAATTCCTTGCCTCCTTCATCACCATCACCTCATACAGAACAACCTCACTGTACTCGTAAGGTATCTTCTCCTGAGAAGGATAAAGTAGAGAGAGACATAGCAAACATAAATTAACCTTCTCTGCCAACAAAGGTTCACACTGCCAGGTATATCATTCATGTGTACAAACACACTAGATTAAAAATTGTAACCTCCTTTATCTGGGACAGCTGTGATACTCAGCTACAGCTTAAAACTTCGCTACCCACTCTTACCAAAAAAAAATTACTACAACGATACAGGTACCGATATAGGGGGCTAATTGATTTTGGCCTGCCAAGTTCATTCTATTAGGCAATATCCAGCTGACATTATCTAATATCATGCTCTAGGGAGCTGTCCGTCCTGATAGAGGTTCAACAATAGAAGCACATGGGCATCATGATGACACACAATCATTAGGGTCCATGTAGGATTAAGATTTTCAGGGCGGGAAGGGGGGTCGGGAGGGGGGGTATCAAAACTTTGGTGTTATTTATGTGGGTCTGGGAACATGCCCCTCCCTCCCCTCCTACCCCAACCCCCTCAGAATCTTAAAAAAATTAATCTGTATCAAAGCAGAGAGCATGGCTAGCAAGAGAAAAAAGGAGCTGTCCCTTAATATCGATGTAACTCGAGATCTGCGGTGCTGTGAAGAATGGGAGAAGTTTAGCTAGAGTAGCAGCGGAATGTGATGTTGGAAAGTAAGACCAGGTCTTCCATGCTTAAGTTCAGTTATCCAAACATTTCGGTTATCTGATCATCCACCAATCCCAATGTGTTAGTGTTAGGATAAGTGGGCCGGTTACTGTAATTAGGTCAGTGGGGCATAGCAGTCCCCCTGTGCTCCTACTACCAGAGACCGTGCACATGATATAATGACAAGCATGGAAACAGTAAAGATCCTTCTGCAGGTACATCTGCGGAAACCTTGTTCTATGACTTTTTGCTATAAATTAACCAGAATAAATGTCGTCCTCTTCCTACTCACCCAGTCCAGATTTATTCACTTAGTCACTAGCATGTCGTCATGACACTTGCTCAGCTTCCCCTTGGCTTCCACCTTAACAACCAAAAGGCGGTAGAGGGTGGTGGTTGGGCTACAATTGGGGACTGTCAGACACTTCCACGCTGGGGCCCACTCCTAGTCCCCCACCCAGCAGCGCTTCCATGCCATGTCAGCTTGCTCCACCATTTGGATCGAAAATGGTTATTCATCTGCTTTAGCTTCCATCAACGTTCCTCTAAATAGCAGTTTGGCCAGCTTCTCTCCAGCCACAGAACATTCTAGACTATTCATAATTCAGTACATAAAGAACAAACTGGTAGGCTAGTAGCACTGGGCAATTGAAGCAAACTTAAACAGACCTTCTTTCCCAGAAAGCAAATACATGCCGAGTCTATGAGTATTTCTCGTTACTGCTGCTGTTGCTATTATTGTTGAATGGTTGTGAAAATTCTTGGGAGAGGAACAGCTTTGGGGGTGATATCCCAGGCCTCCTCCTGTATGAGTCCCCCCCCACCCCCCAATCAGCAACCTCCTCACTAGCCATCTTCAAACTCCTTTCCACCTAACCCTAAACCTACAACTCCTTCACCCTCTCCCACTCTTTGCTCCATTCCTTCTAGTCGTCACCTTGATCATAGTCTTCCTGTACTCCGAGACCACCTTGAGAGCCATGTCGTAATCCTTGAGCAAGTAGTAGGCCAGAGAGTAGCCAACCCACGAGCTCTGCTGGGAAGGCCGTAGCTTCAGCAGGTTGTACCTGGAATCCTACAAAAAAAGAAAAAAGCAATACATGGAACGTGCAAACATAAACGAGCTTAGCTGCATCACCCTAGTTGACACCACCGAGATAATAGTGATAGTAATAATAGGTTATTGATTGCTGAAGAATAGCTTTGAAGGTGTATGTTTGTTGTTTTTGTTGTTTACCAAAACTACTAGAAATGAAATTTGGAAGTCTGTATATTCCAGTACTAGTGACTTATCCTGAAACCTCTGAACGACCAGCCGTTCAACATAGAACTGATACAGAGCACATGTATGACTTTCTTACCCTGAAGCCCTCCATCTCTCTCATCTGAAGCTGAACAATGGAGAGATCTCGATAAATCTGAATGTTCTCTTTGTCCCACTTCAGGGCATTTCGGTAGCACTTGACTGCCTCGTCATACTTCTTGTTGGAACGATGCACCAGGCCATACACATGCCAACAAACGTGGCTACACAAATCATTCTTTAACCCTTTCTTCACAAACTCATTTGCTTCAGTCTTCTTCCCAGTAGAATTCAGAATTAACCCCTTCATAGCCAGTGTTTCTGGTACACAAGAAATAACATTTAGCACATAGCACATTTGCATATTAGCCCAAGCACATACCTCCATGTTCACAGAACTTCGGATTACTGAGGATCTGGCGACAATATTTCAAGGCATTCTTGTATTGCTTACATTCATAACTTCTCTGCGTGCACAATGTTTGACAGAGAAACTATGAAAAGAACGTTCAAAGTCGTAAAGAAAGCTTACCACTACTTTCTTGAATATGGCATTCTCCTTCTGAGGTAGCTTCTGGCCTGTAGCGGAAGCCATGTCTAGCTTACCAGTAAGCTGTAGAAGCAAGCTCCTATGTCCGGCTCAAGGAAGTAATTTCTGAAAAATGCCCGCCACAACCCATGTACTAAGCGATGAATAGGAGATAGAAACTAGCAAAGCTTCCAGTTTCTTTCCATTCAGCTGTTTATTCCGTTTCTTCTCCCTTTTCAGCTGTTCTATGCAGCGCATGCAACGTGGTTGCGAACCAGTGGTCACGTGATTTACAGAACTTAAAGACTTCCCCATGCAGAGAGAAGAGATACCCTACGCAATTCAGAAGTCGAGATGACAGCAATCAATGATACACTGCGGAATGCTAGCCTACAAAAGGTTTTGAGTGGAGTTAAGGTTAGTTAGGTGATTTCCAATTAATGCACACTCAACAGCACCTTCTTGAAAGGCTGCAGTCACATCCATGGACTGGGAAAAGGTGGAATGGGGCAAGTTAAGTCCAAAAGAAGCACACAGGCTGAGGCATCAGATGATGGAGGAGAAGCACAGGGGTCACGACCTCATGCATGCCGAGATGATCCTCATTTTGTTTGCCTCAATATCTGTGGCTCAAGTTCTCCTCTTCATCTGGAAGCAAAAGCGACCAAGGTGGGTATTCATGAACCATCATATTTATCAGACAAGAAAGGAAGAGGGAAAGTGGAAAGAAAAATTCTCCAAATGACTTTTTCTGGTTTCCATGGCGTGGGTCGGAATCATGACTCTGTAGTGTGATTGATTGATGTCATGCATTGGTCATGGGATTTTGCATAAAACAAATGCTTGTAATAGATATACCCACACCAAGCCATGAAAACCTGGTTAAAGTCAGGAGACTTCTTTAGCCTGGCTCACAAGACCTGGTTATGTCAGTCACATTCTCTTCCTGACTAGTCATTAATTTATGCAGGTCATACCAGACTGTGACACTATTCGGTCTGTGGATGATCCCCTTCGTGTGCAGCATCCGTTTGTTCCTCTGGCGAATGTTGTTGGTCTGGACCCTCTTCTCCCTCATCACAGCTGTCATCATGTTTAGAGCAACAAGGAAGAAGCTAAGCATTTACACCCCAAGGTTAGTATAGAGACTGCTCAGTGGAATGATGCAGTGTGCGAGTGAATACCGAATAATAAAAGAATATGCGATAGATAAAGGACAAATTTAGTGTGAAGAGGCCCAGTAAACAACTAATGGAAGAAAAGATGAGGAAAGAACATGGTTTCCTTCTTGACTTTGATACTTCCCTCCTTTCCCCCCCCCCCCCCCCCCCCACCCTCGCTCTTCAGGCTAGTTTACAGGTGGTTTCTTCTCGTCTATCAAATCACGTATGCACTAGGTATCATAGGATACCTCATCCTCCTCCTGATGTTCACTGGGATTGGACTCATCATTCCTGCAACTCCCGACGTAGTCATGGAATTTGGAGTCGTGCTTATATTTTATGGCGTGTATTTTGGTGTTATGGGCAGAGACTGCGCAGTGCTGTGTGTGGACTACATGGCAGCTGGCATGATGGTGAGCGAGTAGCTCGTCAGATACAAACTAAACACACTTTGAGTTACCAATGCAAGATGTCACGCAGAACGATCAGGAGATTTGAATTTGTAACTTATCTACCTACTGCTATGTATAATTAGAGTAAGACACAGACAGTACTTGTGCACAATAAAAGGTTAACAATGAAAGGTAGGTTTATCATTTTGAAATTTCTTGCAGTACACAGCTTCAGGAAAGTCTCTACCAAAGGTGGAACTGAGCAATGATATGTGTGCAGTGTGTGGACAGAGAATACAACACCCTGTAGACGACGACTCGGTGCGGACAGAGAGGACTTATAGACTCAACTGCGGGCATTTGTATCCTTATAATAATAATAAGGGAAGATTCAAACTTATGCTTTTCTGATACACCATTCAACCTGACAACCCAACCAACTGGTATGGTACTTCTTTGGCAATCATGTGCTGTTTCCTCAGCTTCATTTTCCTGCCAACAGATTCCACGAGTTCTGCATCAGAGGTTGGTGCATGATAGGCAAAAAGCAGACGTGTCCATACTGTCGTGAAAAAGTCGACCTAAAAAGACTCTTCAAAAACCCTTGGGAGAAGCCACACATGTTGTTTGGACAGCTACTAGACTTTGTCCGGTACTTTGTGGTGTGGCTGCCTATCATTTTATTCTCTGTGCAAGTCATGTACAAAGTTTTGAGTTTAGACTGATTCTTATCTATTATATACCTATATATATATGTGTGGTATGAGGCAGTTTTTATCATGGCACTATGATGTGGTGTTACATTATATCACTGGTTCTTGGTCTCATTTTTGTTCTGTCTTTATTTGTTCGTTTCTTGAATGAAAATGCCTTGAGATTACCTTTATTAAGTGTCCCATCCTCCTCCTGCCCTAACCCACTGGGCATCGTCTTCTCTTCAAATTGTACCTTGTCTTCACCACCCCCCTCTTCCACCTTCACCTCATTACCATTCTTATCTCCTTCCTCCTGTTCTTCTTTTCTTTCAATAATGGCCACAGTTGTCCAGGCTCCTCCATAGGGTGCCGTCCTCTTAGGAAGCTGGTGGTTTTCAGCATCTTCTAGCCTTGCTTGTTGTGCCGACCTTTTTAGTGATTCTTTGTTAATGGGCAGAGTAGAGTCTGAAAAGTTTGTGGCACTGACGGGAGGAGTGCCACTTGTTATCACTGCGGGTCCAACTGATGATTCCGATGACAATTGTGGTTGGAAGTTATCCGGTATTTCCCACTGTGTGGCTACACAAAGACATCAAAATATCACAATCACATGATGACAATTATTGGTCTTCCAATTGCCATGGTTAATGTTTTTGTCCCCATACATGCAATCTGACTTAGACTTGTCATGTATTTGTATACCTCCAGTGTTATTGTTGTAATAGTAAGCATGACCCTCTTGAGAGAAGCACTGCTGCCACCCGGACTGCACCACTGCTGTCTGCACAGCATCCAGTGCAATCTTGGTCTGAATCTCTTGCACCTTCTCCCGTGCTAATTTTTCTATCTTCTTTTTTTCCTTTTCTCTCTCCAGAGTTTGTTGCTCTGCTGTCAAGAACTGTTGGGCCTGGCTTATTCCTGGTCTTGTCTTCTTCACCACTCCAGCCATATCTTGTTGGTAAGAATTGAATGCGGCTAGCTCAATTGCTCCAATCATTTTATCAAGATTTAGCTTCCCTTTGGCTTTCTCCAAAGACCGTGCTCTAGATTCTTCCAGCTGCTTCTTGACATTAGCTTGATGTCTTCTACCACCTTCATGAAAGTCGATGCTCTGTGTAAATGTAAAAATTAAACTTGTAGTAAAGAAAATTAAATGCATTCCTCATTGGACAGTTCCCACTTTCAACATGATCTGAATGCTTCCAATGGACAACTCAATTTTTCAAAACTTACCAAAACAAATATTAAGAAAAACGGTCTGACCTTGGAGTAACTATGTCAACAAATTTATCTTGGGCTCTGTCATCAGGGTTTCATACTGGTTGGGGGGGGGAGATATCTTGGGCTCTGTCATCAGGGTTTCATACAGGATTTTTGGTTGGGGGGGGGGGGGGGGGGGGGGAAGAAAAGTATCCACCTTAGATTTTTTTTACTATATTGACTTCAGTGGATTTTAGTGCAATTTTGAAAAATCGTCGTATTGCTTTATAAAATTCTGTCTTCCAAATTACTATAATGCTAGCAAAATGCTAGCAAAATGTCAATGTTGCACTAATTATAATATGACATAATTTTTGAAAATGGAACTGGCTGGGGGGAGTTCCCCCCACCCCCTGTATGAAACCCTGCCTATGGTAACATAGTACATGGCTTACAGAAGTCTGGCTCTGCTATATACGCTGGAGTATCAGCAGCAACTCGATGAAGGCAAAGAAAACTCCATCTATCTTGTACATTCAAAACTGACTTCGCGACCAATTTGGCATCCTCATTTGGTAAAAGACACGTCATGCAACAAAGTTCGGATTATTTACAAATCTAGATACCGAACATGCTTCCCCCGGTGATGGCTTTCGAATTGTTTGACATAACACTTTTTAGTAAATCTTTGGCATCAAGAACAGATTCATTCAAGTGTGTATCAAGCTCCACAAGGTTTACAAAATTTAGTCATAAAATGTACAAAACGTGCCAACCATTTCTATATATTTCAGGAATACTCTTTCACCAATACTTATATATACTTTCCACAAAAAGAAATTCTTCAGGTCACACCTATCATTTTGTTCCACAAAAAACCATTGTACTTTTCACTTCATCTGTTCATCTGTCCATATTTTAGGTGCTCTGATGCTCTTACTCCTAACATCTTTCTTTAGTTTTACCTCTTAGTTACGTAAACATCACTTTCAGGCAGTGTTTAATGCTCAGAACTATTCATTCAATATATATCTACCGTTACTGATTACACTATATATATGCTTACAGTGATAAAAGCTAGAGCATCTAGTCCACTGTAGAGTAAAATTCAAGTTGATTATCGAGGTCATTGTAATTTCGTTAGGTTAATTGAGTTCTTTGAGACACTGCTGTTCAAAGTTCTGATTAATAATAATAATGAGACTGTATGGCATGAAAGATTGTTATTAGAGTTTATGCAATAAAGTAATCTTTAACACCACGAGCTGGTGTTGCTTTTTGCTATTACTTCCTAAAACTTACCGCCCTGTTTTCTGCAATCCAGCACTTACATACTTCACAGAATTTCCTGGGGTTAGACTTCCAGTAGTCTGCCATAGGACTTCCTTTATATAGTGTGCATTATAAAAGATACATGTCACGTGATTTTATTTTCCCAGAAAAAGCCGCCAATATTGATTAAATTTCTCGCGGGTCCAGTACGCAGAACACGTTCATTGCCGGTGGAAAAATGTCTGAGTCCGACAAGAAGGTATGTCAAACTGTTTTAGCTGTCTCGCTCTCATTTTTGTTCACCTTTCCTTAGCCCGATGTGAAACCAGATGTACAAATAGAAAGTGAACACATCAACCTGAAAGTCACTGGATCAGTAAGTGGTTCTGTGGACTGTTGGCTTGTATAGGCTAGTGGTGAAGCTTTGTTCCTACCCGTGCAGGATGGTTCTGTGGTCCACTTCAAGATCAAAAGGAACACTCAGTTGAAGAAACTAATGCAGGCCTACTGTGATAGACAGGGCTTTCAAATGAACAATATCAGGTTTATGTTTGATGGGAATCATATAGGCCCTGAAACCACACCTTCTGAAGTAAGCCATGTGATAAATCTGTGTGACTGTGCATGTATTCACTGGTAAACTTGATTGTGCATATATTCACTGGTGACAATTTTCAGCTTGAAATGGAAGACGATGATACCATAGAAGTTTTTCAACAACAAACTGGTGGGCACTAATTAGATAGTATGTTCATTAACACCTTTACCCGTATTGCTATGATAGATACTTGTCTGTAATTTCTCTCGCACCTTCTCATACATTTTTTTTGTTC
Organism: Cladorhizidae sp. MBARI D1340-BT2; assembly: GCA_028752905.1. Classification (NCBI taxonomy): domain Eukaryota; kingdom Metazoa; phylum Porifera; class Demospongiae; order Poecilosclerida; family Cladorhizidae; species Cladorhizidae sp. MBARI D1340-BT2. The sequence goes on from JAQNBH010000017.1 coordinate 7,258,584, forward strand.
TTTAAAATTAAAACTACATATTTTATGTTAATAAATTGAATGTAAATGATTCTAGCAATGATTCAGAGTGCATTTGGTATGCTCCTGGGACCAGCTTGAATGAACAGTCTGGTTTTATACCTCCAGGTGTCCTCGATGTTTTTCTTCTTTTTGGGTGCTTTGCCTTCCCTTAGTGCCAAGAAGTAATGGGCGAAATATCGGTGTTTCACCCCATGCATTCCTTTTCCATGGTAACTGATCCCCTTTATGTAGTGTCCCTTTCCAACATATGATTCAGCTGCATGGATAAAGATAGCAAATTTAAACATTCATCTCCATCCCTAAAATTAAGTTTATTCTATGGTGGACGTACCAACCCACAAATTGAGAGGATCTGCTCTTCTTTTCACAGCTCGTCTATGAGTATCCAACAACACCTAAAGATTTCCATAGTAAACCCAAAAGTGTTCTTAACTCGATATGAAACCATACCATTTCAATAAACTTAGCCGCTTTCTTCTCGCAGAACTGGATCTGTGCCAGAGCTTCACCTATCGACATTCTTCTGATCTATTGCACAACACCCAAGATCCACAGCATGCAGTATTAGTAATGATATTTTATGGCCTTTAAAGGTTGGAATTTTCAAGGGCTTATGGCTTCTGTATGATTCACACAAATTTTTTTTTTTAAGCCTCTGACAGTTCCAATTCAAGGGCATTATGTACATAATGTTGGCCAGCTGCTACTTGGGGGAGGGGGTATCTACAATTTGGGTCTACTGTAACAGATAAAAATGCCAATGATTAATAATGTTGAATTCATGCACACTCTTATGTACACTTTACCTAAATATTATGCATTATAAAAGCCTTTCCCCCCAACCCGGGGGGGGGGGGGGGATTGCAAGCCCCTGAAAAATTCCAGCCCTTTGGTATTTCCCTTACTAGTTTTGCCACTAAGTTCATTTTCATGGGACTTGACTGGACATTTCGAATGGTCCCATAGAAATCCTGCATAAGACAAGAATAAATGTAATATTAGCACATGAAATATTTATATAATAACATGTACCAAAAATCATCCAAAGGGTTAATAATTTTCTAGACTTGAGCTTTCCTGTTTCTAATTGACATGTAATCAATTCTATTCCTAAAGGAAGGTTCTGCCGAGTACACGTTGCAGCAACTCCAAATCTCCCATTTGGTTGTGTGACTTATACTTATACACCAATTTTATTGAATCACTGGACAGGGTCATAAGTGGAGCATGGGGGACTTCCTACTATAGTTAGATGCAATGCTCTTGATTTGTTTGTGTGAGAACTAGTGCATGAGAGATATCTGGAACTAAGCATATGAGCTATACCACAGCTTTTAAGCGGAGAGAGTTAGAATTGCAGAGAAGATGCAGAGAAGATCGGAATAAAACTGAAACGGAATACAGAATAAGTGAAATGACTAATGCCAACATGGACAAAGAACAATTGGTTGACAATACCACCCAAACCAGACAGATCACATCAAATAGACGACAAAGCTTACTCTAGCTCCTGCATGCTGGAAGATGGGTGCTTTGTCTAGTATCTGACATCTAAAGGAAGTGAATGATTGATGATCGAGTATGTTGTGAGTAGTCCTGCCACTAGTTCGTTGGGTTCAATGAGTAAACAATTATTTGGCTTGCATAACAATATAGTGAATGTTATTATGCAAGCAAGCAGTATCCGTTTTGTCAAGGAATGCATCAACATAAGAGAAAATGCTTTGTGAAAAGAAGGGGAAAAACTAAAGCCAAGATTAGTTCACATGACACCAAATATAGCTCGAGTCTATTCCTACTGTGAACCTGTCTTGGCAATCAATTAGATCAGCAAAGACTGGTCACCAAATTCTAACGTTGCCCCCAGTTTTCCAAGATTGCATCAAAGACCCGGAGCTTTCTCCATCCAAAACAATGGCCAAGAGAAATGGAGGTAGTGGCCAGCAATGTTGGCTCCACCCACTGCCTGTCAAGGACTTGACCTGAATTACCACAACATTTGACACAAACAAAAGTCGTAAAGAGCCGTGTGCAGAAAGTGGCAAGTGCATATCTTGCTCAAGAGCTGAGAATTGCTAAATTCCCTACCCAAGTTTCCCAAAATTATGCAACTTTGAATGTTATTAATATTTTGATGCAAGCTGTTGTTTTGCATAATGTAACAAAAGCACCTTGTAGTATAAATCTCTGTAATAATGACCTTTGTGGACCTGAAGCAAAGCTGCCGATGATGGCCTTGCATAAGGAACATGTCTAGGAGGGCATCAAATAGTAATGCAAACCATGGTACAAAATCTGGGTTTCCAAATTGAGGTCCAAAATCTCGAGTCCAGTGTGAGTGTCGTCATGACGGGCTGGCTAACTGGCCACTTTGGATAACACCCTGTGCTTGAAAAGTCTCTGTGACTGACACTAGCAAGAAATTAAGCTTGGGCAAGAAGGACATCTCCTATACACAACCTCGAGGATAAAAATAAGTGGCACAGCCTAGTTGGTGGACTCAAGTAAGAGTTTCGATGCATGGCTACTATAATGACCATCAAAATTTGAATGTCACAGCAAGATGTCTTATCTGTGAAGCTCACTGAACTTCTGGATGGTCGGAGATCAATCCAGAGGAAACTGCAACATGTGTGGACGCAGGGAAGATACCCTCCTTAATGAGGCTGGCTTAGATCATCATACTCCACTGGAGCCCAAGTATCTTCAGTTTCAAGGGAAACTGATTCTAATCCCCCCCTCTCCCCCCCGAGGCCAATTTCGATTCTTTGGAGGTCACGAGAAATGGATTGAGAAGATGCTTTAGAGTTTGTTAAAATTTGTTAAATTATGGGGGGGGGGGGGGAGGGGACGGCAGACGTGTAGAGAAATTTATTAATCACACTCTATTAAGCCATTTCCAGGGATGGCACAAACCAGGTGCAAGTGGAAGGAATTAAAGTAAAAGGCCACAACTTACTCCTCTTCACATACCAACTTGAGTGTATTCTCTCATATCTCCACTAGTGGACATTGATATTGTAGTGGCATGGGACACACAGCCACCTAGTGATGCCTCTGTACTTATCTACATTTATGATGTCTTTCTTATAAATGGAACTATTTCCTTTAGCACTTGGATCTCGATAACTCTGTGTTCTTCCTGGCACTCTACTTACAAATGTTCCTACGATTATTCTTGCATCTATTATTATGTTTCTTCAATTAGTTGTGTACATACTTTATCATACATGTCTAGACGTCCATAAGCATCACGGGATTATCCCGGGATGTCCTTCGTGAGGATGACTATTCAACGATGGATCCCAAATCAGTGCTAGGGCTAGGACAGGTACTATAGTATTTATGGGCTATAAATATTCTAGGCCTGGGCTAAGAGTATTCGAGGATTATAGGGCCAGGGTAGCTAGGGTTACTCTAGATCTAGCCTAAGATGGTCCCTAGCATCTATGTTCAAGCACTCCAGGATCCATGCTGTCTAGTCAATCATTAACTAGGATCATCCTGGAATAATTGCAAGTATCCAAGAAATACCAAGGGTCACATAAATAATAGCAATAATATAGTAGTTCATAGAACACGTGCATCCAGTTAACTTAACTGCCATCTGGCTGCCAATAACTCTGTGGTGCATAAGTGTTTACACTAACCTGTTTGACAAAGAAGTACTATTGTCAATCAACTGCAGCCTCGTTCAGTTTGTGCAGTCAGCATGACTACAAATCAATATATACCTCAAAGTACACAGATTCTTAATTATTATTCGAATTATTATTCGAGAACTATTTTACAGATCTGGTCCACTGAAGTGAGAGGGCTAAGTGACTTTGCTAATTCTATCACATCTTCCTAGATTTTTGTTTGTTCTGTTTCAATAATTTCATGATTACTTTATTTTGACAAATATATATATATTCATACAAGGTACTCCAGTCCGTGCACCATTGCTAAGAGAAAAGGCAGCTGAATTCCATGAAAAGTTACAATGAAGGGGAATCAGAAGCAACTCCATTACTGGCAGTGCAGGCAGGCTGGCTACTGATGATGGCTAGACCACTAAGTGTACATGTAACATAATTACTTCAGCCTGCTTCTGCTTCGTATATGCATGGCACAGGGTAATCATACTGACCTCAATTGTGAAGTGGAATTAATTGGACTCACTCTTGGTTGGTCTGATGCAGAATTTGGTGTCTCCTGAACTGCAGGTGCAGCACTTGCAAAACTCCTACAGAGAACATAACTTAACAAGGAGACTAATGGTAGTTGCGATCAACACACTTGGTTCTACTCCATGATGATGAATGAACACTTCTCAGTCTTACTAATCTTTGTAAATGATTCATTTCTCTGGAGTTACCCCCTCAGGAGGTGGGGAGAGAGAAGGAATCGCACGCAACGTGTAGATTTCTAAATCGCGCCGCCTCCCATGCAAACATAGACCCTTTACCTGGTCCTATAAGCCATGCGCACACCAATCCGCAGCTTTGCCGACAAGATCAAGATGACGAAGCAAAGGTAGTGTTTTTTTGTTTTTTGAAAGTAGCTTCCCTTGATTGCCTTCTACAGGAATTCAGGAATTCTCAAAGAGAAGACCATGCAGAAGCTGACATGCTAAAGTGATAGTTGACTCTGATTATGCCAAGAGGAACTGGAGTCACCTTACTAGGCATGACTCGGTATTGAACTGACTGTTTTTCCTTTTTCGTCAAGTGTACTCGATTTACCTGGCTTTAGTGCTTCCTTTCAACTCTTCCACCTAACATTAGTACTTCCACTACCAGGCCTGTATTTCAGGTCGAACTCGCTGTCCTAGCCAACTCTATCTCTGTGGCTAAAGCTAGAAAGAGGAGCAGACCAAAGTATGTTACCAACCGAGATATAATTATCAATTATTAACACTAGAAATTGATTCCCTGGACCACCACAAATCAAATGCTCCAGGAACCATTTCTCACACTTATGCTTCTCCTTACCTACTCACCTGTACATTATTTGTGGCTTATCATTGTGTTCTACGCTATTATCATTCACTCTTTCCTTTCATGTACAATCAAGTTGTTTCTTTCCTTGTGCATCTGTATCCAGTTCTCTGTCCATAGAAAGCAGCAGTAGGTACATATGTTTACATTGGCAAGGTTAATAATAGTTTGTGCATAATAGCCATCAGAACAAAATGCAGCATCCTTTCCTATCAGCTATTAACCATGCAGCATCATCTCACCTGCCTGTGCAGCCAGTTTTCTTTCCTCTAGCTTCAAATGTGCTGCCACTTTTAAGACCCTAAACTTGAAGATATATGAATATAATTATTTTGAAAGGGGGGTGCCTGTGCACCCCCCCCCCCCCCCCCCCCCTGTGTACGGGCATGGTTTAGATTCACAGAACCTGGCATAACATTACATACTAGGAAGAAAAAAATTATTGATGGCATTTGCACCAAATGTAGGATACTCCAACGATCTCAATTTGGCAATAAGATTATAGTGGATGACAAGTACTTGGTGTACATGTATGTATGTATGTATGTATGCATGAAATAGCTAGCTGACATTTTTATTGTTAATCATCAGTTCAACTTCCGTTATACATAAACCATAAACCCTGCTTCATTCCAATCATCAACTCTTGAATGTGGACGTGAATGTCAACCTGCCGTCCAAATTTCAAGTCAGCAGTCTTCATCAGGTCTTGAACCACCCCCTTTTGATGATATTCGGACCTTCTTGGATCCAAAGAAGGCATTATTTGCACAGTTAGTAGTCTTTCTATTGATGAAAAGTATTTTTTACTTTATCATCATATAAACCCACCTAGTATATATTTGCCATGTACACAATTTCATGATAAAAACCGAATGTTTAATATTTCTTGGTCCCTGGCTGTTGTATAGCCCAAAGTTGGATGCTGTATTTTGTGGACCATGTTCACTTCTTCTTTCTAGTATTAATAGAAGGGATAAAGGTTATCTTGTGAATAAAGCTTACTCGAATTGGGCAAAAATAAGTAATGACTTAAGTAACCACTCTTCACTTCAATATCATTGTGAGTGTCTTCAAGATGCTGATGTTTTGAAAGGCACAATTGATAATCCTTCTTCCCGTATTGATGTGATGGCAAATAGTGCTCTTCAGATACGAATGAATGAAAACAAACATATTATACGTGAAATTGAAATTGTTCGTGCCATACTGTTTCTGGCTAAGCAGGGGCTTCCTTTTCGAGGTGATAGAGAAGATGTTTGCCTAAGTACAAATCCAGGAAATTTTCTAGCTTTGCTTAAAGATCATGCTGAGACTGATAAAATTTTATATAAGCATCTCACCAATCCAATAGCTAGAAATGCAACTTACATATGTCCAAGATCGCAGAATGACATTATTAATGTTATTGGCTTTGATATGATTCTATCTGGTATTGTTGCCGAGGTGAAGACTGCCCAATTTTTCTCTGTGCTAGCAGATGAAGTGAGTTGTCACAATATTGAGCATTTGCCCATTTCTTTGCGGTTTGTTGATAGTGAATGTAATATTCGTGAAGAATTTATTGCATTTGTAAAATTACTAGGGCAGTTGACATTGCTGATGCAATCATAACATCCTTGGACAATCTTGAGTTGTCTTTGAGTAATTTGCGTGGCCAGGGTTATGATGGTGCATCTACAATGAGTGGAACAAAAGCTGGTGTTCAAGCTAGAATACTCGAAAAGCACTTTACACTCACTGTGCCAGTCATTCACTCAATCTGGCTACTGTGAGTTTTTGCTCTGTTCCAACCCATCAGAAATTGTATAGATCAAATTAAGAGTCTCGTCCTTTGGATAAAGCATTCTCCCAAAAGAGAAGGGCTGTTAAAAGCAATTGTGGCACAAAACACACACAGGTCAAGTCGAGCCCCTCTTCTTAATGTCTGCATAACCAGATGGGTTGAGAACATAGATGGTTGGGAGCACTTCTCCTTAGCTCATCCATTCTTAATCCATGTATGTGAAGTGATGCTTTATGGGGACATTGATTTTCCTCTGTTTAATGATCGGTGGTCACCAGAAGATAAAAAGAATGCACTTACCCATATGAAAACCTTGGAATCTTTTGAGTTTCTTTACTCAATGGTAACGATCTATCGTTCCTTAATTTACCTGAAAGAAGCAGTTGTTAAAATTCAGGGGGGAAATAAGATATAGTTTCTGGTGTATCCACAGTCATGCAATGCTGTGAGGAGTTGAAGATAGTGAGGGAAGATATTGACAGCTATTCCAAGCGTATTATTGATCACAGCAGTAGAATTGCAGAACAATCTGGCATATCTGTATCAATGCCTCGTATAAGTCAACGGCAGCAACATCGTTCAAACCCACAATTTACATAAGTTGAAGAGTATTTCAAGATAGCTATTGCAATTCCATTCGTTGACCATCTAATAACTGATATTTGTTCGAGATTTACAGCTCACAGTAAGCGAGCAGCTTCCCTTCAAGGGCTTTTACCTGCAAACATCAATGCAAATTCTTCTTTCAGTGATATTAAAGAGGCAATCGATTTCTACTCTGATGACCTTCCCAATCCAAATATAATCGATGAAGAACTCTGTCGGTGGAAGTCAAAGTGGTTGCTTGTTGCAGAAAACGATCGTCCTGAAACTTTAAGTGACTCTCTAAAGCAGTGTCCTCAATCTCTCTTCCAAATATCTGTATATTATTGAAGATCTTTGCTACCATCCCTTTGAGCTCTTGTTCATGCGAAAGATCGACATCAGCTCTCCGACGACTACACAATTATTTAAGCTGTACACAGACAGAAGAACGTTTACCTGCCTTAGCATTAATACATATGAACTATGAAACCACGATAAGTATAGATAACATTTGCAAGTTTTTTCTGCAGACGCACCCTCGAAAATTACAGAAGGCTAACTTGCTATTTGAGTGATGACATGGTGATATTATTTACCATTTGAGTGATATTGTGATATTGTTTTTTTGTGGTAATGATTAATTATTTGATTAATTATTTGAGAACCAAATTGACTCTCAGAGCACCTAAAATACAGGCCTGGGGAACATACGCCTAGACCCCTGCAACACGATTTTTTTAATCACATACCAAATTGTGCACCCCCCTTTTCAAAAGTCTGTGTAGGGCCTGTACCGCATTATTTAAGACAGGTGTCCCGTTATTTTTTAGGGGTGAATCTACATATACATCATGCATCATAGAAACATACGCCATGCGCTTCGCTCGCCAACTGAACTAGAAATTAATGCAAGACTTTGTGTGGGAAGCCAAGGTGCAATTTAAATCAATTTGAACATTGCTCAGTATTGTCGACTTTACACAGTTTTCAATGCGCCGTAGCGATCATTTCCATTTTAGACCTTTGACTGCGTCGATCACTGCAAAGTTGTCCAAAGAATGACATAATGGGCTGCTATACTTCTCTCGCGATTTTTTTTTATAACACTCGCTTCAAATCTCAGTTATCTTTTCTGCTGTTTCAGAAGCTGGCTTTGACTTTTATCTTTCTCTCCTTTTCTGAAGTCTATTTTCTTTATTTCTTTATCCATTCTGGTGAGTCAAGCAGCTAGCTGTTCTGTTTAAAAAGATTTTGGAATCTGCTGCTGTACCGCGTAGCTATTTCCTGCGCGCAAGAATCCAGACCATTGAACTCTTAGTTAACGTATAACACCTCGGTGAACGTGATACAAGATGTATGTTCGAAGGATGAAGAATCCTCGGAGGAAGGCTCAAGTTGGATTGGCTGTGAAGGGTCTTGTGGGAGATGGTTTCAAAGATGTGTTGGCATGTCTGAGGAGGATATTAAGAGAAAAAATGGGTTTGTAGTCTATGTTTTGGGAGTTTGGATGGAGCAAGTGTGGGGAAGGGAGAAGTTCACGTTAGGTAAAGGAAAAGAAGTGCTAGTTGTGAAGTGTGTAGATAAGAAGAACCAGAAAGAGGCACGAGAAAGAGTGTAGTAAGATGTTTCACTGATAAGGTTATGATAAAGAAGCAGGAGTTAATAGAGAAAATTAAGGAGTATCGGGACGAGAGAGATGGTGGTGGGTTAGTAGATACTAATGCCACCAACACTGTACATATATTGACGAGGGATGTGTTAAAGAAGTTGTAACATAGAGAGAGTGGTGATGTGTGGATTAATATGAAATTGATGGAAAATCATCAAATGGGTGATGTGCTGGCTAATGTTCTGTTGAGCAATATATGTAAGGGTAATTACGAAGAGGGATGGAAAAAAATTTCAGGAGGTCTTGAGCAAACTGGTGGGGAGAGAAAGATACAAGAGGAGGAAAGAGAGTCTGGGGGGAAATGGAGTATATAATATGGTGCAAGGGGTTAATCAGCAGCGGCAAATGAAGAATCTCCAGCAAGTGAAACATCAGGAGAAGGCATGTGGGGAAAGAAGTCGAAATGCAAAAGTGTGGTGGGGAGAGTGGATGGAGGCCAGAAGGAAAAGTCAAAGGGAACGTCGTATCCACTGCGATTTGATACATGGTTGCAGTGCTGTGAGGGCAGGTGGACGTGGTAATGTGGGGAGAGAAAGTCGATCATACACTATAATTATGTTGTTTAGTGGGGACAAGCTTCTATATCTCAAAGGCAATCTTCAAGGTTTAGTTAATGGCATATTTTATGGCACTCCTTGAAACATGGACAGATGGAGTGTAGAAATTTTACCTGGGCCTAAAGAAGTTTCTCAATGGTGGATGACGCCAACTAGCAATGAAGCCGAAGTCTATAAAAATAAACGACAGTTATGATTGATTTTGAACATGAATAATTTTAAATGTGTAGCTAGCTAGATTAGATAGAGCTAATATATGATAATGAGCCCCTCTCTCCTCTCAACCGTACATTAAGACTATAATAATTAATTTGATTGTTCTGTTGAGCTTTGATATATGCCGCCATCACTAAGTACGTATGAGCAATAAATGACAATGACTACTAGAAGAAAAAAACATGAATTAACTATAACGGTTTGAAGTGGAGGCAGGACTGAGACAGGGTTGTCCTTTGTCACCAGTTCTCTATAGTGTGTATGTCATGGGATTGTTGAAGGATTTGGAGGGGGAAAGGTTAGGGATTGAAGTGGAAGGAACATGGTGTGGTGGGTTGCTGTATGCAGATGATATTGTACTGTTAGCGAGAGATCAGGTGGAGTTACAAGTGATGTTGGATGTGGTGGGGGAGTATGCAATGAAATGGATTTAGGTTTAATAGCAAGAAGAGCAAGTCAATGACAGTTTGCGGAAAGTGCAGTAGAGGTGGAGAGTGGAAGATTAATGAGGAGAGAATGGAGAATGTGGAAGCCTTCAAATATCTTGGTGTGTGGTTTGACAGGGATGAGAGGAAATTTCATTTGGAGAAGATGAAGGAAAAAGCAGAGAAATGGAGGGCAAGAATTGGTTACATGAGCAGGGTAAGCGGAGTAATGGAGATGGACAGAGGTAAATTAATATGGGAGTTGCTAGCTAGGCCATGTCTAGAGCATGCATCTGAAGTATGGTGGACAGGAGGGAAGACAGCCTGCAAGAATTTAGAAAGAATTCAAGCGAGCATTGGGAGGAAACTGGTTGGAGGGAGTAATACAGTTGCAGGGGTGGCAGTAAGAGGAGACCTGGGCTGGAGGAGGCTGGAGCAGAGAAGGGAAGAAAAGAAAGTGTTATTTGGATGGACGTTGCAGAGAATGAGTGAAGACAGGCTAGTGAAAAAAGTTGTGGCTGTGAAGTGATTATCCAGGTTGTTGGGCAGAGTTTTGTGAGCTGAAAAGAAAGTTTGAGGGGGAAGGAGTGTTAGAGATAGTAGGCTCAAGTGTAACATGGAGGAATTGTGTAAGGGATGTTCATAAGGAAGAGTGGTGGGAAGAAGTAGGAGGGAAATCAAGTCTCAAGTGATATAAGTTAGCTAAAGAAGAGTTTGGACAAGAAAGAGGATTCTGTAACACAGGGGAAGTGAGGCTGAGGTTAAGGACGGCATCAGCGGAACTCTTGGGTGACAAAGTGAGGTGTGGTATGTGCCGGGATGGTAGATGTGAGCTATGTGATGAAGATGTTGTGGACGATGTTGTGCATTTCTTGTTGTACTGTGGGGAGTTTTCTGGTGATTATTGGATATGGTTGAGGGCATTGAAGGGTCTGAAGAGTGGGTGACAGAATGGAGAAATGAAGATGAAGAAGGGAGAGTAGGCCTAATGTTGAGTAGATCAGTAGCAGGGGTGAAGGAAGAGGTGTTGGACAGGATAGACAGAATTGTAATGGGAAATATGCTCAAATGGTGGAATAAGAGAAGAGGAAATACTTAATGTTTGGCCCTAGGGTCCTATGTCTTTGGCACACACCCCCCCCCCCCCCCCCCCCCCCCCCACACACACACACAGACAGACACACAAATACACTTCTGTATCAGTATAATATGCCAGATCACAGAGATTCAGCTACAACATATTACGGAGGATATCTGACAGCCTAAGCGTTTCTACACCACAAAAACTAGCCTATGGCCTTTAGTGCTAAATAAGTTTGCCATAGAAACAGTTTAGCTTATACAGAAAAGAAATAGCTAACTAGGTAGTGACTAACAAGTAACACAATTGTGCTTCTAGGCTTTAGCGTTGTTGTGATTTTTTTATATAAGCAAATAGCAAATCTAGCTTTACAACTTAATTTAGTATCACACCCATTCTTCCTGGCAGAAAAATTTATATAATTAGTGCCCAGATGAGAGTGCTAACCAACACAATCTTCTTTTTGCATCCTGTTCTTCTAAGATCACAGAAGGTAAGATGATCTACTTGTTCAATGTTAGGTAGCCAACTAAAAGCTAGGGTATCCACTGCCCAACTGCAAGTCAAAAATGGCGACATCTAGCAGAAGACACCGCAATTGTCTAACGCTCATACTTACTCTCCTGTTAAAACTAAGACTATTCTACCAGCTCTTTGCAGAGCCAAACGTCCACCGCACGTCCTCCAAAACAGCTACATCGTTTTTGCCTCTGCTATCTCGCTCCTCGCAACCGTCCCACTCACTACTAGATTCTCATCTTCCTCAACGATCTTCGACGCATCCCGACATATTATAAGTTCTACCTGTTCTTCCAGCGTGGCTAATATTGGTTGCCTACTACTAGCCCTCTCAGGTGATGCGGAAGCCAATCCTGGCCCTAGCCCCCTAGACACAGTTAAATGTGTCTGTAACACCAATGTAGAAGAAGGAGACATGATCCAGTGCGAAACCTGCTCTGTTGGTCTCACTGCAATTGTAACATTTCAATTGCTCTAGCGGAAACATGCCCATTTTCTTGTCCCCACTGTATCAAATCCTCAGTCCTGCACTCTTCAACCATTACTAACCTAATACAAAAACTGGAAACCAATGTCCAGACCCTTGTACTCCTGGTGCAAAATACTTCGGATTTAGCCAATTCAAGCTGACCTGGACAATATCTGTTGGAACTGTTTCCTCCCTTTCTTCGTCCCTCCCACCTTCCACGTCTTGCCCAGTTATCACAGTAAGTGCTCTTCACCTAAATGTTTCCCTGTCCCCTGTCCCTCCAGTTTCTTGTAATAATAATATGCATGGTCAAAGTCCCCAAGTCAACCCCACCAACCTGTTCAACTCACGGAACTGGCACGGCATCAGACACTTTTTTATCCAGCTGCCACCCCACCCCAAAGCCGCCAAACCGTCCTCGCCTAAATGGCCTCCGTTTACGCAAGCCCCCTCTGCTACCTACTCCCACTTATCCTCTATCACCTCAACACACAGGCCTGCCTCCCTTCTACCCACCCCTGCTACCTACTCCAATTTATCCCAAAAAAGTAAAAAGGTAAATGAAGAGCAGTATAATTATAAAAGAAGCTAAAATACATAAATGCGTTACCACCCCCAAGCTACTTCTCCATACTACAATCCAATCTGATGACATCAATAATTTACAGATCAGTGTAAAGCCTGTAAAGCCAGCAGTTAGTTGATTTTTTATTGCACTTTTGCTCGCCACACAATGCCTTGCATTCATTTATAGTTGTCCTGTGCATGGCAATATCAAGTTTACCATCCAATTCCTCTCACTTCGCTGCTTTTAAATCAGGAATGGTTGTCCTACCATTGCCCAAGGCTGGTCTGCATGGAGGCATGAGATCTATTGTTCTGGGAATCGAGCACCTCTACCAGTTGGCAGCATGCTTTATGCTGACGCTAGATGAGCCAAGACATGGTATATAGTAAAGGGATTGATTAACTGTAGAGACTTAGCTAGAAATAGCGAAGATTTGTCTGCCGATTTGAGTTGATGCTGGTTCTAATTCCTGTCTGTGGTTTGTTTGATTTGATAGATAGCCAAATGACTCTAAGGGTTGGTAATAAAAAATATTTCCCATTGCATCAGTATTGACAAGTTATTACAGCTATATACAACATGAGCTCTTGTTCTCTTGTGTGTCCAAGCCCTCATGCATGTGCATAAGTATAATATCACACACTACTACTAGTACTGACGATTGACCGTTTGTTCCACATTGGTGTACAGTCGGGCCATTTTTAGAATGGCCTAAGGAGTGATATCGATCTCCTATTATATTAACACCCCCTTCCACCCCAAATACTAATAGTAGTCACTAGATATAACAGAATTGTAATTTATTCTTAATGAACTCTCAGTTGTCATAATGAAATTACATGACATCAGTAATCAACTTGAAATTTACTCGCTCTCTGTTAAGACGAGGTGCTCTAGCCTTCATCAGGAATAATGACTAGATGCTCTAGCCTTCATTAGGAACAATGACTAGATGCTCTCTAGCCTTCATCAGGAATAATGACTAGATGCTCTAGCCTTCATCAGGAACAATGACTAGATGCTCAGGTTTCATCAGGAATAATGACTAGATGTTCTAGCCTTCATCAGGAATAATGACTAGATGCTCTAGCTTTAATAAGGAATAATGACTAAATGCTCTAGCCTACATCAGGAACAATGACTAGATGCTCTAGCCTCCATCAGGAACATTGACTAGATGTTCTAGCTTTCATCAGGAATAACGACTAGATGCTCTAGGCTTCATCAGGAATAATGACTAGATGCGCTAGCCTACATCAGGAATAATGACTAGATGCTCTAGCCTTCACACCAATAATGGATGCTCTAGCCATAATCAGGAATAATGACTAGATGCTCTAGCCTTCATCAGGAATAATGACTAGATGCTCTAGCCTTCATCAGGAAGAATTACTAGATGCTCTAGCCTTCATCAGGAACATAGACTAGATGCTCTAGCCTTCATCAGTAATAATGACTAGATGCTCCTGCCTTCATCAGAATTAATGACTAGATGATCCAGCCTTCATGACTAGATGCTCTAGCCTTCTCATTGAATAATGACTAGATGCTCTAGCCTCCATCAGGAACAATGATTAGATGCTCTAACCTCCATCAGGAACAAAGACTAGATGCTCTATAGCCTCCTTCAGGAACAAGGACTACATGCTCTAGTCTTCATCAGGAACAATGACTAGATGCTCTAACCTTCTTCAGGATCAATAACTAGATGCTCTAGCCTTCATCAGGAACAATGACTAGATGCTCTAGCCTTCATCAGGAATAATGACTAGATGCTCTAGCCTTCATCAAGAACTACGACTAGATACTCTAGCCTTAAGGAATAATGACTAGATGCTCCTGCCTTCATCAGAATTAATGATTAGATGCTCCAGCCTGCATGACCAGATGCTCTAGCCTTCTCATTGAATAATGACTAGATACTCTAGCCTTCTCAGGAATAATGACTAGGTGCTCTAGCCTCCATCAGGAACAATGATTAGATATTCTAACATCCATCAGGAACAATGACTAGATGCTCTAGCCTCCTTCAGGAACAATGACTAGATGCTCTAACCTTCATCAGGAACAATGACTAGATGCTCTAGCCTTCATCAAGAACAGTGACTAGATGCTCTAGCCTTAAGGAATAATGACTAGATGCTCCTGCCTTCATCAGAATTAATAACTAGATGCTTCAGGCTTCATCAGGAATAATGACTAGATGCTCTAGATTTCATCAGGAATAATGACTAGATGCTCTGGCTTTCATCAGGAATAATAACTAGATGCTCTAGCCTTCATCAGGGATAATGTCTAGATGCTCTAGCCTTCATAAGAAATAGTGACTAGATGCTCTAGCGTTCGTCAGGAACAATGACTAGATGCTCTAGCCTTTATCAGGAACAATGACTAGATGCTCTAGCCTTCATCAGGAATAATGACTAGATGCTCTAGCCTTCATCAAGAACAATGACTAGATGCTCTAGCCTTAAGGAATAATTATAATGACTAGATGCTCCTGCCTTCATCAGAATTAATAACTAGATGCTCCAGGCTTCATTAGGAATAATGACTAGATGCTCTAGCTTTCATCAGAATTAATAAACTAGATGCTTCAGGCTTCATTAGGAATAATGACTAGATGCTCTAGCTTTCATCAGGAATAATGACTAGATGCTCTGGCTTTCATCAGGAATAATGATTAGATGCTCTAGCCTTCATCAGGAATAATGACTAGATGCTCTAGCCGTCATCAGAAATAATGACTAGATGCTCTAGCCTTCATCAGGAATAATGACTAGATGCTCTAGCCTTCATCAGGAATAAGGATTAGATGCTCTAGCCTTCATCAAGAATAATGACTAGATGCTCTAGCCTTCATCAGGAATAAGGATTAGATGCTCTAGCCTTCATCAAGAATAATGACTAGATGCTCTAGCCTTCATCAGGAATAATGACTAGATGCTCTATCCTTCATCAGGAACAATGACTAGATGCTCCTGCCTTCATCAAAATTAATGACTAGATGCTCCAGCCTTCATGACTAGATACGCTAGCCTTTATCAGGAATAATGACTAGATGCTCTAAACTTCATCAGGAACAATTACTAGATGCTCCTGCCTTCATCAGAATTAATGACTAGATGCTCCAGCCTTCAGGTCTAGATGCTCTAGCCTTCTCATTGAATAATGACTAGAGATACTCTAGCCTTCTCAGGAATAATGACTAGATGCTCTAGCCTCCATCAGGAACAATGATTAGATGCTCTAATCTCCACCAGGAACAAAGACTAGATGCTCTAGCCCCCTTCAGGAACAATGACTAGATGCTCTTACAGGAATAATAACTAGATGCTCTAGCCTACATCAGGAATAATGACTAGATGCACTAGCCTTCATCCGGAATAAGGTCTAGATGTTCTAGCCGTCATCAGGAATTATAACTAGATGCTCTAACCTTCATCAGGGATAATGACTAGTAGCTCTAGCCTTCATCATGAATATAGTCATGCTCTAGCCTTCATCCGGAATAATGTCTAGATGCTCTAGCCGTCATCAGGAATAAAAACTAGATGCTCTAGCCTTCATCAGATCTAATGTCTAGATGCTCTAGCCTTCATCAGGAACAATGACTAGATGCTCTAGTCTTCATCAGGAACAATGACTAGATGCTCCAGCCTTCATCAGGAATAATGACTAGATGCTCTAGCCTTCATCCGGAATAATGTCTAGATGCTCTAGCCATCATCAGGAATAATAACTAGATGCTCTAGCCTTCATCAGGGATAATGTCTAGATGCTCCAGTCTTCATCAGGACCAATGACTAGATGCTCTAGCCTTCATCAGGAACAATGACTAGATACTCTAGCCTTCATCAGGAATAATGACTAGATGCTCTAGCTTTCATCAAGAAAAATGACTAGATGCTCTAGCCTTAAGGAATAATGACTAGATGCTCCTGCATTCATCAGAATTAATAACTAGATGCTCCAGGCTTCATCAGGAATAATGACTAGATGCTCTAGCTTTCATCAGGAATAATGACTAGATGCTCTGGCTTTCATCAGGAATAATAACTAGATGCTCTAGTCTTCATCAGGGATAATGTCTAGAAGCTCAAGCCTTCATAAGGAATAATGACTAGATGCTCTATAGCCTTCGTCAGGAACAATGACTAGATGCTCTAGTCTTCATCAGGAACTCTAACCTTCTTCAGGAACAATGACTAGATGCTCTAGCCTTCATCAGTAACAATGACTAGATGCTCTAGCCTTCATCAGGAATAATGACTAGATGCTCTAGCCTTCATCAGGAATAATGACTAGATACTCTAGCCTTCGTCAGGAACAATGACTAGATGCTCTAACCTTCTTCAGGAACAATGACTAGATGCTCTAGCCTTCATCAAGAACAATGACTAGATGCTCTAGCATTCATCAGGAATAATGACTAGATACTCTAGCCTTCATAAGGAATAATGACTAGATGCTCTATCCTCATCAGGACAATGACTAGATGCTCCTGCCTTCATCAGAATAAATGACTTGATGCTCCAGCCTTCATGACTAGATGCTCTAGCCTTCTCATTGAATAATGACTAGTTGCTCTAGCCATCTCAGGAATAATGACTAGATGCTCTAGCCTCCATCAGGAACAATGATTAGATGCTCTAACCTCCATCAGGAACAAACACTAGATGCTCTATCCTCCTTCAGAAACAATGACTAGATGCTCTAACCTTCATCAGGAATAATGACTAGATGCTCTAGCCTTCATCAGGAATAATGACTAGATGCTCTAGCCTTCATCCGGAATAATGTCTAGATGCTCTAGCCATCATCAGGAATAATAACTAGATGCTCTAGCCTTCATCAGGGATAATGTCTAGATGCTCCAGTCTTAATCAGGACCAATGACTAGATGCTCTAGCCTTCATCAGGAAAAATGACTAGATGCTCTAGCCTTCATCAGGAATAATGACTAGATGCTCTAGCTTTCATCAAGAACAATGACTAGATGCTCTAGCCTTAAGGAATAATGACTAGATGCTCCTGCCTTCATCAGAATTAATAACTAGATTCTCCAGGATTCATCAGGAATAATGACTAGATGCTCTTGCTTTCATCAGGAATAATGACTAGATGCTCTGGCTTTCATCAGGAATAATAACTAGATGCTCTTGTCTTCATCAGGGATAATGTCTAGATGCTCTAGCCTTCATAAGGAATAATGACTAGATGCTCTATAGCCTTCGTCAGGAACAATGACTAGATTCTCTAGTCTTCATCAGGAACTCTAACCTTCTTCAGGAACAATGACTAGATGCTCTAGCCTTCATCAGGAACAATGACTAGATGCTCTAGCCTTCATCAGGAATAATGACTAGATCCTCTAGCCATCATCAGGAATAATGACTAGATACTCTAGCCTTCGTCAGGAACAATGACTAGATGCTCTAACCTTCTTCAGGAACAATGACTAGATGCTCTAGCCTTCATCAATAACAATGACTAGATGCTCTAGCATTCATCAGGAATAATGACTAGATACTCTAGCCTTCATAAGGAATAATGACTAGATGCTCTATCCTCATCAGGACAATGACTAGATGCTCCTGCCTTCATCAGAATTCATGACTTGATGCTCCAGCCTTCATGACTAGATGCTCTAGCCTTCTCATTGAATAATGACTAGTTGCTCTTGCCTTCTCAGGAATAATGACTAGATGCTCTAGCCTCCATCAGGAACAATGATTAGATGCTCTAACCTCCATCAGGAACAAACACTAGATGCTCTATCCTCCTTCAGGAACAATGACTAGATGCTCTAACCTTCATCAGGAATAATGACTAGATGCTCTAGCCTTCATCAGGAATAATGACTAGATGCTCTAGCCTTCATCCGGAATAATGTCTAGATGCTCTAGCCTTCATAAGGAATAATGACTAGATGCTCTAGCCTTCATCAGGACTGGAGCATCTAGTTATTAATTCTGATGAAGGCAGGAGCATCTAGTCATTATTCCTTAAGGCTAGAGCATCTAGTCATTTTCTTGATGAAAGCTAGAGCATCTAGTCATTATTCCTGATGAAGGCTAGAGCATCTAGTCATTATTCCTGATGAAGGTTAGAGCATCTAGTCATTGTTCCTGAAAGAGGCTAGAGCATCTAGTCATTGTTCCTGAAGGAGGCTAGAGCATCTAGTCATTGTTCCTCCTAATGGAGGTTAGAGCATCTAGTCATTGTTCCTGATGTAGGCTAGAGCACCTAGTCATTATTCCTGAGAAGGCTAGAGCATCTAGTCATTATTCAATGAGAAGGCTAGAACATCTGGTCATGAAAGCTGGAGCATCTAATCGTTAATTCTGGTGAAGGCAGGAGCATCTAATCATTATTCCTTAAGGCTAGAGCATCTAGTTATTATTCCTGATGACGGCTAGAGCATCTAGACATTATTCCGGATGAAGGCTAGAGCATCTAGTCATTATTCCTGATGAAGGCTAGAGCATCTAGTCATTATTCCTGATGAAGGTTAGAGCATCTAGTCATTGTTCCTGAAGGAGGCTAGAGCATCTAGTCTTTGTTCCTGATGGAGGTTAGAGCATCTAATCATTGTTCCTGATGGAGGCTAGAGCATCTAGTCATTATTCCTGAGAAGGCTAGAGCATCTAGTCAATATTCAATGAGAAGGCTAGAGCATCTAGTCATGATGGCTGAAGCATCAAGTCATTAATTCTGATGAAGGCAGGAGCATCTAGTCATTTTCCTAATGAGGATAGAGCATCTAGTCATTATTCCTTATGAAGGCTAGAGCATCTAGTCATTATTCCTGATGAAAGCTAGAGCATCTAGTCATTATTCCTGATGAAGAACAATGACTAGATGCTCTAACCTTCATCATGAATAATGACTAGATGCTCTAGCCTTCTCATTGAATAATGACTAGTTGCTCTTGCCTTCTCAGGAATAATGACTAGATGCTCTAGCCTCCATCAGGAACAATGATTAGATGCTCTAACCTCCATCAGGAACAAACACTAGATGCTCTATCCTCCTTCAGGAACAATGACTAGATGCTCTAACCTTCATCAGGAATAATGACTAGATGCTCTAGCCTTCATCAGGAATAATGACTAGATGCTCTAGCCTTCATCCGGAATAATGTCTAGATTCTCTAGCCTTCATAAGGAATAATGACTAGATGCTCTAGCCTTCATCAGGACTGGAGCATCTAGTTATTAATTCTGATGAAGGCAGGAGCATCTAGTCATTATTCCTTAAGGCTAGAGCATCTAGTCATTTTCTTGATGAAAGCTAGAGCATCTAGTCATTATTCCTGATGAAGGCTAGAGCATCTAGTTATTGTTCCTGATGAAGGCTAGAGCATCTAGTCATTGTTCCTGATGAAGGCTAGAGAATCTAGTCATTGGTCCTGATGAAGACTAGAGCATCTAGACATTATCCCTGATGAAGGCTAGAGCATCTAGTTATTATTCCTGATGATGGCTAGAGCATCTAGACATTATTCCGGATGAAGGCTAGAGCATCTAGTCATTATTCCTGATGAAGGCTAGAGCATCTAGTCATTGTTCATGAAAGAGGCTAGAGCATCTAGTCATTGTTCTTCATCAGGAATAATGACTAGATGCTCTAGCTTTCATCAGGAATAATGACTAGATGCTCTGGCTTTCATCAGGAATAATAACTAGATGCTCTAGCCTTCATCAGGGATAATGTCTAGATGCTCTAGCCTTCATAAGGAATAATGACTAGATGCTCTATAGCCTTCGTCAGGAACAATGACTAGATGCTCTAGTCTTCATCAGGAACTCTAACCTTCTTCAGGAACAATGACTAGATGCTCTAGCCTTCATCAGGAACAATGACTAGATGCTCTAGCCTTCATCAGGAATAATGACTAGATGCTCTAGCCTTCATCAGGAATAATGACTAGATACTCTAGCCTTCGTCAGGAACAATGACTAGATGCTCTAACCTTCTTCAGGAACAATGACTAGATGCTCTAGCCTTCATCAGGAACAATGACTAGATGCTCTAGCCTTCATCAGGAATAATGACTAGATACTCTAGCCTTCATAAGGAATAATGACTAGATGCTCTATCCTCATTAGGACAATGACTAGATGCTCCTGCCTTCATCAGAATTAATGACTTGATGCTTCAGCCATCATGACTAGATGCTCTAGCCTTCTCATTGAATATTGACTAGATGCTCTAGCCTTCTCAGGAATAATGACTAGATGCTCTAGCCTCCATCAGGAACAATGATTAGATGCTCTAACTTCCATCAGGAACAAAGACTAGATGCTCTAGCCTCCTTCAGGAACAATGACTAGATGCTCTAACCTTCATCAGGAATAATGACTAGATGCTCAAGCCTTCATCAGGAATAATGACTAGATGCTCTAGCTTTCATCCGGAATAATGTCTAGATGCTCTAGCCATCATCAGGAATAATAACTAGATGCTCTAGCCTTCATCAGGGATAATGTCTAGATGCTCTAGCCTTCATAAGGAATATTGACTAGATGCTCTAGCCTTCATCAGGAACAATGACTAGATGCTCTAGTCTTCATCAGGAACAATGACTAGATGCTCTAACCTTCTTCAAGAACAATGACTAGATGCTGTAGCCTTCATCAGGAATAATGACTAGATGCTCTAGCCGTCATCAGGAATAAGGATTAGATGCTCTAGCCTTCATCAAGAATAATGACTAGATGCTCTAGCCTTTATCAGGAATAATGACTAGATGCTCTAACCTTCATCAGGAACAATTACTAGATGCTCCTGCCTTCATCAGAATTAATGACTAGAAGCTCCAGCCTTCAAGACTAGATGCTCTAGCCTTCTCATTGAATAATGACTAGATGCTCTAGCCTTCTCAGGAATAATGACTAGATGCTCTAGCCTCCATCAGGAACAATGATTAGATGCTCTAACCTCCATCAGGAACAAAGACTAGATGCTCTAGCCTTCTCAGGAATAATGACTAGATGTTCTAGCATCCATCAGGAACAATGATTAGATGCTCTAACCTCCATCAGGAACAAAGACTAGATGCTCTAGCCTCCTTCAGGAACAATTACTAGATGCTCTAATCTTCATTCGAAATAATGTTTAGATGCTCTAGCCATCATCAGGAATAATAACTAGATGCTCTAGCCTTCATCAGGGATAATGTCTAGATGCTCTAGCCTTCATAAGGAATATTGACTAGATGCTCTAGCCTTCATCAGGAACAATGACTAGATGCTCTAGTCTTCATCAGGAACAATGACTAGATGCTCTAACCTTCTTCAGGAACAATGACTAGATGCTCTAGCCGTAATCAAGAATAATGACTAGATGCTCTAGCCTTAAGGAATAATAACTAGATGCTCCTGCCTTCACCAGAATGAACGATTAGATGCTCCAGCTTTCATGACCAGATGTTCTAGCCTTCTCATTGAATAATGACTAGATGCTCTAGCCTTCTCAGGAATAATGACTAGGTGCTCTAGCCTACATCAGGAACAATGACTAGATGCTCTAACCTCCATTAGGAACAATGACTAGATGCTCTAGCCTCCTTCAGGAACAATGACTAGATGCTCTAGCCTCCTTCAGGAACAATGACTAGATTCTCTAACCTTCATAAGGAATAATGACTAGATGCTCTAGCCTTCATCCGGAATAATGTCTAGATGCTCTAGCCGTCATCAGGAATAATAACTAGATGCTCTAGCCTTCATCAGGGATAATGTCTAGATGCTCTAGTCTTCATCAGGACCAATGACTAGATACTCTAGTCTTCATAAGGAATAATGACTAGATACTCTAGCCTTCGTAAGGAACAATGACTAGATGCTCTAGTCTTCATCAGGAACAATGACTAGATGCTCTAACCTTCCTCAGGAAAAATGACTAGATGCTCTAGCCTTCATCAAGAACAATGACTAGATGCACTAGCCTTCATCAGGAATAATGACTAGATACTCTAGCCTTCATAAGGAATAATGACTAGATGCTCTATCCTCATCAGGAACAATGACTAGATGCTCCTGCTTTCATCAGAATTAATGACTAGATGCTCCAGCCTTCATGACTAGATACGCTAGCCTTCATCAGGAATAATGACTAGATGCTCTATCCTTCATCAGGAGCAATGACTAGATGCTCCTGCCTTCATCAGAATTAATGACTAGATGCTCCAACCTTCATGACTAGATGCTCTAGCCTTCTCATTGAATAATGACTAGATGCTCTAGCCTTCTCTGGAATAATGACTAGATGCTCTAGCCTCCATCAGGAACAATGATTAGATACTCTAACCTCCATCAGGAACAAAGACTAGATGCTCTATCCTCCTTCAGGAACAATGACTAGATGCTCTAACCTTCATCAGGAATAATGACTAGATGCTCTAGCCTTCATCAGGAATAATGTCTAGATGCTCTAGCCGTCATCAGGAATAATAACTAGATGCTCTAGCCTTCATCAGGGATAATGTCTAGATGCTCTAGTCTTCATAAGGTATAATGACTAGATGCTCTAGCCTTCATCAGGAACAATGACTAGATGCTCTAGCCTCCTTCAGAAACAATGACTAGATGCTCTAACCTTCATCAGGAATAATGACTAGATGCTCTAGCCTTCATCCGGAATAATGTCTAGATGCTCTAGCCATCATCAGGAATAATAACTAGATGCTCTAGCCTTCTTCAGGGATAATGTATAGATGCTCTAGTCTTCATCAGGAACAATGACTAGATGCTCTAGCCTTCATCAGGAACAATGACTAGATGCTCTAGCCTTCATCAGGAATAATGACTAGATGCTGTAGCTTTCATCAAGAACAATGACTAGATGCTCAAATGACTAGATGCTCTAGCCTTCATCAGGAATAATGACTAGATGCTCTAGCCTTAATCAAGAACAATGACTAGATGCTCTAACCTTCATCAGGAATAATGATTAGATGCTCTAGCCTTCATCAGGAACATTGACTAGATGCTCTAGCCTCCTTCAGGAACAATGACTAGATGCTCTAACCTTCATCAGGAATAATGACTAGATGCTCTAGCCTTCATCCGGAATAATGTGTAGATGCTCTAGCCATCATCAGGACCAATGACTAGATGCTCTAGCCTTCATCAGGAACAATGACTAGATGCTCTAGCCTTCATCAGGAACAATGACTAGATGCTCTAGCCTTCATCAGGAACAATGACTAGATGCTCTAGCCTTCATCAGGAACAATGACTAGATGCTCTAGCCTTCATCAGGAATAATGACTAGATGCTGTAGCCTTCATCCGGAATAATGTCTAGATGCTCTAGCCATCATCAGGAATAATAACTAGATGCTCTAGCCTTCATCAGGGATAATGTCTAGATGCTCTAGTCTTCATCAGGACCAATGACTAGATGCTCTAGCCTTCATCAGGAACAATGACTAGATGCTCTAGCCTTCATCAGGAACAATGACTAGATGCTCTAGCCTTCATCAGGAATAATGACCAGATGCTGTAGCTTTCATCAAGAACAATGACTAGATGCTCTAACCTTCATCAGGAATAATGACTAGATGCTCTAGCCTTCACCCGGAATAATGACTAGATGCTCTAGCCGTCATCAGGAATAATAACTAGATGCTCTAGCCTTCATCAGGGATAATGTCTAGATGCTCTAGTCTTCATCAGGACCAATGACTAGATGCTAGCCTTCATCAAGAACAATGACTAGATGCTCTAGCCTTCATCAGGAACAATGACTAGATGCTCTAGCCTTCATCAGGAATAATGACTGAATACTCTATCTTTCATCAAGAACAATGACTAGATGCTCTAGCCTTAAGGAATAATGACTAGATGCTCCTGCCTTCATCAGAATTAATAACTAGATGCTCTAGGCTTCATCAGGAATAATGACTAGATGCTCTAGCTTTCATCAGGAGAATAATAACTAGATGCTCTAGCCTTCATCAGGGATAATGTCTAGATGCTCTAGCCTCATAAGGAATAAAGACTAGATGCTCTAGCATTCTTCAGGAACAATGACTAGATACTCTAGTCTTCATCAGGAACTCTAACCTTCATAAGGAACAATGACTAGATGCTCTAGCCTTCATCAGGAACAATGACTAGATGCTCTAGCCTTCATCAGGAATAATGACTAGATACTCTAGCCTTCGTCAGGAACAATGACTAGATGCTCTAGTCTTCATCAGGAACAATGACTAGATGCTCTAACTTTCTTCAGGAAGAATGACTAGATGCTCTAGCCTTCATCAGGAATAATGACTAGATTCTCTAGCCTTCATCAGGAATAATGACTAGATGCTCTAGCCTTCTCAGGAATAATGACTAGATGCTCTAGCCTCCATCAGGAACAATGATTAGATGCTCTAACCTCCATCAGGAACAAAGATTAGATGCTCTAGCCTCCTTCAGGAACAATGACTAGATGCTCTAACCTTCATCAGGAATAATGACTAGATGCTCTAGCCTTCATCAGGAATAATGACTAGATGCTCTAGTCTTCATACGGAATAATGTCTAGATGCTCTAGCCGTCATCAGGAATAATAACTAGATTCTCTAGCCTTAATCAGGGATAATGTCTAGATGCTCTAGCCTTCATAAGGAATATTGACTAGATGCTCTAGCCTTCATCAGGAACAATAACTAGATGCTCTAGTCTTCATCAGGAACAATGACTAGATGCTCTAACCTTCTGCAGTAACAATGACTAGATGCTCTAGCCTTCGACAGGAACAATGACTAGATGCTCTAGCCTTCATCAGGAATAATGACTAGATGCTCTAGCCGTAATCAAGAACAATGACTAGATGCTCTAGCCTTAAGGAATAATGACTAGATGCTCCTTCCTTCATCAGAATTAATGATTAGATGCTCCAGCTTTCATGACCAGATGTTCTAGCCTTCTCATTGAATAATGACTAGATGCTCTAGCCTTCTCAGGAATAATGACTAGGTGCTCTAGCCTACATCAGGAACAATGACTAGATGCTCTAACCTCCATCAGGAACAAAGACTAGATGCTCTAACCTCCTTCAGGAACAATGACTAGATGCTCTAGCCTCCTTCAGGAACAATGACTAGATGCTCTAACCTTCATAAGGAATAATGACTAGATGCTCTAGCCTTCATCCGGAATAATGTCTAGATGCTCTAGCCGTCATCAGGAATAATAACTAGATGCTCTAGCCTTCATCAGGGATAATGTCTAGATGCTCTAGTCTTCATCAGGACCAATGACTAGATGCTCTAGCGTTCATCAGGAACAATGACTAGATGCTCTAGCCTTCATCAGGAACAATGACTAGATGCTCTAGCCTTCATCAGGAATAATGACTGAATGCTCTAGCTTTCATCAAGAACAATGACTAGATGCTCTAGCCTTAAGGAATAATGACTAGATGCTCCTGCCTTCATCAGAATTAATAACTAGATGCTCCAGGCTTCATCAGGAATAATGACTAGATGCTCTAGCTTTCATCAGGAATAATGACTAGATGCTCTGGCTTTCATCAGGAATAATGTCTAGCTTTCATCAGGAATAATAACTAGATGCTCTAGCCTTCATCAGGGATAATGTCTAGATGCTCTAGCCTTCATAAGGAATAATGACTAGATGCTCTAGCCTTCATCCGGAATAATGTCTAGATGCTCTAGCCGTCATCAGGAAATATAACTAGATACTCTAGCCTTCATCAGGGATAATATCTAGATGCTCTAGTCTTCATCAGGACCAATGACTAGATGCTCTAGCCTTCATCAGGAACAATGACTAGATGTTCTATCCTTCATCAGGAACAATGACTAGATGCTCTAGCCTTCATCAGCAATAATGACTGAATGCTCTAGCTTTCATCAAGAACAATGACTAGATGCTCTAGCCTTAAGAAATAATGACTAGATGCTCCTGCCTTCATCAGAATTAATAACTAGATGCTCCAGGCTTCATCAGGAATAAAGACTAGATGCTCTAGCTTTCATCAGGAATAATAACTAGATGCTCTAGCCTTCATCAGGGATAATGTCTAGATGCTCTAGCCTTCATAAGGAATAATGACTAGATGCTCTAGCCTTCTTCAGGAACAATGACTGGATACTCTAGTCTTCATCAGGAACTCTAACCTTCTTAAGGAACAATGACTAGATGCTCTAGCCTTCATCAGGAACAATGACTAGATGCTCTAGCCTTCATCAGGAATAATGACTAGATACTCTAGCCTTCATCAGGAACAATGACTAGATGCTCTAGTCTTCATCAGGAACAATGACTAGATACTCTAGCCTTCATCAGGAATAATGACTAGATACTCTAGCCTTCATAAGGAATAATGACTAGATGTTCTATCCTCATCAGGTACAATGATTAGATGCTCCTGCTTTCACCAGAATTAATGACTAGATGCTCCAGCCAGATACACTAGCCTTCATCAGGAATAATGACTAGATTCTCTAACCTTCATCAGGAACAATTACTAGATGCTCCTGCCTTCATCAGAATTAATGACTAGATGCTCCAGCCTTCAGGACTAGATGCACTAGCCTTCTCATTAATGACTAGATGCTCTAGCCTTCTCAGGAATAATGACTAGATGCTCTAACCTCCACCAAGAACAAAGACTAGATGCTCTAGCCTCCTTCAGGAACAATGACTAGATGCTCTTACAGGAATAATAACTAGATGCTCTAGCCTACATCAGAAATAATGACTAGATACTCTAGCCTTCATCCGGAATAATGTCTAGATGTTCTAGCCGTCATCAGTAATTATAACTAGATGCTCTAACCTTCATCAGGGATAATGACTAGATGCTCTAGCTTTCATCATGAATAATGACTAGATGCTCTAGCCTTCATCCGGAATAATGTCTATATGCTCTAGACGTCATCAGGAATAATAACTAGATGCTCTAGCCTTCATCAGGGATAATGTCTAGATGCTCTAGCCTTCATAAGGAAGATTGACTAGATGCTCTAGCCTTCATCAGGAACAATGACTAGATGCTCTTAGTCTTCATCAGGAACAATGACTAGATGCTCTAACCTACTTCAGGAACAATGACTAGATGCTCTAGCCTTCGTCAGGAACAATGACTAGATGCTCTAGCCTTCATCAGGAATAATGACTAGATGCTCTAGCCTTCATCAAGAACAATGACTAGATGCTCTATCCTTAAGGAATAATGACTAGATGCTCCTGCCTTCATCGGAATTAATGATTAGATGCTCCAGCCTTCATGAGACCAGATGTTCTAGCCTTCTCATTGAATAATGACTAGATGCTCTAGCCCTCTCAGGAATAATGACTAGGTACTCTAGCCTCCATCAGGAACAATGACTAGATGCTCTAGCCTCAGGAACAATGACTAGATGCTCTAGCCTCCTTCAGGAACAATGACTAGATGCTCTAACCTTCATCAGAATTAATAACTAGATGCTCCAGGCTTCATCAGGAATAATGACTAGATGCTCTAGCTTTCATCAGGAATAATGAATAGATGCTCTGGCTTTCATCAGGAATAATGTCTAGCTTTCATCAGGAATAATAACTAGATGCTCTAGCCTTCATCAGGGATAATGTCTAGATGCTCTAGCCTTCATAAGGAATAATGACTAGATGCTCTAGCCTTCTTCAGGAACAATGACTAGATACTCTAGTCTTCATCAGGAACAATGACTAGATGCTCTAGCCTTCATCAGAAATAATGACTAGATACTCTAGCCTTCATCAGGAACAATGACTAGATGCTCTAGTCTTCATCAGGAACAATGACTAGATTCTCTAACCTTCTTCAGGAAGAATGACTAGATGCTCTAGCCTTCATCAGGAACAATGACTAGATGCTCTAACCTTCATCAGGAATAATGACTAGATGCTCTAGCCTTCATCAAGAACAATGACTAGATGCTCTAGCCTTAAGGAATAATGACAAGATGCTCCTGCCTTCATCAGAATTAATAACTAGATGCTCCAGGCTTCATCAGGAATAATGACTAGATGCTCTAGCTTTCATCAGGAATAATGAGTAGATGCTCTGGCTTTCATCAGGAATAATGTCTAGCTTTCATCAGGAATAATAACTAGATGCTCTAGCCTTCATCAGGGATAATGTCTAGATGCTCTAGCCTTCATAAGGAATAATGACTAGATGCTCTAGCCTTCATCCGGAATAATGTCTAGATGCTCTAGCCGTCATCAGGAAATATAACTAGATACTCTAGCCTTCATCAGGGATAATATCTAGATGCTCTAGTCTTCATCAGGACCAATGACTAGATGCTCTAGCCTTCATCAGGAACAATGACTAGATGTTCTAGCCTTCATCAGGAACAATGACTAGATGCTCTAGCCTTCATCAGCAATAATGACTGAATGCTCTAGCTTTCATCAAGAACAATGACTAGATGCTCTAGCCTTAAGAAATAATGACTAGATGCTCCTGCCTTCATCAGAATTAATAACTAGATGCTCCAGGCTTCATCAGGAATAAAGACTAGATGCTCTAGCTTTCATCAGGAATAATAACTAGATGCTCTAGCCTTCACCAGGGATAATGTCTAGATGCTCTAGCCTTCATAAGGAATAATGACTAGATGCTCTAGCCTTCTTCAGGAACAATGACTAGATACTCTAGTCTTCATCAGGAACTCTAACCTTCTTAAGGAACAATGACTAGATGCTCTAGCCTTCATCAGGAACAATGACTAGATGCTCTAGCCTTCATCAGGAATAATGACTAGATACTCTAGCCTTCATCAGGAACAATGACTAGATGCTCTAGTCTTCATCAGGAACAATGACTAGATGCTCTAGCCTTCATCAGGAATAATGACTAGATACTCTAGCCTTCATCAGGTACAATGACTAGATGCTCCTGCTTTCACCAGAATTAATGACTAGATGCTCCAGCCAGATACACTAGCCTTCATCAGGAATAATGACTAGATGCTCTAACCTTCATCAGGAACAATTACTAGATGCTCCTACCTTCATCAGAATTAATGACTAGATGCTCCAGCCTTCAGGACTAGATGCACTAGCCTTCTCATTGAATAATGACTAGATGCTCTAGCCTTCTCAGGAATAATGACTAGATGCTCTAACCTCCACCAAGAACAAAGAGTAGATGCTCTAGCCTCCTTCAGGAACAATGACTAGATGCTCTTACAGGAATAATAACTAGATGCTCTAGCCTACATCAGAAATAATGACTAGATACTCTAGCCTTCATCCGGAATAATGTCTAGATGTTCTAGCCGTCATCAGTAATTATAACTAGATGCTCTAACCTTCATCAGGGATAATGACTAGATGCTCTAGCTTTCATCATGAATAACGACTAGATGCTCTAGCCTTCATCCGGAATAATGTCTATATGCTCTAGACGTCATCAGGAATAATAACTAGATGCTCTAGCCTTCATCAGGGATAATGTCTAGATGCTCTAGCCTTCATAAGGAAGATTGACTAGATGCTCTAGCCTTCATCAGGAACAATGACTAGATGCTCTAGTCTTCATCAGGAACAATGACTAGATGCTCTAACCTACTTCAGGAACAATGACTAGATGCTCTAGCCTTCGTCAGGAACAATGACTAGATGCTCTAGCCTTCATCAGGAATAATGACTAGATGCTCTAGCCTTCATCAAGAACAATGACTAGATGCTCTATCCTTAAGGAATAATGACTAGATGCTCCTGCCTTCATCAGAATTAATGATTAGATGCTCCAGCCTTCATGAGACCAGATGTTCTAGCCTTCTCATTGAATAATGACTAGATGCTCTAGCCCTCTCAGGAATAATGACTAGGTGCTCTAGCCTCCATCAGGAACAATGACTAGATGCTCTAGCCTCAGGAACAATGACTAGATGCTCTAGCCTCCTTCAGGAACAATGACTAGATGCTCTAACCTTCATCAGGAATAATGACTAGATGCTCTAGCCTTCATCCAGAATAATGTCTAGATGCTCTAGCCTTCATCAGGAACAATGACTAGATGCTCTAGCCTTCATCAGGAACAATGACTAGATGCTCTAGCCTTCATCAGGAATAATGACTAGATGCTCTAGCTTTCATCAAGAACAATGACTAGATGCTCTAGCCTTAAGGAATAATGACTAGATGCTCCTGCCTTCATCAGAATTAATAACTAGATGCTCCAGGCTTCATCAGGAATAATGACTAGATGCTCTAGCTTTCATCAGGAATAATGAATAGATGCTCTGGATTTCATCAGGAATAATGTCTAGCTTTCATCAGGAATAATAACTAGATGCTCTAGCCTTCATCAGGGATAATGTCTAGATGCTCTAGCCTTCATAAGGAATAATGACTAGATGCTCTAGCCTTCTTCAGGAACAATGACTAGATACTCTAGTCTTCATCAGGAACAATGACTAGATGCTCTAGCCTTCATCAGGAATAATGACTAGATACTCTAGCCTTCATCAGGAACAATGACTAGATGCTCTAGTCTTCATCAGGAACAATGACTAGAATCTCTAACCTTCTTCAGGAAGAATGACTAGATGCTCTAGCCTTCATCAGGAACAATGACTAGATGCTCTAGCCTTCATCAGGAATAATGACTAGATACTCTAGCCTTCATTAGGAATTATGACTAGATGCTCTAGCCTTCATCAAGAACAATGACTAGATGCTCTAGCCTTAAGGAATAATGACTAGATGCTCCTGCCTTCATCAGAATTAATGATTAGATGCTCCAGCCTTCATGAGACCAGATGTTTTAGCCTTCTCATTGAATAATGACTAGTTGCTCTAGCCTACTCAGGAATAATGACTAGGTGCTCTAGCCTCCATCAGGAACAATGACTAGATGCTCGCCTTCATCAGGAATAATGACTAGATGCTCTAGCCTTCATCAGGAATAATGACTAGATATTCTAGCCTTCGTCAGGAACAATGAATAGATGCTCTAACCTTCTTCAGGAACCATGACTAGATTCTCTAGCCTTCATCAGGAACAATGACTAGATGCACTAGCCTTCATCAGGAATAATGACTAGATACTCTAGCCTTCATAAGGAATAATGACTAGATGCTCTATCCTCATCAGGACAATGACTAGATGCTCCTGCCTTCATCAGAATTAATGAATTGATGCTCCAGCCTTCATCACTAGATGCTCTAGCCTTCTCATTGAATAATGACTAGATGCTCTAGCCTTCTCAGGAATAATGACTAGATGCTCTAGCCTTCATCCGGAATAATGTCTAGATGCTCTAGCCTTCATAAGGAATATTGACTAGATGCTCTAGCCTTCATCAGGAACAATGACTAGATGCTCTAGTCTTCATCAGGAACAATGACTAGATGCTCTAACCTTCTTCAGGAACAATGACTAGATGCTCTAGCCTTCGTCAGGAACAATGACTAGATGCTCTAGCCTTCATCAGGAACAATGACTAGATGCTCTAGTCTTCATCAGGAACAATGACTAGATGCTCTAACCTTCTTCAGGAACAATGACTAGATGCTCTAGCCTTCGTCAGGAACAATGACTAGATGCTCTAGCCTTCATCAGGAACAATGACTAGATGCTCTAGCCGTAATCAAGAACAATGACTAGATGCTCTAGCCTTAAAGAATAATGACTAGATGCTGCTGCCTTCATCAGAATTAATGATTAGATGCTCCAGCCTTCATGACCAGATGCTTTAGCCTTCTCATTGAATAATGATTAGATGCTCTATCCTCAATGACTAGATTCTCTAACCTTCATCAGGAATAATGACTAGATGCTCTAGCCTTCATCAGGAATAATGCACTGCCAGCGGTAAATTGCTTGTCACGGATGCTGTGACACACGCACTCGTGGGGTGGATTGTTGTGTCACAAACGCCGTGAATAATGTCTAGATGCTCTAGCCATCATCAGGAATAATAACTAGATGCTCTAGCCTTCATCAGGGATAATGTCTAGATGCTCTAAACTTCATCAGGAATAATGACTAGATGCTCTAGCCTTCATCAGGAACAATGACTAGATGCTCTAGTCTTCATCAGGAACAATGACTAGATGCTTTAACCTTCATCAGGAACAATGACTAGATGCTCTAGCCTTCATCAGGAACAATGACTAGATGCTGTAGCCTTCATCAGGAATAATGACTAGACGCTCTAGCCTTCATCAAGAACAATGACTAGATGCTCTAGCCTTAAGGAATAATGACTAGATGCTCCAGGCTTCAACAGGAATAATGACTAGATGCTTTATCTTTCATCAGGAATACCGACTAGATGCTCTGGCTTTCATCTGGAATAATGACTAGATGCTCTAGACTTCATCAGGGATAATGACTATAGATACTCTAGCCTTCATAAGGAATAATTACTAGATGCTCTATCCTCATCAGGAACAATGACTAGATGCTCCTGCCTTCATCAGAATTAATGGCTAGATGCTCCAGCCGTCATGACTAGATACGCTAGCCTTCATCAGGAATAATGACTAGATGCTCTATCCTTCATTAGGAGCAATGACTAGATGCTCCTGCCTTCATCAGAATTAATGACTAGATGCTCCAGCCTTCATGACTAGATGCTCTAGCCTTCTTATTGAATAATGACTAGATGCTCTAGCCTTCTCAGGAATAATGACTAGATGCTCTAACCTACATCAGGAACAAGGACTAGATGCTCTAACCTTTATCAGGAATAATGACTAGATGCTCTAGCCTTCATCCGGAATAATGTCTAGATGCTCTAGCCATCATCAGGAATAATAACTAGATGCTCTAGCCTTCATCAGGGATAATGTCTAGATGCTCTAGTCTTTATCAGGACCAATGACTAGATGCTCTAGCCTTCATCAAGAACAATGACTAGATGCTCTAGCCTTCATCAGGAACAATGACTAGATGCTCTAGCCTTAAGGAATAATGACTAGATACTCCTGCCTTCATCAGAATTAATAACTAGATGCTCCAGGCTTCATCAGGAATAATGACTAGATGCTCTAGCTTTCATCAGGAATAATGACTAGATGCTCTGGCTTTCATCCGGAATAATAACTAGATGCTCTAGTCTCCATCAGGGATAATGTCTAGATGCTCTAGCCTTCATAAGGAATAATGACTAGATGCTCTATAGCCTTCGTCAGGAACAATGACTAGATGCTCTAGTCTACATCAGGAACTCTAACCTTCTTCAGGAACAATGACTAGAAGATCTAGCCTTCATCAGGAACAATGACTAGATGCTCTAGCCTTCATCAGGAATAATGACTAATTGCTCTAGCCTTCATCCGGAATAATGTCTAGATGATCTAGCCATCATCAGGAAAAATAACTAGATGCTCTAGCCTTCATCAGGGATAATGTCTAGATGCTCTAGACTTCATCAGGAATAATGACTAGATGCTCTAGTCTTCATCAGGAACAATGACTAGATGCTTTAACCTTCATCAGGAACAATGACTAGATGCTCTAGCCTTCATCAGGAACAATGACTAGATGCTCTGGCTTTCATCCGGAATAATAACTAGATGCTCTAGCCTCCATCAGGGATAATGTCTAGATGCTCTAGCCTTCATAAGGAATAATGACTAGATGCTCTTACCTTCTTCAGGAACAATGACTAGATACTCTAGCCTTCATCAGTAACAATGACTAGATGCTCTAGCCTTCATAAGGAATAATGACTAGATGCTCTATCGTCATCAGGACAATGACTAGATGTTCCTGCCTTCATCAGAATTAATGACTTCATGCTCCAGCCTTCATGACTAGATGCTCTAGCCTTCTCATTGAATAATAACTAGTTGCTGTAGCCTTCTCAGGAATAATGACTAGATGCTCTAGCCTCCATCAGGAACAATGATTAGATGCTCTAACCTCCATCAGGAACAAAGACTAGATGCTCTAGCCTCCTTCAGGAACAATGACTAGATGCTCTCACCTTCATCAGGAATAATGACTAGATGCTCAAGCCTTCATCAGGAATAATGACTAGATGCTCTAGCCTTCATCCGGAATAATGTCTAGATGCTCTAGCCATCATCAGGAATAATAACTAGATGCTCTAGCCTTCATCAGGGATAATGTCTAGATGCTCTAGCCTTCATAAGGAATATTGACTAGATGCTCTAGCCTTCATCAGGAACATTGACTAGATGCTCTAGTCTTCATCAGGAACAATGACTAGATGCTCTAACCTTCTTCAAGAACAATGACTAGATGCTCTAGCCTTCGTCAGGAACAATGACTAGATGCTCTAGCCTTCATCAGGAATAATGACTAGATGCTCTAGCCTTAATCAAGAACAATGACTAGATACTCTAGCCTTAAGGAATAATGACTAGATGCTCCTGCCTTCATCAGAATTAATGACTAGATGCTCCAGCCTTCATGACCAGATGTTCTAGCCTTCTCATTGAATAATGACTAGATGCTCTAGCCTTCTCAGGAATAATGACTAACTGCTCTAGCCTCCATCAGGAACAATGACTAGATGCTCTAATCTCCATCAGGAACAATGACTAGATGCTCTAGCCTCCTTCAGGAACAATGACTAGATGCTCTAGCCTCCTTCAGGAGGAATAATGACTAGATGCTCTAGCCTTCATCCGGAATAATGTCTAGATGCTCTAGCCGTCATCAGGAATAATAACTAGATGCTCTAGCCTTCATCAGGGATAATGTCTAGATGCTCTAGCCTTAAGGAATAATGACTAGATGCTCCTGCCTTCATCAGAATTAAAAACTAGATGCTCCAGGCTTCATCAGGAATAATAACTAGATGCTCTAGCCTTCATCAGGGATAATGTCTAGATGCTCTAGCCTTCATAAGGAATATTGACTAGATGCTCTAGCCTTCATCAGGAACATTGACTAGATGCTCTAGTCTTCATCAGGAACAATGACTAGATGCTCTAACCTTCTTCAAGAACAATGACTAGATGCTCTAGCCTTCGTCAGGAACAATGACTAGATGCTCTAGCCTTCATCAGGAATAATGACCAGATGCTCTAGCCTTAAGGAATAATGACTAGATGCTCCTGCCTTCATCAGAATTAATGACTAGATGCTCCAGCCTTCATGACCAGATGTTCTAGCCTTCTCATTGAATAATGACTAGATGCTCTAGCCTTCTCAGGAATAATGACTAACTGCTCTAGCCTCCATCAGGAACAATGACTAGATGCTCTAATCTCCATCAGGAACAATGACTAGATGCTCTAGCCTCCTTCAGGAACAATGACTAGATGCTCTAGCCTCCTTCAGGAGGAATAATGACTAGATGCTCTAGCCTTCATCCGGAATAATGTCTAGATGCTCTAGCCGTCATCAGGAATAATAACTAGATGCTCTAGCCTTCATCAGGGATAATGTCTAGATGCTCTAGCCTTAAGGAATAATGACTAGATGCTCCTGCCTTCATCAGAATTAAAAACTAGATGCTCCAGGCTTCATCAGGAATAATGACTTGATGCTCTAGCTTTCATCAAGAATAATGACTAGATGCTCTGGCTTTCATCAGGAATAATAACTAGATGCTCTGGCCTTCATCAGGGATAATGTCTAGATGCTCTAGCCTTCATAAGGAATAATGACTAGATGCTCTAGCCTTCTTCAGGAACAATGACTAGATACTCTAGTCTTCATCAGGAACTCTAACCTTCTTAAGGAACAATGATTAGATGCTCTAGCCTTCATCAGGAACAATGACTAGATACTCTAGCCTTCATCAGGAATAATGACTAGATGCTCTAGCCTTCATCAGGAACAATGACTAGATGCTCTAGCCTTCATCAGGAATAATGACTAGATGCTCTAGCTTTCATCAAGAACAATGACTAGATGCTCTAGCCTTAAGGAATAATGACTAGATGCTCCTGCCTTCATCAGAATTAATAACTAGATGCTCCAGGCTTCATCAGGAATAATGACTAGATGCTCTAGCTTTCATCAGGAATAATGAATAGATGCTCTGGCTTTCATCAGGAATAATGTCTAGCTTTCATCAGGAATAATAACTAGATGCTCTAGCCTTCATCAGGGATAATGTCTAGATGCTCTAGCCTTCATAAGGAACAATGACTAGATGCTCTAGCCTTCATCAGGAACAATGACTAGATGCTCTAGCCTTCATCAGGAATAATGACTAGATACTCTAGCCTTCGTCAGGAACAATGACTAGATGCTCTAGTCTTCATCAGGAACAATGACTAGATGCTCTAACTTTCTTCAGGAAGAATGACTAGATGCTCTAGCCTTCATCAGGAATAATGACTAGATGCTCTAGCCTTCATCAGGAATAATGACTAGATGCTGTAGCCTTCATCAGGAATAATGACTAGACGCTCTAGCCTTCATCAAGAACAATGACTAGATGCTCTAGCCTTAAGGAATAATGACTAGATGCTCCAGGCTTCAACAGGAATAATGACTAGATGCTTTATCTTTCATCAGGAATACCGACTAGATGCTCTGGCTTTCATCTGGAATAATGACTAGATGCTCTAGACTTCATCAGGGATAATGACTATAGATACTCTAGCCTTCATAAGGAATAATTACTAGATGCTCTATCCTCATCAGGAACAATGACTAGATGCTCCTGCCTTCATCAGAATTAATGGCTAGATGCTCCAGCCGTCATGACTAGATACGCTAGCCTTCATCAGGAATAATGACTAGATGCTCTATCCTTCATTAGGAGCAATGACTAGATGCTCCTGCCTTCATCAGAATTAATGACTAGATGCTCCAGCCTTCATGACTAGATGCTCTAGCCTTCTTATTGAATAATGACTAGATGCTCTAGCCTTCTCAGGAATAATGACTAGATGCTCTAACCTACATCAGGAACAAGGACTAGATGCTCTAACCTTTATCAGGAATAATGACTAGATGCTCTAGCCTTCATCCGGAATAATGTCTAGATGCTCTAGCCATCATCAGGAATAATAACTAGATGCTCTAGCCTTCATCAGGGATAATGTCTAGATGCTCTAGTCTTTATCAGGACCAATGACTAGATGCTCTAGCCTTCATCAAGAACAATGACTAGATGCTCTAGCCTTCATCAGGAACAATGACTAGATGCTCTAGCCTTAAGGAATAATGACTAGATACTCCTGCCTTCATCAGAATTAATAACTAGATGCTCCAGGCTTCATCAGGAATAATGACTAGATGCTCTAGCTTTCATCAGGAATAATGACTAGATGCTCTGGCTTTCATCCGGAATAATAACTAGATGCTCTAGTCTCCATCAGGGATAATGTCTAGATGCTCTAGCCTTCATAAGGAATAATGACTAGATGCTCTATAGCCTTCGTCAGGAACAATGACTAGATGCTCTAGTCTTCATCAGGAACTCTAACCTTCTTCAGGAACAATGACTAGAAGATCTAGCCTTCATCAGGAACAATGACTAGATGCTCTAGCCTTCATCAGGAATAATGACTAATTGCTCTAGCCTTCATCCGGAATAATGTCTAGATGATCTAGCCATCATCAGGAAAAATAACTAGATGCTCTAGCCTTCATCAGGGATAATGTCTAGATGCTCTAGACTTCATCAGGAATAATGACTAGATGCTCTAGTCTTCATCAGGAACAATGACTAGATGCTTTAACCTTCATCAGGAACAATGACTAGATGCTCTAGCCTTCATCAGGAACAATGACTAGATGCTCTGGCTTTCATCCGGAATAATAACTAGATGCTCTAGCCTCCATCAGGGATAATGTCTAGATGCTCTAGCCTTCATAAGGAATAATGACTAGATGCTCTTACCTTCTTCAGGAACAATGACTAGATGCTCTAGCCTTCATCAGTAACAATGACTAGATGCTCTAGCCTTCATAAGGAATAATGACTAGATGCTCTATCGTCATCAGGACAATGACTAGATGTTCCTGCCTTCATCAGAATTAATGACTTCATGCTCCAGCCTTCATGACTAGATGCTCTAGCCTTCTCATTGAATAATAACTAGTTGCTGTAGCCTTCTCAGGAATAATGACTAGATGCTCTAGCCTCCATCAGGAACAATGATTAGATGCTCTAACCTCCATCAGGAACAAAGACTAGATGCTCTAGCCTCCTTCAGGAACAATGACTAGATGCTCTCACCTTCATCAGGAATAATGACTAGATGCTCAAGCCTTCATCAGGAATAATGACTAGATGCTCTAGCCTTCATCCGGAATAATGTCTAGATGCTCTAGCCATCATCAGGAATAATAACTAGATGCTCTAGCCTTCATCAGGGATAATGTCTAGATGCTCTAGCCTTCATAAGGAATATTGACTAGATGCTCTAGCCTTCATCAGGAACATTGACTAGATGCTCTAGTCTTCATCAGGAACAATGACTAGATGCTCTAACCTTCTTCAAGAACAATGACTAGATGCTCTAGCCTTCGTCAGGAACAATGACTAGATGCTCTAGCCTTCATCAGGAATAATGACTAGATGCTCTAGCCTTAATCAAGAACAATGACTAGATACTCTAGCCTTAAGGAATAATGACTAGATGCTCCTGCCTTCATCAGAATTAATGACTAGATGCTCCAGCCTTCATGACCAGATGTTCTAGCCTTCTCATTGAATAATGACTAGATGCTCTAGCCTTCTCAGGAATAATGACTAACTGCTCTAGCCTCCATCAGGAACAATGACTAGATGCTCTAATCTCCATCAGGAACAATGACTAGATGCTCTAGCCTCCTTCAGGAACAATGACTAGATGCTCTAGCCTCCTTCAGGAGGAATAATGACTAGATGCTCTAGCCTTCATCCGGAATAATGTCTAGATGCTCTAGCCGTCATCAGGAATAATAACTAGATGCTCTAGCCTTCATCAGGGATAATGTCTAGATGCTCTAGCCTTAAGGAATAATGACTAGATGCTCCTGCCTTCATCAGAATTAAAAACTAGATGCTCCAGGCTTCATCAGGAATAATGACTTGATGCTCTAGCTTTCATCAAGAATAATGACTAGATGCTCTGGCTTTCATCAGGAATAATAACTAGATGCTCTGGCCTTCATCAGGGATAATGTCTAGATGCTCTAGCCTTCATAAGGAATAATGACTAGATGCTCTAGCCTTCTTCAGGAACAATGACTAGATACTCTAGTCTTCATCAGGAACTCTAACCTTCTTAAGGAACAATGATTAGATGCTCTAGCCTTCATCAGGAACAATGACTAGATACTCTAGCCTTCATCAGGAATAATGACTAGATACTCTAGCCTTCGTCAGGAACAATGACTAGATGCTCTAGTCTCTTCATCAGGAACAATGACTAGATGCTCTAACCTTCTTCAAGAAGAATGACTAGATGCTCTAGCCTTCATCAGGAACAATGACTAGATGCTCTAGCCTTCATCAGGAATAATGACTAGATACTCTAGCCTTCATAAGGAATAATGACTAGATGCTCTATCCTCATCAGGAACAATGACTAGATCCTCTATCCTTCATCAGGAATAATGACTATATGCTCTAGCCTTAATCAAGAACAATGACTAGATGCTCTAGCCTTAAGGTGTAATGACTAGATGCACCTGCCTTCATCAGAATTAATGATTAGATGCTCCAGCCTTCATGACCAGATGTTCTAGCCTTCTCATTGAATAATGACTAGATGCTCTAGCCTTCTCAGGAATAATGACTAGGTGCTATAGCCTCCATCAGGAACAATGACTAGATGCTCTAACCTCCATCAGGATCAATGACTAGATGCTCTAGCCTCCTTAAGGAACAATGACTAGATGCTCTAACCTTCATCAGGAATAATGAATAGATGCTCTAGCCTTCATCCGAAATAATGTCTAGATGCTCTAGCCGTCATCAGGAATAATAACTAGATGCTCTAGCCTTCATCAGGGATAATGTCTAGATGCTCTAGTCTTCATCAGGAGAACAATGACTAGATGCTCTAGCCTTCATCAGGAATAATGACTGAATGCTTTAGCTTTCATCAAGAACAATGACTAGATGCTCTAGCCTTAAGGAATATGACTAGATGCTCCTGCCTTCATCAGAATTAATAACTAGATGTTCCAGGCTTCATCAGGAATAATGACTAGATGCTCTAGCTTTCATCAGGAATAATGACTAGATGCTCTGGCTTTCATCAGGAATAATAACTAGATGCTCTAGCCTTCATCAGGGATAATGTCTAGATGCTCTAGCCTTTATAAGGAATAATGACTAGATGCTCTAGCTTTCTTCAGGAACAATGACTAGATTCTCTAGTCTTCATCAGGAACTCTAACCTTCTTAAGGAACAATGACTAGATGCTCTAGCCTTCATCAGGAACAATGACTAGATGCTCTAGCCTTCATCAAGAATAATGACTAGATACTCTAGCCTTCGTCAGGAGAACAATGACTAGATGCTCTAGTCTTCATCAGGAACAATGACTAGATGCTCTAGCCTTCATCAGGAATAAAGACTAGATGCTCTAGCCTTCATCAGGAATAATGACTAGATGTTCTGGCTTTCATCAGGAATAATAACTAGATGCTCTAGCCTTCATCAGGGATAATGTCTAGATGCTCTAGCCTTCATAAGGAATAATGACTAGATGCTCTAGCCTTCTTCAGGAATAATGACTAGATACTCTAGTCTTCATCAGGAACTCTAACCTTCTTAAGGAACAATGACTAGATGCTCTAGCCTTCATCAGGAACAATGACTAGATACTCTAGCCTTCGTCAGGAACAATGACTAGATGCTCTAACCTTCTTCAGGAAGATTGACTAGATGCTCTAGCCTTCATCAGGAACAATGATTAGATGCTCTAGCCTTCATCAGGAATAATGACTAGATACTCTAGCCTTCATAAGGAATAATGACTAGATGCTCTATCCTCATCAGGAACAATGACTAGATGCTCCTGCTTTCATCAGAATTAATGACTAGATGCTCCAGCCTTCTCGACTAGATACGCTAGCCTTCATCGGGAATAATGACTAGATGCTCTATCCTTCATCAGGAGCAATGACTAGATGCTCCTGCCTTCATCAGAATTAGTGACTAGATACTCCAGCCTTCATGATAAGATGCTCTAGCCTTCTCATTGAATAATGAATAGATGCTCTAGCCTTCTCAAGAATAATGACTAGATGCTCTAGCCTCCATCAGGAACAATAATTAGATGGTCTAACCTCCATCAGGAACAAAGACTAGATGCTCTATCCTCCTTCAGGAACAATGACTAGATGCTCTAACCTTCATCAGGAATAATGACTAGATGCTCCTGCCTTCATCAGAATTAATAACTAGATGCTCCAGGCTTCATCAGGAATAACGACTAGATGCTCTAGCTTTCATCAGGAATAATGACTAGATGCTCTGGCTTTCATCAGGAACAATGTCTAGCTTTCATCAGGAATAATAACTAGATGCTCTAGCCTTCATCAGGGATAATGTCTAGATGCTCTAGCCTTCATAAGGAATAATGACTAGATGCTCTAGCCTTCTTCAGGAACAATGACTAGATACTCTAGTCTTCATCAGGAACTCTAACTTTCTTAAGGAACAATGACTAGATGCTCTAGCCTTCTTCAGGAACAATGACTAGATGCTCTAGTCTTCATCAGGAACAATGACTAGATGCTCTAACCTTCTTCAAGAACAATGACTAGATGCTGTAGCCTTCATCAGGAATAATGACTAGATGCTCTAGCCGTCATCAGGAATAAGGATTAGATGCTCTAGCCTTCATCAAGAATAATGACTAGATGCTCTAGCCTTTATCAGGAATAATGACTAGATGCTCTAACCTTCATCAGGAACAATTACTAGATGCTGCTGCCT
Source organism: Cladorhizidae sp. MBARI D1340-BT2 (assembly GCA_028752905.1). Taxonomy (NCBI): domain Eukaryota; kingdom Metazoa; phylum Porifera; class Demospongiae; order Poecilosclerida; family Cladorhizidae; species Cladorhizidae sp. MBARI D1340-BT2. The sequence goes on from JAQNBH010000017.1 coordinate 7,301,289, forward strand.
TCATCAGAATTAATGACTAGAAGCTCCAGCCTTCAAGACTAGATGCTCTAGCCTTCTCATTGAATAATGACTAGATGCTCTAGCCTTCTCAGGAATAATGACTAGATGCTCTAGCCTCCATCAGGAACAATGATTAGATGCTCTAACCTCCATCAGGAACAAAGACTAGATGCTCTAGACTTCTCAGGAATAATGACTAGATGTTCTAGCATCCATCAGGAACAATGATTAGATGCTCTAACCTCCATCAGGAACAAAGACTAGATGCTCTAGCCTCCTTCAGGAACAATAACTAGATGCTCTAATCTTCATTCGAAATAATGTTTAGATGCTCTAGCCATCATCAGGAATAATAACTAGATGCTCTAGCCTTCATCAGGGATAATGTCTAGATGCTCTAGCCTTCATAAGGAATATTGACTAGATGCTCTAGCCTTCATCAGGAACAATGACTAGATGCTCTAGTCTTCATCAGGAACAATGACTAGATGCTCTAACCTTCTTCAGGAACAATGACTAGATGCTCTAGCCGTAATCAAGAATAATGACTAGATGCTCTAGCCTTAAGGAATAATAACTAGATGCTCCTTCCTTCACCAGAATTAACGATTAGATGCTCCAGCTTTCATGACCAGATGTTCTAGCCTTCTCATTGAATAATGACTAGATGCTCTAGCCTTCTCAGGAATAATGACTAGTTGCTCTACTCTACATCAGGAACAATGACTAGATGCTCTAACCTCCATTAGGAACAATGACTAGATGCTCTAGCCTCCTTCAGGAACAATGACTAGATGCTCTAGCCTCCTTCAGGAACAATGACTAGATTCTCTAACCTTCATAAGGAATAATGACTAGATGCTCTAGCCTTCATCCGGAATAATGTCTAGATGCTCTAGCCGTCATCAGGAATAATAACTAGATGCTCTAGCCTTCATCAGGGATAATGTCTAGATGCTCTAGTCTTCATCAGGACCAATGACTAGATGCTCTAGCCTTCATCAGGAACAATGACTAGATGCTCTAGCCTTCATCAGGAACAACGACTAGATGCTCTAGCCTTCATCAGGAATAATGACTGAATGCTCTAGCTTTCATCAAGAACAATGATTAGATGCTCTCTAGCCTTAAGGAATAATGACTAGATGCTCCTGCTTTCATCAGAATTTATACCAGGCTTCATCAGGAATAATGACTAGATGCTCTAGCTTTCATCAGTAATAATAACTAGATGCTCTAGCCTTCATCAGGGATAATGTCTAGATGCTCTTGCCTTCATAAGAATAATGACTAGATGCTCTAGCCTTCTTCAGGAACAATGACTAGATACTCTAGTCTTCATCAGGAATAATGACTAGATACTCTAGCCTTCGTAAGGAACAATGACTAGATGCTCTAGTCTTCATCAGGAACAATGACTAGATGCTCTAACCTTCCTCAGGAAAAATGACTAGATGCTCTAGCCTTCATCAAGAACAATGACTAGATGCACTAGCCTTCATCAGGAATAATGACTAGATACTCTAGCCTTCATAAGGAATAATGACTAGATGCTCTATCCTCATCAGGAACAATGACTAGATGCTCCTGCTTTCATCAGAATTAATGACTAGATGCTCCAGCCTTCATGACTAGATACGCTAGCCTTCATCAGGAATAATGACTAGATGCTCTATCCTTCATCAGGAGCAATGACTAGATGCTCCTGCCTTCATCAGAATTAATGACTAGATGCTCCAACCTTCATGACTAGATGCTCTAGCCTTCTCATTGAATAATGACTAGATGCTCTAGCCTTCTCTGGAATAATGACTAGATGCTCTAGCCTCCATCAGGAACAATGATTAGATACTCTAACCTCCATCAGGAACAAAGACTAGATGCTCTATCCTCCTTCAGGAACAATGACTAGATGCTCTAACCTTCATCAGGAATAATGACTAGATGCTCTAGCCTTCATCAGGAATAATGACTAGATGCTCTAGCCTTCATCAGGAATAATGTCTAGATGCTCTAGCCGTCATCAGGAAAAATAACTAGATGCTCTAGCCTTCATCAGGGATAATGTCTAGATGCTCTAGTCTTCATAAGGTATAATGACTAGATGCTCTAGCCTTCATCAGGAACAATGACTAGATGCTCTAGCCTCCTTCAGAAACAATGACTAGATGCTCTAACCTTCATCAGGAATAATGACTAGATGCTCTAGCCTTCATCCGGAATAATGTCTAGATGCTCTAGCCATCATCAGGAATAATAACTAGATGCTCTAGCCTTCATCAGGGATAATGTATAGATGCTCTAGTCTTCATCAGGAACAATGACTAGATGCTCTAGCCTTCATCAGGAACAATGACTAGATGCTCTAGCCTTCATCAGGAATAATGACTAGATGCTGTAGCTTTCATCAAGAACAATGACTAGATGCTCAAATGACTAGATGCTCTAGCCTTCATCAGGAATAATGACTAGATGCTCTAGCCTTAATCAAGAACAATGACTAGATGCTCTAACCTTCATCAGGAATAATGATTAGATGCTCTAGCCTTCATCAGGAACATTGACTAGATGCTCTAGCCTCCTTCAGGAACAATGACTAGATGCTCTAACCTTCATCAGGAATAATGACTAGATGCTCTAGCCTTCATCCGGAATAATGTGTAGATGCTCTAGCCATCATCAGGACCAATGACTAGATGCTCTAGCCTTCATCAGGAACAATGACTAGATGCTCTAGCCTTCATCAGGAACAATGACTAGATGCTCTAGCCTTCATCAGGAACAATGACTAGATGCTCTAGCCTTCATCAGGAACAATGACTAGATGCTCTAGCCTTCATCAGGAATAATGACTAGATGCTGTAGCCTTCATCAGGGATAATGTCTAGATGCTCTAGTCTTCATCAGGACCAATGACTAGATGCTCTAGCCTTCATCAGGAACAATGACTAGATGCTCTAGCCTTCATCAGGAACAATGACTAGATGCTCTAGCCTTCATCAGGAATAATGACCAGATGCTGTAGCTTTCATCAAGAACAATGATTAGATGCTCTAACCTTCATCAGGAATAATGACTAGATGCTCTAGCCTTCACCCGGAATAATGACTAGATGCTCTAGCCGTCATCAGGAATAATAACTAGATGCTCTAGCCTTCATCAGGGATAATGTCTAGATGCTCTAGTCTTCATCAGGACCAATGACTAGATGCTCTAGCCTTCATCAAGAACAATGACTAGATGCTCTAGCCTTCATCAGGAACAATGACTAGATGCTCTAGCCTTCATCAGGAATAATGACTGAATACTCTATCTTTCATCAAGAACAATGACTAGATGCTCTAGCCTTAAGGAATAATGACTAGATGCTCCTGCCTTCATCAGAATTAATAACTAGATGCTCTAGGCTTCATCAGGAATAATGACTAGATGCTCTAGCTTTCATCAGGAGAATAATAACTAGATGCTCTAGCCTTCATCAGGGATAATGTCTAGATGCTCTAGCCTCATAAGGAATAATGACTAGATGCTCTAGCATTCTTCAGGAACAATGACTAGATACTCTAGTCTTCATCAGGAACTCTAACCTTCATAAGGAACAATGACTAGATGCTCTAGCCTTCATCAGGAACAATGACTAGATGCTCTAGCCTTCATCAGGAATAATGACTAGATACTCTAGCCTTCGTCAGGAACAATGACTAGATGCTCTAGTCTTCATCAGGAACAATGACTAGATGCTCTAACTTTCTTCAGGAAGAATGACTAGATGCTCTAGCCTTCATCAGGAATAATGACTAGATGCTCTAGCCTTCATCAGGAATAATGACTAGATGCTCTAGCCTTCTCAGGAATAATGACTAGATGCTCTAGCCTCAATCAGGAACAATGATTAGATGCTCTAACCTCCATCAGGAACAAAGATTAGTTGCTCTAGCCTCCTTCAGGAACAATGACTAGATGCTCTAACCTTCATCAGGAATAATGACTAGATGCTCTAGCCTTCATCAGGAATAATGACTAGATGCTCTAGCCTTCATACGGAATAATGTCTAGATGCTCTAGCCGTCATCAGGAATAATAACTAGATTCTCTAGCCTTAATCAGGGATAATGTCTAGATGCTCTAGCCTTCATAAGGAATATTGACTAGATGCTCTAGCCTTCATCAGGAACAATAACTAGATGCTCTAGTCTTCATCAGGAACAATGACTAGATGCTCTAACCTTCTGCAGTAACAATGACTAGATGCTCTAGCCTTCGACAGGAACAATGACTAGATGCTCTAGCCTTCATCAGGAATAATGACTAGATGCTCTAGCCGTAATCAAGAACAATGACTAGATGCTCTAGCCTTAAGGAATAATGACTAGATGCTCCTGCCTTCATCAGAATTAATGATTAGATGCTCCAGCTTTCATGACCAGATGTTCTAGCCTTCTCATTGAATAATGACTAGATGCTCTAGCCTTCTCAGGAATAATGACTAGGTGCTCTAGCCTACATCAGGAACAATGACTAGATGCTCTAACCTCCATCAGGAACAAAGACTAGATGCTCTAACCTCCTTCAGGAACAATGACTAGATGCTCTAGCCTCCTTCAGGAACAATGACTAGATGCTCTAGCCTCCTTCAGGAACAATAACTAGATGCTCTAATCTTCATTCGAAATAATGTTTAGATGCTCTAGCCATCATCAGGAATAATAACTAGATGCTCTAGCCTTCATCAGGGATAATGTCTAGATGCTCTAGCCTTCATAAGGAATATTGACTAGATGCTCTAGCCTTCATCAGGAACAATGACTAGATGCTCTAGTCTTCATCAGGAACAATGACTAGATGCTCTAACCTTCTTCAGGAACAATGACTAGATGCTCTAGCCGTAATCAAGAATAATGACTAGATGCTCTAGCCTTAAGGAATAATAACTAGATGCTCCTTCCTTCACCAGAATTAACGATTAGATGCTCCAGCTTTCATGACCAGATGTTCTAGCCTTCTCATTGAATAATGACTAGATGCTCTAGCCTTCTCAGGAATAATGACTAGGTGCTCTAGCCTACATCAGGAACAATGACTAGATGCTCTAACCTCTATTAGGAACAATGACTAGATGCTCTAGCCTCCTTCAGGAACAATGACTAGATGCTCTAGCCTCCTTCAGGAACAATGACTAGATTCTCTAACCTTCATAAGGAATAATGACTAGATGCTCTAGCCTTCATCCGGAATAATGTCTAGATGCTCTAGCCGTCATCAGGAATAATAACTAGATGCTCTAGCCTTCATCAGGGATAATGTCTAGATGCTCTAGTCTTCATCAGGACCAATGACTAGATGCTCTAGCCTTCATCAGGAACAATGACTAGATGCTCTAGCCTTCATCAGGAACAATGACTAGATGCTCTAGCCTTCATCAGGAATAATGACTGAATGCTCTAGCTTTCATCAAGAACAATGATTAGATGCTCTCTAGCCTTAAGGAATAATGACTAGATGCTCCTGCTTTCATCAGAATTTATACCAGGCTTCATCAGGAATAATGACTAGATGCTCTAGCTTTCATCAGTAATAATAACTAGATGCTCTAGCCTTCATCAGGGATAATGTCTAGATGCTCTTGCCTTCATAAGAATAATGACTAGATGCTCTAGCCTTCTTCAGGAACAATGACTAGATACTCTAGTCTTCATCAGGAATAATGACTAGATACTCTAGCCTTCGTAAGGAACAATGACTAGATGCTCTAGTCTTCATCAGGAACAATGACTAGATGCTCTAACCTTCCTCAGGAAAAATGACTAGATGCTCTAGCCTTCATCAAGAACAATGACTAGATGCACTAGCCTTCATCAGGAATAATGACTAGATACTCTAGCCTTCATAAGGAATAATGACTAGATGCTCTATCCTCATCAGGAACAATGACTAGATGCTCCTGCTTTCATCAGAATTAATGACTAGATGCTCCAGCCTTCATGACTAGATACGCTAGCCTTCATCAGGAATAATGACTAGATGCTCTATCCTTCATCAGGAGCAATGACTAGATGCTCCTGCCTTCATCAGAATTAATGACTAGATGCTCCAACCTTCATGACTAGATGCTCTAGCCTTCTCATTGAATAATGACTAGATGCTCTAGCCTTCTCTGGAATAATGACTAGATGCTCTAGCCTCCATCAGGAACAATGATTAGATACTCTAACCTCCATCAGGAACAAAGACTAGATGCTCTATCCTCCTTCAGGAACAATGACTAGATGCTCTAACCTTCATCAGGAATAATGACTAGATGCTCTAGCCTTCATCAGGAATAATGACTAGATGCTCTAGCCTTCATCAGGAATAATGTCTAGATGCTCTAGCCGTCATCAGGAATAATAACTAGATGCTCTAGCCTTCATCAGGGATAATGTCTAGATGCTCTAGTCTTCATAAGGTATAATGACTAGATGCTCTAGCCTTCATCAGGAACAATGACTAGACGCTCTAGCCTCCTTCAGAAACAATGACTAGATGCTCTAACCTTCATCAGGAATAATGACTAGATGCTCTAGCCTTCATCCGGAATAATGTCTAGATGCTCTAGCCATCATCAGGAATAATAACTAGATGCTCTAGCCTTCATCAGGGATAATGTATAGATGCTCTAGTCTTCATCAGGAACAATGACTAGATGCTCTAGCCTTCATCAGGAACAATGACTAGATGCTCTAGCCTTCATCAGGAATAATGACTAGATGCTGTAGCTTTCATCAAGAACAATGACTAGATGCTCAAATGACTAGATGCTCTAGCCTTCATCAGGAATAATGACTAGATGCTCTAGCCTTAATCAAGAACAATGACTAGATGCTCTAACCTTCATCAGGAATAATGATTAGATGCTCTAGCCTTCATCAGGAACATTGACTAGATGCTCTAGCCTCCTTCAGGAACAATGACTAGATGCTCTAACCTTCATCAGGAATAATGACTAGATGCTCTAGCCTTCATCCGGAATAATGTGTAGATGCTCTAGCCATCATCAGGACCAATGACTAGATGCTCTAGCCTTCATCAGGAACAATGACTAGATGCTCTAGCCTTCATCAGGAACAATGACTAGATGCTCTAGCCTTCATCAGGAACAATGACTAGATGCTCTAGCCTTCATCAGGAACAATGACTAGATGCTCTAGCCTTCATCAGGAATAATGACTAGATGCTGTAGCCTTCATCCGGAATAATGTCTAGATGCTCTAGCCATCATCAGGAATAATAACTAGATGCTCTAGCCTTCATCAGGGATAATGTCTAGATGCTCTAGTCTTCATCAGGACCAATGACTAGATGCTCTAGCCTTCATCAGGAACAATGACTAGATGCTCTAGCCTTCATCAGGAACAATGACTAGATGCTCTAGCCTTCATCAGGAATAATGACCAGATGCTGTAGCTTTCATCAAGAACAATGACTAGATGCTCTAACCTTCATCAGGAATAATGACTAGATGCTCTAGCCTTCACCCGGAATAATGACTAGATGCTCTAGCCGTCATCAGGAATAATAACTAGATGCTCTAGCCTTCATCAGGGATAATGTCTAGATGCTCTAGTCTTCATCAGGACCAATGACTAGATGCTCTAGCCTTCATCAAGAACAATGACTAGATGCTCTAGCCTTAATCAGGAACAATGACTAGATGCTCTAGCCTTCATCAGGAATAATGACTGAATACTCTATCTTTCATCTAGAACAATGACTAGATGCTCTAGCCTTAAGGAATAATGACTAGATGCTCCTACCTTCATCAGAATTAATAACTAGATGCTCTAGGCTTCATCAGGAATAATGACTAGATGCTCTAGCTTTCATCAGGAGAATAATAACTAGATGCTCTAGCCTTCATCAGGGATAATGTCTAGATGCTCTAGCCTCATAAGGAATAATGACTAGATGCTCTAGCATTCTTCAGGAACAATGACTAGATACTCTAGTCTTCATCAGGAACTCTAACCTTCATAAGGAACAATGACTAGATGCTCTAGCCTTCATCAGGAACAATGACTAGATGCTCTAGCCTTCATCAGGAATAATGACTAGATACTCTAGCCTTCGTCAGGAACAATGACTAGATGCTCTAGTCTTCATCAGGAACAATGACTAGATGCTCTAACTTTCTTCAGGAAGAATGACTAGATGCTCTAGCCTTCATCAGGAATAATGACTAGATGCTCTAGCCTTCATCAGGAATAATGACTAGATGCTCTAGCCTTCTCAGGAATAATGACTAGATGCTCTAGCCTCAATCAGGAACAATGATTAGATGCTCTAACCTCCATCAGGAACAAAGATTAGATGCTCTAGCCTCCTTCAGGAACAATGACTAGATGCTCTAACCTTCATCAGGAATAATGACTAGATGCTCTAGCCTTCATCAGGAATAATGACTAGATGCTCTAGTCTTCATACGGAATAATGTCTAGATGCTCTAGTCGTCATCAGGAATAATAACTAGATTCTCTAGCCTTAATCAGGGATAATGTCTAGATGCTCTAGCCTTCATAAGGAATATTGACTAGATGCTCTAGCCTTCATCAGGAACAATAACTAGATGCTCTAGTCTTCATCAGGAACAATGACTAGATGCTCTAACCTTCTGCAGTAACAATGACTAGATGCTCTAGCCTTCGACAGGAACAATGACTAGATGCTCTAGCCTTCATCAGGAATAATGACTAGATGCTCTAGCCGTAATCAAGAACAATGACTAGATGCTCTAGCCTTAAGGAATAATGACTAGATGCTCCTGCCTTCATCAGAATTAATGATTAGATGCTCCAGCTTTCATGACCAGATGTTCTAGCCTTCTCATTGAATAATGACTAGATGCTCTAGCCTTCTCAGGAATAATGACTAGGTGCTCTAGCCTACATCAGGAACAATGACTAGATGCTCTAACCTCCATCAGGAACAAAGACTAGATGCTCTAACCTCCTTCAGGAACAAAGACTAGATGCTCTAGCCTCCTTCAGGAACAATGACTAGATGCTCTAACCTTCATAAGGAATAATGACTAGATGCTCTAGCCTTCATCCGGAATAATGTCTAGATGCTCTAGCCGTCATCAGGAATAATAACTAGATGCTCTAGCCTTCATCAGGGATAATGTCTAGATGCTCTAGCTTTCATCAGGAATAATGACTAGATGCTCTGGCTTTCATCAGGAATAATGTCTAGCTTTCATCAGGAATAATAACTAGATGCTCTAGCCTTCATCAGGGATAATGTCTAGATGCTCTAGCCTTCATAAGGAATAATGACTAGATGCTCTAGCCTTCATCCGGAATAATGTCTAGATGCTCTAGCCGTCATCAGGAAATATAACTAGATACTCTAGCCTTCATCAGGGATAATATCTAGATGCTCTAGTCTTCATCAGGACCAATGACTAGATGCTCTAGCCTTCATCAGGAACAATGACTAGATGTTCTAGCCTTCATCAGGAACAATGACTAGATGCTCTAGCCTTCATCAGCAATAATGACTGAATGCTCTAGCTTTCATCAAGAACAATGACTAGATGCTCTAGCCTTAAGAAATAATGACTAGATGCTCCTACCTTCATCAGAATTAATAACTAGATGCTCCAGGCTTCATCAGGAATAAAGACTAGATGCTCTAGCTTTCATCAGGAATAATAACTAGATGCTCTAGCCTTCATCAGGGATAATGTCTAGATGCTCTAGCCTTCATAAGGAATAATGACTAGATGCTCTAGCCTTCTTCAGGAACAATGACTGGATACTCTAGTCTTCATCAGGAACTCTAACCTTCTTAAGGAACAATGACTAGATGCTCTAGCCTTCATCAGGAACAATGACTAGATGCTCTAGCCTTCATCAGGAATAATGACTAGATACTCTAGCCTTCATCAGGAACAATGACTAGATGCTCTAGTCTTCATCAGGAACAATGACTAGATACTCTAGCCTTCATCAGGAATAATGACTAGATACTCTAGCCTTCATAAGGAATAATGACTAGATGTTCTATCCTCATCAGGTACAATGATTAGATGCTCCTGCTTTCACCAGAATTAATGACTAGATGCTCCAGCCAGATACACTAGCCTTCATCAGGAATAATGACTAGATTCTCTAACCTTCATCAGGAACAATTACTAGATGCTCCTGCCTTCATCAGAATTAATGACTAGATGCTCCAGCCTTCAGGACTAGATGCACTAGCCTTCTCATTGAATAATGACTAGATGCTCTAGCCTTCTCAGGAATAATGACTAGATGCTCTAACCTCCACCAAGAACAAAGACTAGATGCTCTAGCCTCCTTCAGGAACAATGACTAGATGCTCTTACAGGAATAATAACTAGATGCTCTAGCCTACATCAGAAATAATGACTAGATACTCTAGCCTTCATCCGGAATAATGTCTAGATGTTCTAGCCGTCATCAGTAATTATAACTAGATGCTCTAACCTTCATCAGGGATAATGACTAGATGCTCTAGCTTTCATCATGAATAATGACTAGATGCTCTAGCCTTCATCCGGAATAATGTCTATATGCTCTAGACGTCATCAGGAATAATAACTAGATGCTCTAGCCTTCATCAGGGATAATGTCTAGATGCTCTAGCCTTCATAAGGAAGATTGACTAGATGCTCTAGCCTTCATCAGGAACAATGACTAGATGCTCTTAGTCTTCATCAGGAACAATGACTAGATGCTCTAACCTACTTCAGGAACAATGACTAGATGCTCTAGCCTTCGTCAGGAACAATGACTAGATGCTCTAGCCTTCATCAGGAATAATGACTAGATGCTCTAGCCTTCATCAAGAACAATGACTAGATGCTCTATCCTTAAGGAATAATGACTAGATGCTCCTGCCTTCATCGGAATTAATGATTAGATGCTCCAGCCTTCATGAGACCAGATGTTCTAGCCTTCTCATTGAATAATGACTAGATGCTCTAGCCCTCTCAGGAATAATGACTAGGTACTCTAGCCTCCATCAGGAACAATGACTAGATGCTCTAGCCTCAGGAACAATGACTAGATGCTCTAGCCTCCTTCAGGAACAATGACTAGATGCTCTAACCTTCATCAGGAATAATGACTAGATGCTCTAGCCTTCATCCGGAATAATGTCTAGATGCTCTAGCCTTCATCAGGAACAATGACTAGATGCTCTAGCCTTCATCAGGAACAATGACTAGATGCTCTAGCCTTCATCAGGAATAATGACTAGATGCTCTAGCTTTCATCAAGAACAATGACTAGATGCTCTAGCCTTAAGGGGGAAAGAAGGCTGCGTATCGCGTAGTCTCATATAAAGTACCATATCTTTGCTCGCATTCACTCTAGTTTCCCAATTTATATATCAAATTATAGCTTGCAGTCTGTGCTTTCTAGTGGTAAGTCTCTTTTTTGTCATTTAGTTTCGCCATAATTTTTTCCTGGCTCATTATAGGCTCTTCCAGTGCGGACCGTAAGCCGTTAAGTAAACCACGTTGCAGTAACGACCTTTGCGAGGCTCTTATTCGGTCTATTAGTCAATCATAATGAGCACTACAAACTGCGCGTCTTGAAATTTCGAAAAAAAGTTTTTTTGTTGCATTTTCTGAACATAGCTTTATGACATCACGTTACATTTCCATCTATAGGTATTTTTTAGTAATCCTATCAAACAAAAACTCTCGCGCAAGTTGTAGAGTATAAAATTTGCTTTCAAATGAAATAATTTTTTTTAATGAAAGGATAAAAAATATTCAAGTTATCATTTGAACGGTTTTTCAAAAATCACTTCAGAGATATTGAGCCTTGAAGTCCAAGCATTTTGTAATCACATCCCAGCTGCCCCTGCTTCACTAACATCCCCTCATTACTAGAATTGTGTGTGTACAAACAAAATGTTGAAAGCAACCAATTGACTTTCACAGTCCTTTATTTTTTCAACAACAGCAGTATCCTACATCCTAACTACAACTTCAAAACCAACAATAATTATATATATATACATACACATAAATTAAAGACGCATCAGACTTGTTACGTTGCTTTGCTAATATTGAATTAGCAAACATAAACACGTCATCATTTGCAGGGCTCCCATGCCCAGGTCCATCCATCGTCACCCTCCACACATGTCTTCCGACACCCTCCAGTAATCCCTGAAAAACAATAGAACACAAACAAGTCATCCTCCAGTAATTTCTAAGCTTGACAAAAATACACATAAACAAAAGTATCTTCCAGTAATCTTTGTTTGAAATCTCTTGTTTGACAATAGAAAGCAAGACACAAACAAAATAAAAATGTTACAGGTCCCCCATGCCAGGGCCATACAATGCTCCGCCCTCCATTGAAACTCTGCTGCCTCTCGACGGCAAGCCCGACACTTGTTGCACTCCCGTTTATGTGCATTTGTATACCCATCACTAATTAATGTGTGTGTACCTAAGCTTCAGTCTCTCCACTGAACGCTAAAAAAGTTTTTGTGTTCCTACAACTTCCATAAAAACCGAAGAGCCTTCAAAATTGGCTTCACAATTTACCTTGTGACCCTCAAACCATTCTGTGTAACTTGCTTCTGTTTCATCTTCAGGTCTTCGCGCACAAGCTTGACAGAAATTAGACATAAGATAATAATCTAAAACCTCTCCAGTGTCCCAAGACATCACCGCAACCAAGCCATAATTTGATTTGTGGCCCTGTCTAAGCCATGTGCCGTCAACAGTAATACTAACATCAATGATGTCTTCATGCCTAACCCTATAAAAATCATGTAACCTATGAGCGGCATCCAACATAATACTCTGTTACTGCATTTGCGTCACTCCCTATTGACCTAGTATATTTTAAAAAAACAAGTGGAACTAAGAGGGGGCAACATATCCATGACTGCAGTGATGTCTTCCAGACCAGAATGACTAATTCCAGCAATGCGAGCACCCAGTATACTGACTGGATGTTCAAAGAATGCTTCTACAGATACAGGGTTTGAGATGTCTTGAGTGTTACTACAATTTGAACAAAAAGTAAACCATGCCTGCCCTACGGGCTTCAGTTGCAAGGGAGCTCAGTTACCAACTTATTACACCTTTCTATGACCTCTCTAAGCTTATCTAAGTTTATTATACGATTACCCTTACCTAGTTCTCCAACACCACCCGAGTCCAAAGAGGTAGAGCCAGTAGATCCAGTAGCAACAGCCACAGAAGCAGCTGAATGATCCATGAGAGCCAACTTCTTCCTGGTCATAGTCACCAATGGAACTGGCCTCTCTTCAGACATTTGCAATTGATTGCAAGGTAAGTGAAGGTTCACAGAAGGCGCTACCCCACCCACAGGATCCAAGAGACTCACTAACAAAGGAAAGGAAACAGCTAGTAACTTTTTAGTATGGAGATAAACATTAAAACTTGCCTTGCGCGGCTACTGTGACAGGCTCAACAACAGCCGCCTGTAGGGCTTTCTTCTTCTTGTCTTCGTTCTTCTTGAATCCTTGGCCTTTCTGTTTAAAATGCTTCTCTGTTCTCTTCCCCATAACTCAACAGTGTAAAAGTTTCAAGTGAACCTTGACCTAAAAAAACGTGCTTGTCTTAGCGGTTGCGCACTACCCCCCCCCACTTGGCCAATTCATTGCGCAAACGACTGGTAAGGGTCTCCATGAAATTGGCAACATTTTGATATATAAAAACTGTATTTTGGGTAGGCGATCATCGCCGCCCGCCCGATTGTAGCCAGGTAAGACTGGGAGAGAACCTCTTCCAATGTGAAGTGAAATGAAATGAAATGGAATAATAATGCACTGTATAAAAATGGCTATATCTTCTGATGCAAGTATTCACTTGCTCTGAAACTTGAAACTCAAACTCCAGACATATTATGAACCCTTTTGGGCCTATAAAAAAAAAATAGAAAAAATATGTGTTTTCAGCCCTCTTCCCCCCTTAAGGAATAATGACTAGATGCTCCTGCCTTCATCAGAATTAATAACTAGATGCTCCAGGCTTCATCAGGAATAATGACTAGATGCTCTAGCTTTCATCAGGAATAATGAATAGATGCTCTGGCTTTCATCAGGAATAATGTCTAGCTTTCATCAGGAATAATAACTAGATGCTCTAGCCTTCATCAGGGATAATGTCTAGATGCTCTAGCCTTCATAAGGAATAATGACTAGATGCTCTAGCCTTCTTCAGGAACAATGACTAGATACTCTAGTCTTCATCAGGAACAATGACTAGATGCTCTAGCCTTCATCAGGAATAATGACTAGATACTCTAGCCTTCATCAGGAACAATGACTAGATGCTCTAGTCTTCATCAGGAACAATGACTAGATTCTCTAACCTTCTTCAGGAAGAATGACTAGATGCTCTAGCCTTCATCAGGAACAATGACTAGATGCTCTAACCTTCATCAGGAATAATGACTAGATGCTCTAGCCTTCATCAAGAACAATGACTAGATGCTCTAGCCTTAAGGAATAATGACAAGATGCTCCTGCCTTCATCAGAATTAATAACTAGATGCTCCAGGCTTCATCAGGAATAATGACTAGATGCTCTAGCTTTCATCAGGAATAATGAGTAGATGCTCTGGCTTTCATCAGGAATAATGTCTAGCTTTCATCAGGAATAATAACTAGATGCTCTAGCCTTCATCAGGGATAATGTCTAGATGCTCTAGCCTTCATAAGGAATAATGACTAGATGCTCTAGCCTTCATCCGGAATAATGTCTAGATGCTCTAGCCGTCATCAGGAAATATAACTAGGTACTCTAGCCTTCATCAGGGATAATATCTAGATGCTCTAGTCTTCATCAGGACCAATGACTAGATGCTCTAGCCTTCATCAGGAACAATGACTAGATGTTCTAGCCTTCATCAGGAACAATGACTAGATGCTCTAGCCTTCATCAGCAATAATGACTGAATGCTCTAGCTTTCATCAAGAACAATGACTAGATGCTCTAGCCTTAAGAAATAATGACTAGATGCTCCTGCCTTCATCAGAATTAATAACTAGATGCTCCAGGCTTCATCAGGAATAAAGACTAGATGCTCTAGCTTTCATCAGGAATAATAACTAGATGCTCTAGCCTTCACCAGGGATAATGTCTAGATGCTCTAACCTTCATAAGGAATAATGACTAGATGCTCTAGCCTTCTTCAGGAACAATGACTAGATACTCTAGTCTTCATCAGGAACTCTAACCTTCTTAAGGAACAATGACTAGATGCTCTAGCCTTCATCAGGAACAATGACTAGATGCTCTAGCCTTCATCAGGAATAATGACTAGATACTCTAGCCTTCATCAGGAACAATGACTAGATGCTCTAGTCTTCATCAGGAACAATGACTAGATGCTCTAGCCTTCATCAGGAATAATGACTAGATACTCTAGCCTTCATCAGGTACAATGACTAGATGCTCCTGCTTTCACCAGAATTAATGACTAGATGCTCCAGCCAGATACACTAGCCTTCATCAGGAATAATGACTAGATGCTCTAACCTTCATCAGGAACAATTACTAGATGCTCCTGCCTTCATCAGAATTAATGACTAGATGCTCCAGCCTTCAGGACTAGATGCACTAGCCTTCTCATTGAATAATGACTAGATGCTCTAGCCTTCTCAGGAATAATGACTAGATGCTCTAACCTCCACCAAGAACAAAGAGTAGATGCTCTAGCCTCCTTCAGGAACAATGACTAGATGCTCTTACAGGAATAATAACTAGATGCTCTAGCCTACATCAGAAATAATGACTAGATACTCTAGCCTTCATCCGGAATAATGTCTAGATGTTCTAGCCGTCATCAGTAATTATAACTAGATGCTCTAACCTTCATCAGGGATAATGACTAGATGCTCTAGCTTTCATCATGAATAATGACTAGATGCTCTAGCCTTCATCCGGAATAATGTCTATATGCTCTAGACGTCATCAGGAATAATAACTAGATGCTCTAGCCTACATCAGGGATAATGTCTAGATGCTCTAGCCTTCATAAGGAAGATTGACTAGATGCTCTAGCCTTCATCAGGAACAATGACTAGATGCTCTAGTCTTCATCAGGAACAATGACTAGATGCTCTAACCTACTTCAGGAACAATGACTAGATGCTCTAGCCTTCGTCAGGAACAATGACTAGATGCTCTAGCCTTCATCAGGAATAATGACTAGATGCTCTAGCCTTCATCAAGAACAATGACTAGATGCTCTATCCTTAAGGAATAATGACTAGATGCTCCTGCCTTCATCAGAATTAATGATTAGATGCTCCAGCCTTCATGAGACCAGATGTTCTAGCCTTCTCATTGAATAATGACTAGATGCTCTAGCCCTCTCAGGAATAATGACTAGGTGCTCTAGCCTCCATCAGGAACAATGACTAGATGCTCTAGCCTCAGGAACAATGACTAGATGCTCTAGCCTCCTTCAGGAACAATGACTAGATGCTCTAACCTTCATCAGGAATAATGACTAGATGCTCTAGCCTTCATCCAGAATAATGTCTAGATGCTCTAGCCTTCATCAGGAACAATGACTAGATGCTCTAGCCTTCATCAGGAACAATGACTAGATGCTATAGCCTTCATCAGGAATAATGAATAGATGCTCTAGCTTTCATCAAGAACAATGACTAGATGCTCTAGCCTTAAGGAATAATGACTAGATGCTCCTGCCTTCATCAGAATTAATAACTAGATGCTCCAGGCTTCATCAGGAATAATGACTAGATGCTCTAGCTTTCATCAGGAATAATGAATAGATGCTCTGGCTTTCATCAGGAATAATGTCTAGCTTTCATCAGGAATAATAACTAGATGCTCTAGCCTTCATCAGGGATAATGTCTAGATGCTCTAGCCTTCATAAGGAATAATGACTAGATGCTCTAGCCTTCTTCAGGAACAATGACTAGATACTCTAGTCTTCATCAGGAACAATGACTAGATGCTCTAGCCTTCATCAGGAATAATGACTAGATACTCTAGCCTTCATCAGGAACAATGACTAGATGCTCTAGTCTTCATCAGGAACAATGACTAGAATCTCTAACCTTCTTCAGGAAGAATGACTAGATGCTCTAGCCTTCATCAGGAACAATGACTAGATGCTCTAGCCTTCATCAGGAATAATGACTAGATACTCTAGCCTTCATTAGGAATTATGACTAGATGCTCTAGCCTTCATCAAGAACAATGACTAGATGCTCTAGCCTTAAGGAATAATGACTAGATGCTCCTGCCTTCATCAGAATTAATGATTAGATGCTCCAGCCTTCATGAGACCAGATGTTTTAGCCTTCTCATTGAATAATGACTAGTTGCTCTAGCCTTCTCAGGAATAATGACTAGGTGCTCTAGCCTCCATCAGGAACAATGACTAGATGCTCGCCTTCATCAGGAATAATGACTAGATGCTCTAGCCTTCATCAGGAATAATGACTAGATACTCTAGCCTTCGTCAGGAACAATGAATAGATGCTCTAACCTTCTTCAGGAACCATGACTAGATTCTCTAGCCTTCATCAGGAACAATGACTAGATGCACTAGCCTTCATCAGGAATAATGACTAGATACTCTAGCCTTCATAAGGAATAATGACTAGATGCTCTATCCTCATCAGGACAATGACTAGATGCTCCTGCCTTCATCAGAATTAATGAATTGATGCTCCAGCCTTCATCACTAGATGCTCTAGCCTTCTCATTGAATAATGACTAGATGCTCTAGCCTTCTCAGGAATAATGACTAGATGCTCTAGCCTTCATCCGGAATAATGTCTAGATGCTCTAGCCTTCATAAGGAATATTGACTAGATGCTCTAGCCTTCATCAGGAACAATGACTAGATGCTCTAGTCTTCATCAGGAACAATGACTAGATGCTCTAACCTTCTTCAGGAACAATGACTAGATGCTCTAGCCTTCGTCAGGAACAATGACTAGATGCTCTAGCCTTCATCAGGAACAATGACTAGATGCTCTAGCCGTAATCAAGAACAATGACTAGATGCTCTAGCCTTAAAGAATAATGACTAGATGCTTCTGCCTTCATCAGAATTAATGATTAGATGCTCCAGCCTTCATGACCAGATGCTTTAGCCTTCTCATTGAATAATGATTAGATGCTCTATCCTCAATGACTAGATTCTCTAACCTTCATCAGGAATAATGACTAGATGCTCTAGCCTTCATCAGGAATAATGCACTGCCAGCGGTAAATTGCTTGTCACGGATGCTGTGACACACGCACTCGTGGGGTGGATTGTTGTGTCACAAACGCCGTGAATAATGTCTAGATGCTCTAGCCATCATCAGGAATAATAACTAGATGCTCTAGCCTTCATCAGGGATAATGTCTAGATGCTCTAAACTTCATCAGGAATAATGACTAGATGCTCTAGCCTTCATCAGGAACAATGACTAGATGCTCTAGTCTTCATCAGGAACAATGACTAGATGCTTTAACCTTCATCAGGAACAATGACTAGATGCTCTAGCCTTCATCAGGAACAATGACTAGATGCTGTAGCCTTCATCAGGAATAATGACTAGACGCTCTAGCCTTCATCAAGAACAATGACTAGATGCTCTAGCCTTAAGGAATAATGACTAGATGCTCCAGGCTTCAACAGGAATAATGACTAGATGCTTTATCTTTCATCAGGAATACCGACTAGATGCTCTGGCTTTCATTTGGAATAATGACTAGATGCTCTAGACTTCATCAGGGATAATGACTATAGATACTCTAGCCTTCATAAGGAATAATGACTAGATGCTCTATCCTCATCAGGAACAATGACTAGATGCTCCTGCCTTCATCAGAATTAATGGCTAGATGCTCCAGCCGTCATGACTAGATACGCTAGCCTTCATCAGGAATAATGACTAGATGCTCTATCCTTCATTAGGAGCAATGACTAGATGCTCCTGCCTTCATCAGAATTAATGACTAGATGCTCCAGCCTTCATGACTAGATGCTCTAGCCTTCTTATTGAATAATGACTAGATGCTCTAGCCTTCTCAGGAATAATGACTAGATACTCTAACCTACATCAGGAACAAGGACTAGATGCTCTAACCTTTATCAGGAATAATGACTAGATGCTCTAGCCTTCATCCGGAATAATGTCTAGATGCTCTAGCCATCATCAGGAATAATAACTAGATGCTCTAGCCTTCATCAGGGATAATGTCTAGATGCTCTAGTCTTTATCAGGACCAATGACTAGATGCTCTAGCCTTCATCAAGAACAATGACTAGATGCTCTAGCCTTCATCAGGAACAATGACTAGATGCTCTAGCCTTAAGGAATAATGACTAGATACTCCTGCCTTCATCAGAATTAATAACTAGATGCTCCAGGCTTCATCAGGAATAATGACTAGATGCTCTAGCTTTCATCAGGAATAATGACTAGATGCTCTGGCTTTCATCCGGAATAATAACTAGATGCTCCAGTCTCCATCAGGGATAATGTCTAGATGCTCTAGCCTTCATAAGGAATAATGACTAGATGCTCTATAGCCTTCGTCAGGAACAATGACTAGATGCTCTAGTCTTCATCAGGAACTCTAACCTTCTTCAGGAACAATGACTAGAAGATCTAGCCTTCATCAGGAACAATGACTAGATGCTCTAGCCTTCATCAGGAATAATGACTAATTGCTCTAGCCTTCATCCGGAATAATGTCTAGATGATCTAGCCATCATCAGGAAAAATAACTAGATGCTCTAGCCTTCATCAGGGATAATGTCTAGATGCTCTAGACTTCATCAGGAATAATGACTAGATGCTTTAACCTTCATCAGGAACAATGACTAGATGCTCTAGCCTTCATCAGGAACAATGACTAGATGCTCTGGCTTTCATCCGGAATAATAACTAGATGCTCTAGCCTCCATCAGGGATAATGTCTAGATGCTCTAGCCTTCATAAGGAATAATGACTAGATGCTCTTACCTTCTTCAGGAACAATGACTAGATGCTCTAGCCTTCATCAGTAACAATGACTAGATGCTCTAGCCTTCATAAGGAATAATGACTAGATGCTCTATCGTCATCAGGACAATGACTAGATGTTCCTGCCTTCATCAGAATTAATGACTTCATGCTCCAGCCTTCATGACTAGATGCTCTAGCCTTCTCATTGAATAATAACTAGTTGCTGTAGCCTTCTCATTAATAATGACTAGATGCTCTAGCCTCCATCAGGAACAATGATTAGATGCTCTAACCTCCATCAGGAACAAAGACTAGATGCTCTAGCCTCCTTCAGGAACAATGACTAGATGCTCTCACCTTCATCAGGAATAATGACTAGATGCTCAAGCCTTCATCAGGAATAATGACTAGATGCTCTAGCCTTCATCCGGAATAATGTCTAGATGCTCTAGCCATCATCAGGAATAATAACTAGATGCTCTAGCCTTCATCAGGGATAATGTCTAGATGCTCTAGCCTTCATAAGGAATATTGACTAGATGCTCTAGCCATCATCAGGAACATTGACTAGATGCTCTAGTCTTCATCAGGAACAATGACTAGATGCTCTAACCTTCTTCAAGAACAATGACTAGATGCTCTAGCCTTCGTCAGGAACAATGACTAGATGCTCTAGCCTTCATCAGGAATAATGACTAGATGCTCTAGCCTTAATCAAGAACAATGACTAGATACTCTAGCCTTAAGGAATAATGACTAGATGCTCCTGCCTTCATCAGAATTAATGACTAGATGCTCCAGCCTTCATGACCAGATGTTCTAGCCTTCTCATTGAATAATGACTAGATGCTCTAGCCTTCTCAGGAATAATGACTAACTGCTCTAGCCTCCATCAGGAACAATGACTAGATGCTCTAATCTCCATCAGGAACAATGACTAGATGCTCTAGCCTCCTTCAGGAACAATGACTAGATGCTCTAGCCTCCTTCAGGAGGAATAATGACTAGATGCTCTAGCCTTCATCCGGAATAATGTCTAGATGCTCTAGCCGTCATCAGGAATAATAACTAGATGCTCTAGCCTTCATCAGGGATAATGTCTAGATGCTCTAGCCTTAAGGAATAATGACTAGATGCTCCTGCCTTCATCAGAATTAAAAACTAGATGCTCCAGGCTTCATCAGGAATAATGACTTGATGCTCTAGCTTTCATCAAGAATAATGACTAGATGCTCTGGCTTTCATCAGGAATAATAACTAGATGCTCTGGCCTTCATCAGGGATAATGTCTAGATGCTCTAGCCTTCATAAGGAATAATGACTAGATGCTCTAGCCTTCTTCAGGAACAATGACTAGAT
Organism: Cladorhizidae sp. MBARI D1340-BT2; assembly: GCA_028752905.1. Taxonomy (NCBI): domain Eukaryota; kingdom Metazoa; phylum Porifera; class Demospongiae; order Poecilosclerida; family Cladorhizidae; species Cladorhizidae sp. MBARI D1340-BT2. The sequence continues at coordinate 7,322,635 of JAQNBH010000017.1, forward strand.
ACTCTAGTCTTCATCAGGAACTCTAACCTTCTTAAGGAACAATGATTAGATGCTCTAGCCTTCATCAGGAACAATGACTAGATACTCTAGCCTTCATCAGGAATAATGACTAGATACTCTAGCCTTCGTCAGGAACAATGACTAGATGCTCTAGTCTCTTCATCAGGAACAATGACTAGATGCTCTAACCTTCTTCAAGAAGAATGACTAGATGCTCTAGCCTTCATCAGGAACAATGACTAGATGCTCTAGCCTTCATCAGGAATAATGACTAGATACTCTAGCCTTCATAAGGAATAATGACTAGATGCTCTATCCTCATCAGGAACAATGACTAGATGCTCTATCCTTCATCAGGAATAATGACTATATGCTCTAGCCTTAATCAAGAACAATGACTAGATGCTCTAGCCTTAAGGTGTAATGACTAGATGCACCTGCCTTCATCAGAATTAATGATTAGATGCTCCAGCCTTCATGACCAGATGTTCTAGCCTTCTCATTGAATAATGACTAGATGCTCTAGCCTTCTCAGGAATAATGACTAGGTGCTCTAGCCTCCATCAGGAACAATGACTAGATGCTCTAACCTCCATCAGGAACAATGACTAGATGCTCTAGCCTCCTTAAGGAACAATGACTAGATGCTCTAACCTTCATCAGGAATAATGAATAGATGCTCTAGCCTTCATCCGAAATAATGTCTAGATGCTCTAGCCGTCATCAGGAATAATAACTAGATGCTCTAGCCTTCATCAGGGATAATGTCTAGATGCTCTAGTCTTCATCAGGAGAACAATGACTAGATGCTCTAGCCTTCATCAGGAATAATGACTGAATGCTTTAGCTTTCATCAAGAACAATGACTAGATGCTCTAGCCTTAAGGAATATGACTAGATGCTCCTGCCTTCATCAGAATTAATAACTAGATGTTCCAGGCTTCATCAGGAATAATGACTAGATGCTCTAGCTTTCATCAGGAATAATGACTAGATGCTCTGGCTTTCATCAGGAATAATAACTAGATGCTCTAGCCTTCATCAGGGATAATGTCTAGATGCTCTAGCCTTTATAAGGAATAATGACTAGATGCTCTAGCTTTCTTCAGGAACAATGACTAGATTCTCTAGTCTTCATCAGGAACTCTAACCTTCTTAAGGAACAATGACTAGATGCTCTAGCCTTCATCAGGAACAATGACTAGATGCTCTAGCCTTCATCAAGAATAATGACTAGATACTCTAGCCTTCGCCAGGAGAACAATGACTAGATGCTCTAGTCTTCATCAGGAACAATGACTAGATGCTCTAACCTTCTTCAGGAAGAATGACTAGATGCTCTAGCCTTCATCAGGAATAATGACTAGATACTCTAGCCTTCATAAGGAATAATGACTAGATGCTCTATCCTCATCAGGAACAATGACTAGATGCTCCTGCTTTCATCAGAATTAATGACTAGATGCTCCAGCCTTCATGACTAGATACGCTAGCCTTCATCAGTAATAATGACTAGATGCTCTATCCTTCATCATGAGCAATGACTAGATGCTCCTGCCTTCATCAGAATTAATGACTAGATGCTTTAACCTTCATCAGGAATAATGACTAGACGCTCTAGCCTACATAAAAAACAATGACTAGATGCTCTAGCCTTAAGGAATAATGACTAGATGCCCCTGCCTTCATCAGAATTAATGACTAGGTGCTCCAGGCTTCAACAGGAATAATGACTAGATGCTTTATCTTTCATCAGGAATACCGACAAGCTTTCATCAGGAATAATGACTAGATGCTCTAGAATTCATCAGGGATAATGACTATAGATGCTCTAGCCTTCATAAGGAATAATGACTAGATGCTCTATCCTCATCAGGAACAATGACTAGATGCTCCTGCCTTCATCAGAATTAATGACTAGATGCTGCAGCCTTCATGACTAGATGCTCAAGCCTTCTTATTGAATAATGACTAGATGCTCTAGCCTTCTCAGGAATAATGACTAGATGCTCTAGCCTCCATCAGGAACAATGATTAGATGCTCTAACCTACATCAGGAACAAAGACTAGATGCTCTAACCTTTATCAGGAATAATGACTAGATGCTCTAGCCTTCATCTGGAATAATGTCTAGATGCTCTAGCCATCATCAGGAATAATAACTAGATGCTTTAGCCTTCATCAGGGATAATGTCTAGATGCTCTAGTCTTTATCAGGACCAATGACTAGATGCTCTAGCCTTCATCAGGAACAATGACTAGATGCTCTAACCTTCATCAGGAACAATGACTAGATGCTCTAGCCTTCATCAGGAATAATGACTAGATGCTCTAGCTTTCATCAAGAACAATGACTAGATGCTCTAGCCTTAAGGAATAATGACTAGATGCTCCTGCCTTCATCAGAATTAATATCTATATGCTCCAGGCGCTTCATCAGGAATAATGACTAGATGCTCTGGCTTTCATCAGGAATAATAACTAGATGCTCTAGCCTCCATCAGGGATAATGTCTAGATGCTCTAGCCTTCATAAGGAATAATGACTAGATGCTCTATAGCCTTCGTCAGGAACAATGACTAGATGCTCTAGTCTTCATCAGGAACTCTAACCTTCTTCAGGAGAACAATGACTAGATGCTCTAGCCTTCATCAGGAACAATGACTAGATGCTCTAGCCTTCATCAGGAATAATGACTAGATGCTCTAGCCTTCATCAGGAATAATGACTAGATGTTCTGGCTTTCATCAGGAATAATAACTAGATGCTCTAGCCTTCATCAGGGATAATGTCTAGATGCTCTAGCCTTCATAAGGAATAATGACTAGATGCTCTAGCCTTCTTCAGGAATAATGACTAGATACTCTAGTCTTCATCAGGAACTCTAACCTTCTTAAGGAACAATGACTAGATGCTCTAGCCTTCATCAGGAACAATGACTAGATGCTCTAGCCTTCATCAGGAATAATGACTAGATACTCTAGCCTTCGTCAGGAACAATCACTAGATGCTCTAGTCTTCATCAGGAACAATGACTAGATGCTCTAACCTTCTTCAGGAAGATTGACTAGATGCTCTAGCCTTCATCAGGAACAATGATTAGATGCTCTAGCCTTCATCAGGAATAATGACTAGATACTCTAGCCTTCATAAGGAATAATGACTAGATGCTCTATCCTCATCAGGAACAATGACTAGATGCTCCTGCTTTCATCAGAATTAATGACTAGATGCTCCAGCCTTCTCGACTAGATACGCTAGCCTTCATCGGGAATAATGACTAGATGCTCTATCCTTCATCAGGAGCAATGACTAGATGCTCCTGCCTTCATCAGAATTAGTGACTAGATACTCCAGCCTTCATGATAAGATGCTCTAGCCTTCTCATTGAATAATGAATAGATGCTCTAGCCTTCTCAAGAATAATGACTAGATGCTCTAGCCTCCATCAGGAACAATGATTAGATGGTCTAACCTCCATCAGGAACAAAGACTAGATGCTCTATCCTCCTTCAGGAACAATGACTAGATGCTCTAACCTTCATCAGGAATAATGACTAGATGCTCCTGCCTTCATCAGAATTAATAACTAGATGCTCCAGGCTTCATCAGGAATAACGACTAGATGCTCTAGCTTTCATCAGGAATAATGACTAGATGCTCTGGCTTTCATCAGGAACAATGTCTAGCTTTCATCAGGAATAATAACTAGATGCTCTAGCCTTCATCAGGGATAATGTCTAGATGCTCTAGCCTTCATAAGGAATAATGACTAGATGCTCTAGCCTTCTTCAGGAACAATGACTAGATACTCTAGTCTTCATCAGGAACTCTAACTTTCTTAAGGAACAATGACTAGATGCTCTAGCCTTCATCAGGAACAATGACTAGATGCTCTAGCCTTCATCAGAAATTATGACTAGATACTCTAGCCTTCATCAGGAACAATGACTAGATGCTCTAGTCTTCATCAGGAACAATGACTAGATTCTCTAACCTTCTTCAGGAAGAATGACTAGATGCTCTAGCCTTCATCAGGAACAATGACTAGATGCTCTAGCCTTCATCAGGAATAATGACTAGATACTCTAGCCTTCATTAGGAATAATGACTAGAAGCTCTAGCCTTCATCAAGAACAATGACTAGATGCTCTAGCCTTAAGGAATAATGACTAGATGCTCCTGCCTTCATCAGAATTAATGATTAGATGCTCCAGCCTTCACGAGACCAGATGTTCTAGCCTTCTCATTGAATAATGACTAGTTGCTCTAGCATTCTCAGGAATAATGACTAGGTGCTCTAGCCTCCATCAGGAACAATGACTAGAGGCTCGCCTTCATCAGGAATAATGACTAGATGCTCTAGCCTTCATCAGGAATAATGACTAGATACTCTAGCCTTCGTCAGGAACAATGTCTAGATGCTCTAGCCTTCATCAGGAACAATGACTAGATGTTCTAGCCTTCATCAGGAACAATGACTAGATGCTCTAGCCTTCATCAGCAATAATGACTGAATGCTCTAGCTTTCATCAAGAACAATGACTAGATGCTCTAGCCTTAAGGAATAATGACTAGATGCTCCTGCCTTCATCAGAATTAATAACTAGATGCTCCAGGCTTCATCAGGAATAATGACTAGATGCTCTAGCTTTCATCAGGAATAATAACTAGATGCTCTAGCCTTCATCAGGGATAATGTCTAGATGCTCTAGCCTTCATAAGGAATAATGACTAGATGCTCTAGCCCTCTTCAGGAACAATGACTAGATACTCTAGTCTTCATCAGGAACTCTAACCTTCTTAAGGAACAATGACTAGATGCTCTAGCCTTCATCAGGATCAATGACTAGATGCTCTAGCCTTCATCAGGAATAATGACTAGATGCTATAGCCTTCATCAGGAACAATGACTAGATGCTCTAGCCTTCATCAGGAATAATGACTAGATACTCTAGCCTTCATAAGGAATAATGACTAGATGCTCTATCCTCATCAGGTACAATGACTAGATGCTCCTGCTTTCACCAGAATTAATGACTAGATGCTCCAGCCAGATACACTAGCCTTCATCAGGAACAATTACTAGATGCTCCTGCCTTCATCAGAATTAATGACTAGATGCTCCAGCCTTCAGGACTAGATGCACTAGCCTTCTCATTGAATAATGACTAGATGCTCTAGCCTTCTCAGGAATAATGACTAGATGCTCTAGCCTCCATCAGGAACAATGATTAGATGCTCTAACCTCCACCAGGAACAAAGACTAGATGCTCTAGCCTCCTTCAGGAACAATGACTAGATTCTCTTACAGGAATAATAACTAGATGCTCTAGCCTACATCAGGAATAATGACTAGATACTCTAGCCTTCATCCGGAATAATGTCTAGATGTTCTAGCCGTCATCAGGAATTATAACTAGATGCTCTAACCTTCATCAGGGATAATGACTAGATGCTCTAGCCTTCATAAGGAAGATTGACTAGATGCTCTAGCCTTCATCAGGAACAATGACTAGATGCTCTAGTCTTCATCAGGAACAATGACTAGATGCTCTAACCTTCTTCAGGAACAATGACTAGATGCTCTAGCCTTCGTCAGGAACAATGAATAGATGCTCTAGCCTTCATCAGGAATAATGACTAGATGCTCTAGCCTTCATCAAGAACAATGACTAGATGCTCTAGCCTTAAGGAATAATGACTAGATGCTCCTGCCTTCATCAGAATTAATGATTAGATGCTCCAGCCTTCATGAGACCAGATGTTCTAGCCTTCTCATTGAATAATGAGTAGATGCTCTAGCCTTCTCAGGAATAATGACTAGGTGCTCTAGCCTCCATCAGGAACAATGACTAGATGCTCTAACCTCCATAAGGAACAATGACTAGATGCTCTAGCCTCAGGAACAATAACTAGATGCTCTAGCCTCCTTCAGGAACAATGACTAGATGCTGTAACCTTCATCAGGGATAATGTCTAGATGCTCTAGCCTTCATAAGGAATAATGACTAGATGCTCTAGCCTTCATCAGGAACAATGACTAGATGCTCTAGTCTTCATCAGGAACAATGACTAGATGCTCTAACCTTCTTCAGGAAGAATGACTAGATGCTCTAGCCTTCATCAGGAACAATGACTAGATGCTCTAGCCTTCATCAGGAACAATGACTAGATGCTCTAGCCTTCATCAGGAATAATGACTAGATGCTCTAGCTTTCATCAAGAACAATGACTAGATGCTCTAGCCTTAAGGAATAATGACTAGATGCTCCTGCCTTCATCAGAATTAATATCTATATGCTCCAGGCGCTTCATCAGGAATAATGACTAGATGCTCTGGCTTTCATCAGGAATAATAACTAGATGCTCTAGCCTCCATCAGGGATAATGTCTAGATGCTCTAGCCTTCATAAGGAATAATGACTAGATGCTCTATAGCCTTCGTCAGGAACAATGACTAGATGCTCTAGTCTTCATCAGGAACTCTAACCTTCTTCAGGAGAACAATGACTAGATGCTCTAGCCTTCATCAGGAACAATGACTAGATGCTCTAGCCTTCATCAGGAATAATGACTAGATGCTCTAGCCTTCATCAGGAATAATGACTAGATGTTCTGGCTTTCATCAGGAATAATAACTAGATGCTCTAGCCTTCATCAGGGATAATGTCTAGATGCTCTAGCCTTCATAAGGAATAATGACTAGATGCTCTAGCCTTCTTCAGGAATAATGACTAGATACTCTAGTCTTCATCAGGAACTCTAACCTTCTTAAGGAACAATGACTAGATGCTCTAGCCTTCATCAGGAACAATGACTAGATGCTCTAGCCTTCATCAGGAATAATGACTAGATACTCTAGCCTTCGTCAGGAACAATGACTAGATGCTCTAACCTTCTTCAGGAAGATTGACTAGATGCTCTAGCCTTCATCAGGAACAATGATTAGATGCTCTAGCCTTCATCAGGAATAATGACTAGATACTCTAGCCTTCATAAGGAATAATGACTAGATGCTCTATCCTCATCAGGAACAATGACTAGATGCTCCTGCTTTCATCAGAATTAATGACTAGATGCTCCACCCTTCTCGACTAGATACGCTAGCCTTCATCGGGAATAATGACTAGATGCTCTATCCTTCATCAGGAGCCATGACTAGATGCTCCTGCCTTCATCAGAATTAGTGACTAGATACTCCAGCCTTCATGATAAGATGCTCTAGCCTTCTCATTGAATAATGAATAGATGCTCTAGACTTCTCAAGAATAATGACTAGATGCTCTAGCCTCCATCAGGAACAATAATTAGATGGTCTAACCTCCATCAGGAACAAAGACTAGATCCTTCAGGAACAATGACTAGATGCTCTAACCTTCATCAGGAATAATGACTAGATGCTCCTGCCTTCATCAGAATTAATAACTAGATGCTCCAGGCTTCATCAGGAATAACGACTAGATGCTCTAGCTTTCATCAGGAATAATGACTAGATGCTCTGGCTTTCATCAGGAACAATGTCTAGCTTTCATCAGGAATAATAACTAGATGCTCTAGCCTTCATCAGGGATAATGTCTAGATGCTCTAGCCTTCATAAGGAATAATGACTAGATGCTCTAGCCTTCTTCAGGAACAATGACTAGATACTCTAGTCTTCATCAGGAACTCTAACTTTCTTAAGGAACAATGACTAGATGCTCTAGCCTTCATCAGGAACAATGACTAGATGCTCTAGCCTTCATCAGGAATAATGACTAGATACTCTAGCCTTCATCAGGAACAATGACTAGATGCTCTAGTCTTCATCAGGAACAATGACTAGATTCTCTAACCTTCTTCAGGAAGAATGACTAGATGCTCTAGCCTTCATCAGGAACAATGACTAGATGCTCTAGCCTTCATCAGGAATAATGACTAGATACTCTAGCCTTCATTAGGAATAATGACTAGATGCTCTAGCCTTCATCAAGAACAATGACTAGATGCTCTAGCCTTAAGGAATAATGACTAGATGCTCCTGCCTTCATCAGAATTAATGATTAGATGCTCCATCCTTCACGAGACCAGATGTTCTAGCCTTCTCATTGAATAATGACTAGTTGCTCTAGCCTTCTCAGGAATAATGACTAGGTGCTCTAGCCTCCATCAGGAACAATGACTAGAGGCTCGCCTTCATCAGGAATAATGACTAGATGCTCTAGCCTTCATCAGGAATAATGACTAGATACTCTAGCCTTCATCAGGAACAATGTCTAGATGCTCTAGCCTTTATCAGGAACAATGACTAGATGTTCTAGCCTTCATCAGGAACAATGACTAGATGCTCTAGCCTTCATCAGCAATAATGACTGAATGCTCTAGCTTTCATCAAGAACAATGACTAGATGCTCTAGCCTTAAGGAATAATGACTAGATGCTCCTGCCTTCATCAGAATTAATAACTAGATGCTCCAGGCTTCATCAGGAATAATGACTAGATGCTCTAGCTTTCATCAGGAATAATAACTAGATGCTCTAGCCTTCATCAGGGATAATGTCTAGATGCTCTAGCCTTCATAAGGAATAATGACTAGATGCTCTAGCCTTCTTCAGGAACAATGACTAGATACTCTAGTCTTCATCAGGAACTCTAACCTTCTTAAGGAACAATGACTAGATGCTCTAGCCTTCATCAGGAACAATGACTAGATGCTCTAGCCTTCATCAGGAATAATGACTAGATGCTATAGCCTTCATCAGGAACAATGACTAGATGCTCTAGCCTTCATCAGGAATAATGACTAGATACTCTAGCCTTCATAAGGAATAATGACTAGATGCTCTATCCTCATCAGGTACAATGACTAGATGCTCCTGCTTTCACCAGAATTAATGACTAGATGCTCCAGCCAGATACACTAGCCTTCATCAGGAACAATTACTAGATGCTCCTGCCTTCATCAGAATTAATGACTAGATGCTCCAGCCTTCAGGACTAGATGCACTAGCCTTCTCATTGAATAATGACTAGATGCTCTAGCCTTCTCAGGAATAATGACTAGATGCTCTAGCCTCCATCAGGAACAATGATTAGATGCTCTAACCTCCACCAGGAACAAAGACTAGATGCTCTAGCCTCCTTCAGGAACAATGACTAGATTCTCTTACAGGAATAATAACTAGATGCTCTAGCCTACATCAGGAATAATGACTAGATACTCTAGCCTTCATCCGGAATAATGTCTAGATGTTCTAGCCGTCATCAGGAATTATAACTAGATGCTCTAACCTTCATCAGGGATAATGACTAGATGCTCTAGCCTTCATAAGGAAGATTGACTAGATGCTCTAGCCTTCATCAGGAACAATGACTAGATGCTCTAGTCTTCATCAGGAACAATGACTAGATGCTCTAACCTTCTTCAGGAACAATGACTAGATGCTCTAGCCTTCGTCAGGAACAATGAATAGATGCTCTAGCCTTCATCAGGAATAATGACTAGATGCTCTAGCCTTCATCAAGAACAATGACTAGATGCTCTAGCCTTAAGGAATAATGACTAGATGCTCCTGCCTTCATCAGAATTAATGATTAGATGCTCCAGCCTTCATGAGACCAGATGTTCTAGCCTTCTCATTGAATAATGAGTAGATGCTCTAGCCTTCTCAGGAATAATGACTAGGTGCTCTAGCCTCCATCAGGAACAATGACTAGATGCTCTAACCTCCATAAGGAACAATGACTAGATGCTCTAGCCTCAGGAACAATAACTAGATGCTCTAGCTTCCTTCAGGAACAATGACTAGATGCTGTAACCTTCATCAGGGATAATGTCTAGATGCTCTAGCCTTCATAAGGAATAATGACTAGATGCTCTAGCCTTCTTCAGAAACAATGACTAGATAATCTAGTCTTCATCAAGAACTCTAACCTTCTTAAGGAATAATGACTAGATGCTCTAGCCTTCATCAGGAACAATGACTAGATGCTCTAGTCTTCATCAGGAACAATGACTAGATGCTCTAACCTTCTTCAGGAAGAATGACTAGATGCTCTAGCCTTCATCAGGAACAATGACTAGATGCTCTAGCCTTCATCAGGGATAATGTCTAGATGCTCTATTCTTCATCAGGACCAATGACTAGATGCTCTAGCCTTCATCAAGATCAATGACTAGATGATGCTCTATCCTTAATCAGGAACAATGACTAGATGCTCTAGCCTTCATCAGGAACAATGACTAGATGCTCTAGTCTTCATCAGGAACAATGACTAGATGCTCTAACCTTCTTCAGGAAGAATGACTAGATGGTCTAGCCTTCATCAGGAACAATGACTAGATGCTCTATAACCTTCTTCAGGAAGAATGACTAGATGCTCTATCCTTCATCAGGAATAATGACTAGATACTCTAGCCTTCATATGGAATAATTGCTCCTGATGAAGGCTAGAGCATCTAGTCATTATTCCGATGAAGGCTAGAGCATCTAGTCATTATTCCTGATGAAGGCTAGAGCATCTAGTCATTATTCCTGATGAAGGCTAGAGCATCTAGTCATTATTCCTGATGAAGGCTAGAGCATCTAGTCATTATTCCTGATGAAGGCTAGAGCATGTAGTCATTATTCCTGATGAAGGCTAGAGCATCTAGTCATTATTCCTGTTAAGGGCTAGAGCATCTAGTCATTATTCCTGATGAAGGCTAGAGCATCTAGTCATTGTTCCTGATGGAGGCTAGAGCATTTAGTCATTATTCCTGATGAAGGCTAGAGCATCTAGTCATAATTCCTGATGAAGGCTAGAGCATCTAGTCATTATTCCTGATGGAGGCTGGAGTATATAGTCATTATTCCTGATGAAGGCTATTCATTATTCCTGATGAAAACCAGAGAATCTAGTCATTATTCAATGTGAAGGCTCTAGAGCATGTAGTCATTATTCCTGATGAAGGCTAGAGCATCTAGTCATTATTTCTGATGAAGGCTAGAGCATCTATTCATTATTCCTGATGAAGAATAGAGCATCTAGTCATTATTCCTGATGAAGGCTAGAGCATCTAGACATTATTCCTGATGAAGGCTAGAGCATCTAGTCATTATTCCTGATGAAGGCTAGAGCATCAAGTCATTATTCCTGATGAAGGCTAGAGCATCTAGACATTATTCCTGATGAAGGCTAGAGCATCTAGTCATTATTCATGATGAAGGCTAGAGCATCTAGTCACTATTCCTGATGAAGGCTAGAGCATCTAGTCATTATTCCTGATGAAGGCTAGAGCATCTAGTAATTGTTCCTGAAGAAGGCTAGAGCATCTAGTCATTAATTCTGATGAAGACTAGAAGCCCTAGTCATTATTCCTGATGAAGGCTAGAGCATTTAGACATTATTCCTGATGAAGGCTAGAGCATCTAGTCATTGTTCCTGATGAAGGTTAGAGCATCAAATCATTGTTCCCGATGAAGGGTGGAGCATCTAGTCATTGTTCCTGATGAAGACTTGAGCATCTATTCATTGTTCCTGATGAAGACTAGAGCATTTAGTCATTGTTCCTGACGAAGGATAGAGTATCTAGTCATTATTCCTGATGAAGGCTAGAGCATCTAGACATTATTCCGGATGAAGGCTAGAGCATCTAGTCATTATTCCTGATGAAGGTTAGAGCATCTAGTTATTATTCCTGATGAAGGTTAGAGCATCTAGTCATTGTTCCAGAAGGAGGCTAGAGCATCTAGTCATTGTTCCTGATGGAGGCTAGAGCATGTAGTCATTGTTCCTGATGGAGGTTAGAGCATCTAGTCATTGTTCCTGATGGAGGCTAGAGCATCTAGTCATTATTCCTGAGAAGGCTAGAGCATCTAGTCATTATTCAATGAGAAGGCTAGAGAATCTAGTCATGAAGGCTGGAGCATCTAGTCATTAATTCTGATGAAGGTAGGAGCATCTAGTCATTGTTCTCCTGATGAAGGATAGAGCATCTAGTCATTATTCCTGATGAAGGCTAGCGTATCTAGTCATGAAGGCTGGAGCATCTAGTCATTAATTCTGATGAAGGCAGGAGCATCTAGTCATTGTTCCTGATGGAGGATAGAGCATCTAGTCATTATTCCTGATGAAGGCTAGAGTATCTAGTCATTATCCCTGATGAAGTCTAGAGCATCTAGTCATTATTCCTGATGAAGGCTATAGCATCTAGTCATTATTCTTGATGAAGGCTAGTGCATCTAATCCTTATTCCTGATGAAGGCTAGAGCATCTAGTCATTATTCCTGATGAAGGCTAGAGCATCTAGTCATTATTCCTGATGAAGGCTAGAGCATCTAGTCATTATTTCTGATGAAAGCCAGAGCATCTAGTCATTATTTCTGATGAAAGACAGAGCATCTAGTCATTATTCTTGATCAAAGGTAGCATCTAGTCATTATTCCTGATGAAGCCTGGAGCATCTAGTCATTAATTCTGAAGAAGGCAGGAGCATCTAGTCATTATTCCTTAAGGCTAGAGCATCTAGTCATTGTTCTTGATGAAGGCTAGAGCATCTAGTCATTATTCCTGATAAAGGCTTGATCATCTAGTCATTGTTCCTGATGAAGGCTAGAGCATCTAGTCATTGTTCCTGATGAAGGTTAGAGCATCTAGTCATTGTTCCTGATGAAGACTAGAACATCTAGTCATTATTCCTGATGAAGGCTAGAGCATCCAGTCATTATTTCTGATGAAGGCTAGAATATCTAGACATTATTCCGGATGAATCTATTCATTATTCCTGATGAAGGCTAGAGCATCTAGTCATTATTCCTGATGAAGGTTAGAGCATCTAGTCATTGTTTCTGAAGGAGGCTAGAGCATATAGTCATTGTTCCTGATTGAGGTTAGAGCATCTAGTCATTGTTCCTGATGGAGACTAGAGCACCTAGTCATTATTACTGAGAAGGCTAGAGCATCTAGTCATTATTCAATGAGAAGGCTAGAGCATCTGGTCATGAAGGTTGGAGCATCTATTCATTAATTCTGATGAAGGCAGGAGCATCTAGTCATTATTCCTTAAGGCTAGAGCATCTAGTCATGTTCCTGATGAAGGCTAGAGCATCTAGTCATTGTTACTGATGAAGGATAGAGCATCTAGTCATTGTTCCTGAAGATGGTTAGAGCATCTAGTCATTGTTCCTGATGAAGACTAGAGCATCTAGTCATTATTCCTTATGAAGGTTAGAGCATCTAGTCATTATCCCTGATGAAGACTAGAGCATCTAGTTATTATTTCAGATGAAGGCTATAGCATCTAGTCATTATTCCGGATGAAGGCTAGAGCATCTAGTCATTATTCCTGATGAAGGCTATAGCATCTAGTCATTATTCCGGATTAAGGCTAGAGCATCTAGTCATTGTTCCTGATGAAGGCTAGAGCATCTAGTCATTGTTCCTGATGAAGGATAGAGCATCTAGTCATTAATTCTGATGAAGGCAGGAGCATCTAGTTATTGTTCCTGATGAAGGATAGAGCATCTAGTCATTATTCCTGATGAAGGCTAGAGTATCTAGTCATTATCCCTGATGAAGTCTAGAGTATCTAGTCATTGTTCCTGATGAAGGATAGAGCATCTAGTCATTATTCCTGATGAAGGCTAGCGTATATAGTCATGAAGGCTGGAGCATCTAGTCATTAATTCTGATGAAGGCAGGAGCATCTAGTCATTATTCCTGATGAAAATTATTCCTGATGAAAGCCATAGCATTTAGTCATTATTCCTGATGAAAGCTAGAGAATCTAGTCATTATTCCTGATGAAGCCTGGAGCAACTAGTTATTAATTCTGATGAAGGCAGTAGCATCTAGTCATTATTCCTTAAGGCTAGAGCATCTAGTTATTGTTCTTGATGGAGGCTAGAGAATCTAGTCATTATTGCTGATGAAGGCTAGAGCATCTAGTCATTGTTCCTGATGAAGGGTAGAGCATATAGTCATTGTTCCTGATGAAGGTCAGAGCATCTAGTCATTGTTCCTGATGAAGACTAGAGCATCTAGACATTATCCCTGTTGAAGGCTAGAGCATCTAGTCATTATTCTTGATGAAGGCTAGATCATCTAATCCGTATTCCTGATGAAGGCTAGAGCATCTAGTCATTATTCCTGATGAAGGCTAGAGCATCTAGTCATTATCCTGATGAAGGCTAGAGAATCTAGTCATTATTCCGGATGAAGGTTAGAGCATCTAGTCATTGTTCCTGAAGGAGGCTAGAGCATCTAGTCTTTGTTCCTGATGGAGTTTAGAGCATCTAATCATTGTTCCTGATGGAGGCAAAACATCTAGTCATTAAGGCTGGAGCGTCTAGTCATTAATTGTGATGAAGGCTAGAGCATCTAGTCATTGTTCCTGATGAAGGGTAGAGCATATAGTCATTGTTCCTGATGAAGGTCAGAGCATCTAGTCATTGTTCCTGATGAAGACTAGAGCATCTAGACATTATCCCTGATGAAGGCTAGAGCATCTAGTTATTATTCCTGATGACGGCTAGAGCATCCAGACATTATTCCGGATGAAGGCTAGAGCATCTAGTCATTATTCCTGATTAAGGTTAGAGCATCTAGTCATTGTTCCTGAAGGAGGCTAGAGCATCTAGTCATTATTCTTTGAGAAGGCTAGACCATCTGGTCATGAAGGCTGTAGTAACTAATCATTAATTCTGATGAATGCAGGAGCATCTAGTCATTATTCCTTATGGCTAGAGCATCTAGTCATTGTTCTTGATGAAGGCTAGAGCATCTAGTAATTATTCCTGATGAAGGCTAGAGCATCTAGTCATTGTTCCTGATGAAGGCTAGAGCATCTAGTCATTGTTCCTGAAGAAGGTTAGAGCATCTAGTCATTGTTCCTGATGAAGACTAGAGCATCTAGTCATTATTCCCTATGAAGGTTAGAGCATCTAGTCATTATCCCTGATGAAGACTAGAGCATCTAGTTATTATTCCAGATGAAGGCTATAGCATCTAGTCATTATTCCGGATGTAGGCTAGAGTATCTAGTCATTATTCCTGATGAAGGCTATAGCATCTAGTCATTATTCCGGATGAAGGCTAGAGCATATAGTCATTGTTCCTGATGAAGGCTTAAGCATCTAGTCATTGTTCCTGATGAAGGATAGAGCATCTAGTCATTAATTCTGATGAAGGCAGGAGCATCTAGTCATTGTTCCTGATGAAGGATAGAGCATCTAGTCATTATTCCTGATGAAGGCTAGAGTATCTAGTCATTATCCCTGATGAAGTCTAAAGCATCTAGTCATTATTCCTGATGAAGGCTAGAGCATCTAGTCATTATTCTTGATGAAGGCTAGAGCATCTAATCCGTATTCCTGATGAAGGCTAGAGCATCTAGTCATTATTCCTGATGAAGGCTAGAGTATCTAGTCATTATCCTGATGAAGGCTAGAGAATCTAGTCATTATTCCTGATGAAGGCTAGAGCATCTAGTCATTATTCCTGATGAAAGCCGGAGTATCTAGTCATTATTCCTGATGAAATCTAGAGCATCTAGTCATTATTCCGGATGAAGGTTAGAGCATCTAGTCATTGTTCCTGAAGGAGGCTAGAGCATCTAGTCTTTGTTCCTGATGGAGCTTAGAGCATCTAATCATTGTTCCTGATGGAGGCAAAACATCTAGTCATTAAGGCTGGAGCATCTAGTCATTAATTCTGATGAAGGCAGGAGCATCTAGTCATTGTTCCTGATGAAGGATAGAGCATCTAGTCATTATTCCTGATGAAGGCTAGCGTATCTAGTCATGAAGGCTGGAGCATCTAGTCATTAATTCTGATGAAGGCAGGAGCATCTAGTCATTGTTCTTGATGAAGGATAGAGCATCTAGTCATTATTCCTGATGAAGGCTAGAGCATCTAGTCATTATTCCTGATGAAAATTATTCCTGATGAAAGCCATAGCATCTAGTCATTATTCCTGATGAAAGCTAGAGCATCTAGTCATTATTCCTGATGAAGCCTGGAGCATCTAGTTATTAATTCTGATGAAGGCAGTAGCATCTAGTCTTTATTCCTTAAGGCTAGAGCATCTAGTCATTGTTCTTGATGAAGGCTAGAGAATCTAGTCATTATTCCTGATGAAGGCTAGAGCATCTAGTCATTGTTCCTGATGAAGGCTAGAGCATATAGTCATTGTTCCTGATGAAGGTTAGAGCATCTAGTCATTGTTCCTGATGAAGACTAGAGCATCTAGACATTATCCCTGATGAAGGCTAGAGCATCTAGTTATTATTCCTGATGACGGCTAGATCATCCAGACATTATTCCGGATGAAGGCTAGAGCATCTAGTCATTATTCCTGATGAAGGTTAGAGCATCTAGTCATTGTTCCTGAAGGAGGCTAGAGCATCTAGTCATTATTCTATGAGAAGGCTAGAGCATCTGGTCATGAAGGCTGGAGCATCTAATCATATATTCTGATGAAGGCAGGAGCATCTAGTCATTATTCCTTAAGGCGAGAGCATCTAGTCATTGTTCTTGATGAAGGCTAGAGCAACTAGTCATTATTCCTGATGAAGGCTAGAGCATCTAGTCATTGTTCCTGACGAGCATCTAGTCATTGTTCCTGAAGAAGGTTAGAGCATCTAGTCATTGTTCCTGATGAAGACTAGAGCATCTAGTCATTGTTCCTGATGAAGGCTAGAGCATCTAGTCATTATTCCTTATGAAGGCTAGAGCATCTAGACATTATCCCTGATGAAGGCTAGAGCATCTAGTCATTATTCCTGATGACGGTTAGAGTATCTAGCCGGATGAAGGCTAGAGCATCTATTCATTATTCCTGATGAAGGCTAGAGCATCTAGTCATTATTCCTGATGAAGGTTAGAGCATCTATTCATTGTTCCTGAATGAGGATAGAGCATCTAGTCTTTGTTCCTGATGGAGGTTAGAGCATCTAATCATTGTTCCTGATGGAGGCTAGAGCATCTAGTCATTATTCCTGAGAAGGCTAGAGCATCTAGTCATTATTCAATGAGAAGGCTAGAGCATCTAGTCATGAAGGCTAGAGCATCTAGTCATTAATTCAGATGAAGGCAGCAGCATCTAGTCATTGCTCCTGATGAAGGATAGAGCATCTAGTCATTATTCCTGATGAACGCTAGCGTATCTAGTCATGACGGCTGTAGCATCTAGTCATTAATTCTGATGAAGGCAGGAGCATCTAGTCATTGTCCTCCTGATGAGGATAGAGAATCTAGTCATTATTCCTGATGAAGGCTAGAGCATCTAGTCATTGTTCCTGATGAAGGCTAGAGCATCTAGTAATTGTTCTCCTTAAGAAGGTTAGAGTTCCTGATGAAGACTAGAGCATCTATTCATTGTTCCTGACGAAGGCTATAGAGCATCTAGTCATTATTCCTTATGAAGGCTAGAGTATCTATAGTCATTATCCCTGATGAAGTCTAGAGCATCTAGTCATTATTCCTGATGAAAGCCAGAGCATCTAGTCGGTATTCCTGATGAAAGATAAAGCATCTAGTCATTATTCCTGTTGAAGCCTGGAGCATCTAGTCATTAATTCTGATGAAGGCAGGGGCATCTAGTCATTATTCCTTAAGGCTAGAGCATCTAGTCCATTGTTCTTGATGAAGGCTAGAGCGTCTAGTCATTATTCCTGATGAAGGCTACAGCATCTAGTCATTGTTCCTGATGAAGGCTAGAGCATCTAGTCATTATTCCTTAAGGCTAGAACATCTAGTCATTGTTCTTGATGAAGGCTAGAGCATCTAGTCATTATTCCTGATGAAGGCTAGAGCATCTAGTCATTGTTCCTGAATAGCATCTAGTCATTGTTCCTGAAGAAGGTTAGAGCATCTAGTCATTGTTCCTGATGAAGACTAGAGCATCTAGACATTATCCCTGATGAAGGCTAGAGCATCTAGTTATTATTCCTGATGACGGCTAGAGCATCCAGACATTATTCCGGATGAAGGCTAGAGCATCTAGTCATTATTCCTGATGAAGGTTAGAGCATCTAATCATTGTTCCTGAAGGAGGCTAGAGCATCTAGTCATTATTCTATGAGAAGGCTAATGCATCTGGTCATGAAGGCTGGAGCATCTAATCATTAATTCTGATGAAGGCAGGAGCATCTAGTCATTATTCCTTAAGGCTAGAGCATCTAGTCATTGTTCTTGATGAAGGCTAGATCATCTAGTCATTATTCCTGATGAAGGCTAGAGCATCTAGTCATTGTTCCTGACGAGCATCTAGTCATTGTTCCTGAAGAAGGTTAGAGCATCTAGTCATTGTTCCTGATGAAGACTAGAGCATCTAGTCATTGTTCCTGATGAAGGCTAGAGCATCTAGTCATTATTCCTTATGAAGGCTAGAGCATCTAGACATTATCCCTGATGAAGGCTAGAGCATCTAGTTATTATTCCTGATGACGGTTAGAGTATCTAGCCGGATGAAGGCTAGAGCATCTAGTCATTATTCCTGATGAAGTCTAAAGCATCTAGTCATTATTCCTGATGAAGGTTAGACCATCTAGTCATTGTTCCTGAATGAGGATAGAGCATCTAGTCTTTGTTCCTGATGGAGGTTAGAGCATCTAATCATTGATCCTGATGGAGGCTAGAGCATCTAGTCATTATTCCTGAGAAGGCTAGAGAATCTAGTCATTATTCAATGAGAAGGCTAGAGCATCTAGTCATGAAGGCTAGAGCATCTAGTCATTAATTCTGATGAAGGCAGGAGCATCTAGTCATTGCTCCTGATGAAGGATAGAGCATCTAGTCATTATTCTTGATGAAGGCTAGAGTATCTAGTCATGACGGCTGGAGCATCTAGTCATTAATTCTGATGAAGGCAGGAGCATCTAGTCATTGTTCTCCTGATGAGGATAGAACATCTAGTCATTATTCCTTATGAAGGCTAGAGTATCTATAGTCATTATCCCTGATGAAGTCTAGAGCATCTAGTCATTATTCCTGATGAAAGCCAGAGCATCTAGTCGGTATTCCTGATGAAAGATAAAGCATCTAGTCATTATTCCTGTTGAAGCCTGGAGCATCTAGTCATTAATTGTGATGAAGGCAGGGGCATCTAGTCATTATTCCTTAAGGCTAGAGCATCTAGTCCATTGTTCTTGATGAAGGCTAGAGCGTCTAGTCATTATTCCTGATGAAGGCTACAGCATCTAGTCATTGTTCCTGATGAAGGCTAGAGCATCTAGTCATTTTTCCTGATGAAGGCTAAAGCATCTAGTCATTGTTCCTGATGAAGACTAGAGCATCTAGTCATTGTTCATGACGAAGGGTAGAGCATCTAGTCATTATTCCTGATGAAGTCCAGAGCATCTAGACATTATCCCTGATGAAGGCTAGAGCATCTAGTTATTATTCCTGATGATGGCTAGAGCATCTAGACATTATTCCGGATGAAGGCTAGAGCAACTAGTCATTATTCCTGATGACGGCTAGAGCATCTAGTCATTATTCCTGATGAAGGTTAGAGCATCTAGTCATTGAGGGTAGAGCATCTAATCATTATTCAATGAGAAGACTAAAGCATCTGGTCATGAAGGTTGGAGCATCTAATCATTGATTCTGATGAAGGCAGGAGCATCTAGTCATTATTCCTTAAGGCTAGAGCATCTAGTCATTGTTCTTGATGAAGGCTAGAGCATCTAGTCATTATTCCTGATGAAGGCTAGAGCATCTAGTCATTGTTCCTGACGAGCATCTAGTCATTGTTCCTGAAGAAGGTTAGAGCATCTAGTCATTGTTCCTGATGAAGACTAGAGCATCTAGTCATTGTTCCTGATGAAGGCTAGAGCATCTAGTCATTATTCAATGAGAAGGCTAGAGCATCTAGTCATGAAGGCTGGAGCATCTAGTCACTAATTCTGATGAAGGCAGGAGCATCTAGTCATTGCTCCTAATGAAGGATAGAGCATCTAGTCATTATTCCGATGAAGGCTAGCGTATCTAGTCGAGAAGGCTGGAGCATCTATTGATTAATTCTGATGAAAGCAGGAGCATCTAGTCATTGTTCCTGATGAGGATAGAGCATCTAGTCATTATTCCTTATGAAGGCTAGAGTATCTAGTCATTATTCCTGATGAAGGCTAGAGCATCTAGTCATTGTTCCTGATGAAGACTAGAGCATCTAGTCATTGTTCCTGACGAAGGCTAGAGTATCTAGTCATTATTCCTGATGAAGGCTAGAGCATCTAGTCATTGTTCCTGATGAAGGCTAGAGCATCTAGTCATTGTTCCTTAAGAAGGTTAGAGTTCCTGATGAAGACTAGAGTATCTAGTCATTATTCCTGAAGAAGGCTAGAGCATCTAGTCATTATTCCTTATGAAGGCTAGAGCATCTAGACATTATCCCTGATGAAGGCTAGAGCATCTAGTTATTATTCCTGATGAAAGCCAGAACATCTAATCATTATTCCTGATGAAGGCTAGAGCATCTAGTCATTATTCCTGATGAAGGCTAGAGCATCTAGTCATTGTTCCTGATGAAGGCTAGAGCATCTAGTAATTGTTCTCCTGAAGAAGGTTAGAGTTCCTGATGAAGACTAGAGCATCTAGTCATTGTTCCTGACTAAGGCTATAGAGCATCTAGTCATTATTCCTTATGAAGGCTAGAGCATCTAGACATTAGCCCTGATGGAGGCTAGAGCATCTAGTTATTATTCCTGATGAAAGCCAGAGCATCTAGTCATTATTCCTGATGAAGCGCCTGGAGCATATAGATATTAATTCTGATGAAGGCAGGAGCATCTAGTCATTATTCCTTAAGGCTAGAGCATCTAGTCATTGTTCTTGATGAAAGCTAGAGCATCTAGTCATTATTCCTGATGAAGGCTAGAGCATCTAGTCATTGTTCCTGATGAAGGTTAGAGCATCTAGTCATTGTTCCTGATGAAGGCTAGAGCATCTAGTTATTATTCCTGATGATGGCTAGAGCATCTAGACATTATTCCGGATGAAGGCTAGAGCATCTAGTCATTATTCCTGATAAAGGTTAGAGCATCTAGTCTTTGTTCCTGATGGAGGTTAGAGCATCTAATCATTGTTCCTGATGGAGGCTAGAGCATCTAGTCATTATTCCTGAGAAGGCTAGAGCATCTAGTCATTATTCAATAAGAAGGTTAGAGCATCTAGTCATGAAGGCTGCAGCATCTAGTCATTAATTCTGATGAAGGCAGGAGCATCTAGTCATTGTTCCTGATGAGGATAGAGCATCTAGTCATTATTCCTTATGAAGGCTAGAGTATCTATAGTCATTATCCCTGATGAAGTCTAGAGCATCTAGTCATTATTCCTGATGAAAGCTTGTCGGTATTCCTGATGAAAGATAAAGCATCTACTCATTATTCCTGTTGAAGCTTGGAGCATCTAGTCATTAATTCTGATGAAGGCAGGGGCATCTAGTCATTATTCCTTAAGGCTAGAGCATCTAGTCATTGTTCTTATGTAGGCTAGAGCATCTAGTAATTATTCCTGATGAAGGTTAAAGCATCTAGTCATTAATTCTGATGAAGGCAGGAGCATCTAGTCATTGCTCCTGATGAAGGATAGAGCATCTAGTCATTATTACTGATGAAGGCTAGCGTATCTAGTCATGAAGGCTGGAGCATCTAGTCATTAATTCTGATGAAATTAGGAGCATCTAGTCATTGTTCCTGATGAGGATAGAGCATCTAGTCATTATTCCTTATGAAGGCTAGAGTATCTAGTCATTATTCCTGATGAAGGCTAGAGCATCTAGTCATTCTTACTGAAGAAGGTTAGAGCATCTAGTCATTGTTCCTGATGAAGACTAGAGCATCTAGTCATTGTTCTCCTGACGAAGGCTAGAGTATCTAGTCATTATTCTTGATGAAGGCTAGAGCATCTAGTCATTGTTCCTGATGAAGGCTAGAGCATCTAGTCATTGTTCCTTAAGAAGGTTAGAGTTCCTGATGAAGACTAGAGAATCTAGTCATTGTTCCTGAAGAAAGCTAGAGCATCTAGTCATTATTCCTTATGAAGGCTAGAGCATCTAGACATTATCCCTGATGAAGGCTAGAGCATCTAGTTATTATTCCTGATGAAAGCCAGAGCATCTAGTCATTATTCCTGATGAAAGCTAGAGCATCTAGTCATTATTCCTGATGAAGCCTGGAGCATCTAGTTATTAATTCTGATGAAGGCAGGAGCATCTAGTCATATTCCTTAAGGCTGGAGCATCTAGTCATTGTTCTTGATGAAAGCTAAAGCATTCAGTCATTATTCCTGATGAAGGCTAGAGCATCTAGTCATTGTTCTCCTGATGAAGACTAGAGCATCTAGACATTATCCCTGATGAAGGCTAGAGCATCTAGTTATTATTCCTGATGATGGCTAGAGCATCTAGACATTATTTCGGATGAAGGCTAGAGCATCTATTCATTATTCCTGATGAAGGTTAGAGCATCTAGTCATTGTTCCTTAAGGAGGCTAGAGCATCTAGTCATTGTTCCTGATGGAGGTTAGAGCATCTAGTCATTGTTCCTGATGGAGGCTAGAGCACCTAGTAATTATTCCTGAGAAGGCTAGAGCATCTAGTCATTATTCAATGAGAAGGCTAGAATATCTGGTCATGAAGGCTGGAGCATCAAATCATTAATTCTGATGAAGGCAGGTGCATCTAGTCATTACACCTTAAGGCTAGAGCATCTAGTCATTGTTCTTGATTAAGGCTAGAGCATATAGTCATTATTCCTGATGAAGGATAGAGCATCTAGTCATTGTTCCTGATGAGGATAGAGCATCTAGTCATTATTCCTTATGAAGGCTAGAGTATCTAGTCATTATTCATGATGAAGGCTAGAGCATCTAGTCATTGTTCCTGATGAAGGCTAGAGCATCTAGTCATTCTTCTTGAAGAAGGTTAGAGCATCTAGTCATTGTTCCTGATGAAGAGACTAGAGCATCTAGTCATTGTTCCTGACGAAGGCTAGAGTATCTAGTCATTATTCCTGATGAAGGCTAGAGTATCTAGTCATTGTTCCTGATGAAGGCTAGAGTATCTAATCATTGTTCCTTAAGAAGGTTAGAGTTCCTGATGAAGACTAGAGTATCTAGTCATTGTTCCTGAAGAAGGCTAGAGCATCTAGTCATTATTCCTTATGAAGGCTAGAGCATCTAGACATTATCCCTGATGAAGGCCAGAGCATCTAGTTATTATTCCTGATGAAAGCCAGAGCATCTAGTCATTATTCTTGATGAAAGCTAGAGCATCAAGTCATTATTCCTGATGAAGCCTGGAGCATCTAGTTTTTAATTCTGATGAAGGCAGGAGCATCTAGTCATTATTCCTTAAGGCTAGAGCATCTAGACATTATCTCTGATGAAGGCTAGAGCATCTAGTTATTATTCCTGATGACGGCTAGAGCATCTAGACATTATTCCGGATGAAGGCTAGAGCATCTAGTCATTATTCCTCCTGAAGGAGGCTAGAGCATCTAGTCATTGTTCCTGAAGGAGGCTAGAGCATCTAGTCATTGTTCCTGATGGAGGTTAGAGCATCTAGTCATTGTTCCTGATGGAGGCTAGAGCAGTTAGTCATTATTCCTGAGAAGGCTAGAGCATCTAGTCATTATTCAATGAGAAGGCTAGAACATCTGGTCATGAAGGCTGGAGCATCTAGTCATTAATTCTGATGAAGGCAGGAGCATCTAGTCATTATTCCTTAAGGCTAGAGCATCTAGTCATTGTTCTTGATTAAGGCTAGAGCATCTAGTCATTATTCCTGATGAAGGCTAGAGCATCTAGTCATTGTTCCTGACGAAGGCTAGAGCATCTAGTCATTGTTCTTGAAGAAGGTTAGAGCATCTAGTCATTGTTCCTGATGAAGACTAGAGCATCTAGTCAATGTTCCTGATGAAGGCTAGAGCATCTAGTCAATATTCCTTATGAAGGCTAGAGCATCTAGACTTTATCCCTGATGAAGGCTAGAGCATCTAGTTATTATTCCTGATGATGGCTAGAGCATCTAGACATTATTCCGGATGAAGGCTAGAGCATCTAGTCATTATTCCTGATGAAGGCTTGAGCATCTAGTCATTATTCCTGATGAAGGTGAGAGCATCTAGTCATTGTTCCTGAAGGAGGCTAGAGCATCTAGTCTTTGTTCCTGATGGAGGTTAGAGCATCTAATCATTGTTTCTGATGGAGGCTAGAGCATCTAGTCATTATTCCTGAGAAGGCTACAGCAACTAGTTATTATTCAATGAGAAGGCTAGAGCATCTAGTCATGAAGGCTGGAGCATGAAGTCATTAATTCTGATGAAGGCTAGAGCATCTAGTCATTATTGCTGATGAAGGCTAGAGCATCTAGTCATTGTTCCTGATGAAGGCTAGAGCATCTAGTAATTGTTCTCCTGAAGAAGGTTAGAGTTCCTGATGAAGACTAGAGCATCTAGTCATTGTTCCTGACGAAGGCTATAGAGCATCTAGTCATTATTCCTTATGAAGGCTAGAGCATCTAGACATTATCCCTGATGTAGGCTAGAGCATCTAGTTATTATTCCTGATGAAAGCCAGAGCATCTAGTCATTATTCCTAATGAAGCGCCTGGAGTATATAGATATTAATTCTGATGAAGGCAGGAGCATCTAGTCATTATTCCTTAAGGCTAGAGCATCTAGTCATTGTTCTTGATGAAAGCTAGAGCATCTAGTCATTATTCCTGATGAAGGCTAGAGCATCTAGTCATTGTTCCTGATGAAGGTTAGAGCATCTAGTCATTGTTCCTGATGAAGGCTAGAGCATCTAGTCATTGGTCCTGATAAAGACTAGAGCATCTAGACATTATCCCTGATTAAGGCTAGAGCATCTAGTTATTATTCCTGATGATGGCTAGAGCATCTAGACATTATACCGGATGAAGGCTAGAGCATCTAGCCATTATTCCTGATAAAGGTTAGAGCATCTAGTCTTTGTTCCTGATGGAGGTTAGAGCATCTAATCATTGTTCCTGATGGAGGCTAGAGCATCTAGTCATTATTCCTGAGAAGGCTAGAGCATCTAGTCATTATTCAATAAGTAGGCTAGAGCATCTAGTCATGAAGGCTGCAGCATCTAGTCATTAATTCTGATGAAGGCAGGAGCATCTAGTCATTGTTCCTGATGAGGATAGATCATCTAGTCATTATTCCTTATGAAGGCTAGAGTATCTATAGTCATTATCCCTGATGAAGTCTAGAGCATCTAGTCATTATTCCTGATGAAAGCTTGTCGGTATTCCTGATGAAAGATAAAGCATCTAGTCATTATTCCTGTTGAAGCCTGGAGCATCTAGTCATTAATTCTGATGAAGGCAGGGGCATCTAGTCATTATTCCTTAAGGCTAGAGCATCTAGTCATTATTCTTTATGTAGGCTAGAGCATCTAGTCATTATTCCTGATGAAGGCTAGAGCATCTAGTCATTGTTCCTGACGAAGGCTAGAGCATCTAGTCATTGTTCTTGAAGAAGGTTAGAGCATCTAGTCATTGTTCCTGATGAAGACTAGAGCATCTAGTCAATGTTCCTGATGAAGGCTAGAGCATCTAGTCAATATTCCTGATGAAGGCTTGAGCATCTAGTCATTATTCCTGATGAAGGTGAGAGCATCTAGTCATAAGGCTAGAGCATCATGTCATTGTTCCTGATGAAGGCTAGAGCATCTAGTCATTGTTCCTGAAGAAGGTCAGAGTTCCTTGAAGACTAGAGAATCTAGTCATTGTTCCTGACGAAGGCTATAGAGCATCTAGTCATTATTCCTTATGAAGGCTAGAGCATCTAGACATTATCCCTGATGGAGGCTAGAGCATCTAGTTATCATTCCGGATGAAAGCCAGAGCATCTAGTCATTATTCCTGATGAAAGCTAGAGCATCTAGTCATTATTCCTGATGAAGCCTGGAGCATTTAGTTATTAATTCTGATGAAGGCAGGCGCATCTAGTCATTATTCCTTTAAGGCTAGAGCATCTAGTCATTGTTTTTGATGAAAGCTAGAGCATCTAGTCATTATTCCTGATGAAGGCTAGAGCATCTAGTCATTGTTCCTGATGAAGGCTAGAGCATCAAGTTATTGGTCCTGATAAAGACTAGAGCATCTAGACATTATCCCTGATGAAGGCTAGAGCATCTAGTTATTATTCCTGATGATGGCTAGAGCATCTAGACATTATTCCGGATGAAGGCTAGAGCATCTAGTCATTATTCCTGATAAAGGTTAGAGCATCTAGTCTTTGTTCCTGATGGAGGTTAGAGCATCTAATCATTGTTCCTGATGGAGGCTAGAGCATCTAGTCATTATTCCTGAGAAGGCTAGAGCATCTAGTCATTATTCAATAAGAAGGCTAGAGCATCTAGTCATGAAGGCTGGAGCATCTAGTCATTAATTCTGATGAAGGCAGGAGCATCTAGTCATTGCTCCTAATAAAGGATAGAGCATCTAGTCATTATTCCTGATGAAGGCTAGCGTATCTAGTCATGACGGCTGGAGCATCTAGCCATTAATTCTGATGAAGGCAGGAGCATCTAGTCATTGTTCCTAATGAGGATAGAGCATCTAGTCATTATTCCTTATGAAGGCTATAGTATCTATAGTCATTATCCCTGATGAAGTCTAGAGCATCTAGTCATTATTCCTGATGAAAGCCAGAGCATCTAGTCGGTATTCCTGATGAAAGATAAAGCATCTAGTCATTATTCCTGTTGAAGCCTGGAGCATCTAGTCATTATTCCTTAAGGCTAGAGCATCTAGTCATTGTTCTTGATGAAGGCTAGAGCGTCTAGTCATTATTCCTGATGAAGGCTACAGCATCTAGTCATTGTTCCTGATGAAGGCTAGAGCATCTAGTCATTGTTCCTGATGAAGGTTAAAGCATCTAGTCATTGTTCCTGATGAAGACTAGAGCATCTAGTCATTATTCCTGATGAAGTCTAGAGGATCTAGACATTATCCCTGATGAAGGCTAGAGCATCTAGTTATTTTTCCTGATGATGGCTAGAGCATCTAGACATTATTCCGGATGAAGGCTAGAGCAACTAGTCATTATTCCTGATGAAGGCTAGAGCATCTAGTCATTGTTCCTGATGAAGGCTAGAGCTTCTAGTCATTGTTCCTGAAGAAGGTTAGAGTTCCTGATGAAGACTGGAGCATCTAGTCATTGTTCCTGACGAAGGCTATAGAGCATCTAGTCATTATTCCTTATGAAGGCTAGAGCATCTAGACATTATCCCTGATGGAGGCTAGAGCATCTAGTTATTATTCCGGATGAAAGCCAGAGCATCTAGTCATTATTCCTGATGAAAGCTAGAGCATCTAGTCATTATTCCTGATGAAGCCTGGAGCATCTAGTTATTAATTCTGATGAAGGCAGGAGTATCTAGTCATTATTCCTTAAGGCTAGAGCATCTAGTCATTGTTCCTGATGAAGGCTAGAGCATCTAGTCATTGTTCCTGATGAAGGCTAGAGCATCTAGTCATTGGTCCTGATAAAGACTAGAGCATCTAGACATTATCCCTGATGAAGGCTAGAGCATCTAGTTATTATTCCTGATGATGGCTAGAGCATCTAGACATTATTCCGGATGAAGGCTAGAGCATCTAGTCATTATTCCTGATAAAGGTTAGAGCATCTAGTCCTTGTTCCTGATGTAGGTTAGAGCATCTAATCATTGTTCCTGATGGAGGCTAGAGCATCTAGTCATTATTCCTGAGAAGGCTAGAGCATCTAGTCATTATTCAATAAGAAGGCTAGAGCATCTAGTCATGAAGGCTGGAGCATCTAGTCATTAATTCTGATGAAGGCAGGAGAATCTAGTCATTGCTCCTAATGAAGGATAGAGTATCTAGTCATTATTCCTGATGAAGGCTAGCGTATCTAGTCATGACGGCTGGAGCATCTAGCCATTAATTCTGATGAAGGCAGGAGCATCTAGTCATTGTTCCTGATGAGGATAGAGCATCTAGTCATTATTCCTTATGAAGGCTAGAGTATCTATAGTCATTATCCCTGATGAAGTCTAGAGCATCTAGTCATTATTCCTGATGAAAGCCAGAGCATCTAGTCGGTATTCCTGATGAAAGATAAAGCATCTAGTCATTATTCCTGTTGAAGCGTGGAGCATCTAGTCATTATTCCTTAAGGCTAGAGCATCTAGTCATTGTTCTTGATGAGGGCTAGAGAGTCTAGTCATTATTCCTGATGAAGGCTACAGCATCTAGTCATTGTTCCTGATGAAGGCTAGAGCATCTAGTCATTGTTCCTGATGAAGGTTAACGCATCTAGTCATTGTTCCTGATGAAGACTAGAGCATCTAGTCATTGTTCCTGATGAAGGCTAGAGCATCTAGTCATTATTCCTGATGAAGTTTAGAGCATCTAGACATTATCCCTGATGAAGGCTAGAGCATCTAGTTATTATTCCTGATGATGGCTAGAGCATCTAGACATTATTCCGGATGAAGGCTAGAGCAACTAGTCATTATTCCTGATGAAGGGTAGAGCATCTAGTCATTATTCCTGATGAAGGTTAGAGAATCTAGTCATTGAGGATAGAGCATCTAATCATTATTCAATGAGAAGGCTAAAGCATCTGGTCATGAAGGCTGGAGCATCTAATCATTAATTCTCATGAAGGCAGGAGCATCTAGTCATTATTCGTTAAGGCTAGAGCATCTAGTCATTGTTCTTGATGAAGGCTAGAGCATCTAGTCATTATTCCTGATGAAGGCTAGAGAATCTAGTCATTGTTCCTGACGAGCATCTAGTCAGTGTTCCTGATGAAGACTAGAGCATCTAGTCATTGTTCCTGATGAAGGCTAGAGCATCTAGTCATTATTCCATATGAAGGCTAGAGCATCTAGTCATTGTTCCTGACGAAGGCTATAGGGCATCTAGTCATTATTCCTTATGAAGGCTAGAGCATCTAGACATTATCCCTGATGGAGGCTAGAGCATCTAGTTATTATTCCGGATGAAAGCCAGAGCATCTAGTCATTATTCCTGATGAAAGCTAGAGCATCTAGTCATTATTCCTGATGAAGCCTGGAGCATCTAGTTATTAATTCTGATGAAGGCAGGCGCATCTAGTCATTATTCCTTTAAGGCTAGAGCATCTAGTCATTGTTTTTGATGAAAGCTAGAGCATCTAGTCATTATTCCTGATGAAGGCTAGAGCATCTAGTCATTGTTCCTGATGAAGGCTAGAGCATCAAGTTATTGGTCCTGATAAAGACTAGAGCATCTAGACATTATCCCTGATGAAGGCTAGAGCATCTAGTTATTATTCCTGATGATGGCTAGAGCATCTAGACATTATTCCGGATGAAGGCTAGAGCATCTAGTCATTATTCCTGATAAAGGTTAGAGCATCTAGTCTTTGTTCCTGATGGAGGTTAGAGCATCTAATCATTGTTCCTGATGGAGGCTAGAGCATCTAGTCATTATTACTGAGAAGGCTAGAGTATCTAGTCATTATTCAATAAGAAGGCTAGAGCATCTAGTCATGAAGGCTGGAGCATCTAGTCATTAATTCTGATGAAGGCAGGAGCATCTAGTCATTGCTCCTAATAAAGGATAGAGCATCTAGTCATTATTCCTGATGAAGGCTAGCGTATCTAGTCATGACGGCTGGAGCATCTAGCCATTAATTCTGATGAAGGCAGGAGCATCTAGTCATTGTTCCTAATGAGGATAGAGCATCTAGTCATTATTCCTTATGAAGGCTATAGTATCTATAGTAATTATCCTTGATGAAGTCTAGAGCATCTAGTCATTATTCCTGATGAAAGCCAGAGCATCTAGTCGGTATTCCTGATGAAAGATAAAGCATCTAGTCATTATTCCTGTTGAAGCCTGGAGCATCTAGTCATTATTCCTTAAGGCTAGAGCATCTAGTCATTGTTCTTGATGAAGGCTAGAGCGTCTAGTCATTATTCCTGATGAAGGCTACAGCATCTAGTGATTGTTCCTGATGAAGGCTAGAGCATCTAGTCATTGTTCCTGATGAAGGTTAAAGTATCTAGTCATTGTTCCTGATGAAGACTAGAGCATCTAGTCATTATTCCTGATGAAGTCTAGAGCATCTAGACATTATCCCTGATGAAAGCTAGAACATCTAGTTATTTTTCCTGATGATGGCTAGAGCATCTAGACATTATTCCGGATGAAGGCTAGAGCAACTAGTCATTATTCCTGATGAAGGCTAGAGCATCTAGTCATTGTTCCTGATGAAGGCTAGAGCTTCTAGTCATTATTCCTGATGAAGCCTGGAGCATCTAGTTATTAATTCTGATGAAGGCAGGAGTATCTAGTCATTGTTCCTGACGAAGGCTATAGAGCATCTAGTCATTATTCCTTATGAAGGCTAGAGCATCTAGACATTATCCCTGATGGAGGCTAGAGCATCTAGTTATTATTCCGGATGAAAGCTAGAGCATCTAGTCATTATTCCTGATGAAGCCTGGAGCATCTAGTTATTAATTCTGATGAAGGCAGGAGTATCTAGTCATTATTCCTTAAGGCTAGAGCATCTAGTCATTGTTCCTGATGAAGGCTAGAGCATCTAGTCATTGTTCCTGATGAAGGCTAGAGCATCTAGTCATTGGTCCTGATAAAGACTAGAGCATCTAGACATTATCCCTGATGAAGGCTAGAGCATCTAGTTATTATTCCTGATGATGGCTAGAGCATCTAGACATTATTCCGGATGAAGGCTAGAGCATCTAGTCATTATTCCTGATAAAGGTTAGAGCATCTAGTTCTTGTTCCTGATGTAGGTTAGAGCATCTAATCATTGTTCCTGATGGAGGCTAGAGCATCTAGTCATTATTCTTGAGAAGGCTAGAGCATCTAGTCATTATTCAATAAGAAGGCTAGAGCATCTAGTCATGAAGGCTGGAGCATCTAGTCATTAATTCTGATGAAGGCAGGAGCATCTAGTCATTGCTCCTAATGAAGGATAGAGCATCTAGTCATTATTCCTGATGAAGGCTAGCGTATCTAGTCATGACGGCTGGAGTATCTAGCCATTAATTCTGATGAAGGCAGGAGCATCTAGTCATTGTTCCTGATGAGGATAGAGCATCTAGTCATTATTCCTTATGAAGGCTAGAGTATCTATAGTCATTATCCCTGATGAAGTCTAGAGCATCTAGTCATTATTCCTGATGAAAGCCAGAGCATCTAGTCGGTATTCCTGATGAAAGATAAAGCATCTAGTCATTATTCCTGTTGAAGCCTGGAGCATCTAGTCATTATTCCTTAAGGCTAGAGCATCTAGTCATTGTTCTTGATGAAGGCTAGAGCGTCTAGTCATTATTCCTGATGAAGGCTACAGCATCTAGTCATTGTTCCTGATGAAGGCTAGAGCATCTAGTCATTGTTCCTGATGAAGGTTAAAGCATCTAGTCATTGTTCCTGATGAAGACTAGAGCATCTAGTCATTATTCCTGATGAAGTCTAGAGCATCTAGACATTATCCCTGATGAAGGCTAGAGCATCTAGTTATTTTTCCTGATGATGGCTAGAGCATCTAGACATTATTCCGGATGAAGGCTAGAGCAACTAGTCATTATTCCTGATGAAGGCTAGAGCATCTAGTCATTGTTCCTGATGAAGGCTAGAGCTTCTAGTCATTGTTCCTGAAGAAGGTTAGAGTTCCTGATGAAGACTGGAGCATCTAGTCATTGTTCCTGACGAAGGCTATAGAGCATCTAGTCATTATTCCTTATGAAGGCTAGAGCATCTAGACATTATCCCTGATGGAGGCTAGAGCATCTAGTTATTATTCCGGATGAAAGCCAGAGCATCTAGTCATTATTCCTGATGAAAGCTAGAGCATCTAGTCATTATTCCTGATGAAGCCTGGAGCATCTAGTTATTAATTCTGATGAAGGCAGGAGTATCTAGTCATTATTCCTTAAGGCTAGAGCATCTAGTCATTGTTCCTGATGAAGGCTAGAGCATCTAGTCATTGTTCCTGATGAAGGCTAGAGCATCTAGTCATTGGTCCTGATAAAGACTAGAGCATCTAGACATTATCCCTGATGAAGGCTAGAGCATCTAGTTATTATTCCTGATGATGGCTAGAGCATCTAGACATTATTCCGGATGAAGGCTAGAGCATCTAGTCATTATTCCTGATAAAGGTTAGAGCATCTAGTCCTTGTTCCTGATGTAGGTTAGAGCATCTAATCATTGTTCCTGATGGAGGCTAGAGCATCTAGTCATTATTCCTGAGAAGGCTAGAGCATCTAGTCATTATTCAATAAGAAGGCTAGAGCATCTAGTCATGAAGACTGGAGCATCTAGTCATTAATTCTGATGAAGGCAGGAGAATCTAGTCATTGCTCCTAATGAAGGATAGAGTATCTAGTCATTATTCCTGATGAAGGCTAGCGTATCTAGTCATGACGGCTGGAGCATCTAGCCATTAATTCTGATGAAGGCAGGAGCATCTAGTCATTGTTCCTGATGAGGATAGAGCATCTAGTCATTATTCCTTATGAAGGCTAGAGTATCTATAGTCATTATCCCTGATGAAGTCTAGAGCATCTAGTCATTATTCCTGATGAAAGCCAGAGCATCTAGTCGGTATTCCTGATGAAAGATAAAGCATCTAGTCATTATTCCTGTTGAAGCCTGGAGCATCTAGTCATTATTCCTTAAGGCTAGAGCATCTAGTCATTGTTCTTGATGAGGGCTAGAGAGTCTAGTCATTATTCCTGATGAAGGCTATAGCATCTAGTCATTGTTCCTGATGAAGGCTAGAGCATCTAGTCATTGTTCCTGATGAAGGTTAAAGCATCTAGTCATTGTTCCTGATGAAGACTAGAGCATCTAGTCATTGTTCCTGATGAAGGCTAGAGCATCTAGTCATTATTCCTGATGAAGTTTAGAGCATCTAGACATTATCCCTGATGAAGGCTAGAGCATCTAGTTATTATTCCTGATGATGGCTAGAGCATCTAGACATTATTCCGGATGAAGGCTAGAGCAACTAGTCATTATTCCTGATGAAGGGTAGAGCATCTAGTCATTATTCCTGATGAAGGTTAGAGAATCTAGTCATTGAGGATAGAGCATCTAATCATTATTCAATGAGAAGGCTAAAGCATCTGGTCATGAAGGCTGGAGCATCTAATCATTCATTCTCATGAAGGCAGGAGCATCTAGTCATTATTCGTTAAGGCTAGAGCATCTATTCATTGTTCTTGATGAAGGCTAGAGCATCTAGTCATTATTCCTGATGAAGGCAAGAGAATCTAGTCATTGTTCCTGACGAGCATCTAGTCAGTGTTCCTGATTAAGACTAGAGCATCTAGTCATTGTTCCTGATGAAGGCTAGAGCATCTAGTCATTATTCCATATGAAGGCTAGAGCATCTAGTCATTGTTCCTGACGAAGGCTATAGAGCATCTAGTCATTATTCCTTATGAAGGCTAGAGCATCTAGACATTATCCCTGATGGAGGCTAGAGCATCTAGTTATTATTCCGGATGAAAGCCAGAGCATCTAGTCATTATTCCTGATGAAAGCTAGAGCATCTAGTCATTATTCCTGATGAAGCCTGGAGCATCTAGTTATTAATTCTGATGAAGGCAGGAGTATCTATTCATTATTCCTAAAGGCTAGAGCATCTAGTCATTGTTCTTGATGAAAGCTAGAGCATCTAGTCATTATTCCTGATGAAGGCTAGAGCATCTAGTCATTGTTCCTGATGAAGGCTAGAGCATCTAGTCATTGTTCCTGATGAAGGCTAGAGCATCTAGTCATTCTTCCTGAAGAAGGTTAGAGCATCTAGTCATTGTTCCTGATGAAGTCTAGAGCATCTAGTCATTGGTCCTGATAAAGACTAGAGCATCTAGACATTATCCCTGATGAAGGCTAGAGCATCTAGTTATTATTCCTGATGATGGCTAGAGCATCTAGACATTATTCCGGATGAAGGCTAGAGCATCTAGTCATTATTCCTGATAAAGGTTAGAGCATCTAGTCCTTGTTCCTGATGTAGGTTAGAGCATCTAATCATTGTTCCTGATGGAGGCTAGAGCATCTAGTCATTATTCCTGAGAAGGCTAGAGCATCTAGTCATTATTCAATAAGAAGGCTAGAGCATCTAGTCATGAAGGCTGGAGCATCTAGCCATTAATTCTGATGAAGGCAGGAGCATCTAGTCATTGTTCCTGATGAGGATAGAGCATCTAGTCATTATTCCTTATGAAGGCTAGAGTATCTATAGTCATTATCCCTGATGAAGTCTAGAGCATCTAGTCATTATTCCTGACGAAAGCCAGAGCATCTAGTCGGTATTCCTGATGAAAGATAAAGCATCTAGTCATTATTCCTGTTGAAGCCTGGAGCATCTAGTCATTATTCCTTAAGGCTAGAGCATCTAGTCATTGTTCTTGATGAGGGCTAGAGAGTCTAGTCATTATTCCTGATGAAGGCTACAGCATCTAGTCATTGTTCCTGATAAAGGCTAGAGCATCTAGTCATTGTTCCTGATGAAGGTTAAAGCATCTAGTCATTGTTCCTGATGAAGACTAGAGCATCTAGTCATTGTTCCTGATGAAGGCTAGAGCATCTAGTCATTATTCCTGATGAAGTTTAGAGCATCTAGACATTATCCCTGATGAAGGCTAGAGCATCTAGTTATTATTCCTGATGATGGCTAGAGCATCTAGACATTATTCCGGATGAAGGCTAGAGCAACTAGTCATTATTCCTGATGAAGGGTAGAGCATCTAGTCATTATTCCTGATGAAGGTTAGAGAATCTAGTCATTGAGGATAGAGCATCTAATCATTATTCAATGAGAAGGCTAAAGCATCTGGTCATGAAGGCTGGAGCATCTAATCATTAATTCTCATGAAGGCAGGAGCATCTAGTCATTATTCGTTAAGGCTAGAGCATCTAGTCATTGTTCTTGATGAAGGCTAGAGCATCTAGTCATTATTCCTGATGAAGGCTAGAGAATCTAGTCATTGTTCCTGACGAGCATCTAGTCAGTGTTCCTGATGAAGACTAGAGCATCTAGTCATTGTTCCTGATGAAGGCTAGAGCATCTAGTCATTATTCCATATGAAGGCTAGAGCATCTAGTCATTGTTCCTGACGAAGGCTATAGAGCATCTAGTCATTATTCCTTATGAAGGCTAGAGCATCTAGACATTATCCCTGATGGAGGCTAGAGCATCTAGTTATTATTCCGGATGAAAGCCAGAGCATCTAGTCATTATTCCTGATGAAAGCTAGAGCATCTAGTCATTATTCCTGATGAAGCCTGGAGCATCTAGTTATTAATTCTGATGAAGGCAGGAGTATCTATTCATTATTCCTAAAGGCTAGAGCATCTAGTCATTGTTCTTGATGAAAGCTAGAGCATCTAGTCATTATTCCTGATGAAGGCTAGAGCATCTAGTCATTGTTCCTGATGAAGGCTAGAGCATCTAGTCATTGTTCCTGATGAAGGCTAGAGCATCTAGTCATTGGTCCTGATAAAGACTAGAGCATCTAGACATTATCCCTGATGAAGGCTAGAGCATCTAGTTATTATTCCTGATGATGGCTAGAGCATCTAGACATTATTCCGGATGAAGGCTAGAGCATCTAGTCATTATTCCTGATAAAGGTTAGAGCATCTAATCCTTGTTCCTGATGTAGGTTAGAGCATCTAATCATTGTTCCTGATGGAGGCTAGAGCATCTAGTCATTATTCCTGAGAAGGCTAGAGCATCTAGTCATTATTCAATAAGAAGGCTAGAGCATCTAATCATGAAGGCTGGAGCATCTAGTCATTAATTCTGATGAAGGCAGGAGCATCTAGTCATTGCTCCTAATGAAGGATAGAGCATCTAGTCATTATTCCTGATGAAGGCTAGCGTATCTAGTCATGACGGCTGGAGCATCTAGCCATTAATTCTGATGAAGGCAGGAGCATCTAGTCATTGTTCCTGATGAGGATAGAGCATCTAGTCATTATTCCTTATGAAGGCTAGAGTATCTATAGTCATTATCCCTGATGAAGTCTAGAGCATCTAGTCATTATTCCTGATGAAAGCCAGAGCATCTATTCGGTATTCCTGATGAAAGATAAAGCATCTAGTCATTATTCCTGTTGAAGCCTGGAGCATCTAGTCATTATTCCTTAAGGCTATAGCATCTAGTCATTGTTCTTGATGAAGGCTAGAGCGTCTAGTCATTATTCCTGATGAAGGCTACAGCATCTAGTCATTGTTCCTGATGAAGGCTAGAGCATCTAGTCATTGTTCCTGATGAAGGTTAAAGCATCTATTCATTGTTCCTGATGAAGACTAGATCATCTAGTCATTGTTCCTGATGAAGGCTAGAGCATCTAGTCATTATTCCTGATGAAGTCTAGAGCATCTAGACATTATCCCTGATGAAGGCTAGAGCATCTAGTTATTATTCCTGATGATGGCTAGAGAATCTAGACATTATTCCGGATGAAGGCTAGAGCAACTAGTCATTATTCCTGATGAAGGCTAGAGCATCTAGTCATTATTCCTGATGAAGGTTAGAGCATCTAGTCATTGAGGATAGAGCATCTAATCATTATTCAATGAGAAGGCTAAAGCATCTGGTCATGAAGGCTGGAACATCTAATCATTAATTCTCATGAAGGCAGGAGCATCTAGTCATTATTCCTTAAGGCTAGAGCATCTAGTCATTGTTCTTGATGAAGGCTAGAGCATCTAGTCATTATTCCTGATGAAGGCTAGAGAATCTAGTCATTGTTCCTGACGAGCATCTAGTCAGTGTTCCTGATGAAGACTAGAGCATCTAGTCATTGTTCCTGATGAAGGCTAGAGCATCTAGTCATTATTCCATATGAAGGCTAGAGCATCTAGACATTATCCCTGATGAAGGCTAGAGCATCTAGTTATTATTCCTGATGATGGCTAGAGCATCTAGACATTATTCCGGATGAAGGCTAGAGCATCTAGTCATTATTCCTGATAAAGGTTAGAGCATCTAGTCTTTGTTCCTGATGGAGGTTAGAGCATCTAATCATTGTTCCTGATGGAGGCTAGAGCATCTAGTCATTATTCCTGAGAAGGCTAGAGCATCTAGTCATTATTCAATAAGAAGGCTAGAGCATCTAGTCTTGAAGGCTGGAGCATCTAGTCATTATTCCTGATGAAGGCTAGCGTATCTAGTCATGACGGCTGGAGCATCTAGCCATTAATTCTGATGAAGGCAGGAGCATCTAGTCATTGTTCCTAATGAGGATAGAGCATCTAGTCATTATTCCTTATAAAGGCTATAGTATCTATAGTCATTATCCCTGATGAAGTCTAGAGCATCTAGTCATTATTCCTGATGAAAGCCAGAGCATCTAGTCGGTATTCCTGATGAAAGATAAAGCATCTAGTCATTATTCCTGTTGAAGCCTGGAGCATCTAGTCATTATTCCTTAATTAAGGCTAGAGCATCTAGTCATTGTTCTTGATGAAGGCTAGAGCGTCTAGTCATTATTCCTGATGAAGGCTACAGCATCTAGTCATTGTTCCTGATGAAGGCTAGAGCATCTAGTCATTGTTCCTGATGAAGGTTAAAGCATCTAGTCATTGTTCCTGATAAAGACTAGAGCATCTAGTCATTATTCCTGATGAAGTCTAGAGCATCTAGACATTATCCCTGATGAAGGCTAGAGCATCTAGTTATTTTTCCTGATGATGGCTAAGCATCTAGACATTATTCCGGATGAAGGCTAGAGTATCTATAGTCATTATCCCTGATGAAGTCTAGAGCATCTAGTCATTATTCCTGATGAAAGCCAGAGCATCTAGTCGGTATTCCTGATGAAAGATAAAGCATCTAGTCATTATTCCTGTTGAAGCCTGGAGCATCTAGTCATTATTCCTTAAGGCTATAGCATCTAGTCATTGTTCTTGATGAAGGCTAGAGCGTCTAGTCATTATTCCTGATGAAGGCTACAGCATCTAGTCATTGTTCCTGATGAAGGCTAGAGCATCTAGTCATTGTTCCTGATGAAGGTTAAAGCATCTAGTCATTGTTCCTGATGAAGACTAGATCATCTAGTCATTGTTCCTGATGAAGGCTAGAGCATCTAGTCATTATACCTGATGAAGTCTAGAGCATCTAGACATTATCCCTGATGAAGGCTAGAGCATCTAGTTATTATTTCTGATGATGGCTAGAGAATCTAGACATTATTCCGGATGAAGGCTAGAGCAACTAGTCATTATTCCTGTTGAAGGCTAGAGCATCTAGTTATTATTCCTGATGAAGGTTAGAGCATCTAGTCATTGAGGATAGAGCATCTAATCATTATTCAATGAGAAGGCTAAAGCATCTGGTCATGAAGGCTGGAACATCTATTCATTAATTCTCATGAAGGCAGGAGCATCTAGTCATTATTCCTTAAGGCTAGAGCATCTAGTCGTTGTTCTTGATGAAGGCTAGAGTATCTAGTCATTATTCCTGATGAAGGCTAGAGAATCTAGTCATTGTTCCTGACGAGCATCTAGTCAGTGTTCCTGATGAAGACTAGAGCATCTAGTCATTGTTCCTGATGAAGGCTAGAACATCTAGTCATTATTCCATATGAAGTCTAGAGCATCTAGACATTATCCCTGATGAAGGCTAGAGCATCTAGTTATTATTCCTGATGATGGCTAGAGCATCTAGACATTATTCCGGATGAAGGCTAGAGCATCTAGTCATTATTCCTGATAAAGGTTAGAGCATCTAGTCTTTGTTCATGATGGAGGTTAGAGCATCTAATCATTGTTCCTGATGGAGGCTAGAGCATCTAGTCATTATTCCTGAGAAGGCTAGAGCATCTAGTCATTATTCAATAAGAAGGCTAGAGCATCTAGTCTTGAAGGCTGGAGCATCTAGTCATTAATTCTGATGAAGGCAGGAGCATCTAGTCATTGCTCCTAATGAAGGATAGAGCATCTAGTCATTATTCCTGATGAAGGCTAGCGTATCTAGTCATGACGGCTGGAGCATCTAGCCATTAATTCTGATGAAGGCAGGAGCATCTAGTCATTGTTCCTAATGAGGATAGAGCATATAGTCATTATTCCTTATGAAGGCTATAGTATCTATAGTCATTATCCCTGATGAAGTCTAGAGCATCTAGTCATTATTCCTGATGAAAGCCATAGCATCTAGTCGGTATTCCTGATGAAAGATAAAGCATCTAGTCATTATTCCTGTTGAAGCCTGGAGCATCTAGTCATTATTCCTTAAGGCTAGAGCATCTAGTCATTGTTCTTGATGAAGGCTAGAGCGTCTAGTCATTATTCCTGATGAAGGCTACAGCATCTAGTCATTGTTCCTGATTAAGGCTAGAGCATCTAGTCATTGTTCCTGATGAAGGTTAAAGCATCTAGTCATTGTTCCTGATAAAGACTAGAGCATCTAATTCTAGTCATTATTCCTGATGAAGTCTAGAGCATCTAGACATTATCCCTGATGAAGGCTAGAGCATCTAGTTATTTTTCCTGATGATGGCTAAGCATCTAGACATTATTCCGGATGAAGGCTAGAGCAACTAGTCATTATTCCTGATGAAGGCTAGAGCATCTAGTCATTGTTCCTGATGAAGGCTAGAGCTTCTAGTCATTGTTCCTGAAGAAGGTTAGAGTTCCTGATGAAGACTAGAGCATCTAGTCATTGTTCCTGACGAAGGCTATAGAGCATCTAGTCATTATTCCTTATGAAGGCTAGAGCATCTAGACATTATCCCTGATGGAGGCTAGAGCATCTAGTTATTATTCCGGATGAAAGCCAGAGCATCTAGTCATTATTCCTGATGAAAGCTAGAGCATCTAGTCATTATTCCTGATGAAGCCTGGAGCATCTAGTTATTAATTCTGATGAAGGCAGGAGTATCTAGTCATTATTCCTTAAGGCTAGAGCATCTAGTCATTGTTCCTGATGAAGGCTAGAGCATCTAGTCATTGTTCCTGATGAAGGCTAGAGCATCTAGTCATTGGTCCTGATAAAGACTAAAGCATCTAGACATTATCCCTGATGAAGGCTAGAGCATCTAGTTATCATTCCTGATGATGGCTAGAGCATCTAGACATTATTCCGGATGAAGGCTAGAGCATCTAGTCATTATTCCTGATAAAGGTTAGAGCATCTAGTCCTTGTTCCTGATGTAGGTTAGAGCATCTAATCATTGTTCCTGATGGAGGCTAGAGCATCTAGTCATTATTCCTGAGAAGGCTAGAGCATCTAGTCATTATTCAATAAGAAGGCTAGAGCATCTAGTCATGAAGGCTGGAGCATCTAGTCATTAATTCTGATGAAGGCAGGAGCATCTAGTCATTGCCCCTAATGAAGGATAGAGCATCTAGTCATTATTCCTGATGAAGGCTAGCGTATCTAGTAATGACGGCTGGAGCATCTAGCCATTAATTCTGATGAAGGCAGGAGCATCTAGTCATTGTTCCTGATGAGGATAGAGCATCTAGTCATTATTCCTTATGAAGGCTAGAGTATCTATAGTCATTATCCCTGATGAAGTCTAGAGCATCTAGTCATTATTCCTGATGAAAGCCAGAGCATCTAGTCGGTATTCCTGATGAAAGATAAAGCATCTAGTCATTATTCCTGTTGAAGCCTGGAGCATCTAGTCATTATTCCTTAAGGCTAGAGCATCTAGTCATTGTTCTTGATGAAGGCTAGAGCGTCTAGTCATTATTCCTGATGAAGGCTACAGCATCTAGTCATTGTTCCTGATGAAGGCTAGAGCATCTAGTCATTGTTCCTGATGAAGGTTAAAGCATCTAGTCATTGTTCCTGATGAAGACTAGAGCATCTAGTCATTGTTCCTGATGAAGGCTAGAGCATCTAGTCATTATTCCTGATGAAGTTTAGAGCATCTAGACATTATCCCTGATGAAGGCTAGAGCATCTAGTTATTATTCCTGATGATGGCTAGAGCATCTAGACATTATTCCGGTTGAAGGCTAGAGCAACTAGTCATTATTCCTGATGAAGGCTAGAACATCTAGTCATTATTCCTGATGGAGGTTAGAGCATCTAGTCATTGAGGATAGAGCATCTAATCATTATTCAATGAGAAGGCTAAAGCATCTGGTCATGAAGGCTGGAGCATCTAATCATTAATTCTCATGAAGGCAGGAGCATCTAGTCATTATTCCTTAAGGCTAGAGCATCTAGTCATTGTTCTTGATGAAGGCTAGAGCATCTAGTCATTATTCCTGATGAAGGCTAGAGAATCTAGTCATTGTTCCTGACGAGCATCTAGTCAGTGTTCCTGATGAAGACTAGAGCATCTAGTCATTGTTCCTGATGAAGGCTAGAGCATCTAGTCATTATTCCATATGAAGGCTAGAGCATCTATATAGTCATTGTTCCTGACGAAGGCTATAGAGCATCTAGTCATTATTCCTTATGAAGGCTAGAGCATCTAGACATTATCCCTGATGGAGGCTAGAGCATCTAGTTATTATTCCGGATGAAAGCCAGAGCATCTAGTCATTATTCCTGATGAAAGCTAGAGCATCTAGTCATTATTCCTGATGAAGCCTGGAGCATCTAGTTATTAATTCTGATGAAGGCAGGAGTATCTATTCATTATTCCTTAAGGCTAGAGCATCTAGTCATTGTTCTTGATGAAAGCTAGAGCATCTAGTCATTATTCCTGATGAAGGCTAGAGCATCTAGTCATTGTTCCTGAAGAAGGCTAGAGCATCTAGTCATTGTTCCTGATGAAGGCTAGAGCATCTAGTCATTGGTCCTGATAAAGACTAGAGCATCTAGACATTATCCCTGATGAAGGCTAGAGCATCTAGTTATTATTCCTGATGATGGCTAGAGCATCTAGACATTATTCCGGATGAAGGCTAGAGCATCTAGTCATTATTCCTGATAAAGGTTAGAGCATCTAGTCCTTGTTCCTGATGTAGGTTAGAGCATCTAATCATTGTTCCTGATGGAGGCTAGAGCATCTAGTCATTAT
The DNA here is from genome assembly GCA_028752905.1 of Cladorhizidae sp. MBARI D1340-BT2. NCBI lineage: Eukaryota > Metazoa > Porifera > Demospongiae > Poecilosclerida > Cladorhizidae > Cladorhizidae sp. MBARI D1340-BT2. The sequence continues at coordinate 7,364,623 of JAQNBH010000017.1, forward strand.
TCCTGAGAAGGCTAGAGCATCTAGTCATTATTCAATAAGAAGGCTAGAGCATCTAATCATGAAGGCTGGAGCATCTAGTCATTAATTCTGATGAAGGCAGGAGCATCTAGTCATTGCTCCTAATGAAGGATAGAGCATCTAGTCATTATTCCTGATGAAGGCTAGCGTATCTAGTCATGACGGCTGGAGCATCTAGCCATTAATTCTGATGAAGGCAGGAGCATCTAGTCATTGTTCCTGATGAGGATAGAGCATCTAGTCATTATTCCTTATGAAGGCTAGAGTATCTATAGTCATTATCCCTGATGAAGTCTAGAGCATCTAGTCATTATTCCTGATGAAAGCCAGAGCATCTAGACGGTATTCCTGATGAAAGATAAAGCATCTAGTCATTATTCCTGTTGAAGCCTGGAGCATCTAGTCATTATTCCTTAAGGCTATAGCATCTAGTCATTGTTCTTGATGAAGGCTAGAGCGTCTAGTCATTATTCCTGACGAAGGCTACAGCATCTAGTCATTGTTCCTGATGAAGGCTAGAGCATCTAGTCATTGTTCCTGATGAAGTCTAGAGCATCTAGACATTATCCCTGATGAAGGCTAGAGCATCTAGTTATTATTCCTGATGATGGCTAGAGAATCTAGACATTATTCCGGATGAAGGCTAGAGCAACTAGTCATTATTCCTGATGAAGGCTAGAGCATCTAGTCATTATTCCTGATGAAGGTTAGAGCATCTAGTCATTGAGGATAGAGCATCTAATAATTATTCAATGAGAAGGCTAAAGCATCTGGTCATGAAGGCTGGAGCATCTAATCATTAATTCTCATGAAGGCAGGAGCATCTAGTCATTATTCCTTAAGGCTAGAGCATCTAGTCATTGTTCTTGATGAAGGCTAGAGCATCTAGTCATTATTCCTGATGAAGGCTAGAGAATCTAGTCATTGTTCCTGATGAGCATCTAGTCAGTGTTCCTGATGAAGACTAGAGCATCTAGTCATTGTTCCTGATGAAGGCTAGAGCATCTAGTCATTATTCCATATGAAGGCTAGAGCATCTAGACATTATCCCTGATGAAGGCTAGAGCATCTAGTTATTATTCCTGATGACGGCTAGAGCATCTAGACATTATTCCGGATGAAGGCTAGAGCATCTAGACATTATTCCGGATGAAGGCTAGAGCATCTAGTCATTATTCATGATAAAGGTTAGAGCATCTAGTCTTTGTCCCTGATGGAGGTTAGAGCATCTAATCATTGTTCCTGATGGAGGCTAGAGCATCTAGTTATTATTCCTGATAAGGCTAGAGCATCTAGTCATTATTCAATAAGAAGGCTAGAGCATCTAGTCATGAAGGCTGGAGCATCTAGTCATTAATTCTGATGAAGGCAGGAGCATCTAGTCATTGCTCCTAATGAAGGATAGAGCATCTAGTCATTATTCCTGATGAAGCCTGGAGCATCTAGTTATTAATTCTGATGAAGGCAGGAGTATCTATTCATTATTCCTTAAGGCTAGAGCATCTAGTCATTGTTCTTGATGAAAGCTAGAGCATCTAGTCATTATTCCTGATGAAGGCTAGAGCATCTAGTCATTGTTCCTGAAGAAGGCTAGAGCATCTAGTCATTGTTCCTGATGAAGGCTAGAGCATCTAGTCATTGGTCCTGATAAAGACTAGAGCATCTAGACATTATCCCTGATGAAGGCTAGAGCATCTAGTTATTATTCCTGATGATGGCTAGAGCATCTAGACATTATTCCGGATGAAGGCTAGAGAATCTAGTCATTATTCCTGATAAAGGTTAGAGCATCTAGTCCTTGTTCCTGATGTAGGTTAGAGCATCTAATCATTGTTCCTGATGGAGGCTAGAGCATCTAGTCATTATTCCTGAGAAGGCTAGAGCATCTAGTCATTATTCAATAAGAAGGCTAGAGCATCTAATCATGAAGGCTGGAGCATCTAGTCATTAATTCTGATGAAGGCAGGAGCATCTAGTCATTGCTCCTAATGAAGGATAGAGCATCTAGTCATTATTCCTGATGAAGGCTAGCGTATCTAGTCATGACGGCTGGAGCATCTAGCCATTAATTCTGATGAAGGCAGGAGCATCTAGTCATTGTTCCTGATGAGGATAGAGCATCTAGTCATTATTCCTTATGAAGGCTAGAGTATCTATAGTCATTATCCCTGATGAAGTCTAGAGCATCTAGTCATTATTCCTGATGAAAGCCAGAGCATCTAGACGGTATTCCTGATGAAAGATAAAGCATCTAGTCATTATTCCTGTTGAAGCCTGGAGCATCTAGTCATTATTCCTTAAGGCTATAGCATCTAGTCATTGTTCTTGATGAAGGCTAGAGCGTCTAGTCATTATTCTTGATGAAGGCTACAGCATCTAGTCATTGTTCCTGATGAAGGCTAGAGCATCTAGTCATTGTTCCTGATGAAGTCTAGAGCATCTAGACATTATCCCTGATGAAGGCTAGAGCATCTAGTTATTATTCCTGATGATGGCTAGAGAATCTAGACATTATTCCGGATGAAGGCTAGAGCAACTAGTCATTATTCCTGATGAAGGCTAGAGCATCTAGTCATTATTCCTGATGAAGGTTAGAGCATCTAGTCATTGAGGATAGAGCATCTAATCATTATTCAATGAGAAGGCTAAAGCATCTGGTCATGAAGGCTGGAGCATCTAATCATTAATTCTCATGAAGGCAGGAGCATCTAGTCATTATTCCTTAAGGCTAGAGCATCTAGTCATTGTTCTTGATGAAGGCTAGAGCATCTAGTCATTATTCCTGATGAAGGCTAGAGAATCTAGTCATTGTTCTTGATGAAGGCTAGAGCATCTAGTCATTGTTCCTGATGAAGTCTAGAGCATCTAGACATTATCCCTGATGAAGGCTAGAGCATCTAGTTATTATTCCTGATGATGGCTAGAGAATCTAGACATTATTCCGGATGAAGGCTAGAGCAACTAGTCATTATTCCTGATGAAGGCTAGAGCATCTAGTCATTATTCCTGATGAAGGTTAGAGCATCTAGTCATTGAGGATAGAGCATCTAATCATTATTCAATGAGAAGGCTAAAGCATCTGGTCATGAAGGCTGGAGCATCTAATCATTAATTCTCATGAAGGCAGGAGCATCTAGTCATTATTCCTTAAGGCTAGAGCATCTAGTCATTGTTCTTGATGAAGGCTAGAGCATCTAGTCATTATTCCTGATGAAGGCTAGAGAATCTAGTCATTGTTCTTGATGAAAGCTAGAGCATCTAGTCATTATTCCTGATGAAGGCTAGAGCATCTAGTCATTGTTCCTGAAGAAGGCTAGAGCATCTAGTCATTGTTCCTGATGAAGGCTAGAGCATCTAGTCATTGGTCCTGATAAAGACTAGAGCATCTAGACATTATCCCTGATGAAGGCTAGAGCATCTAGTTATTATTCCTGATGATGGCTAGAGCATCTAGACATTATTCCGGATGAAGGCTAGAGCATCTAGTCATTATTCCTGATAAAGGTTAGAGCATCTAGTCCTTGTTCCTGATGTAGGTTAGAGCATCTAATCATTGTTCCTGATGGAGGCTAGAGCATCTAGTCATTATTCCTGAGAAGGCTAGAGCATCTAGTCATTATTCAATAAGAAGGCTAGAGCATCTAATCATGAAGGCTGGAGCATCTAGTCATTAATTCTGATGAAGGCAGGAGCATCTAGTCATTGCTCCTAATGAAGGATAGAGCATCTAGTCATTATTCCTGATGAAGGCTAGCGTATCTAGTCGTGACGGCTGGAGCATCTAGCCATTAATTCTGATGAAGGCAGGAGCATCTAGTCATTGTTCCTGATGAGGATAGAGCATCTAGTCATTATTCCTTATGAAGGCTAGAGTATCTATAGTCATTATCCCTGATGAAGTCTAGAGCATCTAGTCATTATTCCTGATGAAAGCCAGAGCATCTAGACGGTATTCCTGATGAAAGATAAAGCATCTAGTCATTATTCCTGTTGAAGCCTGGAGCATCTAGTCATTATTCCTTAAGGCTATAGCATCTAGTCATTGTTCTTGATGAAGGCTAGAGCGTCTAGTCATTATTCCTGACGAAGGCTACAGCATCTAGTCATGTTCCTGATGAAGGCTAGAGCATCTAGTCATTGTTCCTGATGAAGTCTAGAGCATCTAGACATTATCCCTGATGAAGGCTAGAGCATCTAGTTATTATTCCTGATGATGGCTAGAGAATCTAGACATTATTCCGGATGAAGGCTAGAGCAACTAGTCATTATTCCTGATGAAGGCTAGAGCATCTAGTCATTATTCCTGATGAAGGTTAGAGCATCTAGTCATTGAGGATAGAGCATCTAATAATTATTCTATGAGAAGGCTAAAGCATCTGGTCATGAAGGCTGGAGCATCTAATCATTAATTCTCATGAAGGCAGGAGCATCTAGTCATTATTCCTTAAGGCTAGAGCATCTAGTCATTGTTCTTGATGAAGGCTAGAGCATCTAGTCATTATTCCTGATGAAGGCTAGAGAATCTAGTCATTGTTCCTGATGAGCATCTAGTCAGTGTTCCTGATGAAGACTAGAGCATCTAGTCATTGTTCCTGATGAAGGCTAGAGCATCTAGTCATTATTCCATATGAAGGCTAGAGCATCTAGACATTATCCCTGATGAAGGCTAGAGCATCTAGTTATTATTCCTGATGACGGCTAGAGCATCTAGACATTATTCCGGATGAAGGCTAGAGCATCTAGACATTATTCCGGATGAAGGCTAGAGCATCTAGTCATTATTCATGATAAAGGTTAGAGCATCTAGTCTTTGTCCCTGATGGAGGTTAGAGCATCTAATCATTGTTCCTGATGGAGGCTAGAGCATCTAGTTATTATTCCTGATAAGGCTAGAGCATCTAGTCATTATTCAATAAGAAGGCTAGAGCATCTAGTCATGAAGGCTGGAGCATCTAATCATTAATTCTGATGAAGGCAGGAGCATCTAGTCATTGCTCCTAATGAAGGATAGAGCATCTAGTCATTATTCCTGATGAAGCCTGGAGCATCTAGTTATTAATTCTGATGAAGGCAGGAGTATCTATTCATTATTCCTTAAGGCTAGAGCATCTAGTCATTGTTCTTGATGAAAGCTAGAGCATCTAGTCATTATTCCTGATGAAGGCTAGAGCATCTAGTCATTGTTCCTGAAGAAGGCTAGAGCATCTAGTCATTGTTCCTGATGAAGGCTAGAGCATCTAGTCATTGGTCCTGATAAAGACTAGAGCATCTAGACATTATCCCTGATGAAGGCTAGAGCATCTAGTTATTATTCCTGATGATGGCTAGAGCATCTAGACATTATTCCGGATGAAGGCTAGAGAATCTAGTCATTATTCCTGATAAAGGTTAGAGCATCTAGTCCTTGTTCCTGATGTAGGTTAGAGCATCTAATCATTGTTCCTGATGGAGGCTAGAGCATCTAGTCATTATTCCTGAGAAGGCTAGAGCATCTAGTCATTATTCAATAAGAAGGCTAGAGCATCTAATCATGAAGGCTGGAGCATCTAGTCATTAATTCTGATGAAGGCAGGAGCATCTAGTCATTGCTCCTAATGAAGGATAGAGCATCTAGTCATTATTCCTGATGAAGGCTAGCGTATCTAGTCATGACGGCTGGAGCATCTAGCCATTAATTCTGATGAAGGCAGGAGCATCTAGTCATTGTTCCTGATGAGGATAGAGCATCTAGTCATTATTCCTTATGAAGGCTAGAGTATCTATAGTCATTATCCCTGATGAAGTCTAGACCATCTAGTCATTATTCCTGATGAAAGCCAGAGCATCTAGACGGTATTCCTGATGAAAGATAAAGCATCTAGTCATTATTCCTGTTGAAGCCTGGAGCATCTAGTCATTATTCCTTAAGGCTATAGCATCTAGTCATTGTTCTTGATGAAGGCTAGAGCGTCTAGTCATTATTCTTGACGAAGGCTACAGCATCTAGTCATTGTTCCTGATGAAGGCTAGAGCATCTAGTCATTGTTCCTGATGAAGTCTAGAGCATCTAGACATTATCCCTGATGAAGGCTAGAGCATCTAGTTATTATTCCTGATGATGGCTAGAGAATCTAGACATTATTCCGGATGAAGGCTAGAGCAACTAGTCATTATTCCTGATGAAGGCTAGAGCATCTAGTCATTATTCCTGATGAAGGTTAGAGCATCTAGTCATTGAGGATAGAGCATCTAATCATTATTCAATGAGAAGGCTAAAGCATCTGGTCATGAAGGCTGGAGCATCTAATCATTAATTCTCATGAAGGCAGGAGCATCTAGTCATTATTCCTTAAGGCTAGAGCATCTAGTCATTGTTCTTGATGAAGGCTAGAGAATCTAGTCATTATTCCTGATGAAGGCTAGAGAATCTAGTCATTGTTCTTGATGAAGGCTAGAGCATCTAGTCATTGTTCCTGATGAAGTCTAGAGCATCTAGACATTATCCCTGATGAAGGCTAGAGCATCTAGTTATTATTCCTGATGATGGCTAGAGAATCTAGACATTATTCCGGATGAAGGCTAGAGCAACTAGTCATTATTCCTGATGAAGGCTAGAGCATCTAGTCATTATTCCTGATGAAGGTTAGAGCATCTAGTCATTGAGGATAGAGCATCTAATCATTATTCAATGAGAAGGCTAAAGCATCTGGTCATGAAGGCTGGAGCATCTAATCATTTTAATTCTCATGAAGGCAGGAGCATCTAGTCATTATTCCTTAAGGCTAGAGCATCTAGTCATTGTTCTTGATGAAGGCTAGAGCATCTAGTCATTATTCCTGATGAAGGCTAGAGAATCTAGTCATTGTTCTTGATGAAAGCTAGAGCATCTAGTCATTATTCCTGATGAAGGCTAGAGCATCTAGTCATTGTTCCTGAAGAAGGCTAGAGCATCTAGTCATTGTTCCTGATGAAGGCTAGAGCATCTAGTCATTGGTCCTGATAAAGACTAGAGCATCTAGACATTATCCCTGATGAAGGCTAGAGCATCTAGTTATTATTCCTGATGATGGCTAGAGCATCTAGACATTATTCCGGATGAAGGCTAGAGCATCTAGTCATTATTCCTGATAAAGGTTAGAGCATCTAGTCCTTGTTCCTGATGTAGGTTAGAGCATCTAATCATTGTTCCTGATGGAGGCTAGAGCATCTAGTCATTATTCCTGAGAAGGCTAGAGCATCTAGTCATTATTCAATAAGAAGGCTAGAGCATCTAATCATGAAGGCTGGAGCATCTAGTCATTAATTCTGATGAAGGCAGGAGCATCTAGTCATTGCTCCTAATGAAGGATAGAGCATCTAGTCATTATTCCTGATGAAGGCTAGCGTATCTAGTCATGACGGCTGGAGCATCTAGCCATTAATTCTGATGAAGGCAGGAGCATCTAGTCATTGTTCCTGATGAGGATAGAGCATCTAGTCATTATTCCTTATGAAGGCTAGAGTATCTATAGTCATTATCCCTGATGAAGTCTAGAGCATCTAGTCATTATTCCTGATGAAAGCCAGAGCATCTAGACGGTATTCCTGATGAAAGATAAAGCATCTAGTCATTATTCCTGTTGAAGCCTGGAGCATCTAGTCATTATTCCTTAAGGCTATAGCATCTAGTCATTGTTCTTGATGAAGGCTAGAGCGTCTAGTCATTATTCTTGACGAAGGCTACAGCATCTAGTCATTGTTCCTGATGAAGTCTAGAGCATCTAGACATTATCCCTGATGAAGGCTAGAGCATCTAGTTATTATTCCTGATGATGGCTAGAGAATCTAGACATTATTCCGGATGAAGGCTAGAGCAACTAGTCATTATTCCTGATGAAGGCTAGAGCATCTAGTCATTATTCCTGATGAAGGTTAGAGCATCTAGTCATTGAGGATAGAGCATCTAATCATTATTCAATGAGAAGGCTAAAGCATCTGGTCATGAAGGCTGGAGCATCTAATCATTAATTCTCATGAAGGCAGGAGCATCTAGTCATTATTCCTTAAGGCTAGAGCATCTAGTCATTGTTCTTGATGAAGGCTAGAGCATCTAGTCATTATTCCTGATGAAGGCTAGAGAATCTAGTCATTGTTCCTGATGAGTATCTAGTCAGTGTTCCTGAAGACTAGAGCATCTAGTCATTGTTCCTGATGAAGGCTAGAGCATCTAGTCATTATTCCATATGAAGGCTAGAGCATCTAGACATTATCCCTGATGAAGGCTAGAGCATCTAGTTATTATTCCTGATGACGGCTAGAGCATCTAGACATTATTCCGGATGAAGGCTAGAGCATCTAGACATTATTCCGGATGAAGGCTAGAGCATCTAGTCATTATTCATGATAAAGGTTAGAGCATCTAGTCTTTGTCCCTGATGGAGGTTAGAGCATCTAATCATTGTTCCTGATGGAGGCTAGAGCATCTAGTTATTATTCCTGATAAGGCTAGAGCATCTAGTCATTATTCAATAAGAAGGCTAGAGCATCTAGTCATGAAGGCTGGAGCATCTAGTCATTAATTCTGATGAAGGCAGGAGCATCTAGTCATTGCTCCTAATGAAGGATAGAGCATCTAGTCATTATTCCTGATGAAGGCTAGCGTATCTAGTCATGACGGCTGGAGCATCTAGCCATTAATTCTGATGAAGGCAGGAGCATCTAGTCATTGTTCCTGATGAGGATAGAGCATCTAGTCATTATTCCTTATGATGGCTAGAGTATCTATAGTCATTATCCCTGATGAAGTCTAGAGCATCTAGTCATTATTCCTGATGAAAGCCAGAGCATCTAGTCGGTATTCCTGATGAAAAATAAAGCATCTAGTCATTATTCCTTAATGCTAGAGCATCTAGTAATTGTTCTTGATGAAGGCTAGAGAGTCTAGTCATTATTCCTGATGAAGGCTACAGCATCTAGTCATTGTTCCTGATGAAGGCTAGAGCATCTAGTCATTGTTCCTGATGAAGGCTAGAGCATCTAGTCATTATTCCTGATGAAGTCTAGAGCATCTAGACATTATCCCTGATGAAGGCTAGAGCATCTAATTATTATTCCTGATGATGGCTAGAGAATCTAGACATTATTCCGGATGAAGGCTAGAGCAACTAGTCATTATTTCTGATGAAGGCTAGAGCATCTAGTCATTATTCCTGATGAAGGTTAGAGCATCTAGTCATTGAGGATAGAGCATCTAATCATTATTCAATGAGAAGGCTAAAGCATCTGGTCATGAAGGCTGGAGCATCTAATCATTAATTCTCATGAAGGCAGGAGCATCTAGTCATTATTCCTTAAGGCTAGAGCATCTAGTCATTGTTCTTGATGAAGGCTAGAGCATCTAGTCATTATTCCTGATGAAGGCTAGAGAATCTAGTCATTGTTCCTGACGAGCATCTAGTCAGTGTTCCTGATGAAGACTAGAGCATCTAGTCATTGTTCCTGATGAAGGCTAGAGCATCTAATCATTATTCCATATGAAGGCTAGAGCATCTAGACATTATCCCTGATGAAGGCTAGAGCATCTAGTTATTATTCCTGATGACGGCTAGAGCATCTAGACATTATTCCGGATGAAGGCTAGAGCATCTAGACATTATTCCGGATGAAGGCTAGAGCATCTAGTCATTATTCCTGATAAAGGTTAGAGCATCTAGTCTTTGTCCCTGATGGAGGTTAGAGCATCTAATCATTGTTCCTGATGGAGGCTAGAGCATCTAGTTATTATTCCTGATAAGGCTAGAGCATCTAGTCATTATTCAATAAGAAGGCTAGAGCATCTAGTCATGAAGGCTGGAGCATCTAGTCATTAATTCTGATGAAGGCAGGAGCATCTAGTCATTGCTCCTAATGAAGGATAGAGCATCTAGTCATTATTCCTGATGAAGGCTAGCGTATCTAGTCATGACGGCTGGAGCATCTAGCCATTAATTCTGATGAAGGCAGGAGCATCTAGTCATTGTTCCTGATGAGGATAGAGCATCTAGTCATTATTCCTTATGATGGCTAGAGTATCTATAGTCATTATCCCTGATGAAGTCTAGAGCATCTAGTCATTATTTCTGATGAAAGCCAGAGCATCTAGTCGGTATTCCTGATGAAAAATAAAGCATCTAGTCATTATTCCTTCATGCTAGAGAATCTAGTCATTGTTCTTGATGAAGGCTAGAGAGTCTAGTCATTATTCCTGATGAAGGCTACAGCATCTAGTCATTGTTCCTGATGAAGGCTAGAGCATCTAGTAATTGTTCCTGATGAAGGATAAAGCATCTAGTCATTGTTCCTGATGAAGACTATAGCATCTAGTCATTGTTCCTGATGAAGTCTAGAGCATCTAGACATTATCCCTGATGAAGGCTAGAGCATCTAGTTATTATTCCTGATGATGGCTAGAGCATCTAGACATTATTCCGGATGAAGGCTAGAGCAACTAGTCATTATTCCTGATGAAGGCTAGAGCATCTAGTCATTGTTCCTGATGAAGGCTAGAGCATCTAGTCATTGTTCCTGAAGAAGATTAGAGTTCCTGATGAAGACTAGAGCATCTAGTCTTGTTCCTGATGAAGGCTATAGAGCATCTAGTCATTATTCCTTATGAAGGCTAGAGCATCTAGACATTATCCCTGATGGAGGCTAGAGCATCTAGTTCCGGATGAAAGCCAGAGCATCTAGTCATTATTCCTGATGAAACTAGAGCATCTAGTCATTATTCCTGATAAAGCCTAGAGCATCTAGTTATTAATTCTGATGAAGGCAGGAGCATCTAGTCATTATTCCTTAAGGCTAGAGCATCTAGTCATTGTTCTTGATGAAAGATAGAGCATCTAGACATTATCCCTGATGAAGGCTAGAGCATCTATTTATTATTCCTGATGACGGCTAGAGCATCTAGACATTATTCCGGATGAAGGCTAGAGCATCTATTCATTATTCCTGATGAAGGTTAGAGCATCTAGTCATTGTTCCTGAAGGAGTCTAGAGCATCTAGTCATTGTTCCTGAAGGAGGCTAGAGCATCTAGTCATTGTTCCTGATGGAGGTTAGAGCATCTAGTCATTGTTCCTGATGGAGGCTAGAGCACCTAATCATTATTCCTGATAAGGCTAGAGCATCTAGTCATTATTCAATGAGAAGGCTAGAATATCTGGTCATGAAGGCTGGAGCATCTAATCATTAATTCTGATGAAGGCAGTAGCATCTAGTCATTATTCCTTAAGGCTAGAGCATCTAGTCATTGTTCTTGATTAAGGCTAGAGCATCTAGTCATTATTCCTGATGAAGGCTAGAGCATCTAGTCATTGTTCCTGACGAAGGCTAGAGCATCTAGTCATTGTTCCTGATGAGGATAGAGCATCTAGTCATTATTCCTTATGAAGGCTAGAGTATCTAGTCATTATTCTTGATGAAGGCTAGAGCATCTAGTCATTGTTCCTGATGAAGGCTAGAGCATCTAGTCATTCTTCCTGAAGAAGGTTAGAGCATCTAGTCATTGTTCCTGATGAAGATTAGAGCATCTAGACATTATCCCTGATGAAGGCTAGAGCATCTAGTTATTATTCCTGATGACGGCTAGAGCATCTAGACATTATTCCGGATGAAGGCTAGAGTATCTAGTCATTATTCCTGATGAAGGCTAGAGCATCTAGTCATTATTCCTAATGAAGGTTAGAGCATCTAGTCATTGTTCCTGAAGGAGGATAGGGCATCTAGTCTTTGTTTCTGTTGGAGGTTAGAGGATCTAATCATTGTTCCTGATGGAGGCTAGAGCATTTAGTCATTATTCCTGAGAAGGCTAGAGCATCTAGTCATGAAGGCTGGAGTATCTAGTCATTAATTCTGATGAAGGCAGGAGCATCTAGTCATTGCTCCTGATGAAGGATAGAGCATCTAGTCATTATTCCTGATGAAGGCTAGCGTATCTAGTTATGAAGGTTGTAGCATCTAGTCATTAATTCTGATGAAAGCAGGAGCATCTAGTCATTGTTCCTGATGAGGATAGAGCATCTAGTCATTATTCCTTATGAAGGCTAGAGTATCTAGTCATTATTCCTGATGAAGGCTAGAGTATCTAGTCATTCTTCCTGAAGAAGGTTAGAGCATCTAGTCATTGTTCCTGATGAAGACTAGAGCATCTAGTCATTGTTCCTGATGAAGGCTACAGCATCTAGTCATTGTTCCTCAAGAAGGTTAGAGTTCCTGATGAAGACAAGAGTATCTAGTCATTATTCCTGAAGAAGGCTAGAGCATCTAGTCATTATTCCTTATGAAGGCTAGAGCATCTAGACATTATCCCTGATGAAGGCTAGAGCATCTAGTTATTATTCCTGATGAAAGCCAGAGCATCTAGTCATTATTCCTGATGAAAGCTAGAGCATCTAGTCATTATTCCTGATGAAGCCTGGAGCATCTAGTTATTAATTCTGATGAAGGCAGGAGCATCTAGTCATATTCCTTAAGGCTAGAGCATCTAGTCATTGTTCTTGATGAAAGCTAGAGCATTCAGTCATTATTCCTGATGAAGGCTAGAGCATCTAGTCATTGTTCCTTATGAAGGCTAGAGTATCTAGTCATTGTTCCTGATGAAGTCTAGAGCATCTAGTCATTGGTCCTGATGAAGACTAGAGCATCTAGACATTATCCGTGATGTAGGCTAGAGTATCTAGTTATTATTCCTGATAACGGCTAGAGCATCTAGACATTATTCCGGATGAAGGCTAGAGCATCTATTCATTATTCCTGATGAAGGTTAGAGCATCTAGTCATTGTTCCTGAAGGAGGCTAGAGCATCTAGTCATTGTTTCTGAAGGAGATTAGAGCATCTAGTCATTGTTCCTGATGGAGGTTAGAGCATCTAGTCATTGTTCCTGATGGAGGCTAGAGAACTTAGTCATTATTCCTGAGAAGGCTAGAGCATCTAGTCATTATTCAATGAGAAGGCTAGAACATCTGGTCATGAAGGCTGGAGCATCTAATCATTAATTCTGATGAAGGCAGGAGCATCTAGTCATTATTCCTTAAGCCTAGAGCATCTAGTCATTGTTCTTGATTAAGGCTAGAGCATCTAGTCATTATTCCTGATGAAGGCTAGAGCATCTAGTCATTGTTCCTGATGAAGACTAGATACTCTAGCCTTCATAAGGAATAATGACTAGATGCTCTATCCTCAATAGGACAATGACTAGATGCTCCTGCCTTCATCAGAATTAATGACTTGATGCTCCAGCCTTCATGACTAGATGCTCTAGCCTTCTCATTGAATAATGACTAGTTGCTCTAGGAATAATTATTCCCGATGAAGGCTAGAGCATCTAGTCATTGTTCCTGATGAAGGCTAGAGCATCTAGTCATTGTTCCTGAAGAAGGTTAGAGCATCTAGTCATTGTTCCTGACGAAGGCTAGAGTATCTAGTCATTATTCCTGATGAAGGCTAGAGCATCTAATCATTATTCCTGATGAAGGCTAGAGCATCTAGTCATTGTTCTCCTGATGAAGGCTAGAGCATCTAGTCATTGTTCCTGAAGAAGGTTAGAGTTCCTGATGAAGACTAGAGCATCTATTCATTGTTCCTGACGAAGGCTATAGAGCATCTAGTCATTATTCCTTATGAAGGCTAGAGTATCTATAGTCATTATCCCTGATGAAGTCTAGAGCATCTAGTCATTATTCCTGTTGAAGCCTGGAGCATCTAGTCATTAATTCCGATGAAGGCAGGGGCATCTAGTCATTATTCCTTAAGGCTAGAGCATCTAGTCATTGTTCTTGATGAAGGCTAGAGCGTCTAGTCATTATTCCTGATGAAGGCTAGAGCATCTAGAAATTGTTCCTGATGAAGGTTAAAGCATCTAGTCATTGTTCCTGATGAAGACTAGAGCATCTAGTCATTGTCCCTGATGAAGGCTAGAGCATCTAGACATTATTCCTGATGAAGTCTAGAGCATCTAGACATTATCCCTGATGAAGGCTAGAGCATCTAGTTATTATTCCTGATGATGGCTAGAGCATCTAGACATTATTCCGGATGAAGGCTAGAGCAACTAGTCATTATTCCTGATGAAGGCTAGAGCATCTAGTCATTATTCCTGATGATGGTTAGAGCATCTAGTCATTGAGGCTAGAGCATCTAATAATTATTCAATGAGAAGGCTAAAGCATCTGGTCATGAAGGCTGGAGCATCTAATCATTAATTCTGATGAAGGCAGGAGCATCTAGTCATTATTCCTTAAGGCTAGAGCATCTAGTCATTGTTCTTGATGAAGGCTAGAGCATCTAGTCATTATTCCTGATGAAGGCTAGAGCATCTAGTCATTGTTCCTGACGAGCATCTAGTCATTGTTCTTGAAGAAGGTTAGAGCATCTAGTCATTGTTCCTGATGAAGACTAGAGCATCTAGTCATTGTTCCTGATGAAGGCTAGAGCATCTAGACATTATCCCTGATGAAGGCTAGAGCATCTAGACATTATCCCTGATGAAGGCTAGAGCATCTAGTTATTATTCCTGATGATGGCTAAAGCATCTAGACATTATTCCGACTGAAGGCTAGACCATCTAGTCATTATTCCTGATGAAGGCTAGAGCATCTAGGCATTATTCCTGGTGAAGGTTAGAGCATCTAGTCATTGTTCCTGAAGGAGGATAGAGCATCTAGTCTTTGTTCCTGATGGAGGTTAGAGCATCTAATCATTGTTCCTGATGGAGGCTAGAGCATCTAGTCATTATTCCTGATAAGGCTAGAGCATCTAGTCATTATTCAATGAGAAGGCTACAGCATCTAGTCATGAAGGCTGGAGTATCTAGTCATTAATTCTGATGAAGGCAGGAGCATCTAGTCATTGCTCCTGATGAAGGATAGAGCATCTAGTCATTATTCCTGATGAAGGCTAGCGTATCTAGTCATGAAGGCTGGAGCATCTAGTCATTAATTCTGATGAAAGCAGGAGCATCTAGTCATTGTTCCTGATGAGGATAGAGCATCTAGTCATTAGACTAGGGGCTCTAGTATTCATCAGAATTAATGACTAGATGCTCTGGCCTTCATCAGGAACAATGACTAGATGCTCCAGCCTTCATCAGGAATAATGACTAGATACTCTAGCCTTCATCAGGAATAATGACTAGATACTCTAGCCTTCATCAGGAATAATGACTAGATGCTCTAGCCTTCATCAAGAACAATGACTAGATGCTCTAGCCTTCATCAGGAACAATGACTAGATGCTCTAGCCTTCAACAGGAATAATGACTAGATACTCTAGCCTTCATCAGGAATAATGACTAGATGCTCTAGACTTCATCAAGAACAATGACTAGATGCTCTAGCCTTCATCAGGAACAATGACTAGATGCTCTAGCCTTCAACAGGAACAGTGACTAGATGCTCTAGCCTTCACCAGGAATAATGTCTACCATTCATTAGGAATAATGATGCTCTAGCCTTCATCAGGAATAATGAGATGAAGACTAGATGCTCTATCCTCCATCAGGAATAGATCATCTGTCAAAACGTCCAGTGAGTAAAATTCAAGTTGACTATTGAGAAGATCATCGTCTTATCCACTTTCTTTAACCAAAGGCATCATGTGTGTCCTAGCCCCTCAAGTGTTCTTATCCAGCAAGTATCTAATCCTCATTCTCCTTCCCTCACCCTTGCCCTCTCCTTCCCCCTCCTCCCCCTCCCCTTCCTCCTCCCCTCCTCCTCCCCTCCTCCTCCTCCTCATCCTTCTTCTGTCCAGTTGCCCACATAGGGACTCTCACTTCTGTTCCTACATTGATCATTACGTCAGCTATCGGGGTTCACTCTGCTGCACTATGCCCTATTTCTAGATGACCCTGAGGTCGTGAAGGTCTTGCTTGAGCATGGCGCTGACCCAACCCTAGAGAACAACAGATGCTGCATTCCCTCTGATTACACAACCAATGATAGGATCAAGTTGCTTCTGGGGAACTCCATTGCAGAGGTGACATTTCCTCTCTGCCTTTTTAAGGCATTTAGTGTTTAAGTAGGCACAAGTTTTATTGCATTGGGAGTTGGGTGTGAAGAAAATGCCACAGGTACAAAGTCACAACACATGTAGAGACTGCAAGTTTGAATTGGAATTTTGTCTGGCACTGCCTAAAAGCGGTCTTCGCTATGCAATACCATGAGGAATTGGTGGGGATGGAGAATTGATTGTACGAGGCAAAGCTGTCCCCTCTACAATACAAGGGGTATTATACCAAATTTCACTGCTGACCAGCTGCCACATGTTAATACCATACAATACAGTTCCACTGCAGACCATGCTACCACATGTTAATACCATACAATACAGTTCTACTGCAGACCATGCTATCACATGTTAATACCATACAATACAGTTCCATTGCAGATCATGCTATCACATGCTAATAGCATACAATACAGTTCCACTGCAGACCATGCTATCGCATGTTAATATCCTACAATACAGTTCCACTGCAGACAATGCTACCGCATGTTAATACCCTACAATACAGTTCCACTGCAGACCATGCTATCACATGTGAATACCATACAATACAGTTCCACTGCAGACCATGCCATCACATGTGAATACCATACAATACAGTTCCACTGCAGACCATGCTACCACATGTTAATACCATGCAATACAGTTCCACTGCAGACCATGCCATCACATGTGAATACCATACAATACAATTCCACTACAAATCGCATGTCTAATACAGTTTCTGTTCTTCAACCTCGCCTCTACCCCCCCCCCCCCCCCCCCAAATAACATTGAAGTATTGATGACCATATCAAGAGCATTTTTCACGTAATTGTGACCTGAATTTGAAATGTCATACCAATACCTACATGGCTCTATGATAGGATGATAGGTGTAGTTAAGTATGTAATTAATGCCCTCCCCCCCCATCCTTGAATGTTGATTATTACCTCTAACAACATTTTTCAAACACAACCTCAGACTTTACAATGACATCAATCATTAACTTCCTTGAGTTTTACTCTCTGGACATTTCTACTAGATGCTCTAGCCTTCATCAGGATGCCTGTGGACTTTGCCCTAGATGGAAAAACACACCTCTTAATATTTACCTTGTTCTCTCCTCATGGAGATTTTTTGTCCTGCAGTTAGCTTGACATCGCTGGTGTTGAGCTGGGTGCTCGTAGCATCAGTCAGTGTTTGTAAGGGAGGAGGACTGGACCATTTTTGTGTGTGTGTGTGGGGGGGGGGGGGGGGGGGGGGGGTTCTATAAAAATTGCCACAACATTGTAATGCTTCATCCATTTTCAATAATCTTGGTCTTGGAAGATGGCCTCTTCTGTATGCTTTGCAATGCTATTCGCATAGTGGTGTTGCAATCATCCATGGTGAGGCCATTAAAAATAACACACTGTACACCTTTGCAGTCCAAGTTGGGGGCCTCAAAACCTCATGCCTGAATTCTCTGCAGTTCTAGCTCCTGATTAGAAAGTGCTAGACATTACTATCAGTGGCATGAGGAAGCCCCTACTGCATGCTTTTATTAACCCAGTCACTGTCAACAGCGCCATATAGTGCTGGGTTTCATCGAACGAAAAAACATTCACAAAATCATTTATACACAATCATTTATGCACAATAATTTCATGTCATATAATATATAAGCTTAGATCTTGCTCCATTTACCTCATTTGAAGGGCATTACTTTCCAGCAACTACAGGGGGGAAATCTTGAAATGCAGACTGTTCGTGGATTTGTCGACCCTCAAAATCCAAAATGATGAGCCAAGTAATTCTAGCAGAAGTTACGAGTGCGATTTTTTATTTATATCACCGCATGGAAGGGGAGGGAGGTGGTTCAATGAGGATCTTTTAAAATATGAATGCATCACTATTGACAAGTCCCCCAAAAACCTCTCGCTTTTAATATGGTCATGTGGTTCTGTTACACGACCTTTGAATGGGAAGTGGCTTCAGGCACTCCCATGATTTTTAAGGTGATAAGGGCACATGTTAAAGGGGGGACGATGCTATTTTAAAAAAACACCTGTGGTTACAACTTTAGAGCTCCGTAAATTCAGCAAACTTCATGGTATGGACTTGATATATAGCTTAAAAGATAGGTCTCTCTGTGTGCTCTCTTTTGATACTAAAATATGTTTCATAGGTATAACTATAGGCAAGTTACTAGACCCTAAAGCGGAGGGACCTCAAAAACCTGAAGGCTCCAACCACCACTCTAGATTGTGAAGTGCCAAATTTTTAAAAATTGTAGTGTCTAGAGGAAGCTCTAGCGTTTTGAATAGGCGTTAAAAACGTATTACCTGGTCAAACACCGGGTGGAACATTGAGGGCGTTATTCAATTTTGCACCACGTGGTAATAAATTTTTAACGCCTATTCACATTAAGGGGCATACTTGTCATCGGTACTGACCTACAACCCAGTAACACCATTTGGAAAGCTCTTGAAACAAAAACTGGTACCAAAATTAATTGCCAATAGTAATAATTATAATAAAGTTATGAAGGCCCCCCCCCCCCCCCCACCACTCTAGTAAGACATCTTGTTCTTATACAATACAGTAGAACTAAGTATTGGCCGACCAGAAGAACAAAATGGTGGACCCCAAAAGGGTTAAAAGTGAAGCTGTTTTTTGTTGTTGCCAGGATAGCTGCTGCATGTGTGCTGGAATTGTAGGGTTTTCTGCTGAAAGATGCTGGAGGTTTATAGCTAGCAACTAGCTCTAGCTAACACTAGTTATAGTAGTATAGTTATAGGTAGGAGGTGAAGGAAGAGAAAGATGGTGGAGATCTATAGCTAGCAACTAGGTCTAGCTAACACTAGTTATAGTATATAGTTATAGGTGGGAGGTGAAGGAAGAGAAAGATGCTGGAGTCTATAGCTAGCAACTAGGTCTAGCTAACACTAGTTATAGTATATAGTTATAGGTGGGAGGTGAAGGAAGAGAAAGATGCTGTAGATCTATAGCAACTAGCTCTAGCTAACACTAGTTATAGTATTATAGTTATAGGTTGGAGGTGAAGGAAGAGAAAGATGCTAGAGATCTCTAGCTAGCAACTAGCTCTAGCTAACACTAGTTATAGTAGTATAGTTATAGGTGGGAGGTGAAGGAAGAGAAAGATGCTGGACTGAGAGATGACTCACCTGTCATCTCATTATCTACCTGCCACACCCATTACCCCCAAGCCACACCCATTATTTCCCATCATACCCATTATTTTCCAGTAAAAGTGTGGCCTAGATGTATAAAAGTTGTGGGAGTGCATTCCTGTAACCCCCCCCCCCCCCCCCCCCCCCCCCCACACACACACACACACACCACCACACCTCCCATTCCTTCTCTTCTCTTTTTCCATTTTCTCCTTTCCAGCACAAACAGAGAAAGAGAAAAGAAAAACTTGAAGAGCGGCGACGGTTTCCGCTGGAGAAACGGCTGAAGGAGCATATTGTCGGTCAAGAAGGACCCATCGCTGCTGTAGCTGCTGCCATCCGCAGGAGGGAAATGGGCTGGGCTGATGAGGAGCATCCCATGGTCTTTCTCTTCCTTGGCTTCTCTGGGATCGGTGAGCGACCTCATTAAGGGAATAGTTGAGGTCATCGTTACACTGCCATCTGGGTGCCCGTAATGGTAAGAGAGGCCATGTGCTTCTGCCACAGATCAGAGTTTATCTATCAGTGACTGCAGTAAACACTCTCTCTATAGGATGACCAGCACCACCCATACTCTACAGCTAAGCACACCCAGCACCCTAGTGGACGCAAGCTATCCCAATCAAGTGCCCGTCTTATATATATTTTTTGGCTGTATTTCCCCCTTCCCCCCCCCCTCCTTTTTTACCCCTCTTGTATTTTTTCAAAACTTTACACTCCCCTTTTTTTCTCCTGTATTTTTTCAAAACTTTACCCCCCCCTTTTTTTCCCATCCCCCCACCCCCTTCCTGGTATAATATATTCAGGAATTCAGACTACAATAAACTAGTTTGATGTGAGAATGGACTCCATTGAGGTAAGCAAACAAAACCTATGCATCACTACGTCATGCTTACAACAAAGAAATCTGAGTACAGAATGATGAGGAGTTTGAGCTTCTTGATATCAAAGGCAATCTTCAAGGTTTGGCCAGTGACTGAGTGAGTGTACGACTTTTGTGACGCTCCTTCTCTCATAGGTAACACGGACAGCTGGATTGTAGAAGCTTTACCCAAACCTAAACTTCTCGATCATGGATGCCGCTAAGCACTAGCAATGAAGGTAAGAAATAGGCCACTATGTTAACTCCCAATGAACTCTCAGTTGATGTCAGAGAAAGCCCTGACAGCGGAAGCTGTTAGATGGGAAACACGTCAGAGGGAGGTTGGAGTGTCAGAGAAAACCCTGACAGCTGTTACAGAGGAAGGTGTTAGAGGGCAAACACGTCAGAGTGAGGTAGACACTACACACCCACAAGTGGCAGGAGACACCCACCAACTCAGAACCAAAACCGCAACTATGGATCATCCCACTTCAACAGCAGAGACCCCTGGATTGGTTGGAAAAAGGAACTCCTGATGGTCAGATCAGTCTCTGAGGAGAATGATCCTAGGCACAACACAAGATAAACCAGCTGCCTATAAAAGAACAAGAGACTTCGAAAGAAAAGAGAGAAGGAGTAATCAACAAGCCGGAAGAAAGAAGGAAAGCCCCTCAACAAACTAACTCCTCAATGAACTGAAAAGAGACTCAGAACTGAGCTGACTTGGCTCTGTGTAATCTATATAATTCGGTAGAAAACAATAGGAGTAATGATGTATTGATAGACGTTGTGGTCGTGTACATCATTTTGTTATTGTTGATTATAATCAACTTACCTTATACAGAAAAGGAGGGCAGAGGTCTAGAGAGAGAGAGAAGACTGGTTGATTATATACTTGGTCTAGATAAGGCTATTGTGAGAGAGAAGCAATAGTAAGGTCTGGGCGTCAAAGAAAGCGAACCTGGAAAGAGAAGTTGTGCTGAGACTTCTTCTGAAGAATTATATTGCTAGGAAGTAATATTCCTATAGTGGAAAGAGGGTTCGCCTTTCTCACAGTTGACATGGCATTAAAATGACCTTCTCAATTCAAATTGTATTCACTCGACGTTTCGACTAGATGCTCTAGTCTTCATCATGAATATTACGATTGAGGATTTTGTGTGTGTGTGTAGCTAGCTAGCTTATCTTTAGCTAAGGCATGGTGTAGGTAGTACAGGAATTCATGTCTCCGAAACTTGGCTGCAAATGTCTATGGGTTTGAGTTGATGCTGGTTCTAATTAAATCTGTGGGTTTGGTGGGGAGTTGATAGATGATAGATAAGTATGCTGTGGGTTGTAATGGAAAATTGTAGCGGATAATGGCAAAAACATGTCCTATAGATTCCCCGTTGCACTATTGGCATTCATGTCAAGTTATTATCCAGGTACAACACGAGTTCTCTCTCTCGTGTCCAAGCCCTCATGCATGTGCCCCTCCCCTCTCTCCTCCTCTCAAGGTTTAATTAAGCATTAGGACTATAAAATATATGAAGAAGATTAGTTACACAATGTAACATGTTCTTTGTTCAAGCATTAGGACTATAAAATATATAAAGATTAGTTACACAGTGTAACATGTTGTTTGTTCCTGATGAAGGTTAGACGAGCATCTAGCATCTAGTCAAAACATCGACAGAGTAAATTTCAAGTTAATTATTGAGTAGTCCTTGTAGCCTTACATTTCTCTCATACACACACACGCACAACACACACACACAACACAAACACGCACACACAACACACATACACGCATACACAACACACACAATACACACACACAACACACATACATGCACACACATACAAACACACACAACACAACACACATACACGCACACACACAACACGCACACACACAACACACACATACAAATGCAGACACAACACATACACATGCAGACATACACACAACACACACATAGACGCAGACACAACACACACGCAGACACAACACACACATACACACATCACACAACACATGCACGCATAACACACATACAGCACACACATACACAACACGCAGACACACACGCATACACACAAAACAAACACAACACACACATACACAACACACATACACGCAAACAACACACATGCACACAACACACATACACAACACACAATCCAGTGCACACACAACACATACACACACATGCACACATACACGCACACACACACACAACACACACACAACACATACACACACTTCTCTTCTGCCAGTGCAGGATGCAAAACCAAACTGAAGCTTTCATGGCACAAATAGTTGATGTGCTCAAAGGCCTTCTTGTAACTGATTCCTTGTGAAATGAAGATTTGCTACAGTTGAACATACCTGGCTTCTAGAGTAAACCCACTGAGTATTATTGAGGCCCTTTGATAGTTATTGGCCGAGACCATAAAACTATTCCTAATATCGTCACACTTTCGGCCGACATAAAAAAAGACGAGAAATTGAAACTTGTATATTCAATTCTAACGAATGATAGTAATTAAGAAAGTTATGCAGATAGTTATAGTCAGCTGACATCATAATAGAATGTTAGTTCCTTTATAAGCATAGTTTTGTTTTCAGCATAAGCAGTGCCATTCTTGCTTCCCCGTGCAGCCCTTCCTTCCTCGCTAAGAATCTGCTGTTGTTTTCTCGTTCATTCTCTTCACTAGGCACGACTTGTTCTCTTTACTAGGTACGACGAACATTCCCCAATTTAAATGAGCCCGCATTATTGAAGACAGGTGTCCCAATCCTATCTTATATGGGTATACAGAGAGGACATACATGATCCATTCCTATCTTATATGGGTATACAGAGAGGACATACATGATCCCACTCCTATCTTATATGGGTGAACATACAGAGAGTACATATGTAGATAGATAGATAGATACATTTACCATGCTCAGCAACACTATCATCCACACACCCTGAGGGCTTGCTTGCAACAAGGTGTGCTCTTGAGATCTTGGCATGCAAAGTGC
Organism: Cladorhizidae sp. MBARI D1340-BT2; assembly: GCA_028752905.1. Taxonomy (NCBI): domain Eukaryota; kingdom Metazoa; phylum Porifera; class Demospongiae; order Poecilosclerida; family Cladorhizidae; species Cladorhizidae sp. MBARI D1340-BT2. Next base: position 7,387,673 of record JAQNBH010000017.1, read on the forward strand.
TAGTGCACATGTTTTGGGAAGCAGGAGAGGGAGTGCCCAATTGTCGGGGTGGATGGGGAAAGAAGGGTGTGTCCATCCATATAAGGGAGGTCCACTCCCACTGCAAACTTGTTATACTTCCCTGATCCCAAGGGCATTTGGGATCTGCTTTTGGGATCTGCTTAGAAGTTCATCTAGCATAGCGTATGGTCATGAATGTTGTGAATTATTTAAGTACTTGCCAACAAATACAAGCTGTGTCTGGTGTGGTGTGGGTGTGTCTATGGTGTGGGTGTGTCTGGTGTGGTGTGGGTGTGTATGTGTTGTGGGTGTGCCTGGTGTGTCTTGTGTGGTGTGTGGTGTGCGTGTGAGACAAAAAATAATTATAAAATATTCAAGCGAATATCATTTTCCAAGCACTGGAAATGAAACGAGAGAATGTAACCAATTAGACCACACACATGTACATTTACTTTTTAATATATTGATGACATGCTTGTTTATAAACTGGTTGGGTGCGGTCTAATTGGCTATGCTGACAAATACTGTTTTTTCTCAGTTTTATTTTTCTGCGATACATCACTGAGTTTAGAATAAGAGCTTTTGCTACAAGTATGTATTAATTTATAATTCTAGTGGAACGAAAACAGCTAACATAGAGCGTAATGTTGTGGTGCTTTAGCATGGTCTGCTATTTTTGATCCATGGGGATATCTTCATGCTCTTTCCCAAGGAAGTCGGATTCCACATTCTTAAATTGTAATTTCGAAGGCATTCTGTGTGTGGGGTACAGCAAGAATAAATACAGCAAGTGAAGTCAGTTAGGGTGGTGTACATTTAGAAAACAAACCATGTTTATAATAAGAGCTGTTGCTGTAAGAGAGTCCCAGTGACAAGCACCCACTCACTCACTCACTTGGATGTAGTAGACTTGTAAGTCACACTCACTTGGACATAGTGACGCTTGGAAGTCAGATCTCTAAATTAGTTTTTCGACTTCCCTTTATTATTTATTATACACACTTGATTTCCTGAATGGTTACTGCAGATAAATGGTTACTGCAGATAAAAGGACTATTGCCCACTAGTTCATTTGTCCTACCACTGGTTCAATATTGCCAGCTGCTTCCTGCCACTGGTTCTAGCCAGCTTGTGCCAAAATGTGCACACACATACACACACCACAAAAAGTCCAAATGCTGATTGAGGGTTAGGACCCGAGTAAAGTGATGAAGAACTCGTCTACTTGCAGTTTTGGTTCTTCCTATACATGCATGGTGGAAACACACTCGGCAAACACTGCACTGTTCAGACAAACTTGCATGGTGAACACTGAACACTATTGAAAGGCACTACCATTCAAGGAAATGTAGTGCATGTATTACAGGGAGGGAGGGAGGAACGAAGACAACGAAAAAAAGGTTAAATTAAAATAATTTCTATCATGTGCTCCCCCCCTAGTGTTATGATTAGTGCTGAATGCTGGCATAATCGTATGAGCGTCAGTGGCATGTGAAGTATGGAGATCTGTATGTACATAACCATCCATACTTGTGTACTTAATTTTCATCAGATGGGTGGCACTGGTGATTCCACATTTACATTCACCAATGAAGCAAAGCCTAGAGCTATTATAGCTCTAGGAGAAAACTACTGATCATTGATGCATAGTTCCACCAGGCCTGCAAATGGATGGTCGTTGCTACCCTACTCCGCAGCTTTGCATCTCATTTTTGACATGGCTACATGCACCCTGCCTGATCAGAGATGGCTAGTGAGCGAGTCCCCGCACTTTAATGGTATTACAGGACTACCAACATGCTGATGAACTTCAAGCAGAAGGATGGAGGGACTCAATGTTCAAGTAGCTCGTTCACCCATAGAGCTATTGTCTATTTCAACATGCCTCAACCCAGTGTGGTGTTGGTCCAGTGCATAGAGCTATTGTCAACTTACTTCAACCTGCCTCAACCCAGTGTGGTGTTGGTCCAGTGCATAGAGCTATTGTCTATTTCAACCTGCCTCAACCCAGTGTGGTGTTGGTCCAGTGCATAGAGCTAAATATTGTCAATTTCAACCTGCCTCAACCCAGTGTGGTGTTGGTCCATTGCATTGAGCTATTGTAAACTTACTTCAACCTGCCTCAACCCAGTGTGGTGTTGATCCAGTGCATAACTTTGTTAACCTATTCAGTGCAATATGAAGTGGTGCACAATGTGTTGCTGCATGTACTTTGCACTCACTTTTTGTTCTTGACTACAAAGATTATGATTATGGCACCAACGATGGCGAGGACTATGATGAACAGAACCACTACCACCACCACCAAGGGAACAATGATCCCAGCGCTACTATTTCCCTTCGTCTGCTTTCCTATGTCCCCTCCGGGTTCCTTGGTTGTCTCTTTAGTGGGGGGCTCCTTGGTCTCAGGGGGCATTTTGGTGGTCGTGGACTCTGCTTGCAAGAAATGGCATGAAGAACAAATTAATACCCTCACAAGAGATGGCAATCAATTGCTGTCTACAGCGTGTTCTCTGAGTAGCTTTTTTTATTACCTCAGCAGCGGACACCACTATCTTCATGGTGCTGGCAGTTATTGTCTTGGAACAGCGGCAGTTGTGAGCAGCTGAAGATGTTGTCCTCCATGCCAGTGCACTTGACATTGTCTAGCCAAATGGCTCCTGAACCTTCCCCAAATTCAACTGAAGAGTCTTTCCGATGAACAGCTTCTGGAACTTCACAGACAAAAGGAAATTTTGAATGTTATGCATGGGATTCTTGGTCACAACAACATGATGTAAACAGACGCTGTCTCATCTGTGCTTACTTCTGCTTGAAAAGTTGAGCTGCTTGCAGACAACTGCAGCTACATTGACATCAAAGGAGTCGTCACACAAGGTCCCCCACTCGTCATTGATGCACACTTCAACTCTTCCCTCGGAGGGACTGGAGCCCCCATCAGTTGCAGACTTCCTGTCTCACATGTGATAGGAGCTCGGTGAGAGACGAAGTCTTCGCCAAAGGACAGATTGCCCCCGCCAGTCCACTTGTGCACTGAGTGGCATTGGATGTGAAATTGCAGCTTCCAGCTGAACATGCGCCAGATAATGCAAAGTAGTTCTCTCTGTTTGAATCTTCTGGCGTGTTGAACAGTTGTCCGAGAGCAGGAACAGCCAATTTGCTGTCATTTGCTAGTCCCAAACTCAAACAGATCATGTCTGCATCAGCTTTTTTGAATGAGTCAGCACAGACTGGTGCCTAGGAGCCATTGTTGCAAACTTCCACCTGTCCAATACGACTGGAGTTGCTAGCTAGTCCTCCCACCAATTGTACAGTACCAGAAATGCATGGGTTGGCTGGATGGAGGAGGAGGTGGGGAAGGGGAGTGAGGAAGGGGAGGTGGAGGGCAAAGCGGAGGAAGGAGGAGAAAGGAGACGGGGGGAGGGGGAGAAGAGATGGAGGAAGGAGGTGAGTTGGAGGTGGGGAAGGAGAAGAGATGGAGGAAGGAGAAGGAGGTGAGTTGGAGGTGGGGAAGGAGAATAGATGGAGGAAGTTCAGATAATATGCTTCCTGTGAGTCTTATACCTCCATTGGGTGTTCCATCATCACAGGTAGTGTTGTCACCTGGAATGTTCACAAGATACTACTGTGAATATCTGAGGGAGGGAGGGAGGAAGGGAAGAAATGGAAACCAACCAGAGCAAATGACTGCAGCATCTTCTGAATGTTCGCAGTTGTGGATTCCTACTTGATCTAGAGAGTCAAAGCACTCTATGACCTTGCTGTAGTTAACTCTTGAGCATCTTAAGTCATCCAGGAAGATGAGTCCAGTACCTCTCCCAAAGTAGGCATTGGATAATGCCACAGCCTCTGCAGAAAAGTGGGAGAGAGGAGGGAATAGTAATATTACATAGATCGGCTGATCAGCCACAGAGTTCCTCGATTGCCCTGAGGTCTGCTATGTACAGTTCCTTAAAGAATTTTGTCTGACCATTACTTATAACTACCTCCATCTAAATCACCCCGTGAGTAAGTAGGGATGGCATTTAATATATATTACCCTCGGGGTAATTTAGCTTAATTATCCCAGGGTAATTTGGCTAGCTGCATATACATCATTACTTTCCCACCCCCACACTGGGTTAATTTACCTTAATTACATTACTTGCCTCCAGGGCAATTTAGTTGGTTGCATACAACCGCAGCATCTTCTGAGTCCCAGTCGTCATCACAGATAGTTCCCCAGCGGTTGTTGAAGAACACCTCCACTCTACCGGAGTGTGAACCAGTGACATTCACAAGACGAATGTCCCCATTTTTCCAGACAGAATCAGAAGCTGGCCAGGTGAAGGGTGGTGGTAGTATATACTAGTAGTATATAGTAGTAGTAATAGTAGTAAATAGTAGGTAGTAGTAGCAGTTAAGATATGTCAGCATATTTGTATTGCATGGTGGTGGTGGTGGTGGTGGGTCCCAAGAAGCTGGAGAAAAAAACGTTAATAAAAATAAAAGAAGTAGGACCCTGGAACTTGAATCAAATTTGTTATAGCACACAGTCCCCCAGTGATTGTAATAGCAAACCTCAAGATGTCCTTCACTCGATTTGTTACCGCCAACTAGCCTCATTTCTCCCTCGGGACAGGTGTAGTTAGGATCTACAACAAACGACAAAGAGTCACCTCTGTTCTGGTCCCCTAGCCCTAGCCCTAGCCCTAGCCCTAGCCCTAGCCCCCCCCGTAATCTCACTTATATTGCAGTGTGAATGAGAACATACCCATGCAGATAAGTCCGGAGTCCCAGTACCGACAAAAGTGTTGTCCAATTCCAGTGGAAGGACAATCTGATATATGCGATTCATTACCGGTGTACTGGATATTAGAGAGAAATATCAAGACAGCCCCAAAGTCGGCATAGCCAAGACCTAGAGTAATCAACAGCGAGGAAAATGTTAGAATCACCTTTCTTCTATAGGAGTGAAGTTCTGGGTCAAAACGAACCTTCAGATGAGAAGCCCAGCTCTCTGTACATCACCTTGGCTGCAGACTCGTCCCAGCCATCATGGTAGACTGTGCCCCAGACACCATTATAGCACAACTCAACTCTGCCTTCGCTGGGTGACGTTGAATTTCCAAACAAGCGGACTTGCCAGTTTTCACAAGTGGGATTTGGTTCTAAGTTGCAATTAATATATGGGATCGTAATCAACATAAGTTACCTGCAACCTCTGCCTCCCTCCTCCCCACCCCGGTGGGAAATACAAAATACACTGCAACACCTGAAAAAACAATAAAACAGTGTTTCTAACCCTTTTGGTTTCAAAACACTTTTCTTTGGCTTTTGTCCCATTTCCCTCTCACACCCACCTACTGCTAAGCGAGCCCAATGGCAGAGCAAATGATAGCCTGCCTGGGGCACACAAGTACACTGCCACCTGCTAGCTGAGCGAGCCCCGATGGCAGAGCAATTGAGAGCCTGCCTGGGGCAGACAAGTACACTGCCACCTGCTAGCTGATTGTATATGCTCAGCTTGTAAAGTTGGTCCTAGTATGCACTTGAAGTAAGATTTCCTAGAGAATGAACTACAACTGTGCAAATCTGGCCGACTGGTCAGATGACTTCCATCACCTTCCAAGAAGTTTTAAATAAGAAGTCGCTCTTGATGAATATTCTGTGATATACATACACATCCATCCATACACACACTGTACATACTAAGCATACTGTACATATTGTCCATACTGTACATATTTTGTACACACTGAGCATACTATACATACTCTATGTACTGTATATGCTGTACATATTGTATATATAATATATATTATATTCATAATGTACATATAGACACACTTGACTGTTTCATGCCAGGTGTGGCAGTTATAGTACTACAACAGGGACTACATAACGAGCTCGTCAGTCAAGGATAGCTCTAGGCACTATTACCTTTGAAGTCAAGTACATTGCACCAGTGGGTAAATAACCACTCGACTCCTCAACTCAAAAATCAGAGGTAGGTGGGCACTTGCATCATGTTGGTGATTCTAAATGCCACCCCCCTTAATATACCACCCATGCAATCAACGTGATATTGCACAGCTAGAGTAGAAGCTAGTTACTATAATGTCTACCATTCCTACTGCTTTAGCTATTGTTGATCTTGATACTTGATGAATATGCTGCCATATACCTAATTATATATACTATTAAAATGTTATCAAAATTTTATAAAATCATCGACTTCAAGCTTTGACCAAGTCTGTGAGTGAATCTTCAACACCATCTTTCTCATCTCTGCCCTCTGCCAGGCCTCACATATGACACTAACTAAATGCTAGGCACTTGCTACATTACCCAGTCTACTCCTAGTAGCAAACAACCACAACCACAGCAACAACAACAACAGCAACAAGCAACAACAACAAGCAGCATGGAAGGCACTCATACATACTTGACTACACCTACGTGGGCATAAGACACCAGCATCACTGAAATTACTACAAAAGGACGTAGATTTGGCTACAGAGCAAGAGGTGAGTTGTTTTTCTGTCCCGTTGCACTCCAGACCTCTGAGATTGATATCCCCAATTCCAGGACCAAAATAGCTTCCGCATAGAGCAACAGGAGCTACGTATTACAGACCAACTGCCCACAAACATAGCCACATGCACACCAATTCATGCACACGATACACACAAACAAAAACAACAACACATGCACACAGGCACACAAGCACACAAAAAATAAACAAGCAAAATGTCACATGATAACAGAAGAAAGCGTTCATAGCACCATGTCCTTGACAGAATGTTTTCACAGAATTTGAGAAAGATCTTCACTTACATCCTCTGGTGTCAGTGAAATTGAGCTGGCGGCACACAACGACAGCTTCTTTCAAGCCCCAATATGTGTCATCACACACTGTCGTGGTCCTGTTATCAACACACACCTCCACGCGTCCTTGGTATTCGTTTGCTCCACCAACCAGCTTCACCTCACCAGTCTTACAGGAAAAACCAAGCTCTGCAACAAAATGCAAGACATTTATTTGGCTTTGCAGTCACTTCACCCCTGTAGGCCAACCACCATCTAGTCATGGCCACCAGATAATATTCAACTTGCTGTAAATAGTGCACATTAACTAGTAGTGCAGAGTAGGCATTATTCACATATCCTACTGATCTTGTATAATTTCCATAAACTCCCAAATGCCCATCCAAGGCAGAGCTTAAAAACAAGATTCCTAGGTCAACCTGAATTATTATTATTATTATTATTATTCTAGGCACCAAATTGTGCATTCAGTGGGACCTATGGGTGAATATGGTCATCCATACATCATTTTATTAGAGACAGAGAGTGGATAAAGGAAAGCTTATTCTGGAAAGTGCCAAACAACATCTACTTCATGCTGGGCCTGCTGCATAACACAAAACAGCATTCACTGACCTTCACACTGAACACCTGCATCTTCAAAATGATTACAGTTATGCAGACCAAAACCAGAATAGGTAAGAAACTCCTCTTCGCATGTGCACTTGACATCATCAAAGTATATAGGGCCTGACTCACTATTAACGTTTGAGGTATCTGCTCTTGCACCTACAAAAGATGAGAGAGATAGTGATTCTGATGTTCTTCATTTAATTCTGTTGTGTTTGTCCGCACATGCAGCAGCTATACCTTGCCTAGAGTAACCTAGCTGCTTGCACACAACCTTGGCATCGGCGTTATCCCACATGTCATCGCAAACAGTACCCCAGGTTCCGTTCGCACAAAATTCAACTCTTCCACCGAGTGCGTTAGTTCCACCAACAAGTTTTATTTCGCCGTCCATGCTGCACTCACCATTTGTTTGACCTGTAGGAGACAAGGTGATGGCTAAAATACCTTTACGTAGTACATGCTTGCTAGCATGAACTATTTACCTTGCACATTGTTTAGCAATGCAATGCAAAGGGTGAAGCACATGCAAAACCATTTCAAAGAGCATGTCAACAAATACGAGTACATCACTCATCACTAACAGTCTCAAGAGGGATGGGTATAGTAATGGTAGTAGTTTTCAGCCGCCTAAGAAACTTGCTTATTATGGCGCACAGGCGGAAGAAGAGTATCATCTTAGAGTTCGAATTAGAAAACTGAGGAAGGATAAGCCAGAGCTGAACTGGGTCATCCGACACGGAGAAGTCATTGAGCGAGGAGCTAGGGAAGGAGGAACATGACTAGGCTTATCTCCTTCTTTATCTCCTTCTCCTACTCCTCCTTTTTCTTATTCTCCTTCTCCCCCTTCTTTCCCTCCTTATTCTCCATATCCTCCTTCATATTCCCCTCCTTATTCTCATTCACCTTATCCACCTCCTCCTTCTCCTTCTACTTTCTCTTCCTCCCCTGCTACAATACCTTTACCCTCCTCTCCTACACAGAAGACCGTATCCATGCTCCTCTGGAATGTGGAGGGTTTAAAGTCTCTATTAACTAAGACATAGGAGGTGGATATTTTCAAAGCCCATGACATTCTTATGTTAAGTGAAACTTTTGAAACAAAGCCCTATCTATTCTTGGGTTCTACACTTTTGATAATTGTGCTACTTCAGCCGTAGCTCGGGGACAACCAAGTGGTGGCATCACGATAGCAGTGAAACCCTGGCCCAACCTTCATATGCAGGAATGACCTTTCAATAGCAGTGTCGACCTCCAGAGGAACCTTTATTGCTTCTTACATGTCACCCACCATTCCTAAAGAAGAAGTAACAGATTCACTTCTGGAGATTTTAAACGAAGTTTCCAGAGTAGGAAATCTGATTATTGCTGGAGGAGACTATAACTGCCGTGCAGACAAAAAGGATTCACCCAAATTTCAAGCCCTGCTTCAAGTTATGAGAGACAATTCCCTTGAACTAAGAAGTGATCCAACGCAATGGGCATATATACATACGTCACAATGGAACTAGTACCATAGACCTAATTTTCTCCACTCCTCAAACATCACAAATTCATATTTCACAGGGTAACTCAACAATGAGGAAACATCTCCCCGTTATAGCAACATGGACAACGGTTTTACAACATGAAGTGCAAACCCAGCCCACTAAACCTCTCACTCCACGAGGTATTGATATGATGAAATTTATTAACCACCCATATTTGGAGGAATCAAGAAATAAATTCTCAGGAGGTTATATTGATGATGGTCTACAGGTCTTCAGACCAGCACTGATGGATTGTGCAATTATTCCCCACTGCAGAATGAGGAAATGGAAAGCATGGCATGATAGAGAGTGCGGAGAGATGAGATCTTATACTATGCACCTTCTACACCTCGTAAAATCTGGCCTGTACTGTGAGTGGAGGAATGTTACAAAGATCTAAGAAAGAATGAGTATGATGCTTTTCAAGCAGAAAAGATTGTCAGAGAAGCTGAAGAGTTCCCGTGGTTAGCGATATCCAAGAAGTCTTTAAATTCGGCTGTCCCAATTCCCTTGGAGATACTGATAACTCACTTTAAATCACTCCTCAATCCTTCTAATGATATCACGAACTCCGGAGGCTTATTTCAAGAGGTGTAGATGAGCTGTATAATCAGCCCTTCTCAGAGAGAGAGGTTTATAAAGTCATTCAAGCAGCAAAAAAGAAGAAGGCGGTGAGCCATTACAACCTTAGTAATGAAGTATTGAAACAATCAGCAGAGGTAGCAATAGACCTTTGGACGGATCTCTTCAATTGTTGCCTTTATAGTGGGGAAATACCACAAGTGTGGAAAACCAGTACAATGAAAATCCTTTATAAGAATAAAGGAGAAAGGACTGATCCTAAGAATTGCACTAATCTGCAATCCAGCAAAGGTTTTCTCAAAATTAATAACAAGGAGAATTCGACCCATCATGGATCCCATTCTACCAGTTGAGCAATTTGGGTTTCGCCACGGGCAGTCTACGGAAAATCCCTCATTGAAGCAGCTACTACAGCTCTAGATATACCTCGTATGCCTCTCTATAGGCTCTTTGTAGATTTCAAAAATGCTTTCGACAGCGTGGACCGGAACATCTTATTGAGGAAGTTGCTTGAACAATTTCTTCCAATTCTTCGCTCAATTTTCTGTCTATTGAAGGAAAATTTCATTTGTATACAGGATGGTCTATGCTCAACTGATCCAATTCTACAGACAAGAGGTGTTCTCCAAGGAGACTCACTCAGCCCCGAATTGTTCATTGCATACACTCAACTTCCCACTCTTCTACAGCTTTGTCCCAGTTTGACTTTAGGGGTTTGAAAATTCCAACATCACAGGGTTGGAATCAGTGTGTACAATGAGGTGGGAAGCAGTACAACAAGACTTGGCTCTCTATAGCAAGTTTAGAGACTTCCATGTCAATGTGAGACCCATGGCCATCTACTATGAGGACAACTGGACGATCCGGTGGTATCCTCTTTACAAAGTGATTACCCAACCAACCATAAAAGAGTTGTGTGGTCACCCATCCATTATCACTTCGACCAAAATATGAATTTGGCACAGCATCTTGTAAAGGATTCTGCTTAAAATGCTCACCAGGAAAAACATGATAAGGAGGGATGGCTTCTCTTGCAGCATTATAACAAGCAAAGGTAGTTATTTGCTGCTTGTTACCACTGCTCACTTTGTTTATGGACTTACAACCAACAGGAGCAAGTACTTTCCCTGTTCGTGCCGTAAGGTGAAATCTACTCTCATCACAGTTGTATAAAGCAGATGGATAATCTAGAATCTTATGTTCCTCTAGGAATTCTTTAAATTCTCCAAACCACTTGTCAAGAATAAAGGGGTACATGAAATTGCACGACTGATGCCTAAATGTTGTGATTTTCTTACAGTTAACTCGGGGTGCCGGTTCATAAAACCTAGTAGCCAGAATCTTCCAGGGCGATTGTCCGTAAAGGGATTGGGTCTTCCATCCTTGTCTAGGATAGCAATTGTAAGTTGATTTCTCATACGACCATAACCTATTTTGTTCATATGGGATACCCATTCAACAAGAGCCCATTCCTCGTCAATGGATAAAATCAGACGGCCCAGATCGAGAGTCAGCTGGAATACACAACTTCATGTAAAGTTCCTATAAATAATCAGGGATGCTAATAACAAAACAAAACACAAAAGGAATTGAATTTAATAGTGAGTCAATTTACCCCTTGTAACACCATTGAGTTTAGCTGACTGACGCACTGCCATGCCCGAATTGCAATCAGCCAGAGCCTTTTTCATGACATCTTGAGGCCAGTTTCTATAGGTTCCCTTGGCTCCTTTCCTCTTGTGAGGGTCATTCTCCTTACCTTGAGCATCAGTGGGTAATTGTAGTTAGCCAAAGCATTTTACAAAGCCTGTATAGGCAAGTTTATGTTTGCTACCTTAAAATACATTTTTTTCAGCTGTTCACTGACCCGATCTTCAACTTCGCCACTTTGCAGCTACAACAACGGTCATCAAGTGCTCAAGAGAAGCTTAATCGTTTCAATATTGCCATTTCAATTGTTATTTAGAGAGTTCAACTGCAGTACAGAGTACAAATTCAGTCGAAAGCCAAAGTGGCTGAAAATTGCTCCTGGCTGAAAACTCCTGCATTTACTATACTCTAATTGAGCCTCTGCACATAACGAGGCATATAGTCACTAGAAAAGCGGAGCAGCTGGCACATGCAAACCCAGGGGTGTAACCCGGGCGTTACACTTTTGCGGTTGTTAGCGACGATCCCCCCCCCCCCCCCTCTAAACTTCACACACTGCTGAGGGGGCAAATTACACCTGGACAAGAACACTCAAAACATACAAATAAAGCTTTGCACCCTTGAGTAAGCAAAATTAGCTTCTTGCACAGAGCGAACTTCTTTAGCTGTTGAGGATGTCAGGTTCTAATAAATTTGGGAATTGTTAGAGAAACAAATTTCTGAATTAAGAAATCAATTTTATTCTACTGGCTAGATGGGAGTTCGTTGAGAACCCTATTCATTCTATTTTACAGTAGTCTAATGTTCACACCCACCCACCCCCACCCAGATTTTGACAATAACATGTGTAAATATTTTGTGATTACCCACACCACTATACCTTATACATGATACTGAGCAAGGCCTAGACCTTTACATGGTACTAGGCCTAGACCTTATACATGATACTAAGCTAGGCCTAGACCTTATACATGATACTAAGCAAGGCCTAGACCTTATACATGATACTAAGCTAGGCCTAGAGGCTATGATGGTTCAGTAGCATGTGTAGTAGAAATATAAGTCGTATCTGATGCAATATGGTGCCCATCCCAAATCTGAAACTGTACTTTATGCCACTACTATGATAGTTGTTTATGTAGTAGAGAGATGACAATAAAGTAGAATGCTGCTGAACTGGACAATTTGTCAAGTAAACTGCTTGTCACTGCACCCGCCATGAGTACATTATTCTATTGCACAATTATCTGCTACTTATCTTGTTACACAACAACTGCACTACCTGCATCAGGCATAACTACCGGCTCAGTAGTAATGACCAGACTAAGAGTGTGCACGCTTCAAACAACTGCCTATCACATGAAGCAGCTAAACCTAATGACGTAAGACTAAGAATTTGGCTCAGTTTTCTCTATCACATTCACAGAGACTGCTTTCATAAAGAATCTAGACATCATCGTCTGCGTATGTCATGTGTGTGAGATCATGTATTCTTTAGAACTCGCACATTATAATATCACACACTACTACTAATGCTGAAGATTGACCGCTTGTTCCACATTGGTGTACAGTCTCAGGCCATTTTTAGAATGGCCTGAGAAGTGATATCGATCTCTTATTATATTAACACCCCCCTCCGCCCCAAGTAGTAATAGTAGTCACTAGATATAACAGAGTTGTAATTTATTCTTAATGAACTCTCAGTTGACATAATGAAATTACAATGACTTCAGTAATCAACTTGAAATTTATTCTCTCTTTGTTTCGACGAGATGCTCTAGCCTTCATCAGGAATAATGACTAGATGCTCTAGCCTTCATCAGGAATAATGACTAAATGCTCTAGCCTTCATCAGGAATAATGACTAGATGTTCTTCATCAGGAACAATGACTAGATGCTCTAGCCTTCATCAGGAACAATGACTAGATGCTCTAGCCTTCATCAGGAATAATGACTAGATGCTCTAGCCTTGATCAGCAATAATGACTAGATGCTCTAGCCTTCATCAGGAATAATGACTAGATGCTCTAGCCTTCATCAGGAACAATGACTAGATGCTCTAGCCTTCATCAGGAGAATAATGACTAGATGCTCTAGCCTTCATCAGGAACAATGCTAGATGCTCTAGCCTTCATCAGGAATAATGACTAGATGCTCTAGCCTTCATCAGGAACAATGATTAGATGCTCTAGCCTTCATCAGGAATAATGACTAGATGCTCTAGCCTTCATCAGGAACAATGACTAGATGCTCTAGCCTTCATCATAATGACTAGATGCTCTAGCCTTCATCAGGAATAATGACTAGATGCTCTAGCCTTCATCAGGAACAATGACTAGATGCTCTAGCCTTCATCAGGAATAATGACTAGATGCTCTAGCCTTCATCAGGAATAATGAATAGATGCTCTAGCCTTCATCAGGAACAATGACTAGATGCTCTAGCCTTCATCAGGAATAATGACTAGATGCTCTAGCCTTCATCAGGAATAATGAATAGATGCTCTAGCCTTCATCAGGAACAATGACTAGATGCTCATCAGGAATAATGACTAGATGCTCTAGCCTTCATCAGGAATAATGAGATGAAGACTAGATGGTCTACCCTCCATCTGGAATAGATCATCTGTCAAAACGTCAAGTGAGTAAAATTGAAGTTGACTATTGAGAAGATCATCGTCTTATCCACTTTCTTTAACAAAAAGCATCATGTGTGTTCTAGCCCCTCAAGTGTTCTTATCCAGCAAGTATCTAATCCTCATTCTCCTCCCCTCACCCTTGCCCTCTCCTTCCCCTCCTCCTCCTCCTCATCCTTCTTCTGTCCAGTTGCCCACAGAAGGGACTCTGACTTCTGTTCCTACATTGACCATTACGTCAGCTACTCTGGGTTCACTCCGCTGTAGGAAGCCCCTATTGCATGCTTTCATTAACCCACTCACCGTCAACAGTGCCATATAGCGCTGGGTTTCATTGAATGAAAAAACATTCACAAAATCATTTATATACAATCATTTATGCACAATAATTTCATGTCATATAATATATAAGCTTACATTTACCTCATTTGAAGGGCATTACTTTCCAGTAACTAAAGGGGGGAAATCTTGAAATGCAGACTGTTCGTGGTTTTGACGACCCTCAAAATCCAAATGATGAGCCAAATAATTCTAGTAGAAGTTACGAGCGCAAGGTTTTTTTTTATTACGGGGAGGGAGGGGGGGGGGGGTCAACGAGGATTTTTTAAAATATGAATGCATGACTTTTGACTAGTCCAAAAAAAACCTCTCGCTGATAATATGGTATTGTGGTTCTGTTACAGGTTTGAATGGGAAGTGGCTTCAGGCACTACCGTGATTTTTAAGGTGATAAGGGCACAGGTTAAGGGGCATACTTGTCATCGGTACAGACCTACAATCCAGTACACCATTTGGAAAGCTCTTAAAACAAAAAGTGGTACCAAACAAAATTAATTGCCAATAGTAATAATTATAATAAATGAAGGCCCCCCCCCCCCCCCACCTCCCTAGTAAGACATCTTGTTCTTATACAATACAGTAGAACTAAGTATTGGCCGACCAGAAGAACAAAATGGTGGACCCCAAAAGGGTTAAAAGTGAAGCTGTTTTTTGTTGTTGCCAGGATAGCTGCTGCATGTGTGCTGGAATTGTAGGGTTTTCTGCTGAAAGATGCTGGAGGTTTATAGCTAGCAACTAGCTCTAGCTAACACTAGTTATAGTAGTATAGTTATAGGTAGGAGGTGAAGGAAGAGAAAGATGGTGGAGATCTATAGCTAGCAACTAGGTCTAGCTAACACTAGTTATAGTATATAGTTATAGGTGGGAGGTGAAGGAAGAGAAAGATGCTGTAGATCTATAGCAACTAGCTCTAGCTAACACTAGTTATAGTAGTATAGTTATAGGTAGGAGGTGGAAGAGAAAGATGCTGGAGATCTTTAACTAGCTCTACTAACACTAGTTATAGTATATAGTTATAGGTGGGAGATGAAGGAAGAGAAAGATGCTGTAGATATATAGCAACTATATAGCTCTAGCTAACACTAGTTATAGTATATAGTTATAGGTGGGAGATGAAGCATGAGAAAGATGCTGGAGATCTCTTGCTAGCAACTAGCACTAGTAGTATAGTTATAGGTGGGAGGTGAAAGATGCTGGACTGAGAGATGACTCGCCTGTCATCTCATTATCCCCCTGCCACACCCATTACCCCCAAGCCACACCCATTATTTCCCATCATGCCCATTATTTTCAAGTAAAAGTGTGGCCTAGTGTATAATGTATTCCTGTAATCCGCCCCCGCCCCCTCCCCCACACCTTCTCTTCCCATTCCTTCTCTTCTCTTTTTCCCTTTTCTCCTTTCCAGCACTAACAGAGAAAGAGAAAAGAAAAACGTGAAGAGCGGCGACGGTTTCCTCTGAAGAAACGGCTGAAGGAGCATATTGTCTGTCAAGAAGGACCCATCGCTGCTGTAGCTGCTGCCATCCGCAGGAGGGAAATGGGCTGGGCTGATGAGAAGCACCACACGGTCTTTCTCTTCTTTGGCTCCTCTGGGAGATTGGTGAGCGGCCTCATTAAGGGAATAGTTTAGGTCATCGTTACACCGTGCCATCCGGGTGCCCATAATGGTAAGAGAGGCCATGTGCTTCTGCCACAGATTCATCTACACAGAGTTGATCTATCAGTGAGTGCAGTAAACACTCTCTCTATAGGATGACCAGCACCACCCATACTCTACAGCTAAGCACATCCAGCACCTTAGTGGACGCAAGCTATCCCAATCAAGTGCCCATCTTATATTTAATTTTTGGCCCTTCACCCCCCCCCCCCCCCCCCCCTCTTTTTTTTCCCCCTCTATTTTTTCAAAACTTTACCCCTCCCCCCTTCTATCCCCCACCCCCTTCCTGGTATAATATATTCAGGAATGCAGACTACAATAAACCAGTTTGATGTGAGAATGGACTCCATTGAGGTAAGCAAACAAAACCTGTGCATCACTACGTCATGCTTACAGCAGAGAAATCTGAGTACAGAATGATGAGGAGTTTGAGCTTCTTGATATCAAAGGCAATCTTCAAGGTTTGGCCAGTGTACGAATTTTGGGACGCTCCTTCTCTCATAGATAACACGGACAGCTGGATTGTAGAAGCTTTACCCAAACCTAAGCTTCTCGATCATGGATGATGCTAAGCACTAGCAATGAAGGTAAGAAATAGGCCACTATGTTAACTCCCAATGAACTCTCAGTTGACATGACATTAAATCACCTTCTCAATTCAAATTGTATTCACTCGACGTTTCGACTAGATGCTCTAGTCTTTATCATGAATATTAAGATTGATGTGTGTGTGTGTGTAGCTAGCTAGCTTATCTTGCTAGATTAGAGCTAAGGCATAGTAGTACAGGAATTCATGTCTCCGAAACTTGGCTGCAAATGCCAAGTTTTGTCTATGGGTTTGAGTTGGTGCTGGTTCTAATTCAATCTGTCGGTTTGGTGGGGAGTTGATAGATGATAGATAAGTATGCTGTGGGTTGTAATGGAAAATTGTAGTGGACAATGCAAAAACATGTCCCATAGATTCCTTGTTACACTATCGGCATTTATGGCAAGTTATTATCCAGGTACAACACGAGTTCTCTCTCTCGTGTCCAAGCCCTCATGCATGTGCCCCTCCCCTCCTCTCCTCTTCTCAAGGTTTAATTAAGCATTAGGACTATAAAATATATGAAGATTAGTTACACAATGTAACATGTTCTTTGTTCAAGCATTAGGACTATAAAATATATGAAGAAGATTAGTTACACAGTGTAACATGTTGTTTATTCCTGATGAAGGTTAGACGAGCATCTAGTCAAAACATCGACAGAGTAAATTTCAAGTTGATTATTGAGTAGTCCTTGTAGCCTTACATTTCTCTCATACACACACAACACACACAAACATATACGCACACACAATACACACACACAACACAACACACATACATGCACACAGCACACACCACACACAAACACAACACACACACAACACACATGCAGACACAACACACACACAATACACATACATGCACACAACACATACAACACACACATACATGCACACACAATACACGCACACATACACAACACGCAGACACACACACACACGCATACACACAAAACAAACACAACACACACATACACACAACACGCACACACACAACACACATACACACACACACAACACACATACACGCACACAACACACATACACACTCACACAATGCACGCACACACTCTCATACACACACACACAACACATACGCAACACACACACAACACACATACACGCACACACACACAACACATACACACACACAACATACACACTTCTCTTCTGCCAGTGCAGGATGCAAAACCAAATTGAAGCTTTCATGGCACAAATAGTTGATGTGCTCAAAGGCCTGCTTGTAACTGATTCTTTGTGAAATGAAGATTTACCACAGTTGAACATACCTGGCTTCTGGAGTAAACCCACTGAGTATTATTGAGGCCCTTTGATAGTTATTGGCCGAGACCATAAAACTATTTCAGACTTTCGGCCGACATAAAAAAATACAGAAATTGAAACTTGTATATTCAATTCTAACGAATGATAGTAATTAAGAAAGTTATGCAGATAGTTATAGTCAGCTGATATCATAATAGAATGTTAGTTCCTTTATAAGCATATTTTTGTTTTCTGCATAAGCAGTGCCATTCTTGCTTCTTCCTTCCTCTAGCTAAGAATCTGCTGTCGTTTTCTCGTTCATTCTCTTCACTAGGCACGACTTGTTCTCTTCACTAGGTACGACGAACATTCCCCAATTTAAATGAGCCCACATTATTGAAGACAGGTGTCCCAATCCTATCTTATATGGGTGAACGTACAGAGAGGACATACATGATCCCATTCCTATCTTATATGGGTGAACGTACAGAGAGGACATACATGATCCCACTCCTATCTTATATGGGTGAACATACAGAGTACATATTTAGATAGCTACATTTACCATGCTCAGCAACACTATCATCCACATCCCCTGAGGGCTTGCTTGCAACAAGGTGTGCTCTTGAGATCTTGGCATGCAAAGTGCTAGTGCACATGTTTTGGGAAGCAGGAGATGGAGTGCCCAATTGTCGGGGTGGGTGGGGGGGAGAAGGGTGTGTCCATCCATATAAGGGAGGTCCACTCCCACTGCAAACTTGTTATACTTCCCTGATCCCAAGGGCATTTGGGATCTGCTAAGAAGTTCATCTAGCATAGCCATAGACTACTAGAACTAATTGACTCAACACTGCCTAAAAGGGCCCCGCCTTGCCGCACCGTATGGGGCTGACAAATGAAAAGCTATAATATTATTTTGGCTACTTCAGTTTTCCTGTATATTTTAGTTTTTGTTTGTTAGCTATATACATGTTTCATTAGCTAGTTATGTATTTGGTAGCTATGTATAGCTGTGTCTAGCTGTATCTAGCTAGCTAGTTGTATCTAGCCAGCTGTATCTAGCTAGCTATGTGTAGCTGTATCTAACTAGCCGTATCTAACTAGCTATGTATAGCCTAGCTAGCTATATCTAGCTAGCTATATTTCATGTAGCTATTTGCCACGATGAGCAGCGCTACTTTTGTTTCAAATCTTCAAATAAAAGACTTTTTTCACTTGCAGATGAATTTTGCAGACGAATTAGCTAAACTACGCAACTTACATTTTCAAGTTTAAGAAATTTTCCAAACCTCTCTCATCGTACCAAGCTTCGTTGGAAAAGTAGTTCCATCTTCGGGTGGGCATAGTCTCACGCAGTGAGACCCTTTACCGATCGATACTGGGTATATAGGTGTGGACACGTTTTTGAAACCCCCTTTTTGTTTGAAATCCTGGATCCGCCACCGCAGTAGCCACCATACCAGAGCAGCTCAACGATATTACAAGTGAAGATTTCAACTTAAGGCATGGGGAAAAAGTGCCAGGCAGTTAATTGCCGCTCTGGCTATGACTTAACGAAACAGGACAAGGCAGTGAGGAAGAGGGCGAGGTGCCAGAGCCCAAGAAGTATACAGTGAGTCTTTCCTGCTAATGAGGAGATCAGGCAGAAGTGGGTGAAAACACTCCACGAGAGGATTCCGTTGACACCAAGCATGGAGGTGTCTGTGACAAAACTTTCAGCCCGAGGACTTTGAGGCCACACAGGTGAAAAAGACTGGGGTTGACAGGAAACGTAGGCGGCTCAAACCAACTTCCATCCCCTCCCTCTTCCCCAAGTACCCTGGCTACTACAGTCACGTCCCAGTGGTACAGCCCAGACCCACCCAGGCAGCCATCAGGGAGGTCAGACACCAAAGGACGGCGGAGTTGCTTCAGCAGCAGGAGGTCGAGCTGATGACAAAGGACTCTGTCAATGACTTTGCCGACCCCAGTGACAGAAAAGTATTTTGAGATGAGGACCAAGAAGCTAAGTGAGCATGAAAAGCTAGTCCACCTGTCTATGGATGAAGTTCACACCTCTGAGACTCTTGAGCTAACAGCAGGTACGTTCTTTGGCGAAACAGCAGGCCAGACAACCAAGAAAATATTTGCAACTCACATCTCCAGCATTGCTGGCAACTGCAACTATCAGGACCTTGTGTCTATGAATCCTGTCCATACAACAAATGCTAAGTTCATCAACAAGGTCTTCAACAAGGTCAATGAGGAGATTACCAGCATTGGGTTCACAGTAATCAGCGTGTCTCCTGTCCATACAACAAATGCTAAGTTCATCAACAAGGTCTTCAACAAGGTCAATGAGGAGATTACCAGCATTGGGTTCACAGTAATCAGCGTGTCGACGGACAACCACAAGTCAAACCAGGCCTGGCATAATTCCCTCATTGACGGTGTCACCAATCATCCAACGCAATAGGGAACCATGCCAAATCTGCTCAAAGGCTGTTTACTTTCTATGACACGACTCAAATCTTCAAAAACATGTACTACTGTCTCCTCAATAGGAAGGTGCTCAAGTTCAAGAACTTCCCCTGGGTCAGTGACAGAAATAGTCTAGTCACCTGTGAGGGGAAAGACACAATGCACACTGTGAAATTGGACCATTTCAAGAAGATTGTGACTAAACAGTTTGGCCATCCTGCCAAAATGGGCTACAAATTAACTGACAAGGTGCTCAAAGTTTTGTTTTAAAAGAGGTTGATTATTAATTTTTATTTAATTATTAAAATTTACAGATACCTGAAGGAGGTTTCGGATGACAAGTCAGTACCGGATGACAAGTCAGTACCAGCTGACAAGAAGATGACCAGGGACACCACAATGGCAGTGTTTCACACAAGCCAGGGGCTGAAGCTCATGGCGAACAATGTGCTGGAGAACTACAAGGAGGAGCCCTGTGGCATCATGTACCTCCTGCTAGGCAAGTTCCAGAGTGACATGCTGGAGTCACACTTTGGCCACTTAAGGAAACTGGCAGGTTCCAACTATTGGACGAGTGTCCGCAACTTCCTGCAGGGTGAGGCCATCATCCGCAAGCATGCCCTTCTATGGTACAGCAGTTACAGCATCAAGGAGGTGTCTGGAGCCAGGCAGGCAATGAGGCAGGACGACCAGCAGGTGATTGACAGCTTCGTCAAGAGCCTTGTGGCTGCTGCCACAGGTGAGGAAGACGCATATGAGCCACCTGACCACGCCAAGCCTGCCCTGGGACACATTGCAGACTATCTGGGATACCAGGCCACCAAGAAGAAGGACTGTGATGACTGCATCAACTTGTTGGTGGACAAGGAGGCTGGTGTCAAGGACCCAGTGTTTGACACTGACGAGGTGGATGAGGAGTACCTGTGGATGACCAACACCTTGAACAGGGGAGGACTCAAGGCACCCACCGAGCTGGCTGTCACCCTCACAGTTGATGTGAGCCAGGTGTGGAGGCACATAATTGGTGACCCTGATAGGAGGGCAAGCTTCCTTGCCTGTGACGGTGCTTTGAAGGTCTTCCAGGCTGTTGTGAGTAAGTTTGTTTGCAACTACCAAGGACGCCAGAACGAGGCATGTGACAGTGGACACTTGTAGGTAGAGGAGTTGTTGCCATTTATGGCAGGGTCCCTGTTCAATTGCTTTGGCAGCAACCTTGCCAAGGATACCATGTCTCAAATCCACAAGAAGTCCAAAAAGAGAAGCAGGGATGCCAGCCAGGAGGAGAGAAGGCACAGGAAGACCAGGAAAAGGCAGAAGCTACAGAGTAATAAAAAGTAGCACGCTACACTAGCGCATAGACAATATAACTAGAACAATTAACTATACATAAGCAAGTATGTTTGGTTTTATTTCGCTATGTTGAGTGCTGTCGAACAATTTTATGGCGAGTCTTCTAGAGATATTAAACTACACTATCTAAGGATGCTACATTTATAATGTGATCTAAAAACACGGATTAGAACCAGAAATATATAGGTTTAAAGATTTTTGTCCGAGTTCCGTTTTTAAGCCCCATATGGCAAGGCCCCGTTGGTGAGTGTTGAGTCAATTAGTTGTACTAGTCTATGGCATAGCGTATGGTCATGAATGTTGTGAATTATTTAATTACGTATACTTGCCAACAAATAGAAGCTGTGTCTGGTGTGGTGTGGGTGTGTCTGGTGTGGTGTGGGTGTGTCTGGTGTGGTGTGGGTGTATATGTGGTCTGGGTGTGTCTGTGTGGTGTGCGTGCGAGACAAAATAATCATAAAATATTTTCAAGCGAATATCATTTTCCAAGCACTGGAAATGAAACGAGAGAATGTAACAAATTAGACCACACCCATGTAGATTACTTTTTTAAATATATTGTTGACATGCTTGTTTATAAACTGGTAATGGGTCTGGTCATAGACTACTAGAACTAATTATTTCTACTAGTAGTCTATGGTCTGGTCTAATTGGCTATGCTGACAAATACTGTTTTTTCACAGTTTTATTTTTCTGGGTGATTAGAATAAGAGTTTTGCTACTACATAGTATGTATTAATTTATAATTCTAGTGGAATGAAACAGCTAACATAGAGCATAATGTCGTGGTGCTTTAGCATGGTCTGCTATTTTTGATCCATGGGGATATCTTCATGCTCTTTCCCAAGGAAGTCGGATTCCACAAACAGATTATCATCTTCTTAATTCTTAAATTGTAATTTTGAAGGCATTCTGTGTGTGTGGGGTACAGCAAGAGTAAATACAGCAAGTGAAGTCAGTTAGGGTGGTTTCATTTAGAAAACAAACCATGTTTAAAATAAGAGCTGTTGCTGTAAGAGAGTCCCAGTGACAAGCACCCACTCACTCACTCACTCACTTGGATGTAGTAGACTTGTAAGTCACACTCACTTGGACATAGTGACGCTTGGAAGTCAGATATCTAATTAGTTTTTCAACTTACCATTATTATTTATTATACACACTCAATTTCCTTGAAGGTTACTGCAGATAAAAGGACTATTGCCCACTAGTTCATTTGTCTTGCCACTGGTTCAATATTGCCAACGTTTCAGGCCACTGCAATATTGCTAGCTGCTTCCTGCCACTGGGCTTGTGCCAAAATGTGCACACACACACCACAAAAAGTCCAAATGCCGATTGAAGGTTAGGACCCGAGCAAAGTGATGAAGAAAATTTGCTACTCGTCTACTTGCAGTTTTGGTTCTTCCTACACATGCATGGTGGAAACACACTCGGCAAACACTGCACTGTTCGGACAAACTTGGAAGGTGAACACCGAACACTATTGAAAGGCAGTACCATTCAAGGAAATGTAGTGCATGTATTACAGGGAGGGAGGGAGGAACGAAGTCAAATGAAAAAATGTTTAAATAAAAATAAAATTTCTATCATGTGTTATGATTAGTGCTGAACGCTGGCATAATCGAATGAGGGTCAGTCATGTGAGGTATTGGGTCAGTAGCATGTGAAGTATGGAGATCTGTATGTACATAACCATCCATACTTGTGTATTAATTGGGTGGCACTGGTGATTCCACATTTACATTCACCAATGAAGCAAGCCTAGAGAGCTCTCTCTGTAGCTCTAGGAGAAAACTACTGATTGCTGATGCATACAGCTCCACCAGGCCTGCAAATGGATGGTTGTTGCTACCCTACTCCGCAGCTTTGCATCTCATTTTTGACATGGCCCTGCCTGATCAGAGATGGCTAGTGAGCGAGTCCCCGCACTTAATGGTGTTACAGGACTACCAACATGCTGATGAACTTCAAGCAGAAGGATGGAGGGACTCAATGTTCAAGTAGCTTGTGCACCCATAGAGCTATTGTCTATTTCAACCTGCCTCAACCCAGTGTGGTGTTGGTCCAGTGCATAGAGCTATTGTCAACTTACTTCAACCTGCCTCAACCCAGTGTGGTGTTGGTCCAGTGCATAGAGCTATTGTGAACTTACTTCAACCTGCCTCAACCCAGTGTGGTGTTGGTCCAGTGCATAGAGCTATTGTCTATTTCAACCTGCCTCAACCCAGTGTGGTGTTGGTCCAGTGCTTAGAGCTATTGTCTATTTCAACCTGCCTCAACCCAGTGTGGTGTTGGTCCAGTGCATAGAGCTATTGTCTATTTCAACCTGCCTCAACCCAGTGTGGTGTAGGTCCAGTGTATAGAGCTATTGTCTATTTCAACCTGCCTCAACCCAGTGTGGTGTTGGTTCAGTGCATAGAGCTATTGTCTATTTCAACCTGCCTCAACCCAGTGTGGTGGTGGTCCAGTGTATAGAGCTATTGTCTATTTCAACCTGCCTCAACCCAGTGTGACATTGGTCCAGTGCATAGAGCTATTGTCAACTTACTTCAACCTGCCTAAACCCAGTGTGGTGTTGGTCCAGTGCATAGAGCAACTTACTTCAACCTGCCTCAACCCAGTGTGGTGTTGGTCCAGTGCATAGAGCTATTGACTTACTTCAACCTGCCTCAACCCAGTGTGGTGTTGGTCCAGTGCATAGAGCAACTTACTTCAACCTGCCTTAACCCCTTGTGGTGTTGATAACTTTGTTAACCTACTCAGTGTGCAGGTGCACAATGTGTTGCTGCATGTACTTTGCACTCACTTTTTGTTCTTGACTACAAAGATTATGATGGCACCAACGATGGCGAGGACTATGATGAACAGAACCACTATCACCACCACCAGGGGAACAATGATCCCAGCGCTACTGTCCCCTCCGGGTTCCTTGGTTGCAGGGAGCATTTTTGTGTCCGTGGACTCTGCTTGCAAGAAATGGCATGAAGAACAAATTAATACCCTCACAAGAGATGGCAATCAATTGCTGTCTACAGCGTGTTCTCTGAGTAGCTTTTTTTTTACCTCGGCAGCGGACTCCACTATCTTGGGAGTGCTGGCAGTTGTTGTCTTGGAACAGCGGCAGTTGTGAGCAGCTGAAGATGTTGTCCTCCATGCCAGTGCACTTGACATCGTCTAGCCAAATGGCTCCTGAACCTTCCCCAAATTCAACTGAAGAGTCTTTCCCATGAACAGCTTCTGGAACTTCACAGACAAAAGTAAAGTTCAAAGGTTATGCATGGGATTCTTGGTCACAACAACATGATATAAACAGGTGCTGTCTCATCTGTGCTTACTTCTGCTTGAAAAGTTGAGCTGCTTGCAGACAACTGCAGCTACATTGACATCAAAGGAGTCGTCACACAAGGTCCCCCACTCGTCATTGATGCACACTTCAACTCTTCCCTCGGAGGGACTGGAGCCCCCCATCAGTTGCAGACTTCCTGTCTCACATGTGGTAGGAGCTCCGGTGAGAGACGAAGTCTTCGCCAAAGGACAGAATGCCCCCGCCAGTCCACTTGTGCACTGAGTGGCATTGGATGTGAAATTGCAGCTTCCAGCTGAACATGCGCCAGATAATGCAAAGTAGTTCTCTCTGTTTGAGTCTTCTGGGGTGTTGAACAGTTGTCCGAGAGCAGGAACAGCCAATTTGCTGTCATTTAGTAGTCCCAAACTCAAACAGATCATGTCTGCATCAGCTTTTTTGAAGGAGTCAGCACAGACTGGTACCCAGGAGCCATTGTTGCAAACTTCCACCTGTCCACTACGACTGGAGTTGCTAGCTAGTCCTCCCACCAATTGTACAGTGCCAGAAATGCATGGGTTGGCTGGATGGAGGAGGAGGTGAGCAAGGGGAGTGAGGAAGGGGAGGTGGAGGGCAAAGAGGAGGAAGGAGGAGAAAGGAGAGGGGGGGAAGGGGAGGAGAAGAGATGGAGGAAGGAGGAGGAGGTGAGTTGGAGGTGGGGAAGGAGAAGAGATGGAGGAAGTTCAGATGATATGCTTCCTGTGAGTCATATACCTCCATTGGGTGTTCCATCATCACAGGTAGTGTTGTCACCTGGAATGTTCACAAGATACTACTGTGAATATCTGAGGGAGGGAGGGAGGAACGGAAGAAACTACTTGAAATGGAAACCAACCAGAGCAAATGACTGCAGCATCTTCATAATGTTCGCAGTTGTGGATTCCTACTTGATCCAGAGAGTCAAAGCACTCTATGATCTTGCTGTGGTTAATGCTTGAGCATCCTAAGTTATCCAGGAAGATGGGTCCAGTACCTCTCCCAAAGTAGGCATTGGATAATGCTACAGCCTCTGCAGAAAAGTGGGAGAGAGGAGGGAATAGTAATATTACATAGATCGCCTGATCAGCCACAGATTTCCTCGATTGCCCTGAGGTCTGCTACAGTTCCTTGAAGAATTTTGTCGGACCATTACTTATAACTACCTCCATCTAAATCACCCCATGAGTAAGTAGGGATGGCATTTAATATACATTACCCTCGGGGTAATTTAGCTTCATTACCCCAGGGTAATTTGGCTAGCTGCATATACATCATTACTTTCCCACCCCCACACTGGGTTAATTTAGCTTAATTACATTACTTGCCTCCAGGGCAATTTAGTTGGTTGCATACAACCGCAGCATCTTCTGAGTCCCAGTCGTCATCACAGATAGTTCCCCAGCGGTTGTTGAAGCACACCTCCACTCTACCGGAGTTTGAATCAGTGCCATTCACAAGACGAATGTCCCCATTTTTACAGACAGAATCAGAAGCTGGCCAGGGTGAAGGGAGAGGAGAGAGGGGAGAAGGTGGGGGGGAGGGGAGGGGGGAGAGGAGGGAGGAGGGGAGAGGAGGGGAGGGGAGAGGAGACAAGGGTAGGAGGGGAGAGGAGGGAGAAGAGGAAAGAGGAGGGGGGAAGAGGGGAGAGGAGGGGGAAGGGGGAGGAGGGGGAAGAGTACGAGGGGAGAGGAGGGGGAGGAGGGGAAGCAAGGGAAGGAGGGGAGGTATAATGTACATATTTGTAGAAATGAAAGATCAAAACAGAGTACTCCTGGCTGCTTATCCTATTCCCCATACTCCTATCAATCCCCACCCTTCCCATCTTACTTCCATTACGTACTTTGACATAAGATGCTGACATCTTCGCTATGGCGGCAGTTGCTAATCCCAATACCAGTGTGGGAACAGTTGATGATAGACGTCTCGTTACCCACACACTCCACCTCATCGAGGAGGACGAGACCCACTCCAAGACCAAAGAAGGCTCGATGGAGAGCAATAGCCACTGAGTTAAGAGTGGATATTAGATAGATTATAAAGAAGTTGCTAATTGCGATGGAGAAGTGTTAAAGTGTTACTCTACACAATCAATCTCTTGCCAGGTGAGCCACACTTTATCACCATGTGAGATGAGGTCTGTGTGTGTGTGTGTGTGTGTGTGTGTGTGTGTGTGTGTGCATGTTTGTTCATATGATATGATTGCTAGTAGTGTAGAAGTAGTAGTAGTAGTATATAGTAGTAGTATATAGTAGTAGTAGTAGTATATAGTAGTAGTATATAGTATAGTAGTAGTATATAGTATAGTAGTAGTATATTATAGTATAGTAGTAGTATATAGTATAGCAGTAGTATATAGTATAGTAGTAGTATATTATAGTAGTAGTAGTATATAGTATAGTAGTAGTATATAGTAGTAGTAGTATATAGTAGTAGTATAGTAGTAGTATATAGTAGTAGTATATAGTAGTAGTATATAGTAGTAGTATATAGTAGTAGAACATAGTAGTAGTAATAGTAGTAAATAGTAGGTAGTAGTAGTAGTTAAGATATGTCAGCATATTTGTATTGCATGGTGGTGGGTCCAAGAAGCTGGAGAAAAAAACGTTAAAGAAGTAGGACCCTGGAACTTAAAAGATGGCAAGTCAACTGAAAAGTATTAACAAACATGCAGCAAACCTTCTGCGGGGAATCCAAGCTTTCGGCACACAAAAGCAGCATCTTTTGAATCAAAATCGTTATCGCACACAGTCCCCCAGTGATTGTAATAGCAAACCTCAAGACGTCCTTCACTCGATCTGTTACCGCCAACTAGCCTAATTTCTCCCTCAGGACAGGTGTAGTTAGGATCTACAACAAACGACAAAGAGTCACCTCTGTTCTGGTCCCCGTAATCTCACTTATATTGCAGTGTGATGAATGAGAACATACCCATGCAGATAAGTCCGGAGTCCCGGTCATGCCGACAAAAGCGTCGTCCAATTCCATCAGACGGACAATCTGATATATGCGATTCATTACCGGTACACTGGATATTAGAGAGAAATATAAAGCCATCCCCAGCCCCAAAGCCGGCATAGCCAAGAGGAATAGCACCTAGAGTAATCAACAGTGAGTGAGGAAAATGTTAGAATCACCTTTCTTCTATAGAAGTGCAGTTCTGGGTCAAGACGAACCTTCAGACGAGAAGCCCAGCTCTCTGCACATGACCTTGGCTTCAGACTCATCCCAGCCGTCATGGCAGACTGTGCCCCAGACACCATTATAGCACACCTCCACTCTGCCTTCGTTGGGTGGCGTTGAAATTCCAAACAAGCGGACTTGCCAGTTTTCACAAGTGGGATTTGGTTCTAAGTTGTAATATATGGGATCATAATCAACATGAGTTGCCTGCAACCTCTGCCTCCCTCCTCCACACCCCGGGGGGAAATACAAAATACACTGCAATACCTGAAAAAACTATAAAACAGTGTTTCTAGCCCTTTTGGTTTCAAAACACTTTTCTTTGGCTTTTGTCCCATTTCCCTCTCACACTCACCTACTGCTAAGCGAACCCAATGGCAGAGCAAATGAGAGCTTGCCTGGGGCAGACAAGTACACTGCACCACCTGCTAGCTGAGCGAGCCCCAATGGCAGAGCAAATGAAAGCCTGCCTGGGGCAGACAAGTATACTGCACCACCTGCTAGCTGAGCGAGCCCCGATGGCATAGCAAATGAGAGCCTGCCTGGGGCAGACAAGTACACACTGCACCACCTGCTAGCTGAGCGAGACCAGATGGAGAGAAAATGAGAGCCTGCCTGGGGCAGACAAGTACACTGCCACCTGCTAGCTGAGCGAGCCCCGATGGTAGAGCAAATG
Source organism: Cladorhizidae sp. MBARI D1340-BT2 (assembly GCA_028752905.1). Lineage (NCBI taxonomy): Eukaryota > Metazoa > Porifera > Demospongiae > Poecilosclerida > Cladorhizidae > Cladorhizidae sp. MBARI D1340-BT2. The sequence continues at coordinate 7,416,327 of JAQNBH010000017.1, forward strand.
AGAGCCTGCCTGGGGCAGACAATGCACCACCTGCTATAGCTGATGGTATATGCTCAGCTTGTAAAGCTGGTCCTAGTATGCACTTGAAGTAAGATTTCCTAGAGAATGAACTACAGCTGTGCAAATCTGGCCAACTGGTCAGATGACTTCCATCAGTTTCCAAGAAGTTTTAAATAAGGAGTCACTATTGATGAATATGCTGTGATATACATACACATCCATCCATACACACACTGTACATACTAAGCATGCTGTACATATTGTACATATTTTTTGTACATACTGAATATTTTGTACCAACTGAGCATACTGTACATACTGAGCATACTATACATACTGTATATGCTGTACATAGTATATATATAATAATATATATTATATTCATAATATACATATACATATATATTGACACACTTGACTGTTTCATGCCAGGGGTGGCAGCTATAGAACTACAACAGGGACTACATAACGAGCTCATCAGTCAAGGATAGAGGCACTATTACCTTTGAAGTCAAGTACATTGCACCAGTGGGTAACTAATCAATCGATTCCTTAACTCAAAAATCAGGCACTTGATCATGTTGGTGATTCTAAATGCCACCCCCCTTAATATACCACCCATGCAATCAACGTGATAGTGCACAGCTAGAGTAGAAGCTAGTTACTATAATGTCTACCATTGCTTCTGCTTCAGCTATTGTTGATCTTGATACTTGATGAATATGCTGCCATATACCTACTGTATATATACTATAACATTCACTAAAATGTTATCAAAATTTTATAAAATCATCGACTTCAAGTTTTGACCAAGTCTGTGAGTCAATCTTCAACACCATCTTTCTCATCTCTGCCAGGCCTCACATATGACACTAACTAAATGCTAGGCACTTGCTACATTACCCAGTCTACTCCTAGTAGCAAACAACCACAACCACAGCAACAACAATAACAGCAACAAACAAGCAGCAAGGAAAGCACTCACTACATACATACTTGATTACACTTACGTGGGCATAAGACACCAGCATCGTTAGAATGACCACAGAAGGACGTAGATTCAGTGGCTACAGAGCAAGAGGTGAGTTGTTTTTCTGTCCCGTTGCACTCCAGACCTCTTAGATTGATATCCCCGATTCCACGACCAAAATAGCTTCCGCGTAGAGCAACAGGAGCTACGTATTACAGACCAATCGTACACAAACATAGGCACATGCACACCAATTCACGCACACGATACACACAAACAAAAACAACAACATAAACACACATGCACACAGGCACACAAGCACACAAGCACACCAAAAAACAAGCAAAACAACATAAAATGTCACATGATAACAGAAGAAAGCGTTCATAGCACCATGTCCTTGACAGAATGTTTTCACAGAATTTGTTCACTTACATCCGCTGGTGTCAGTGAAGTTGAGCTGGCGGCACACAACGACAGCTTCTTTCAAGTCCCAATATGAGTCTTCACACACTGTCGTGGTCAAGTTATCAACACACACCTCCACGCGTCCTTGGTATTCGTTTGCTCCACCAACCAGCTTCACCTCACCAGTCTTACAGGAAAAACCAAGCTCTGCAACGAAATGCAATCTGACATTTATTTGGCTTTGCAGTCACTTCACCCCTGTAGGCCAACCACCATCTAGTCATGGCCACCAGATAATATTCAACTTGCTGTAAATAGTGCACATTAACTAGTAGTGCAGAGTAGGCATTATTCACTTTTTCCTACTGAGCTTGTATAATTTCCATCAACTGCCAAATGCCCATCCAAGGCAGAGCTTAAAAACAAGAGTCCTCCTAGGTCAACCTGAATTTTTTAATGTGGCTATTGCTGAGCCTGTTAAGGCCATCACATATATATTACAGCACAGTGTGGAACTATTTAGTAACTAACCTAATACAATCTATATTAAAAAAAAGAAGTCAACAGTAATAAAATAATTATCCACAATATTAAGTTACGAGTGTCCCGCTGCTAGGAGGGGGGGACGGGAGGGGACCAAAGATCATTCCTCAGCTCACCATACAACAGTTCCTTTCTCCTCTGCCACCACTTCCCTACCCAATACATAACACACTCGCCCACCTCCTCCAATCACTGCATCACTTACTCCCTCCACATCTTTCCCCAAAAGCAATGCCACCTTTCCATCCTTACTCACTCTTCTTAATTCATCCAGCCACTGTCTTGCCCCTACAATTCTGCGTACCTCATCCATCAGTACCAGCCGATCCCTCAAATTCCCCGCATGTCACCAAGAAATGTTCCACATCCTCCCCTGCTCCACTATCACACATTATACACCTCTCATCCCTAACTATCCCACATCTCTTCTTATCCTCTAACAATCAACCCAGCTGCGTCCTCAGTCGAAATTGCAGCCGCACACCTTCCTGACCATGCATGGACCTCACATACCTCTCCACCCCTGCACCATTCTTTGCCGATTTATATTAATTCAGCGTACTCTTTCCGTCTACTTCCTCCTCCCAGTCCTTCTCATTTCTCACCTTCACTTTCCCCTTCCGCACTGACCCAATCTCGTTGTTTATCTCGTACTTTCTCCTCAAGATCTCATATTCTTCCCACCATCCAATTCCTCCATCCTCTCGTAGTTTATTTACAACTTTTACCAATCTGCTCTGTTCCAACACCTCTAATCTCTTGTCAAACAAAACCTTCATCTCTTCCCTCCTCTCCTCTAGCTTCCTCCACCCCATATCTCTCCGTATTGCCACTCCTGCTACTGTATCACTTGCCCCCAACAGTCTCCTACCCAACTCTCATCTGTGCTGACTCCAACTTCTTGCGAGCATTCCGTCCTCCTGTCCACCACACTTCGGCTGCATGCTCCATACTGGGTCTCGCTAAAAGCTCCCACACCATTCTTCCTCTGTCTACTACCTGTGATCCACCTGCCCATTCACTCTACTCATCCATATTACCTTTCCAACCCACTCTTCTGCCTTCTTTGCCATCTTCTCTAACTGAACATTACCCCTTAGCTTCCTATCAAACCATATTCCTAAGTACTTGAATTCTTTGACCTCTTCCAATATCTCCTCATCAATCCTCCAATGCACTTCTGCTTCCTTCTTCCCTACTACCATGACCTTGATCTTCTTGCTATTAAATTTCATCTTCCACCTTACTGTACCACATCCAACATAGCTTGCAATTCCATCCCTGAGTCAGCCAGAAGAACAACATCATCTGCATACATGAGTGCCCCACACCAGCAGCCTTCCACTTTAACTCCTAGCTCAGCTCTCTCAAATTCCTCTGCCATTCCCATCAAATATATATTGAAAAGAAGTGGAGACAAAGGACATCCTGCCTAAGTCCATTCTCCACAGTGAAACACCTTGACCTCCTTCCATTCAATATCACTGTCGTCTCCAACCCACTATACAATCCTACACATGTCCTCACAAGTTTCTCTTCTACTCCATACTGCCTCAACTTCTGCCACAGTCCCTCCCTCCACACACCTTACTTATATCCAGGAAAGCCAGATATGAAGCTTTTTTCTCGCTCTTCCTCACTTCACAAACTCCTCTTAACACCAACCACTGGTATGAACATCTCCTCTGTCTCCTAAATCCTCCTTGTGCTTCCGTCAAAATCCTATCCTCAGCGAACACTCCCAACCTCCTTGCCAACACTCTCGCAAACACCTTCACCACACTACAACACAATGAAATTCCCCTATAATTCCCTACTTCGTCCTCGTCACCATCCTTGTGGAGAGGTACTAGTAAACTCCTCTTCCAGTCCACTGGGCAGCACTCAATCCTCATCACCACATTCATCACCTGCACCATCACCTCCACCAACCTTCTACCTCCATACATCAGCATCTCATTCAACATTCCATCAGGGCCTGGAGCCTTTCCTCTCTTCAAACACCCAACTTACTTCTTCACACATAGGCATTGGAGCTGGTCAGGCTGGTCAGGCCCGGGCCTGACCAATATTTAAAGAAAAAGTGAGGTCATAGGTCAAATCCCTTGGATAAAACTGGGCATGCTCAGTAAGTCTATGTGCACATGTGCTCTAGTCTTAACCAATTGGGGCAAAATAGAGCTTCTTTCGGTAAAAAAGAGTGGAGATTTCTCACCAAAAGCTGTTTTCTGTCCTTTAAAGAGTTCCATAATGAAGCTAATGTGCCCATTTTGACAAGAATGACAGATGGTTTTTCCTCAAAATGCTCAAAAATGTCCCAATTGGAGCAAAATAGAGTTAAGCAGCTGGTTCTTTTTAGATCTTCTGAAATGGCTGCTTCTACAAGTGTAGAAGTGGAGTGTGTTAGTGTCTATGATATAGCTGGCCTCATCACCCATCTCTCTCATTTGCCTTTCCAAAGCGCAGAAAGCAGAACAAAGAGAGGTCTTGCCAAGCTTCTTGGTTTAGGACATGGGACTGGTTACATTATGATGTGGATAGAGATCTAGTCTTTAAAAAAAAATCAATTAAGAAAGGAAAAATGAGAACAGGAAAAGCAGAACCATCTTTCGTAAGTTAATTTAACTTGTACTCTGTCTTAGTTTTATCACTGTTAATCTGAAAGGTTTCAAGAGGCTTCAGTAATTGGAAGGATGCAACAAACTCCTTTCGAAAGCATGAAAGTTAGACAAGCATGCTGTTCAAGTGCTGTTAATTATACCAGCAACAACTAGTGATGTTGGCGAATTACTGTCTTCAGAACATGCTTGTGGGAAAGCTGAAAATAGAGTTGAAGATAATACGATACTTACGATTTCCTGCTCGTCAGGGATTTGCTATACGAGGACATGGTGATGAAACTGATGGCAATTTTTACCAACTACTAAGGCTCCGTGGAGAAGATGACCCAAAGGTATAACTAAGTAAAAACAAGTTGAGATGTAAGATTACTTTTGGTTGATATTTCAGATTCTTGAGTGGCTCAAGAGAAAGAGAGAGAAATACACATCTAATGTCATCCAAAATGAGTTATGTCTGATGAATCTCTGAATAGTCATTTTTCAACTCCAAGATTAGAGTTCTTCACTATGGTAGACGAAACCACTGATGTATCAAATATCGAACAGGTTAGTTTTATAATTACACACAGTTCTACTAACACTCGTTGTTTCCTCCTTTCAGATGGTTATGGTCTTCAGGTGGGTGGATAGTGAATTATATGCACATGAAGTTTTTACTGGACTCTACGTTCTACCTACTATTCAGTCTGCTACTATTGTATCAGCAATTGAAGATGCACATTCTCACTTTAATCTGCCTAAATGTAAGGCACGTGGTCAATGCTATGATGGGGCGAGTAACATGGCTGGAATCAGGAATGGTGCTGCAAAATAAATCCAAGAAAAGGAACTGCGAGCTATATTTACACATTGTTATGGGCATGCGTTAAACCTTGCTGCTAGTGGCACTGTGCAAAAGTGTAAACTTATGAAGATGGCTTTAGAAACAACCCATGAAATAACAAAGCTAGTGAAATACTCACCTAGAAGGGAGAATTTATTTATTTCTTCAAATAAAAGATGAGTTAGCACCTGCCACACCTGGGGTCAGAGTTCTCTGCCCTAAAAGTGGACAGTGAGAGCTGAATCTATGCTAAGTATTATTAATACAGAAGTTTTGTTTGAGCTGTGGGATAAGGCTTGCGCTATCTTGACAGACACTGAAATATAGCACGTATTAGAGGTGTAGCAGCACAAATGGCTTCATTTGATTTCTTTTTTGGACTGGTTCTTGGTGAATTACTTCTCTGTCATACAGACAATCTCAGCAGAACCCTCCAGAATCCTAAAACATCAGCAGCAGAAGGACAAGCAGTGGCATCTATGACATTAAAAACTCTTGCTTCTCTTAGAAATGATAATAATTTCAAGCTCTTCTGGACCAGAATTGCACGATGGCTGAAGAGAAAGGAATTCATGAGCCCTCGCTTCCTCAGAGACATAAAGCTCCTATGAGTTATGAATCAGGAAATGCCCCAGCTGAGTTTCACACCAATCCTTTCACCAAATCTAGTTTGAAGCATTGATCGAATTGTCAATAAGGAAGATTTTTCAGAAGAATTAAATCATGTCAAAACCTATGGTTCAGATATCAATGAGAACAGCCTAATCACACAACTTAAGATTCTTGGCCAAAACTTTGAATCGGATTAAAAAAAGATCAGCAATATCTCCGAAGTGATGGGTAACCTTAGGAAGCTTTCAGCTGCTGAAAAGACACTATTGAATGAAGTAGTAATTATAATGAAGCTTCTTTTAGTAATGCCAGCAACTAATGCCACCAGTGAACGATCATTTAGTGCTCTACGTTGACTCAAGTCCTATCTGAGATCTACAATGTCTCAAGAAAGACTCAACCATTTAATGATTTTACATGTTCATAAAGAACTTACCGATTCTCTTAATTTATCTGTAGTTGCTAATGAATTCACCAGTAACGATGAACACTGTAATAACATTTTTGAACAGTTCAATTAATTTTTCAATAAATTTGTAACCTCTCATACTATTCCTTGGCTGTTTCGGTAACCTAGAAGCTTAGAACTGTAGAAGAGTGATAATACGTCTTTCAGGATGTAATACATGTGATTATAAATTATAACCTGACCAGTCAAAATATGCTTCCCACGCCCTTGACCTCCATACATCAGCATCTCATTCAATATTCCATCAGGGCCTGGAGCCTTTCCTCTCTTCAAACACTTCATTACCTCTACTACTTCTTCCCAGCTTACTTCTTCACACATACCCAGCTCATGCCCACCCACTTCTCCCATCTCTAATTCTTGTACTGTGGCATCCTCTTTTTTCCTCCCAAGCTCTTCCCAGTATTTTGCCATCACCTCCAACACCTCGACTTCCTCCTCCACCATCCTTACCTCATCATCTTTCACTCCTTTTATCCTTCTCTCCTTCCTCTTTGCTCTTAAATCATTCCAAAACAGCTTACAACTAGTCCCACCCTGCTCTCTATAGTTCTCTTCCTCAATTCCTTTTTCTCTATCCTAATAGTCTTTTTCACTTCCTTTCTTGCTTCTCTATAGTCATCCCATAGTTGTCTTAATGTAGCCTCTCTCTCCCCTCTCTTCCTGGCTTCCCTTAGCCTCTTACATTTCTCCTTCCTGACACCAATTAACCACTCCACATCCTCTGACCACCATCCCTCTGAACTGTCTGTAATCTTCTTCCTTCCAATTCCTTTCTCCGCTGCAGCCAAAACTTTCTTGTTCCACCTACCCCACACCTCTTCAACTATGTTTCCTTCCAACTCTTGCTCAAGCTCTCTCACCTCCTCTTCCCACCCCATGAACATTTCCTCCACTGCCTCCTGATACTCCATCCAGTCTAGCCTATTGTCAACTCTCCATTTATGTCGCTCTCTTCTCACTTGCACCTCTCTCCTACCCCACATAATTTCTCCCCAAATAATGTTATGGTCCGACCGCACATCCAGATTGCCTGAGTCCTCAACTACTACCCTAGCTACATCCATGTCCTCACTAAACAACATATAGTCTATGACCGATTTTCTCTCCCCACATTCCCATGTCCACCTGCCCTCACAGCACTGCAATTCGTTCCCCACAAACAGACCTCCAGCCCTAACCAACTCCAACAACCGCCTTCCATTACTGTTTGGGTTGTCCTCCACTCCTAGTCCAATCTTTGCATTGAAGTCCCCGCATCATAACAACATCGAAACCTTTCTCTTCATACTTTACCACATCCTCCTGTAATACCTCAAACAATACCTCTGTCTCTCTCACTCTCACTCCTTCTGGGTTCACATACACTACCCCTACCATGGTTTTTCTTCTCTCCGCTCCGCTTAACTCCAGCCACAACAAACCTTCTCTTGATTTCCTCACCCTAGAGTCCAAACTCTCATGCACCAGAACTCCCACACCTACACTCACCCGCCTGCCACTCTCTCTATTCCTGCCGTACCACTCATATCCTGCCACAGTCACCTCATCCTCCTTCTGCAAAAATGTCTCCGCTAATCCCAGCACATCAAACTTCTTCGTTCCCAACACTACCTTCAAATCCACCTCTCAAATCCACCTCCCTTGACCACCATCCTCTACAATTATCTTTTGGTGGGGTTACCATATTGGGGTCCCGAAAATAATTTGCAGAGAACTAAGTTGGACTGTTGATTTACATTCCTCTGGACATTATCGTCAAAATAAGCTTCTATACACTTTCAGAAATGGTGGGGAACTGTCGCTAGAGGGCGTTTTTCAAAATGGCCGCCATGGAAACACAATGCTTTGCAGTTTTTGCCATATTTCTGGAACACCTAAAACATTTACTCTGAGGATTTTGTGCATCTCAGCGACCTGTCAAACTTCTGAGATTCACAGAATCCCAGAAATGCTCAAAATATTATTTAATTGGGTGAATTACAGTTACGCATAAATACCTTATGGCTATTCACATATGCACACATGTGTCTCTTCAGTCATCATCCTACACTTGGTCATTATTGCGCAACGTTGGATATGTTAAAATAAACTAAATGTGGCATGTGAAAACTGTGACCATGTATAATAACTGTTAGAGTGATAGCTAATGTGATAGATCTAGATTTTTCCCTACTGTGTAATAATAGATTTTATATTTAGAACACTAGGACTGGGTATATAAGCTACAGGAGCCATTCTAAATCTTTCATTGCAATGATTAGTTCAAATAATGAATGACCAGGAAGCCGCTCTTGACGCCACTATCAGTGGAGGGAAGCCGCAAGAGGAAACACCGAACTGTTTGTATTCTGTGTGAGCAAGAGGACAGAGAAGATGATTTGCTCGAAATAAAAGATTCTGTATCTTGGGATAATTTGAGAGTGACTGCCAAAGCCTGGGTGAATTTGGATACATTTGGGAGTATATTTAATGTAGTAAATTGGATTGCTGGTCCAATGGCAGCAGTTCATGCGCACAAAGCATGCAAAATAAAAATTGCAGATAAACGGAGGAATCATCAGGCCATGCGGCGCAAAGACAAGACAAGGCAAAAAGAGGAGCAGCAAGACTCAACCAGAGCCCAAGATGTGCCATGTAGCCTGACAACACGTGCATTTGGTGTTTAAAATCCGGCGACACTCGTCACCCAGATCACTCAAAGGGGCTAGGGCTAGGGCTAGTGCTATGCGCCTGTGCTTGATGACTCCAATGTGTAGGTAAATATATTTGTATCTAACCAAATTAGATGACATAATGAAATTGCATATATTTGTCTTTTTTTATATTCTCATTCTCTCACAGAAAAGTGCCTGGAATCAGTTTAAGGCAGCCACTGTGCATCTACAAGATGAAGTCATGTGAACCAGAATTCTGGTGAAAGTGATGACTTTTGTGCCAAGGAGGTACGTTATCACAAATCGTGCTAGGACAAATATATCACGAAGTCCTACAAAGAGGTTAATCCATCTGAAGACATTCATATCCAGAATATTCGAAAATAGGAAGTTGATGAAATGCTTTTTTCCCATGTGGAATCCTGCATTTTTGACGATTGTGAGCCAAGACTGCTATGCTGTCAGGCCTTCTGTCTGATTATGACAGAATGCTGGACAATTTTAATTTTCTGAAATGTGGAAATGGGTCTAACTTGAAAAGATTGCTCGAAGGACATTTCAAGGATCGCCTTGGATTCCACATTCGTTTCCATCGGAACCAATCACTCATTGTCTATGATAAATCCATGGCAGGCACATATATTGAAGCTGCCATCAACCAGTGGGGCATACCAGACGACAAGTTAGTCCAAATAGTTGCAAAGCCGATTGCGAGACAAAGCAGCAGAGATGTCATTGCCTGCTGCATGCATGGCCCCCTCATCCAGACCATAAGAATGAGTGCGGTGAACTTCAATGGAACTCAGAAAATTTCTAACTTGGCTACAAGACCCAAATCAGCACGATTTCACAGGAAGCTGTAATGATCCTCAAATCTGCATGCTGAGTGATTTACTTCTCTCACACATTACCAGAAAATGAACACACCTACAGGTATATGTGCATTTATTTTCCCAAGTGCTTAACTTTTAAAAGTTGTGTTTGCATTTATATAGGTGCCTACAGCAATCACTATCCATGGAATGACCCTAGGCAATCACTATCCATGGAATGACCCGAAGTAAAGAGCTAATAAATATACTCAAGAAACTCGGTGTTACAATCTCATATAAGAACACCCTGGACTTATACACTGCATGGACGGCTCACAACACAAAAGAGGTATGTCTCACTTTCCCAACAGATATTTCGCTTATAGAGTTTGATATTTTCTCCTACAGAATCCAGTCTGCCCAGCAGAAATACCAGGAGCTGCACAGATAGATAACGATGACTTCAGAGAAGACACTCTGACAGGTAGGATTCTAACTAACTGGAATCAGTATTAATTAACATGCCCTAAAAGTATTACCATGTGTGAAGTATTACCATGTGTGTTATTTACTATTTACTATTTCCACCTCACCACTATTGTTACCAACATGCAGTTACTCCAACCAGAGGATATAATTCGATGGACAGATGATGATACCTGTCTTAGGAACAAGCTAACCATACCTGATGCTGCAATCCGGCATTCTCTTCACATAGACAAGACGAGGGTACTGCCATACAAAACCATAAAGCGTGGCAACCCTAAGCCAATGGATATAAATTTTTCGTTAACAGGGAACACCTTGATGCAAAGAAATAGATGTTTTCTCCATGTTTTCTCCATGCAATGGTGATAATTGATAAATCTGGCAAAGATCAACCAGTTGGAAGTCAGAAGACTGGTGCCTATTCAGGTTTCTATTCAACACTCAGTGATCCCATGATGAAGAACAAGGTATATTATTCCCATCACCACCCAACAAATCCACGGTCAAAGAATCAATGGTTAGATGTGTGGACATCATTCAGCTTAAAGCAATGCCTTTCATGAGCCTTACTGGGGACCAGCCAGTATATGCACTGATCATGGAAATCAAGAATGAACATCCAGAGCGATACCAGAAGGTAATACCTTTCCTTGGTGCATTCCATATCAAATGTACATACATGGGAACAATCTACAAACAATTTCAGGGATCAGGATTAGATGATCTGCTTGTAGCTGCTGGTGTGATAGAAGCTGGATCAGTGGATCAAGCTTTGAAGGGGAAAGATTATGTACGGTGCTTACGGATCCACAAACTGACATATGAGATGTTTGCCAGGCGCTTAGTCCGATGCTGTTTGGAGACTGTCACAATGAGCTCTAACCTCATGGACAAGATTGGGATCTTGAGGAAATCTGAAGGAGATCAAGTGGAACGGAAGCGTGTTGCTAGAGAAATTCTTGTCAACCTAGAATTCCATAACTTGGTACAGTCCATCTGTAGAGAGAGCACTGACTCCAAGTCTGACATGGGTATGTACTGGATGTCCTACATTGAAATGGTGGAGATCCTTCTTCTCAACTACCATTCAATACGCTGTCAAGAGACTGGGTTGGTTATCTCCATTCACTGAGATTAATGCAGCCATGGGTGACTATTTATGATAACAACCACTATTCCCGCTACTTGCCTCTTTACCAGAGTAGTATGAAGAGCTTGGGAGAGGAAGAGACTGCTCATATGCAAGCTAGCCATTTCGCCTTTTCTTTGACTGGGAAACCTTTCTCTGGCCTTCCCCCAGACCAAACAATTGAGATTAAGATGAATAGAGGGAGCAAGTTGAAATCCGGTTGGAAAAAATTCATGCAGAATGCCGCAATGGTTAATACTCACAACCAGACTGCCAACTATATTTCTGCTGCACACAGCACACTGACTTCAATTACCAATTGCCAGGAATGGGAAGTTCACCATGAAAAAGCGAAGGCTCGGATATATAAGGACGAGAAAGCTGTCCAAGATATGAACACATGCATTGACGAGTGGAGCTGTGACACATTTGATCCTTCCAACAACACCCTACAGTCTGTCCGATCTGGAAAACTTGCCTCTCCAGACATGGTGCATGATTTCATGTCCGCCAATGCTGATGGTGAAAAGATTGTTTGTGATTTCTACAAGCAGCGCATTCTTTCAAATGAAAAGCCTTTGATGATCCGATCAAGAAGAACAAACGACTTACCTTCTTACATTCCCCATCCACAACAACATCCTCGAACAACATGGGCATGGAGATGGACAATCAGGCGATGGCAAATTTGATCAAAGTCGCTCAGCATTCAAAACTGGAACTGGGAACAGTTATGGAGTACCGTTTGACAAATATGCCATTGGCTATTTTCAAATGGAACCATGAGAAAGGTTGTAAAAGCAAAGCTTCAGGACAAGATGTTTTTCGTGGAAGTCCAGAATCCTTCTCGACGGGCTCAAAGGGTTATCATTGACATGGGTTGTATATGGCGCGCAGCAACTCCATCGAAGGAAGACAGAGAAATGTGTGATGGTAGGCAATACACACATGGCGCAACTATGCTGAGAAGATATTCAACATGGCAGTTAATAGACACAAAGAAGCTAGAGAGTTTCATTTCATAAACGACCGTTATGATCTCATCAACACCATAAAGGATAGTGAACACCAGAGAAGAGCTGGTGCATTTATTGGTGGCAGTAAGAATGTCTTCATCAAAGCTGCAAATGAGCTCCTTTCTAGTTCTACACGAAAGCTTGGTAAATTTTTCACCAATAAACCAAACAAAATTCGCCTACAAGAATTCCTTTTCAGGAATTCAAACGTCTCGTCCTCAAACATGGAGATACAAATTTGGTGTACACCATGAAGGAAAAGAGCTACAATTTGAGAACCAACGCAGAGTTGTTAGAGTTAGAACGCCATCAACATGAGGCTGATTCCAGGATTTTTTTCCATGCACACTTTCTCAGTGAAAACGACTCTGTGCGGCTATTATAATCAATGCTGAAGATACCGATGTAGTAGTACTGGCTGCCCGTGTTTCCCATGAATTGGCAGCTCCGTTATATTTGTACAAGAAGGGAAAAGTTTATGAGTGCGGCATGCAAGAGGTATCTTCAGTTATCCTTCAGTTGCATATCTTCACAGGAGCGGATAGTGTGTCTGGATTTTATGGCCATGGGAAAACCTCACTATTCTCTGCAGGAACAAGCTCTCCTGAAGCCTGAACTCTCTTGTCCCAGCTAGACAGTCACCTTCCTGCTAATAATGCACTAGTTCAGAAGCTGCAATCCTTCACCTTGCATTACATCTATGGTGAAAAGCACAGGCACAGTGTCTTGGAGAGACACGAGCTAATAAATGGAATGCAATGAAGAAAAAGCATACATCAAGACTTCCACCAGATTCCGACTCCCTATCCTTCCATTCAAGAGCCAATTATAAAGTTTGGGTTTTCAAAAATTATACGGACCCTGACCCGCCTCCTTCGCCATTGAAACATGGGTGGAAGAAAGACATGTTACAAACCATTGTTCCTGTAATTCACTCTAAACCCATGATGCCTGAAGATCTCTCAGTTCTATACCATACCAAACAAGATGTACTAACGCGGCAATGAAGCTGTGGAAATCTGTAGTACCATTTGTAGCACTGTATGTTAATTATGCATCTTTGTAATTCACTCAATTTTGTTTTAATTACATATTTTGGGTATTTTCTGGGATTTGGTGAATCTCAGAAGTGTGACAGGTAAGTTGAGATGCTCAAACAAACCTCATAATAAATGCTTTAGGTGAGTTTTAGGATGAAAAATGGCAAAAACTGCTGTTTCCATGGCGGCAATTTTAAAAAACGCCCTCTAGCGAGAGTTCCCCACCATTTCTGAAAGTGTATAGTTATTTTGAAGATAATGTCTTAAGGAATGTAAATCAACAGTCCAACTTAGTTCTCTGCAAATTATTTTCAGGACCCCAATATGGTAACCCCACCCTCTCCCAACCCCCACCCTCCTCAACATACTTTTTGCACTCACAGCTTGGATTTTTTCATGCTCATGGACATCTTTTCTTTGGCCAGCAGGTGCTCCTTCCCTGGATGAATCCCCTCCCGGTACTCCCCCACCTGATGGTTCTTGCCTCTCTCCGTCCCTCTCTGTGTTGTTGTCTGCCAGCGAGTCTCCCCCTGACAGCCCACATGTACCAAATTGCAGTAGATACGACATTCCCCTTGACTTTTCCTCCTGGCCTCCATCCACTCCCCCCCTCTCCCCACCACCCTTTTGCATTCAGACTTCTTTCCCCGTGTGCCTTCTCCTGTTGTTTCACTTGCTGGAGATTCTTTATTTGCCGCTGCTGATTCACCCCCTGCACCATATATACTCCATTTCCCCCCAGACTCACTTTCCTCCTCTTGTATCTTCCTCTCTTTCTCATGATAATTGGCCTACCCACCAGTTTGCTCAAGACCTCCTGAAAATTTTCTTCGTCCCTCTTCGTAATATCCTCATCTATATTGCCTCCATCCTTAACCAACTTTGCTTGTCCTTTTCCTTTAACACTTTCTCAGTTTTATCTTCCTTACCCACTTCCTCTACCACCCCCATGACCTGCTTCCTGTTCCCTCCTTCTTCTGCCATCACCTGCTCTAACTTCCTCCCTAAGACTTCAATTCTTCTCTGTTTATGCTCTACCTGCTTTTCCAGTTCTTCCACCCTCAACAGAACATTAGCCAGCACATCACCCATTTGAAGATTTTCCATCAATTTCATATTAATCCACACATCACCACTCTCTCTATGTTCCAACTTCTTTAACACATCCCTCGTCAATATATGTACAGTGTTGGTGGCATTAGTATCTACTAACCCACCACCATCTCTCTCGCCCCGATACTCCTCCTTAATTTTCTCTATTATCTCCTGCTTCCTTATCATAACCTTTTCACTGAAACATCTTACTACACTCTTTCTCGTGCCTCTTTCCGGTTCTTCGTATCAACACACTTCACAACCAGCACTTCTTTTCCTTTACCTTCAACATGAACTTCTCCCTTCCCCACACTTGCTCCATCCAAACTCCCACAACATTGACTACAAACCCATTTTTTCTCACCTAAACTCTTACTATCCTCCTCAGACATGCCAACACATCTTTGGTGAAACCATCCCCCACAAGAACCATCCCCCACAAGACCCTTCACAGCACAGGTGTGCACAGCATTACTATGTTGGGGGGGAGAAACATAGCATGGTCATGCAAAATAGCTAGGGATGGTCTGCATTCTACAAGGTATATAGCTCCAGGAAATTTTTTATGTCGTACAGAAATCATCAAGGCCTTTGATTTATATTAAATCTTATATTTTTTGGAATCATAATTGCATTTGTCGAGGTCCCATGGATGCAAAGGTGTCAGTAATAGAGTTATAATTTAGCTTAGCAGTGATATCATTTTCAACAAAAAGAATCATTAAGTTCTCAACTCTCTCTTGAGATGTGGTGGATCGATAACAATGGTGAGTTTACTAAAGCTTCTCTCATAGGATGCTGTGGTCACAGGAAGTGTGACAAACAAACGATAAAGTTGGTCCATACACTTTGCAGATCAGTCTGATGCAAAACTTGTAATACATCCAGAACTGTTTTGCAATTTTGAAGAAGGTCTCTCCTAGATTCCTTAAACAGGGAAAACTCTGTTTTCAGAGCTGATTCATTCATTCCATAGAACTCGGCTAGGTGCTGCAAGTTGCTGTCAGTTTTTTGCTCCTCACCCTGCTTCAGCAATTTTTCAGGCTGGAGGTAGCTGAACGAAACTAAGATGTTCTGTGTTTCTTGTGAGAATCGCCCTTCTATTTGTTCCATCAATATGTCCAGTACCTGATAGTAAAATTCTGCTCTGTACTTACTTTCAACCATTTCGTGATGATACTCGGTATGCCACATATGATCAAGTCGCAGCGAGACTCTCTTCCTCCGTGCAGAGAGCACTGTGGGAATATCAGTACCAATTGTGTTAGCAAGAGAAGTAGCTGTCTCAAAGAACTCCTGAAACTTGTCTTCAGTTCTCTGTCTCCTTAAAACAGTGAGTGTGGCCTTGATGGATGAGACTGCTGCTCCTAAGTCAATCTGCCTAGATTGAAGATACTGACCAGGAGCTGCTTTAGCACAGTCATGACCAGAAGAAACTCAAAGCTCTGAAATTGGTGCAATAAGCCTCTAGCATCAGCTGGCCTTTGCCTGTGATGTTTCATCTTCGATAGTAAAAAGTAGTTAAAAAATGACTTGGAAATTTGCCTCGATTGCCCTTTATGGCTTCATATCTGCATGCCCACCTAGTTTTGCAAAGCTTTTTGACACACTGTCTGACATCTGGACTTGCAGACAGTGTAGATGACTGCTGCAAGATACTGAATGCATTGATGATAACTGACTGAAGTGTACAGATACTCAAGTGAAATAGATCAACTCTGAAGAACAACTACAGCTAGCTAGCTTTATACTTCAGCAATCTCATTATAGAAAAAGTAATCAGAACATCACTATATTATATGAACTTCAAAGACTTCAAAGACAATGATGATTAGATAATGACAATGATTAGTGGGCAACACTAATGACAATAAGTGGGAAAGTAGAATCTCCAGTTATTGTCTAAAGTTTGTCCCTTTAACTGGAATCTGGACTCTAGTTTTTAATAACGCGAAATTAAACATGCGCTGATTTACGCGGGTCAGGTGTGAAATAGGCATGATCTGCTCTCTACTACACTATAGTATTCACTAGGTCTCTACGAGTCTACGACACAAGCACATTCACTAGCTGAATAGCAAGCAAGCACTCGACTCAATCTTATTCTCGTGATAGTGGTCCATCTCACAAACGGCGTCCAAAATTATTGACTCGGCATCAAATTACGTGACTGATTTGTGTGAATGATAGAGCTTAGCTTAGCTTGCTATATAGCTGGCTGGTAAAGCTGTGTTGGTTTGGGGGGGCGGATGCCCCCTCCGCCCCCCCCCCCCCCCCCCCTTAGTACCGCCGGTGCTTCACAGCCAATCCAACTTGAGCCTTCCTCCGAGGATTCTTCATCCTTAGAACATACCACACACGCATCTTGTACCACGTTCACCGCCATTTATTATTCTAGGCACCAAATTGTGCATTCAGAGGGACCTATGGGTGAATATGGTCATCCATACATCATTTTATTAGAGACATAGGTTAATTGCGAGTGGATAAAGGAAAGATTATTCTGGAAAGTGCCAAACAACATCTACTTCATGCTGGCTGCAAGCCTGCTGCATAACACAAAGGAAGTGGCTAGAGGCAGCTGGCGAAGGTTAAATTTACTTGGAGAACCACCAACCAGTTCGGAAACTTGACAAAACCCTAGCCCTAGCCCTACCCCTAGCCCTTAATTTAGCTCATCAAATGTCCTAAAGCGTTCACCAACCGGGAAAAAGTTAGTAGACATCTTGAAAGACAAATCAACATAGATAACCATGCCCCGCCCCCGTGGGCTCATTCATAAATATACACTACTGGTTCTCCAACCGTCATCCGCTGCCGGTCCTCTAGCCACTTCGTAACACAAAACAGCATTCACTGACCTTCACACTGAACACTTGCATCTTGAAAATCATTACAGTTATGCACACCAAAACCAGAGTAGCTGCAATTGGTAAGAAACTCCTCTTCGCCTGTGCACTCGACATCATCAAAGTATATAGGGCCTGGCCCACTATAAACGATTGAGGTATTTGCTCTTGCACCTACAAAAGATGAGAGAGATAATAGTAATTTCTGACGTTCTTCATTTAATTCTGTTGTGTTTGTCCGCACACGCAGCAGCTATACCTTGCCTAGAGTAACCTAGCTGCTTGCACACAACCTTGGCATCGGCGTTATCCCACATGTCGTTGCAAACAGTACCCCAGGTTCCGTTCGCACAAAATTCAACTCTTCCTCCGAGTGCGTTAGTTCCACCAACAAGTTTTATTTCGCCGTCCGTGCTGCACTCACCATTTGTTTGACCTGTAGGAGACAAGATGTTGGCTAAAATACCTTTACGTAGTACATGCTTGCTAGCATGCACAAACTATTTACCTTGCACATTGTTCAGTAATGCAATGCAAAGGGTGAAGCAGCATTTCCAAGAGCATGTCGACAAATACGAGTACATCACTAACAGTCTCAAGAGTGATGGGTATATACTCTAATTGAGCCCCTGCACATACGAGGCATATAGTCACTAGAAAAGCGGAGCAGCTTGCACATGCAAACCCAGAGGTGTAACCCGCGCGTACCCGCTTTTGTGGTTGTTAGGGACAATTCCCCCCTCTAAACGCTGAGGGGGCAAATTACACCAGGACAAGAACACTCCTTGAGTAAGCAAAATTAGCATCTTGCATAGAGCGAACTTCTTTAGCTGTTGAGGATGTCAGGTTCTAAATAAGGTAGGAGCATCTAGCGAATTGTTAGAGAAACAAATTTCTGAATTAAGAAAATCAATTTTGGAGTTCGTTGAGAACCCTATTCATTCTAATTTACAGTAGTCTAATGTTCACACCCTCCCCCACCCAGATTTTGACTAATTATTTGTAAATATTTTGTGATTACCCACACTATCAAACACAATATATTATATAGAAGTTGATTGAACTACTGTGCGTTCGTTGAGAACCTTATTCATTCTATTTGAAATGGTCTAATGTTCACACCCACCCATCCCCACCCAGATTTTGGCAATATATATGTTTGATTACCCACACCACTATCAAACACAATATATTATATAGAACTTTTTGTTGCATAGTCAATATCGTATCATTAAAGCATACCAACACGTCGAACATGGCAAGCATTCCAATGGATCTATCAAACTGCAGCTAATTATGCTTACAATCTAATTATGCCAATGGATGCTATCAACTTGAGGCCATTACAGCTGAAGGAGAAACTAGAAAAGCGGTTTCTATAACCTGATCTGCACAGTTACAATTGGAGGTGCATTCTTTATTAGAGGATATACATATAGAGGATAGATATATATAGAAGTGCCACAAATATATCCATCTGATTTACCTGAATTCCCCTGAATTTCTAATGACCTTCCATGTAATTATATATATTATTTCTTATAGGATTTTTAATCTAAGAAAAAACAATTATATAGCATCTGTGAGGTTCAGGTCAGGGAAAAAATCAAGAATATCCAAATTCTCCCTGCTGTCAATGATGGGATGAAACCATTATACTTACCTCTGAAACTAAGACACTTTTATTGTGAATAGATCCTTAGATACTTTGATTAAAATGCTAGTCTCGTGTGTCCAGACCTTATACATGATACTAAGCAAGGCCTAGACCTTATACATGATACTAAGCAAGGCCTAGACCTTATACATGATACTAAGCAAGGCCTAGACCTTATACATGATACTAAGCAAGGCCTAGACTTTTACATGATACTAAGCAAGGCCTAGACCTTATACATGATACTAAGCAAGGCCCAGACCTTATACATGATACCAGGCAAGGCCTAGACCTTATACATGATACTAAGCAAGGCCTAGACCTTATACATGATACTAAGCAAGGCCTAGACCTTATACATGATACTAAGCAAGGCCTAGACCTTATACATGATACTAAGCAAGGCCTAGACCTTTACATGATACTAGGCCTAGACCTTATACATGATACTAAGCAAGGCCTAGACCTTATACATGATACTGAGTAAGGCCTAGACCTTTACATAATACTAGGCCTAGACCTTATACATGATACTAAGCTAGGCCTAGAGGCTAGGATGGTTCAGTAGCATGTGTAGCAGAAATATAAGTCAATATCTGATGCAATATGGTGCCCATCCCAAATGAAATTGTGTGCAATCTTTTTGACTTTATGCCACTACTATAATTATTAGTATATACAGAGATGAAAATAAAGTAGAATGCTGCTGAACTGGACAATTTGTCAAGTAAACTGCTTGTCACTGCACCCGCCATGGGTACATTATTCTATTACACAATTATCTGCTACTTATCTTGTTTCACAACAACTGCACTACCTGCATCAGGCATAACTACAGTATGACCAGACTAAGAGTGTGCACGCTTCAAACAACTGCCTATCACATGAAGCAGCTAAACCTAATGACGTAAGACTAACAATTTGGCACTGCTTTCTCTATCACATTCACAGAGACAGCTTTCACAAACAATCTAGACATTATCTTCTGTGTATCTCATGTGTGTGAGTTCATGTATTCTTTAGAAGTCACACATTATAATATCACACACTACTACTAGTACTGACGATTGACTGTTTGTTCCACATTGGTGTACAGTCAGGCCATTTTTAGAATGGCCTAAGGAGTGATATCGATCTCCTATTATATTAACACCCCCTTCCACCAACTAATAGTAGTCACTAGATATAACAGAATTGTAATTTATTCTTAATGAACTCTCAGTTGTCATAATGAAATTACATGACATCAGTAATCAACTTGAAACTCATATATAGTAAAGGCCGAATGAGAAAACAGCAGCATATTCATAACCAAGAGGAAAGAAAACTAGTCGCACAAGGAAGTGAAGAATGGAGCTACCTATGCAGGCGAGTGTAGTACACTTATCAAGAAGTTCAATACGTAGTGAGTGGGTTTACTCTGCAAGCCTCAGGTATGAATGCTGATTTCTGGTTATTCTGAAATAGTTACATATTATTATAATGAAGATATTCAATTGTGGTAACATTTTTTATTCCACAGGGAATCCTTCCCAAAAGTTACACGAGGCCTTTGTGCCATGAATGCTAGTTTGGCTTTATCACACTGGAGACGATGATGACTGCACCCTGCACTGAAGAAGAAAATTGTGTGGAACATGTTACAATGACTTTCTCAATAATTGAGCTTCCTTAGGTTCAGATAAAAGCATCTACACACATCGGTCCATGTTGAGAGGAAAATTGGCCACACAGGCAAGTGAGAATAGGATATTATA
Source organism: Cladorhizidae sp. MBARI D1340-BT2 (assembly GCA_028752905.1). Taxonomy (NCBI): domain Eukaryota; kingdom Metazoa; phylum Porifera; class Demospongiae; order Poecilosclerida; family Cladorhizidae; species Cladorhizidae sp. MBARI D1340-BT2. Next base: position 7,437,274 of record JAQNBH010000017.1, read on the forward strand.
TGGTTAACCCTCTCACTGGCATAAGCGACTTAAGTCGCGAAAACAGATTAACCGCGACGAAACAATTCATAAAAAATTAATCGTTCGCGGTATTAACTTCAAAAATTGTACGAATATGCCCAAAGCATGCCTCTAATATACCCCTGAATATCAGGAAAATACGGAATGAGGAAAGGGAAGTAAACATGCCAGCAAACATCACTTCCGGTTAAGTCCCGGTCTCGAAGAAGAAATGGCGACTTGCTTTAGAGTAGAGACGAAGCGTTAGACTTCCTATTTGAGGATGACTTCGGCCTGTCCGAGATTGACGTTAGTGAAGGAGAGGAAAAAAGTGCCTGTGCTTACCTGGGAAGTGGCGTAGTTGACGGTGATGCTATGGTAGCTATAACAGAAGCTGTTGGCACCGACCATGAAGCAAGTTTTCAAAGTATAGTTCGCCCTACTCTGCCAAGCGAAGCTTCAGACGATAGCGATGGTCATGAAGACTTCCCCCAAGCTAAGAATAGATAAGAGTTGTATAGTAAAGCCTAGTAACTAGCATAATAATAAGAACTATTTCTCCTGGGAAGGTAGTTTCACTCATGGAGCTGGAGGAGGAGGATGAGGAAGCAGCAGAGGAGAAGACAGGGTTGGAGGAGAGGTTATTATTTTACAAACAGTTGTTGTTGTTGACCAAAAGTTGACCAGCTAACATTGCTGTGTAATATGAAATATAAACCCGATATAAACCATTTTATTTTACTTCCTGTCTCTTATAACAATATTCACATTTCTGTGGTTTGTTGCTAAGCAACTAAAATTTAACATAACGTCCCTTCATGCATCAGCTATCACATGATATTGTTGGGTACTTGTCTTCATAAGGTCCTCTATAAAAAAATAATGTGAAATTGTGTCAATTTTTGTAAAAAGTCCTCCGTAAATCTGCCAGTGAAAGGGTTAATATACATAGCTCACAGTTAAAAATCTGTAATCAAGGAATATGCTATTTCTACAAATAACTATCGAGCAGATGACCTAAATAATTTACATATCTGTGTATAATGCCAAGCCTGCAGCTGATGGGGGTAGAACAATACCTAGCACAGAGAGATCTAACAATAAACAATTGATTTTTTTTTTTAATACTAGGATCAACAATTTATATTTTTTGGCACCTCTAGCATTCCGTGTATTAAAAAAACACCCTAATACTTGAGCTTATGTGCCACAGATTCCCCCCCTGGCGTCAATCTGGCTTTTATGCCAACAGTCCATATATATACATTTATTTATTGGAAACACAGCAAGTCAAGATCTCATTGACGGCGACAGGCAATCTAGCACCTCCATTAGGAATTCTTGCTGTTATTTATGACTTGGTACATATATAATGCATATATATATTATATAACTATTTTTACAAAATGGCATAAAATAATATAGATTATCCGTGGCGGTCCAGCAGGGGAACTGCACATCTGTACTGGGCAGCACGGGCATCTGACACTTTCCCATTCATAATTTTTCATTAAATATGTATATATTTTATATGTAACAATTGTTAGTCTATATAATTATGTATCTATAAGAAGTTACTCAATATAAAAAAAAATTTAATTCTGTGTAAAAGCAAACTTCAATAATATTACATGCAAATATTAAACACACGTTAACACAGCCCCCCCCCAAAATAGTACATTATAATTTTTTTCTCAATTTTCTAGTCCTAGATACTATTTTCTTCTTGGCCACAATAGCACTAGTGGAAGTTCCACTTCCTCCTTTGACATTGCAGTGCTTTTTCTCTTGGAGACATTTAGGAATCGACACTAATTTGGCCTTTGGTGGTGAGAATGCAACTTCATATGCCATTCCTCTGGAGACATGCTGATTTTTCTTGCCAGGTTCATCTAGGAAATCCCTGAGGTTGAGCGATGGACACAAGGATATATTCTCCAAAGCAAATGGCTTACGTCTAAAGGAATGTGCAGGAGTCTGTGGTGTAGGAGGAGCACTGAGAGGTCTGGAGGAAGACTGGTTATTCTCTTGTGATTGCAAGTCAGTTTTTCCTAGGTCTCTCTTCTTGCTTTCAAACTGCTCAATCTCATAGCTCATGCACAGAGGAGCGTTCGGTGGTTGAAACTGCTCGAATGAAGCCGATGTTGACGATCTTAATGTGTTCAACACACTGCAAGCTTTCCTGATCTTGGGCATATTATATAAGTAGCTGTCACAGTTGAATGAACTTTTTGGTTGCACTTGCATCTCAATCGGGTAGGATGACTTGAGGTGAGGCAAAGCTCGTTTGTTCCTCCGTCTGAGCTCCCTTGCTCTGTTCCTGCTGTTGATTTCATCAGCAGGATTGATATTATTTTCTGATTCCGACTTCATGTTTGAATTTGACCCGAGTATTGAGTTGAAAGTGGAGGATTCTGTGTTGGTGAGACAAATGGACTCAATGGATCTGGACGAGTCCTCTGGTAATGTCACCAACGAGTCAACAAGCCCATGTGGAGACTCTAGCCTAGACTTGGCAAGCTCAGTCTCCAAAGCTAGTACAAACTCATTAAGTTTGCGAGATGTCTCTCTCTCCACGGCTAATGCAGTTTGATGTATTGAATCATTCTTTCTATTTTGCTCCTTCATTGCAACAAAGTCTTTCAACAACTTATTGTTGTCTGACATCAACTTGTTGTTCTCCCGCCCGAGCTCGTCAATCAGTTGAGTCTGCCTGATCTGCTGAGCATTACTGAGTTGCAGTTCATGCTCAGAGATAGCTTTGTCTTGGTCATTAGCACTCGCTTGAGCCTTAAAGACATCCTCAAACTGTTCACATCGCTGGCTAAGAGTAGCATTAGCTTCTTCCGACAGAAAGAGTTTCTCATTGGTAGACCTTAAGGTCATCTCATGGTGGGCATATTTTGAGTTAACATCATCTGTTTCAGCTTGCAGAACTCTTAACTTTTCGCATAAGGAGTTCCGATCTGCTGTGATAATAGCCACTTTCTTTTCTGCAGCAGAGAGCAGTTCCTGTCCCTCTTGCAGCAAACATTTTTTTAACTGTTCACATCGCTGGCTAAGAGTAGCATTAGCTTCTTCTGACAGAAAGAGTTTCTCATTTAAGGTCATCTCATGGTGGGCATATTTTGAGTTAACATCATCTGTTTCAGCTTGCAGAACTCTTAACTTTTCGCATAAGGAGTTCCGATCTGCTGTGATAATAGCCACTTTCTTTTCTGCAGCAGAGAGCAGTTCCTGTCCCTCTTGCAGCAAACATTTTTTAAACTGTTCACATCGCTGGCTAAGAGTAGCATTAGCTTCTTCTGTTAGAAAGAGTTTCTCATTTAAGGTCATCTCATGGTGGGCATATTTTGAGTTAACATCATCTGTTTCAGCTTGCAGAACTCTTAACTTTTCGCATAAGGAGTTCCGATCTGCTGTGATAATAGCCACTTTCTTTTCTGCAGCAGAGAGCAGTTCCTGTCCCTCTTGCAGCAAACATTTTTTTGTCTGGTTACTATCGGCTTGTCTCTTTAATTCTTCTTGGATGGCTAGCAGTTGTTTCTTGAGAGCTTTATTGTCTTCAAAGAGGCTACCAATAATGGCTTCTTTTGCAAGATTCTCTGCCTTGATTGCATTGACTTTGTCAACTTCTTCACTGAGCATGTCCAGTTGTAACTTTTGTTTCTTCAGAATCGTGTCAAATGTTTCAGCCAACTTATCATTGCCAATCTTCTGCTGGTGAACTTTTTCTTTCAGAGTAAGATTCTCTTCCTTGATGAGCTCATGACCAATGTGCTCTTTATCTAGCTCAGCCTGCCTGATGGTGGTCTCCAGTTTCAGGGTCTTTACTGTGGCATTTATTTGTCGAATTGTGCCCTCATTATGTGCGATCTCAGATTCCTGTGCTGTACACTTACTCTGGAGTGACTCCACATCAAGCTGAAGTTCTCGTACTTGGTTCAACAATCCATCTTTGATAATAGCCGAGGCCTCATCAGCTGATTTTAACTCCTGCTGGACTTGTTTAAGAGTTGTCTGAAGATCTGATTTATCAGATGCGAGAGTTTTTATCAGATTGTTAGCTAATTTTAGGGAAGACTGTTCTTGTGTAATCTCAGAGATTTTGGCCTCGTAACTTTCTGTCAAGGAAGTGATCAAATTATCTTTGGAAACCAGCTCTGTCTTGTATTGTGCTATACTCAATCCAGTGGTGGCTAATTGTTCTCGTAGCTCAGCATTCTGTTTTGTGAGTGAAGAAAAGTTTCCATTGCTGACATTAAGCTCATCCTGCTTGAGGACAAGAAACTGTTCAAGTTCTCTGGTCTTGAACTGTAGGCCTGCTAACTGACCATCAAGGTCCTTCAGGGTAGTTTTCATTGATTGTACGACAAGATCTCTTGATATCAGTCCTGAAATTTTAGTATCAAGTTCTTTGTGAAGTTGGCCCATTTCCTCCTCTAGAACAGTTGCATTGACCTCTATATCCTTCTTTTCTGCCACTAGCTTACTAATTTCGGCTTCCTTGGTATGCACAGAAGCCTGTGACACAAAAACAGAGTATGGGCTTTTTATGTCATTAGTAACGGTACCTAATAAATATACCTGCAGTTCCTCAATATCAACAGCCATTTCTCTTCGATGTTCAATGAATGCCAACTCTGCACCTAGCAACCATTCAGGTATGAAAGTTACATATGCATCCCTGCATTTCAACAAACATATATACCTTCTTTACTCTCGAGCTTCATTTCTAGCTGGTCAATAGTGTCCTTTAAAGATGTACATATGTCTTTCCTTTCGCAGAGTTCTTTTTTGTACTAATATTATATATATAATGATCAAACATTATACCTCCTATTACAAGAAGCCAGCAAATAACACACCTCTCTGTTCTCCTGAAGCAATGTATCAATATGAGAAGACTTTGTTTCCAGCTCAATTGTCACTTTCTTCAGCTGAAGCTCCAGGTGTTTCACCATGCTCACTTTTTCCATCAGTGAATTTTCCATTTTCTTCACTCTCTACAGACAAGTAAACAGTTTTCAATCATGTATTATCCACCCAAAACAAATAAACTCACCAAATTGCTCTCATCTAACCGAGACATTGTCATGTGAAAGTCCTTTAATTTACTTTTTAACTCCAGAACCTTGTCCTTATACCGTTCCAAGCTCTGTACTTGTCCCTTGTAATCGGCCAGAGACTTCTGTGCAACAGCCAGGTTCATGTTTGCATGAGCCAACTCATCTTGTATATCATTCATATGGTGAATGCATTCAAGCTTGTTCTCCAATTGACAATAATCCTTTTTAATTTTCTCACACTCCTCTATCTTGGAGCACATTTCAGTGTAATACTCCTGGGCTAGTTTGGTCTCCACTTTCAGAGAGCCTTCTAGCACTCGAATGCTGTGCCTGAGTCGTAACAACTCCTCACATTCTTGGCTTTCATACTGCAGTGGTATCTGAATATCACAGAGATATACACTCATCATTGCAAGTACACAGTGCACTGTCGAACTTACTCTGACTGAAGTGAGATCAAATCGAATAGGTTTGGTTTTTGAACATCTCGCAATTGCTGGAGACATCAGCAGCTTAGCACCAGCACATGAATCCAGGCCGTTGTAGAAGTTGGATGGATGATGTATCTTAGATGGCTTATGGGGTGTGCGGAAAGGAAGTACTTCATTGCTGGGATTATGAGCCAAAGAAGGAGGAGACATTGGTTCCTCATCCCTTATGTTTGAAGTTAACAGCTGTTTATGTGGAGAAGATGGAACATGACCTTCCATATTGGAATTTGGTTCATCCATGCCTGACAAAAGAACAACAATAAGCATGTGAATAAATCATTTTAGGGTATCAATTTGCTCTTCATGTGTCACATTGAAGGGTACTCTCTGGAACATCAAGGAATAGTATAATTGAAGGCTAGTATTATTTGAAGTATAAGCATTTTGAGGGCACTAATTTTAGGACTCAATGATGGATTTTACTATTGTAGGCAAAATTAATTCTACATATTTTTACGAATCCAAGAACATGTCAACAGGTGAAGTGCAGTCACTCCTACCTATATGGGGTCAGCTGAAGAATAACTTGCTTATGTATCTGGAAGTGTGATAGCACTCCTTATAGTGGTTTGACCCCTATTTCAAATGGCTGATGTAAAAAAAAAAGCACATAGCATATGCCAATATTTACTTTGATAGCTTCTTAGCACCCTAAATGGATGTGTTTTTTTGTAAAATACATAAGCCAGTAGCACAACAATATTTTAAATCTACTTTCCCCACACACATAACTTGGGTACAACAGGTCCATTTATCATAATTTACTATATACCAGAAAAGAGTCAAAATTGTCTACTGCATTGCAGCAACTAATCTGTTGCTCAGTTCAGTATAACATGAAAATCAATAAAAGGTTTCATCAATATAATAAACATGTTTGTGTCTGTGTACAATATTGAGCATAGCTGATTCAGCAACAGCTGCACATTTTTGGTTCAAAGAAGTGATCAGTTGAGAAGCTTATATATATATACTCTTGTGACAATAGTCAACCGAGAGACCTTCAACAAATCAGGTACCAAAACCACTTTATATATAGCATGAAAAAGAATAACATCTATGACTGTTTTTTCTGAAGTCATTACAAGTAATCACTCGAAGTAGGCTGCTTGACTAGTAAAAAATAAAAATTAGAAAAAAGACAGAAATCTTTTTTTAATATTTATATATATATATATATATTAGGGGAGGGGGTGGGGGCAGTAGCACTCCTTATATTCCTTATATCGCTTTCAAATCCTATTTTTAAATGGAGGACAAAAAACAAAGTTTATATGTATCTCAACTTGGCAGCTTCTTAGTAGCCAATATGGGACTAACTAACCTAGCTAGACTATATATCGATACCTGTGTGCATGTATGGACATTGCTATGTAAGACCTCTCACCTAGTACACGACCCCTTACCTCACGCATGCTCACCAATACACAGCACTTCTAAGTTCTTGCCTACATCTCTTTATGATACTTGGTGAAGCAGTCCAGTTACATCACATCGAGAATGCGCACGGCGCAATCCTCTATGTAGGCAAGAAGTGCTCTTTTACAATCCTGTTAGCTAACCTAGGCTACCTAGCTAGCCAGCAGAAGTGCTAGACCAGGAATCGTTCGCTTCGTAGCGTTACTCCAATTGGTGCCCACTCATGGCAGTCAGCTGTCCTTATCCCGACTGCGAGTTCACCACGCCGGCAGACATGAACCCTATCGTGGCAGCAGCTGTCCTGTCGACCCATGCCATCATCCACAACCAGGCAATCAGAGCCAAACCAGTACCAGTCCGGCGCCCAGAGATATCGGCTGGGGGCACGACGGAGGGGTGGACATACTTCCTCACCAGGTGGAGGGCATACTCCCAAGCAGTGCACCTATCAGGGACCGACACCAGCATACAGCTGCTAGAATGTCTGGAAACCAAGTTGCGTCGCGATGTCACCCGCAACACCATCGATCCTTTACCTGTTGAGGAACTCCCAGAGGCCGAGCTGCTAGCCGCCATCAAGGCCCTCGCAGTCAGGGAGGAGAACCCAAAGGTGGCCAGGGTGGCCCTATCGCGCATGACACAAGACAGGGGAGAGCCGATCAGATCTTTCGCTGCCAGACTACGCGGGCAGGCCAATGTATGCCGCTTCCTCAAGAAATGTACCGGTTGCGACCATGTTAGCAACCAGGGAGAGGAGAGGGTGGCAGATCAGCTCTGCATCGGCAAGGCCGATGCAGAAATACAGGAGGATCTGCTCAAGCATACCGACCAGGACATGAGCGTTGAGAACACCATCCGCTTCGTCGAGGTGAGGGCTGCAGGGAAGAGATCGGCGGTAACTATCACCACACCCACCTCGATGAGTGCCATCGATGACGGTAAGGACGCCTTGATGAGTGGGTACAGACGCCAGCAGCGCCGCCCCACGCCACGCCAACCGAGCAGGACCACACCCATCAAACCTCATGCCCCACTCCACACCCATCCCAGAGGAGGTAACCCAAAGACGACCCCTACCAGAAGCCACGCCCACCCAACCACCCCAGCCAAACCCAATGTCAACTCGCGCGCCACCTGCTGTAGGCCACGGAGAACAGGAGCGGACAGCCATCCGCCGCGTCCACTGCCCAGCGTTCGGCACCACTGCACCTCCTGCGGCAGGCCCAACCACTCATCACACATGTGCTGGCAGAACTTGGCAGAGAATGAGAGCGCCGTCTCAGAAGAGCTCGACACCATGAGCGAAGGCGCCTTACCACACCAGTCCTGGGACTCCTCGTCACAATGATGGACCCAACGACGCTCACCACCACAGCCCCTGATCGATGTCATTGTGTCGACCCACAGGGAGGACTTCCTAACCCACGGGCACACACTCAGACGAGAGACCCCGAACCTCGCCACCACAGGAATGGCGGACACAGGGTGTCAGAGCTGTCTGGCAGGCCCACACCTGATGAAGGCCTTACACCTGGAAGACCACGACCTTATCCCTACATGCCTTGCAATGCATTCAGCAAGCGGGACCAACATGCCCATCCTCGGGGCAGCGCTTCTCCGCATCACCATCAGAGCCACTGGCTACCAAACCCGCCAGATGGTCTACTTTAGCGCCATCGCATCCAAGCTCTACCTCAGCCTTGCGACGTGCACCGACCTCGGGTTGATCCACACGGGGTTCCCCCTCTGTGCGCTGACGCCACCTTCGGGAAACGGCACGGGTATACGGGAGTCCGACGCACACCCCACTACAGCGGCCCTGCAGACCAGAACCACAGTTCCCCTGCAAACCAACCCACCAGCCGCAGACCCCTCAGTGAGCCAACCACAGCACAGACATGCCCCCCAACCCCACAGGACATGTTCGTGCCCCACCAGAGCTCCCCCTCCTGCCAGACCCACGTCCCTGCCATTTCCAGCCACCGAGGCAAACAGGGAACGACTCGAACGTCACTTGCTCGACCTCTATTCGGCAAGTGCGTTCAACGTCTGTGAGAACCAGCCGCTACCCATGATGTCCGGACCACCACTCTCCCTAAACATTGACCCCACTGCCGTCCCCAAGCCGTGCCACACCCCAATTGACATCCCAATACATTGGCAGGAGGAGGTGAAAGCCGGCCTTGACAGGGACGTCCGCCTTGGCGTGTTGGAGAAAGTCCCCCTGGGAACGCCTGTCACTTGGTGGCACCGTATGGTCATTTGCACCAAAAAGAACGGGTCACTCAGGAGGACGATCAATTTCCAACCCCTCAACCAGCACGCCACGTGCGAGACACACCACTGCCCGTCGCCATTTCACCAGGCACGCGCCGTCCCAGGCAACACGAAGAAGACGATATTCGACGCCTGGAACGGCTACCACTCCGTGGCACTGTCCGAACAGGACAGCCACTTCACAATATTTATTACCCCCTGGGGCAGGTACCGGTACAGGTCCGCCCCACAGGGGTACATCGCGTCGGGTGATGCCTACACAGCAAGGTACGACGCCCTCGTTGCCCACGTCCGGTCGAAGACCAAATGCATCGACGATACACTGCTTTGGTCGGATGACATCGAATCAGCTTACCACCAGGCGACGGAGTGGCTGGACATCTGTGCCGCCAACGGCATCACCCTGAACCTGCACAAGTTCCGCTTCGCTCAAGATGAGGTGGAATTTGCCGGGTTCGACATCACCATGACCGAGGTCAAACCGTGCTCCAGGTTCCTCGAGTCCATCACCAACTTCCCCACACCATCGGGCATCACGGATGTACGCGCCTGGTTCGGCCTGGTCAACCAGGTGGCGTACGCCTTCTCAATGACTACAATCATGCTCCCGTTCCGCAACCTCCTCAAGCCATCAACCCCATTCCTCTGGACAGACGAACTGGCCCGCTCCTTCTCGGCATCCAAGCACGAGATCTGCGAGCGCATCAGGGAAGGCGTCACCATCTTCGACAAAGACCGCCCAACCTGCCTGGCAACTGATTGGAGCAAAGACGGGATCGGGTACTGGCTATTCCAGAAGCACTGCCAGTGCCCGTCCCGCGAGATCTTCTGTTGCCAGGACGGTTGGCGAGTCACCCTGGTGGGCCCGCGATTCACTCACCCTGCAGAGTCGAGATACGCCCCAGTGGAAGGGGAAGCCCTCGCTGTGGCAGACGCCTTGGATAAGGCTCGACACTTTGTCCTCGGGTGCAGCGACCTTGTCGTCGCAGTGGACCACAAGCCACTGCTCAAACTCTTCGGCGACCGCTGCCTCGAGGACATCCCCAACCCCAGACTCCGTAACCTCAAGGAGAAGACCTTGAGGTACCGGTTCCGGATGGTGTACATCCCTGGCGTGAGAAACCACACCAGCGACGCCCTCTCACGCCACCCATCCGGGACCAGGCTCCCACAACGCCTTCACCTCCAGGACGACATTGCCACACCATCAACTGCATGCCCTGCCAGCCCCCCATCGTCAGCAGCAAGCCTGTCTGGCCCCACCATCACCCCATGCGAGGACAATGGACTGGCAATCGCAATGTGCTTGGCCATCTCAACCATCCCCATCAACTGGGAGGCCCTACAGATCGCCACAGCAGCGGACCCAGCCATGCAGGACCTCATCTTCTATATTGAAGAAGGCTCCCCACCCAACAAGCACATGATGCCACCCAACCTCAGAGAGTACTTCCAATACCTCGACCAACTCTCTGTCGTAGACGGAGTAATATGCCGCGGGGAACGACTAGTCATCCCAGCCACTCTCCGCCCAGCATGCCTATCAGCACTCCATGCAGCCCACCAAGGCACGAGCAGCATGACGGCTCGAGCATCAACATCCCTATTCTGGCCCGGCCTCACCGGTGACATCGCTGCAACCCGCAACCAATGCCCCACGTGCAACAGCAATGCACCCTCCCAACCGGCCATGCCCTCAACCACACCAATCGACCCGGAGTACCCCTTCCAGCACCTATGCGCGGATTACTTCCACCATGAAGGCTCCACGTACCTAGTGCTGGTCGATAGGTACTCCGGCTGGCCGATCGTCGCCCCAGCACGCAACGGAGCAGCTGGCCTCGCCACCACCCTCCGAGAAACATTTGCCACATTCGGCATCCCAGACACACTCACGTCTGATGGGGGCCCAGAGTTCGCGGCCCACACGACCAGGGAATTCCTAACGGCATGGGGAGTCCATCACAGGATAGCATCGGCCTACAACCCCCACGCTAACTGCCGTGCGGAGAGCGCAGTGAAGACCGTCAAACGCCGATCGCCGGAAACACCGGTCCGGGAGGCTCCCTACTCAACTCATTCCACAAAGCCCTCCTCCAGTACCGGAACTGCCCCAGCCCCGATACTGGAATGTCCCCGGCCACCAACCTCTTTGGCCGAGCCACCAGGGACCTCCTCCCAGGAATCCCGCCACGCTTTCAACCACACAGAGAATGGGACAACAAACGAGAGCAAAGGGAACATGCCCTATCGAAGCGTCAGACATTGGGCCGAGCAAGATGGGACGAGCACTCCCACGGCCTGTCCCCCCTTCGTTGCGGTGACGCGGTACTCATCCAAAATCAGACCGGCCGCCACCCAACGAAGTGGGACAAATCCGGAACAGTTGTGGAGGTACTCCAGTACCACAAATACTCCATCAGGGTGGATGGGTCCGGACGCCTGACAACCCGCAACAGACACTACATGCGACGATACAACCCGTTCCCAACCGAGCCGGACCATCCGCTTCAGCGGGAACTCCCCCGAGTGAACTACACACCGCCAGCAGCGGCCGGGCCATCGCTCACCCCTAATCCAACCACGCCCGAGCCACCAACAGCGCCACCCGCACCGGCGATCTCACCACCCAACCCGAGCAGCCCGACTCAACCACAGACCCCAGTGACGCCAGCTCTCAGCTCCCCACCTGACCAACCACCGCCCCATCCCCCCTCACCACCCAGAGTACACCTAAGCCCACCAACTCGGACTTCTCCACAACCACCTCCCACCCAACGATCATACGCCTCCGTGGCCACGACACCGGCGCGACTGACACGTCCAACCAACACGGCCACCAAGACCATGGACAAGATGGCCCCATTCGACCACCCCAACACCCCAACACCCCAACACCAACACCACGCTGCAGCAAGCGAGGACCAAAGCCCTTTGACCGCTACGGATATAAGTCCCAAGATCATCAGTAGCCCTGGCGGCCAACTTGGGGGGAGGTAGCCAATATGGGACTAACTAACCTAGCTAGACTATATATCGATACCTGTGTGCATGTATGGACATTGCTATGTAAGACCTCTCACCTAGTACACGACCCCTTACCTCACGCATGCTCACCAATACACAGCACTTCTTGCCTACATCTCTTTATGATACTTGGTGAAGCAGTCCAGTTACATCACATCGAGAATGTGCACGGCGCAATCCTCTACTTAGGATATATCATAAATGGTGTTTTCGGCCAATTTTGAACATTTCAAACGTGCCTTGAATCCTTCATAAAGGTGGTTAACTAGCAGCCCAAAAACCATTAAAAAAACGGTGAAATTTTGGCTTGATGATCTTGATCTATCGACTCCCCACCCCCTCTCCAAGCTTATTCTTATGACTATGACAGTATATATAAAGTTAACAGCACAGAAGTGAGCTGAGTCACCAAGCAACTGCACATCTTCTACCAAGAACTGGTCAGCTGTTTCCTCCAAAGTTTACTCTTGTGACGGTAACAGTACAGACCTTCAACAAAACCAGGTAACTACTTACGATGCATGTATCTATGTTTATATCTTAAGTAATAGACATGGGAAATAGATGGTTCTGATGTTATACGAAGTTCTTGTAGGTGGATGCTGGACTATAAAAACAGAAACAAGACAAAAATGTTTTGTATTGGATGATTTACTAGTCAAAAAAGAAATGAAACAAGAATTTACCAATGTAGAGACAAACATTTACAGGTCCCATTATATTATATTGCTTAATTTTTTTTAAATTGTGTTATATTAACCCTTACTGGACAATAGACAAAAATTAAAACTCATTGGTATGATGACGCCCATAATTTTTTTTAATGCAGAGATTGCACTGTTTTACTTGCGTGCATTTTTTAAAGAAGAAAGTTGGCAGTATTTCAGGTTCTTACTCTAATGCTGGATCAAAGTTCAAAACAATCGTAGGTATGTACTTCCATTGTTACTGGAACACAACCTGACCTTCCTGGACAAGTAGTTGCTAGATCTTTTGGCTATCTTGTTAACTAGCTATTCTAGCATTTTGTTCGAACTCGTCACCTACTAGATATTGGATAGGCTTGCTCATCAGACTTCAAATTTTGTTCAGGTAACTTGCCTAGTATGCAGCTAACTAATTGCTGCTCAGTAGCTAAGGATGCCCAATAGTAGCACCATGTTGAACTTCCATATTGTATTCTCATTTTTTTTAACCAGATCATAATGTGTCTGCCATGGAAGTTATTGAATATGTTGGACTTCATGGGCATCTGAGCTTAGATATGAGCTAGCTAACTATTTTCTGCTAGTAGCCAAGCCCATTTCTCGAGCTAATTAGTGACACTAGATATTTGCTCACTTTCTTCAAGTAACTGCCCATCATAGGATATAGAAGATGGATCCTACCTTCATGGGCAATAGAGAAACTGGCCGTTCTGATCAAGTAAGAATGTTTTGGATGTTACATTATTAACATTCAAAGCATGATCCTTTTTACTTTTCATTGTTGCTTGGTAAGCTTGAGTTGGACCCTAACACCAGTGTATTGTACAGATAGTCTATCATATCCGTTATACTTACCTTTTTTGTTCATACTAGACATATATACAAGTGTTCACTTGAACCCAAGGCAGAATTACACCTCCATTCTCTGCTTGGTCCTCTCCCGGTCAGTTCAACTTCCAATAGCTCCAAGTTTTCTGCAACACCATCTGAACACCACTTCTACTGCATGCTACTATCCACTTATATGTAAATATTTCAGTCAAAATTAAACTCACTCTCTCCGTCTCCACATCAGTATCTATCCATGACATGCTCCACAATATTTATGATTACTGTATGTTTTCCTGAAATAGTTTATAAATAAAACTGCTTGTTGGAGCTGAACCTTTTAGGAGTCAGGTCTCGCACAATGAAGGGTGGGAGACATACTGATCAGTAGTTGTGGTGCATGGTAAAGGGTGTCCATAAAAAAGTATGCTCGGCCTTATGACTACTAATGCACAAGTCACACATCTGTGATGCTCGTCCTCCACACTTAATTAATTGTGTCATGGATTCATGATGCTCGTCCGGTAAGGGTTAATAGATAAGGGCAGGGGCGTTGGCAATGGTGCGGCCACCCCCTTTTTTCCCTTCTTCCCCCCCTTTTTTCCCTCCTCCCTTACAAAGGCCACGAGGCTGACCCGTAGGCCGTAGCAATAGAGCTGTGAAGATCATCAAGGCAAGCATGGCTACTAGACTAAGAGCTATCAATTCCAAAGACATTGGGGACTTGCCACTCTAGCCATTTCAGCCTAAGCATATTATTGTCTTCCCTTCTCGGTGCTTTGGTAAGAGTGTGCCAGTGTACCGTTCATTTCAGGCTACCTGGTTTAACAGGTTTAAGTGGCTGCACTACGATGTTGGGAAGGATGCTGCTCGGTGCTTCACGTGCCTCAAGGCACTATTACTGGATGATAGAGCTGTTGCTACTGGTGTGACAGAGCAAGCCTTTCTGAATGGATTTGCTAACTGGAAGGATGCCACACGTGGCTTTTCCAAGCATGAAAGCTCTAACTTCCACAAGGTCTGCTGCTGCCCTTGCTTCTACAGCTGATGTTGGAGACATGCTGTCACGACAAGCTGCTTCTGAAAAGCGAGCAAACCGCGAGTATCTGCTGAAGGTGTTGTCAACTGTGCGTTTCATTGCTCGCCAAGGGCTTGCTCTGCGAGGAGCTGGCGAAGGAATAGATTCCAACCTCCATCAGCTGCTGGTTCTTCGTGGTGAAGACTACTCTGCAATGAGCAATTTTCTGGAGAGGCAGCAGCTAAAGTATACTTGTGCAGAAGTGCAGAACAAACTCCTCTCCATTATGGCACTCCAAATTCTCCGTAATGTTGCTGCCAACATCCAGACAGCTGTCCACTACACAGTGATGGTAGATGACCAGTCAAACAAGGAACAAGTTGTCCTCGTACTTCGCTGGGTCGATGAGGCACTCGAGGTGCATGAAGATTTCATTGGTTTGTATTCCACTAGCTCTACCATTGCAGCGTCATTGGTGTCTATCATCAAAGATAGTCTTCTTAGGATGAACTTGAAGATAGAACATTGTCGTGGTCAGTGTTACGATGGGGCCAGTGCAATGAGTGGGGTGAAAAAAGGTGTGGCAAAAATCCTAACCGATGCTGAACCCCGGGAAATTTATACCCACTTCTACCACTGCTACGGGCACACTCAACTTGGGGGTGAACGACTGCATTAACCGTCTCAACGCCGTATCCGCCATATGGCGGAGTTGTATGGCGGAGTTGTAAATGATCGCGACCAAAAAAATCATTAGTTTTAGCTACGCATGTGCTAAATATACCTGGGCATGTCCCATGCTTAGCTAGAGCTGGAATTAAAATAGCTGAGGTATAGCGCCTAGGTAACCAAGGTATTCGTGTATTCGTGACATCAAACTCAGCTGATCAATTTAAAAAATGGCTTCTAGACTAAATGTGGACGATGTTTTGGCAATGCTGGATGACGACGAATTCGGTCTCTCTGAGGTTGAAAGCAGTGATGAGGAAGGAGAAGGGATATTTGCCTACCACAGAGAACAGACTAGAGATCCTGAAGAGCTAGCAACTCTGACTGACATCGTAGATTCAGAACCTGTTTTTTGCCAGTCCAGAGGTAGTAGCGCTGATTTGCGTAGGGATCCAGGTCTTGAGACTGACGATGGTGAAGAACAAGAACAAGATGTCCCAGGTAAATAAATAGCCATACATGTAAGATCCTTTAGCATTACTGCTTTTTTTCTGACTTGTGGGTACTTCTATATAGCTATAATAATATAAAGCTAGTAGATAGTTAGTTAGCTATGGTTTCTAATTATCTGCCCTAGTAAAATATGACACTGTCATTTTTATGTATATTTAGGCAACAGTGTTGAGATGGAGATTGAGAGTAGTGATCATGAATCTGACTTTGATGATGGCGATTCTATGTCTTTGTAATAAATAAATAAAGTGAGTAGCTACAGTAGCTATAAATAAGGCCAGCTCTATCTAGGGCAGCACATGATTTTATATATCACATGAAAGTGCTCTGAGAGGAAAGCATTACCTACTGTACTCGAGCTTAGAAGACTGAGGTAACAGCTAGCCAAAAGCTAAAATGACTGCTATGGTCTTTGGCCCAAATGCTAGCATGCTAGAGAAACAAAAATTCCATGAGTTTTGTTTACTTTAATTGTTGCTAGGCTAGCTAGCATATCAATAGTGCTTACCTTATAGAGCCTTCAAGCCATGAAGAAGGCTCCCTTGAGTCATGCTATTACTATATCACATGACTTTAAATAAAATTCAGGCACACGTGTGTCACATTATTTTAATTTTTGGCACTAAAGAATTAAATAATATTATCACCATGAACTTGAAAAGCATACACCTGAAAACTAAAGTGTAAAAATATAGTAGCCAAGACTAGAGCATCCAGTTGAAACGTCAAGTGAATAAAATTTGAAGTTGATTATTGAGGTGATTTTAATATATACATAGTTGAATTAATCCTATAGGTAAAAGTGGTATTAAATAATATTTATTTGAATAAAAGTCACACACTGAATACAAGTCACTCTCAGAAAATGAAGTCCTCCAATTGTAGCACACCTAGCTAAATATATTAATTACCATGTATTGGCACCAGTGCCTAGTCCGTAAGTCACATGCACTATACTATAACTGCCGAGTTGATAAAGAAATCCTTTTGTGTTTACAGCATCTATCTGAATGTGGATGGGTTTGAAGACTGAGCCTCAAGGACGATAGAGTAGCAGTTTTAGCTGTTCCAACCAGCGCAGAAGCTACTTGCATTCACTTCCCAGGAGGAACAGGGTGAAAAAGAAATTGATAGCAACTGGTAACTTGGGAACTGACTGCTTTTAGCTCTATATCTATGGTGTTTATGATCAGCATAGTCACAGTGAGTCAGCAAAAAAAAAAGCACCAATGCAATACACTTTTATCAGAGACAAAAGGCTGGCTTTCTGGTTTTCAAAGAAGGGTACTATGCTAGCATTATACTACATCACTTATGTGGCTGCATAATCACAACATAATTAGGCTGAAATAATTAAAGGTTGCAACCGACATTCAAATGAAATGAATACGGTAAGTGCAGGTCAAAATTTTAACAAAATATTTTTGCTTCTCATTAAATTTTGCTCAGCCCCAATTTTTAGGGCTAATAGCAACTATATCTACACATGTAATTTTCATGTTCCCGATGATGGTGGACATATCAACACAAACACAACATAACTTGGCAGCCATAAGGTGAAATTTAATTCTAGTGAGACTGCATCCACCTTATAATATTCTTACTAGAAAAATACCGCAGTTGCTGAAATGGCAAGGTTTCAGCGTAGTTGTTGGTTTTGGAAAAAGAAAGAAAAAAAGTAAAAAGTAAGTAGCCATACAGCTAGCAATAGTTAAGGCAGCGGGTGATTAGAATATAACATGGAAGAAATTTCATCTGTTGTATATACTAGCTAGAACTTAGTCTATCAAGGCGCTAGCCAGCTAACAACTAAAAAGCTACTACAGTGTTTGGCCTAAATACTAATACACTAAAGATAAAAGTACTAGCTTATTGATCACTGTGCTATCAACCACATACCAGAGAAATAAAAACAACAACATTCCGAGTGCTTTGTTTACCAGGAACACTTTCACAGACATTTCAGCAGTCCAAATGTAAATTCTTGGGTTAATGCCGTGTAAACAACCACAATTACCTAGGCCAGCAGAGAAGAAAGTGTGTGTGTTCTAGTGCTGAAGCCATCTTCTTAGAAGTTTGTTTATTGGCATAGTGTAATTTAATAAATTTATGCAGAGTTAACAAAGGAATCTGGAAGCTACACCGCTATGGGAAGCTTGTGCACACCCCTAGTAGGTGAATCTATGTTGGACTCACACATAATTTACATGAGGCAGTTAGTCTTGCAGCTACACGCCAACAACAAAAGCAGGAAAGCAAATTTCCACCCCTTCCTTTCACTGCCAATGGACAGTAATGGGTAGTGGCAGTACCTGGTAGGCAGTAGTAGCAGATATACCCTCAGAGGCTGTCAGGATTTTCAAAGGTGACTGCAGTGGACCAGGCTTGTGGGTTGGCAGTTGTTATCCATTAAAATAGACAACCAATGGGTAACAGCAGGAAGCCACTCAAAGAACCCCACTTTGGAATAGAGTAGGCATGGAACAAAAGACAGGGTCACCACCATGTAATAATTAAGAAAGGGGCAATGCAATTTAACACCCACATCCAGACTGGATCCATCTAACAGGCCACATCCATAGTTAGGTGGATAAATGTTAGGTGGATAAATGTGCACACTAGTGAGTTAAAATTAGTTACTACTGATAGCACAAGAACTACTGATAGCACAAGAGAAGAAATGTTTTCATTTAAAAACAAAACAACCATACTGAATTAACGAATCAAAAAATAAAGGAAAACAAGTATATATGTACCTATGCAGACCATACACATTAAGTAAGTTGTTTGTTTTAAAAACAGTATTGTTCTTTGTTTATACTTGTGTTACAGTCCAACACTGTGGCAAACCAACAAGCAGAGACGAACAATTTATTTTTAATTGCACAAGTCAGCACATACCATATCTTGTTGTTTTGTTATTAGAGTCAACCAGGAGGGCATAGAATGGAATAACAGTCAGGGTTTCATAGAGGGGGGTAGAGGGGGGTGGGAAACCTGGGATCCCCCCCCCCCCCAAAGAATCTTGATATGATTTGCAGTACACGAGTCATTATTGGTATACTGATATTATTAAAGTGAAAAGCGATTGTTTTTCTCCTTAAATATGTTCAGAATGGCATCAAAGTTTACATCAGACAGCTTACTAGGACCTTCTATATATTGCTACTCGCATCAACCGAGGTAAATTTACATCAGATATTCGATTTACGTAATCTGGTCTTAATAATCTTCATCTGACTAAAAGACCTTTCAGCTGTAGCTGTACCAACAGGAAGTGCCAAGATGATGTCAATAAGTTAAAAAATCTCTGGAAATATTTCAGCTGAAGATTTCATTTCTTTTTTAATGTTTCTTGTAAACTAGGTTGTGATAATTGTTTCGACTGCATAATTACATTTCTCTCTTGCAGAAACGCTCTCTTAGATCTTCCACTCACACACCAGGTCATCTCTGTTAAGAAGCGGGGGGGAAGAATGAGACACGCCACCAAATTCAATTTCAGCTGGCTTACCATAATAATCAGCTATTTCTTCCTCTCCATATGTGCCTAGGGCATCCCTTGAGGGCAGTAATGCTGGATTGAAGACTGACATAGCTACTAAAATCTTAACAGCATTGTCGGAGAACCTCAAGTGGATGTTTTTGAGTAGTTCATTGATGTAAGGAAGAGCAACACCAGTCGGTATTCCAAGACATCAGTAATTGCTGCTTGTCCTCTACCTCTTGAAGACCCATAACCAGTGGCTATAGCTAAACCGTGCTCATTTTCCAATGATGCTATAGTTGTCCTAACCTGAGAGACCCAAGCACTGTCTTCCTTTTTTAAGTCTTCTAGCATCTCAATGGTCACATTCAAAAGAACAGGTAATTTGCTGAAATCTGCTACCTTCATTTGCATAGCTGCACTCATTCTAGCCAAAATATCAAGACTTTCTGAAAGAAGCACAATATACTAGCAACTCCCACCTGACTGGCTAAAGGTAAACTGAGACCGTATGCTTCAGCATCACCACTACCTTCATATATCTGTTGTAGAGTGATTATGTAGCATGAAGCTCTCTTTTGATAGCACGTACACATCTTTCATGTGAAAGCCACCGTGTTTTTCTTGGTTTTATAATCTTTAGTTCAGGCAGTCTAAGAGCAGACTGGATTTCTTTAAAGAGCTTCAGCTCTTTTGGAAGAATATATACTGGAAAAAAATCCATAAATTCTCCATTAGCTTGAAAACTTTCTTGATCTCGGGAATGCTTCCAGCAGCTTGTACACTTGCCAGTTGGAACTTATGACAAGAGCAATGGACATAAATGGCATGAACAGGCATCCTCTTTTGAACTCCACTTTTTCTACCTGCAAAGGTAACTGCACCATTATGACCCTGGCCAATTAACTTCCGATAGTCAAGATTATTGCTTTCCATAAAAGAAGAAATGGCTCCAGTGATAGTAGCTGCATCTAAAGCTGTGATATGAAGAATGTTAAGGAAGTGCTCCTCTGACTCTCCATTCTTAGAACACCACCTGAAGCAAATTATGAGCTCTTCTTCTGTGCTAATATCCAGACACTCATCGGCTAGTATGGAAAAGAAAGGGCTTGAGTTTAGGCTTTCAATTAGCTTTGAATTTAGCCAAATATCAATAGATTCCAAAAGCATCACAGCAGAAAATTTGGAGGTATACTGAGCATTCAATGGACCATCCTAAATGTATATACCTCTGAAGAACAGAATCTCCATTAGCTATTAGCAACTCCAGTAGTGGACCGTAGGTTGTAGCATGAGGAATTCTTTTTTTTTTAATGAGGAAGTAAACTGATGGAAGTAACTTCAACAATACTGCCCTGTTCCTTTCCCGCCTTTCTTCTAACTCCCTTGCAGCAGCTGAACACTGCATCTGAAGCACACTCTGATCCTTCCCTTGCTCTGCCATTCTGGCATGAACCAGAGCATCTCTATGCCAATGAGTCTCACCATGCAACTTCAATGGGTGGCATGATTCCAATCCATTACATCCCTAGATGTCCATGCTCCCCTGGAAGTTGCTGGGGGATTCCCTCGCGGCTGGCAGACATTACAGAACATGCCTTCCTTCACATTGGTACAGTAAACCCAAGGATACTTCACTTCCCACTATTTTTTATAGCGCCTTGTAGACCTTTTTCTATTCAGCTTTAGACTTTGATTTAGTCTCAGTAGTAGACTCCTGTCTTACTTGATCAATCAGGTCTGAAGAGTTGGCATCACCATCTTCATCAGCAGGTTCTTCCAGGGGTCTTTTCCTACTAAAGTCGTTTCTGATATCCATTTTTATCCCTGCCATGTGCTTCAGAGACTAGCAGCTGCCCCAAAAAGGTGGAGTTCACAAGCAAGTCACTTGCTAAATGGGTTATAAATCTCAGAAATCCACTTTGAGCAATAAATTCATGAATTCACTTGGCAGAAGATCAGGGGGTTTCTGAGAAGTAGACATGTGTGCCTTTTTCTTTGTACTAAACTATTTTACACACCCTTACCGTGGCTTAAATACCACGTGATTGTCTTCCCCCCCCCCCCCCCAAACCCAAAATCCTCTATGAAACCCTGACAGTAATTTTAAATAATACACTTATTACCTTGGCATGTCATTGTCTAGTGGAGTTGTCTGTTGTTAAAGCTTAGAGAAAGTCAGTCATCTACCACTACACTTCTACAGCACTACACTTCTACAGCCACGGAAGGGTTATTGCTGTAACAAACCCATTGCCGCACATACACACACATCACTCATGGTTTACATACAGCACCAAGAATGGTAAGAAGGTTGCTAGTGAGTAGATTTTGCAATACCCAGTTAAGAATTTACCGAATTTACCGAATTTAGCACAGTTGTTGCGAGGTTAACCTATCTCAGGCACCTGGTCACTTGTTAATGTGTGGAAAGATAAAACAAAGTTGCTATTCAATTACAAGGAGCTATATACCTGTCTGAAGTCCACACTGCACAAGTCAATGTGCATTGGTCGCATCCACAGTGAATTTGAATTAAAATAATGTGCATTAATCTGGTCCACCTCAATATGGTTTGAGTCGAATCACGCAACTACAAGAGTGTGCACTGTAAAGAATTTCATTCACTCACATCTTCATGATGCTGCAGTTGGGAACTTTGGAGCTAGCTGTATACTATCTGTGGCTTGTGGCCAAACTAGCTAGCTAGACTAACTACATAGCTAGAAAACTGTTGTATGTTCATACACCCTGCATCTGGACTTCTGAAGTTTGTGCAGTCGCAGCCTTCATTGGTTCTGCCTTTCCCTCAACTTTCTCCTCATTCTTCTCTGCAGAAGATGTTTTCTGCGCATCTGTAGGTGGCTGATAAGCAAGAAAAGCATGCAAAAACAAACTCCATCTCAACTACAGTTAAAGTATATGATTTTGATAGGCGTATTATTTTTGCTTCGTATGATTTATTTCAGCACTAGTGTGGACGCAACAAACGTGCATTGACTTGAAGAGTTCCCCCCCCCCCCTAGAACCCAACGCACATCAGTTTAGGTGCAGTGTAAGCCTCGAGACTAAGTTAGCAAAGAAGAAGTAATGTTACCTGATGTAAATGTTCCTGCAACTATGGAATGACTTTTTACTTTGGAACAAGTGGATTCAATGAAGAACATGATGTCTCTTTGGGCAATAGTGTCCAGTGACAAGATGGCAGCAATGACCTTCTCATTATCTTCACTTTGTACCGCCATAGAGAGCAACAAAACCATCACCTACAACATATCCAAGAACATCAGCATATCAAATATCACCCTTTACCCATCAAAGCAGTAAACTGTCCCAAGTCCCTTACCCTTGAGATGTGTTCGTGATCCCCTGAAAGTACTTTTTCTATAGATACAGCTTTATCCAGTGAGCAATCACAATATTCTGTACGTATATACCCACAAAGATTCCATACAGCACATAATCATAGAGCTCGAGGTTGTGGAATGGTGATGACCTCTTACCAAAGATGGATGGTAAAGCCCCACTAATGTTTCCAGTGGAAGTATTTCCAAAGTCAACCCCAGTAGCATTCTCAATGAATGAATAAAAATGACTTTTTAATGTTCAACTCTTTTTAATGTTCAACTTAATTAAAACGTCTAGTCACGTTTACCAAGCCACCCCTAAAGCCTTTCAGCTGGATAGGAATCAGTGTGAGGAGTGATTAGAGGAGTTACAAGTTAATTTACAGTAGTGACACTATCCCTCACTTAAATAAACTCTCAACGAACTCTCAGTTGACATATTGAAATTACAATGACCTTCTCAATAATCTACTTGAATTTTTTACTCTCTTGATGTTTCGACTAGATGCTCTAGCCTTCATCAGGAACATTTAGTCCTGATGAAGGCTAGAGCATCTAGTCGAAATGTCGAGAAAGTTGATTATTGATAAGGTCATTGTAATTAAATCCCTCACTTGTGTGTAATTATTAATGTAAATATTATTTGTGCACCTCCTACATTAGATGAAGCAGAGATATAGTATGGTCCAAGTAGTAATTGTGTGATAGTAACATGCAATAATAACTGACCTTCTAGAACCTGGAACAAATCCTTCCATGGATCTTTAGTTGGGACCATGACATTAGGCATGCTGCAAAAACAATCATTCTGTGAAGCTTTAGGAACCACCATTAAATCAGGGTGTTGATTTATTTGGGGGAGGGGGATATTCATGCATGCATATGGCCCTAGATTGAAATGAAAAATGAATGAATTGCTTCTAATCTCACATGAGCAGGACATTGAATAGGAAAGTCTGGTGAGTATGATGACATCCAGTACAACTGACTGGTAGAGAATACTTGCTATGTATTACAGTAAACATGGTTGTTAAGCTTGGCGCTTATAGCATCAGTCAACAAGAACATAGGCACTTAATACTGAGCAGCCGCTAACAGTGGGCATGCACTTAATAGTGAGCATACTCATGATTGTGGGTGCAAAACATTGATCGTCATTTGTTCTAGCTGCTATGCACGTGAGAATCGAAAAACCAACAAGTCTGATATTTGTTTGTTTGTTTGTTATTGTGGAAAAATCTGATGACCTTGAGCTTCTCTTCTCGGGTGTAGCTCCTTTTCTGAACGGGAGAATCATGTCAAAACCTGCTGCACTGCTCCTGTTATTATCAGGTATCTTCACACTACCATTAGGTAAGTTTGAACTACAGACCTCGTGCTTTATGTGCTACACACTTTGGGTGAGCAGGTGTGTGGGCTTAATAAATATACCTTGAAACCTATAGTAAAGTATATGCTTAACAAAAACAGGTGTTTAATATAGAGTAACAACTAGCTTTTACGGTATATTTAGTAAAGTAATGGCATTCTTTTGTTTGTGACCTTCTGCTGGGACCACAAAACCTGGCTACAGTCACTAGACATTCCTCTCCCCAAAATCTGGGCCTGGAAAATTAGACTCACATAGGCAGATCCTTTACCACCAAGCAGTTGTTCTCTCCTCAAAAAAGAGCATGAGACTGCAGTTTATTCATTCAACAAGCAGCAAAATTCCTGGCTTTATTTTCTTGACTATTTTTTTACCCCTGGCGAGTTACAATGACCTTCTCACCATTTTTAAGGGAAAGGTAAGGAGAGTACCCAAATAAACTACACTTGAAATGCATCCCGGTTTGGGGTACAGTAAAGAATAAATCCGTGCAGCTTACAAATTCTGGAGGCATTGTAAAAGAGTCTGTCCTGACGATAGGTCACAGAATGACCGGCAAGTAATGGCATCAAATGTGTTCACCTGTGAATAGGAATCATGAATGCGTCTGTCACCGCTTGAGCAGAACTAGATTGTTCTACTTACCCACTTCAAAAGTGACTCAGACCTTGACCCTTCAGCTCGAAACTCCATTACCTTGACGTCTTTAGGTTGGTGCTGGAAATTTCAAATAACTGATCATGCGCATTATTGCTATTCAAACGTCGAAATTCGTGGGCCGTGCCTTTCGCGTCCAGTGTCAGGTCGTGATATGCTGACGCTGGGATTGGGGAAGATCAGCTGCACCTGGAAAAATTGACGCAGTCAGGTATTCCAGACCAATCTTAGAGAACTGTAGGGGAGAGAAATTAGCCACCATGTTCTCCAGGGCGGAAAGATTTAGGGAGAAGCGTAAGAGCCAGAGATTGGTGGTGATTAGAGGCCAATATATTTTTACCCCTTCTTCTGCATGTGTAGCTTCGGATGTTCCACCGCCTGAATTCGCTCATATGAATTGGAGTGACAACCCCCATAGCGTTCAAGCATTTGACAAGTCGGAGAGATTCAAGGAACCAGAACTAGGCGAAACAGGTTGGTCTCCAAGTCAGTAATGGTATCTATTGTTATTGTGCGTTTGTGTGTGTGTGTGTGTTTGAAACCAGGGCCATGTAGCGTCGTTACTGTTGATGCTGATGAATCGGTAGTGAGTTGTACTATCTGTTATTTCCTCATTAGGTGTTATTGTGTCGTATTTGCTATACAACTATTGTGGCGTTGTTGTTCAGCAGGATAAATCCCTTACCGCATTAGCCAAGAAATGTCCAAACAGCCAAGCTAAAGGTGCCAGGAAGGGACCGGTAATGGAGCCAGGAAGAGCTGAGCTTGAGAAAGAGGTCAGTTCAAAACTGTGAGTAGTGAGTGTCTAGTTGTGTAGCTATGCAATTCTGTTGGTAAGGAATGTATTGTACTGCTCACAATAGGTGAAGAAACTATTAGCTGAACGGTCTGATCTTGGGAAGTTGCTCACTACAAGCAAATTAGAGGGTTCTAAACTGGAAGGAAAGCTTCAGGTATCGAAGAAAATCTGTTGTCAAGCTACATTTGCTACATCACAGTTGAAGGCAACTAGATAGTGGGAGTGTAAGGCATGTTTTAAAACAACTGTGCACATGCATGTTTAACTAGGCATGCCTACATGTACATAGTCACATGATTTGTGCACTTAATAATGAGGACAGCTCCAGGTACTTTTGACAATAACTATCTATATTTAGGAAAAAATATATTTTTGTTGTAGGCATTAACAAAGGATAAATCCACTCTACAAGCCCATGTGGCCAGCTTACACAAAGAAAACTTAGATCTTTCCCGAAGCAAGACAATACTTCAGGCTAAGGTATGTGTTATGTAAATACATGTAAGATCAATGCTCCCATAATTAAAGGGGGGTGGGGGGGGGGGGGGATAATAAAGAAGTTTCCACATGCCAAACTAGAGATCTCATTGTTACAAAAACTACTGCATATCATGTCAGTGTTGATGATTCCATGCACACTTCCATGGGTGTGCATGGTGCCATAAACCTCAAGTTGGCTCCATCTCTTTCTGCATTATGAATAAAGTATTTTGAATTAAGGATGGAATTCAAAATAGTTGTCAAACAAAGAGACGTGTGTGGTTATAGAATATCTGACATCGTAATGGAGGAGGAGGAGGAGGGGGGAAGGATTGTGTCCATGCACAAGCAACATGCCTAGAAGTTTATTTTGTCAATCATCACTGCATAGCTGCTCTCGGAAGAGCTACAGATTTATTTTCAGTATCTAGATAGATTTGGCTATTTTTGTTTGTATCACAAGGCATATGCCGAGTACTGCCATGGATTATCCGGGATCATTCATGGATGGCCAGTGTTTAAAACATTTCAGTGATCCTGTCAGGTAGCACTGCAATTCTTCCCTATGTGGTCTCATCCTTCCTCGATGTGTCTTGTGTCGCCTCATGTTTTGTCCGTGGGTACACAAGTGGAAAGAGAGGATATACCTGAACTGACCTTGTAGAGCTAGGGCATCTGTGTGATTCCAGGATGATCAGGGGAAGTAGGATTGTACAATAACTTTTGAATCCAGATAGTCCATGGCAGTACTGGACATCCTCAGAAATTGTCAGAAATTGTAGTAAAAAATGCTCAAGAAGGAAAAAGTTGCATCTAGGAAGACAGCTTGAGAGAACTATGAAAATGAAGAGTCCAGGCAGACAACACCATGCACAGCCTTGTGTATCTGTCGTCTGCCTGTGTGTACTTATGTTCACACGATGCCTTGGCATTTCTGGATTGGCTCGGCTCTGACTTTTAAACACTGTTCTTAGTTTTTACATGACGCTAGCTTGGGACTTATGCCCCAACTGCACACCCATGGAAATATCCCTCTAAGTTGATGTTTATTTGTGCTCTAGGTTGATAATGAGTGTGATGCAAAGAAACCCTCCATAATCCAAACTCAACAGCAACTCGAGCAGACAGGACAGAAACTGAACAGCAAGAACAAGGAAGTGGGTACATTGAAGAAGCAGCTAGCAGACTTTGAGAGAAAGCTCCAAGAGAGTGTCAAGAAAGAGAGGGAGGCCAAGTGTGAGGTTCAGGCAGTACTAAGTAAAAGTGCGGACCAAGTCAACCAGCTGGAAGAAAAAATCAAGATGAAGGTAGAAGAGATTCAAAGAGAAGCTTCAACTGAGAGCGCTTCCAGGGAGACTCAAGTAAGTGAGGAAATGGCAAAACTGAAAGAAGATGCTCAGTTGCTGAGGGAGAAAAAATTAAGCATAAAGGCAGAGCTGAAAGCTGAAAGTGAAGGAAAAGCTAGACTTCAGGATGAGGTTAGATCACAGAAAGAAGAGATAGAACAACTGGAAAAGAAGGTCAAGGGATCGTCTGAAAGAGTAATATTTGTAGAAGAACAGATAGCTTCCAACACAAGAGCCAAGGAACAGCTGAGCATCGAACTTGGTCAAAAGGTGGAGGCAGTTAATGAGCTAAAAGAGGACCTGAAGAGCACCAAGTCCCACTTTGCACAAGATTTGAGGACTGAAAGGGAAGCCAAAGTGAAGCTCCAGGGTGACCTATCTCAAAAGCTAGATCATGTCCGTCAATTAGAAGAAGAAATTGAAGATCTTCACCAAGGAGCTATGGTAGCTGAGAAGCTGGCTGCAGTTCAAAGGGAAGAAAACACTAAGTTTGAGACAAGAGTGAAGGGAGTGGAAAAACAAGTCACAAGTCTGGAGGGAGAAGTGTCAGAATTGACAAATAAATTTAATCAGGTACAAGAAGAACTTGCTGTCGAGAAACAGGCCACGAGTTGTCTTGAAACCAAGTGCTGCCAGCAAGAAGCATCCTTAGCCGTATTGGAAGAAGAACTCTCTGGTTACATCTGGCAAGTCAATGTCATGGAGGAGAAACTCTCAACATCACAAGAAGCGAAGGTTAAATTGGAATCAAAGGTTGCGAGTCAGCTTGAGCATATTACTAAGCTGGAAGAGCAAGGGAAGAACTCATTGATTCAGGACAAAGAGGAGATAGTGTCTGAACGGCGAGCCAAGATTGAAGTTGAGGGGAAACTGATGTTGGAAATGAAGCGAGCTTCCAAGCTGGATAGTGAAGTGGGACGTCTGGAGGCTTCCATCAAACGGTTCAAGGAAGAGGTAGCTGCCGAGAAGGATGCCAAGAAAGTGCTCCAAGCCAGTCTGACACATGAGAAGGAACAGGTCACCAGGTCGAAGGCTGCAGTTAAAACTAAAGAAGACTCACTGAAGAAATCTCAGGAGGAGATGAAACAAATGCAAGCGAAGATGTACGTATTCATCACCCTACCTCTAGTTCCAGTCTCTCATTTTTTTCTCAGCTTTGATGATTTCTATCTGCTTGTATGTTTATTGTAATAGGACAAAGCTGGAAGGAAATTGGAAAAGTTCGAAGCAATCCCTAGCACTGAAAACACAGGAGAATGGAACACTTCAAAGATCTCTCAAGTAAAAAAAAATATCAAGAATTCCCTTTGCGTCTACTGTCATTAATTATTACGTCTCAAACACTTCTGTGTAACAGGGAATTAAATGATGAAGTTCAGAGTCTTTCCATCGGTAATCAATCGCTGAAAAGGGAAGCCACCGAGGCAAAAGCTGCTGCCTCATTAGCTCTCCAGTCTGAGCAGTCCCTTGCCAAAAAGTGTGCCTCCTACGAGAAAGAAATTGGTTAGTGGCCTCTCGAATGGAATGCCAAATTTTGTCCAATAATAATTGCCATTGCCACATGAAACAATCGCCAATTTCATGTGATGATTGTTTGTTTATTATGCATGTGCGATATTTATGCGTGTGTGTGTGTGTGTTTCCATGTGCTGATTATGCATGCTACAAATACAGTTAGCCAAAGGAGTGCGATCAAAGACAATGACAAGATATTACTTACAAAACTGGATGGACCCAAACAGGAACACCAAGAATCTCTGGAATCTCTCACTCGTAAATGCCTTGCTTTGGAGGAAATGCTCTGTGAGTTTGGGGGTGTGGGAGTTTTGAGGGAGTTCTGGTCAGACTTGCTTGTGTGCCAATGATGGCTCTAAGTGCAGTTCTAGTATGTCCTCATAATAACCAGTGTGGAAGACATTTTAGGTGCAAAATGATTAATCGTGGTTTAATATGCCTGTATATACAAGAACATTTGTTTAAAAGCAAACAAGTATATTCAATTGACCTGTTATAAAAGAAAGGAAACAAGATTGTATCCCATGTAGGCCGCAAGCAATTAGGTGACCTTTGTACCTTTAAAATCATTATAATTACATTATAATTATTAAAATCGTTATAATAGCAGCACAGTATTAGTGCAGTTTTAAATGATAAGGTCGTCTAACTGGTTGTGGTCTACATGGTTACAGTCTCATTGACTTTCTTTTTTACAGCCAATACACCGTAATTCCTCGGTCTCTTTACGCCCCCAAATAGACCTCTCTCTCTAGTCCTGTCTGTTGAAATTGGTCATGCCTTGAAATTGATAGTATACTTAGATTTGATGATTTAATATCTAACAAGTTTGGAGGTCTAACAAGCCCCTTGGAACCTAAGGATGTCTCCGAAACTAGGCCTTTAACAGCCTAAGGATGTCTCTGGAACTAGGCCTTTAACAGTCTCACTTGGAACCTAAGGATGTCTCACGGAACTAGGCCTTTAACAGTCTCACTTGGAACCTAAGGATGTCTCCAGAACTAGGCCTTTAACAGTCTCACTTGGAACCTAAGGATGTCTCACGGAACTAGGCCTTTAACAGTCTCACTTGGAACCTAAGGATGTCTCCGGAACTAGGCCTTTAACAGCCTCACTTGGAACCCAAGGATGTCTCACGGAACTAGGCCTTTAACAGTCTCACTTGGAACCTAAGGATGTCTCCAGAACTAGGCCTTTAACAGTCTCACTTGGAACCTAAGGATGTCTCCAGAACTAGGCCTTTAACAGCCTCACTTGGAACCTAAGGATGTCTCTAGAACTAGGCCTTTAACAGTCTCACTTGGAACCTAAGGATGTCTCACGGAACTAGGCCTTTAACAGTCTCACTTAGAACCTAATGATGTTTCATGGAACTAGGCCTTTAACAGTCTCACTTGGGACCTAAGGATGTCTCCGGAACTAGGCCTTTAACAGTCTCACTTGGAACCTAAGGATGTCTCCAGAACTAGGCCTTTAACAGCCTCACTTGGAACCTAAGGATGTTACTCTAGAACTAGGCCTTTAACAGTCTCACTTGGAACCTAAGGATGTCTCTAGAACTAGGCCTTTAACAGTCTCACTTGGAACCACGGAACTAGGCCTTTAACAGTCTCACTTGGAGCCTAAGGATGTCTTCTGAACTAGGCCTTTAACAGTCTCACTTGGAACCTAAGGATGTCTCCGGAACTAGGTCTTTAACAGTCTCACTTGGAACCTAAGGATGTCTCACAGAACTAGGCCTTTTATAACAGTCTAGAGAGACTTATATGATGAACAGATAATCTCCAGGGGGAAAAGTCATATACTGCAGCTGATGACATCAGGGTCTCAGACCAGTCATTTGCTTAGAATGAGTCAAGAAAGCCTGCTGCATGGTGACTCCTGGTATATTTGTCCACACTTTCAAAGCCTGTAGGATTACCAGCAACACTGATGACTCAGGTCTGTAGCCCACGGTGATGTAGAGGCCATTGCCACAGAGACTGTTTGCCTCATTGCCTCAACAGTAGAGACGGTGGTGATGATCCCTTTGCCAGCGATACCAAGGCAGACCTATGTAGAGCAGGAGGAAGCTATGATAGCTGGTGATTACTGGTTGAATTTTACTCAAGAGCTCTCATTGTGTATCGTGATTCTTCTCTACTGGTTCTTTCTCTACCACGAACAAAGCAACATTGCTCAATGGTCTAGTAATCTGTAACTGAGGCAAAGCCTTGCTCGTCCCACTTGAACCTGAACAAAAGGCATGATTAGTGAAATAGGGCGTGCCCTTGATCTCCCTGCATCCTCACGTGGAGGTTGCAGGTGCTGGAAATGAATAGACTGCACGGGTCCATTCAAGATGGTACTGGTAGTTGTGTTTGGTGTGGTATTTTGTTGTTGTTGTTTCTAATTATTTTTTGTTTTGTTTTGTTGTTTCTGGTTGAGTGGTGGCCACCGAGTTCTCTAGTGCAAGAAACCTTAAACTTCCATGGTATTACTTACATAACTGACTTTAACTAGTTACTACAACAAAATTAGCCTTTCATTTTCAGTGAAAACAAGAACAATGTGTCTTAATTAAATTGGGTTGCCATGGCAACATCTCATGAATATTCATGCTTCAATTTGAAGGCTTTTATTTTTGTTTCTTGGAATTTCTCTAATTCTGTTAGTGCACAAGAATTGAAATTTGGTATGTAAATACTTTCCACCAAATGAAATGTTTCTGTAAGGCTAATTTGTAATGCTAATTTTACGTTAACCCCTTTCCATTCTAAAAACAGGGGGCGGGGTTTGAGGAAAGGTGTTTAATATATTGAAATTAGTAATTTTAAGGGGATGAGGATGAGTTATGTTGGAGTTACAAAATTCGAAATATTGTTCTATTAATTCACTAAACATCTGTAAAGTAAAAAAAATTGATATAGCTCTGTTTCAGGACCACGACGATGAAATTTTTATAATTTCACAGCATCATCTACTTCAACACCTCCTGTTTTTCCTTCACGGTATGCACGATGATATTCCCTCACTCTTCTATAATACTTCTGTATCAACTCAAGACTAACTGAATGCAAGGCTGGTTGAATGATTTTCTCCAGTGCTCCAAATGTATAATCACAGTTAGTATGTGTGATGCCTGACCCCAACCCCAAACCCATTCAATAGGATTTAACTCAATGGTATTTTGTTAGGAAAATACACCTGTGCTTGTGACTGGAAACCAACTCCTCCACTCGAGTTTTCTGGGTCTTAAAATCATGCATGCTTTCCAGGACTTTGATCATCTCCATGCCAGTGTTGTCCACACAACACTCTTCCAGGACTGTTTGTAAGCCCTTTGGTTGGCCACTTGCTGTAGTAATCACTCCATCCCGGTATGTGTTTCGCCTCATTGGTTGCTTGCCACCATCACTTACATTCATCCTGTGTGCATTTAAAGCATCATCAGCATAAGCAGTGTGTCCTGAGCTTTGGTCAAAGATAAGTTATTGAGTGTGTTTCAATAGCAGGGTTTCATTTAGGACTAGCAGGGTTTCATTTAGGGGGTGGGGGGGGGGGGGGGTGGCTGCCCCCCCTTGGAACATTTTTGCGCCCCCCCCCCCCTTGGAAATTGTATTATTAAAATTCATTAGAAACTTTGTCACATCTTTAACCATCATGCCCCCTCCCTTTAATATCCAGATTCCTCCAGTTGCCCCCCCTTGGACAATTTTCTAAATGAAACCCTGACTAGGATATTTTTTTTCAGCTATTTCAATCAGAAACTTTTCACAGTTCCAGTATCCTTCAGATTGGGCCTCATACTTGAACAAAACCCTGGAAGCTCTTGGAATTGCTGGATAAATTTGCTTTGCCCGCTCAAGTTCTTCCTCATTGAGCTGTAGATAACCATGATACTCAGTAATGAAGTCACTCACCATAATCCCACGTCCAATTGATTTTGGTCGAATAGTAAGTTTCCCTGCTTCAGCCCACTGCAAGATGGTCCTTCATTTGCATGAAAAGGTGACTCATCGTGTAGTAAATAAGCACAAGTTTTCTTAAGGCAGTACTGGAACCTACATTTTCTTCCAATTTTCCATCTCTACACACTCTGGTGGTGGCAAATGTGTGTATTCCAATACCTCAATTTTTCGTAAGTTCATCTTTCTGTACTCAATTACATCTTCCCTCTCGTGACCATCGACATACACACCCTTACGGCAAGATGTAGGATGGAAGACAAGATAATTAACCACTTACAAGCAGTGTGAGGAATTATGCTACGAGGAAAGCCAGGAGGGAGGTGAGCGTAGGGAAGCAAATCTGGCAGCTGTCATGGTTGGTTGACCTTTTTCATAGAAATTTTCCCGCAACTATGTCAGTGCTTTCGAGCGACACTCCTCATCATCCAATACATACGGCCGCTTGTGCTTTCCTCTTAGAGAATCAGCAAACTCTTCCTTGTTATTGTAAAAATAATTCCTCCATGATCGAATCGAGTGGTTACTGAACCCTACCACAGATCCTGTCTCATTAGCAGCTGCTACATTTGTCAGTCCAGATCTTATCTTGAAAGTATCCATAAGAATGCTAGCAAACATTTTCTGTACAGACTTTGGCTGACTAGAGACCCATTCTTTATAGCAAGCTATGGCTTCTTCTTCTGTAAAGGTATGGTTGTCATAGGAGCTATCATTGTCACGCTCTTCATCGGATGAATGAACTGGTCAGCACAAATGAGTCATCCAAGGGATAGAAGTTTGGACTGAATTGATCCAATGAAATTGTGTTTGTTCCAGCTTTTGAGCTAGGTATAGGTTGACTCACTTCTTGAAGATGTGGTGTTTCTGGTTCAGACTCCAATTCAGGCAACTGTGACATATATAGCTGTCTTGAAGATTCACTCGTGGTCATGACATAGCTCTCATACTCTCAGCTCTGGTTAGCTGATGCTTTCTCTTCACCCATTTTAGCTTTTTTTGCACTCAAATTAGCTAAACAAGCACAGACACAAATAAAAGCAAGCTCTAGCATGCATTCGGTTTCCATGGAAACAGGCTGCACCCATATATATTTTGTATTGGATTTTCCATAGGACAAGTAACTTATTGAATTTCACCCTAGCATAGTAATATCTATTTAAAGGTCAGGTCGATGGCACACAAAAAAAGTCATTTCAAGAAAGTGTTCGCAAGTTATTCGTGCGAGTTAAAATGGAAGCTTATGGCTGCTTGTGTTCAACTCAGAGCTTCATTGTTGTTGGACATTACACATATCAGCACATGCCATGTCTTGTTGCTATTGTTGACTGTACCCCCTATAGGGTCAGCTACAGCCTCCTTCAAGGGCTTGGTAACAGTTGGCACAGGAGAACTCCACCAAACAGCAGATGTTTTTCTGGAGAATCAGCTACAGCTCCTTTGGACTTGGAAGCATCTAACCAGGAGAGAGAATTCCACAAAACGATCAGAAGAACTGAGTGCAGGTCATTCATTCTGCTTAGAGCTCGATAGTGTTGAGTATCTTTAGCCAATTTTGAGTCTAAAACACCGCATGAGATAGCTGGGTTGCACCATTGCTACCCACTTCTTTTTGCTGTAGTGGAGAAATGAGTCGTCATGGACGTGCATTGAAAGATTTGGAGTTTCCTGTACTAAATATTTTTATGAATGAACCTATTGTTCACAAGTTATGTGAGGGGGGGGGGAAGATGGATATACACAGATATAAATATCGAGGACTTTCTCCCCTTTCAATGTTGTTGTTTTGTGCCTGCCGGTTTAGTAACATAGCGAAGGGACTTAATATCGGCTGAAACCACCAATCAGGCAGCTATAAGAATCTGCCTATGTGAATTTTAGCTATGGCATGTGCCTAAAGGTTGGTTCCAATATTTTGCAAAGCCATGAGTCACTTCGAGCTATTTACAATACATGCTTGATGGTTCCTGCTCAATACCTGGAATTATGAACTCCTCCCATTGATTTATGAACTTCAACCCTGACATTCCAAACCAACCGCATGTCAAACCAAGCTACTCCAGTGATGTGGAGCTCGACCCACTTTTGCGTTTATGAGGAGGAAGAGGAGCATGTGATCACTTTAACTTATTTTGTGTGTGTGTACAAGACGGAAAGCAGGGAGAGTGCCACAAACAAGTTAGACACACACCCATATATATATATATATTTATACTACATCACATGATCTGTGGCTAATTTGATTGGTTAATAACTATAGGTTACATAGGCGCATAACCTACACTTTTAACCGCATGTAGTTTAGCGCATGCGCAGTAAGATAGCCTGTACAAAAGAGTCGGTTATGTGCCAGTGTAACCTACTCGTTTGCTGTTACATCCCTCGGCTTCGCCTCGGGGTAACCGCAAACTCAGAGGTTACATAGGCGCATAACCGACTCTTTTGAATAGGCTATCCTATACGTACAGGGAAGTTTCTCACAGTGTCGATCATTCTTAGATGAAACCCAAATAAAGCACACAAATCAGTCGCGATTGACAAACTGCAACCGATTCTTGAATAGAATCAGTCGCTATAGTGTGTGTGACATACTGTGGACCTGCTAGGTGCATGACTGGCACCTGGTGAAGCTGCAACCCTATACACTGTTGAGCATATATTGTGAGTGAGGATTTGGTGATTGAACAGTATGATTAGTGGGTGTTCATCTTCATAATATCTCCATATGCATATGGAAGGTATATCCACGAAAATTGACTTGATTGAAACATACCCACTGAATATGTTATCGTGAGCAAAGTTTGGCATTGCTAAAGATTTGAAGTGGACACAATGCTATTGCAGGGTTTCATTTAGGGGGGGGGGGGCTTGCCCCCCCTTGTAACCTTTTTGACCCCCCCCCCCCCTTGGAAATTGTATTATTAAAATTCATTAGAAACTTTGTCACATCTTTAACCTTAAAATCCAGATTCCTCCAGTTACCCCCCACCCCTTGGACAATTTTCTAAATGAAACCCTGTAGCCATGATTACTGGAAAATAGAATTGGAGTTCCAGAATGCCAGAACATTACCTGGGATGCTGATAAAATTACCACAAGAAAGAATGCATGCGAGTTTTCAACTCGTTCATAATTTAACTCCTAGTGAAACTACTTTGCACCAGTCTTGGACAGTTTCTCTGCCGGTTTGCCATAATTATGTATTCTTTTCCTGATTGTAGCACAACAGAAACATCGTGGTGGAGCGAGCAAGGGAGTCCCGGCAAACCAGTTGAACATGTCCAGACAACAGCGGTAAGACATTCTCATCATTTTATGGTATGGTAATCTGAGATTTGCTGCTCTCGCTTGCAGGGAACACGAGAATGGAGATCACTGTGGAAAGCAAGCAGAGGAGCTAAAGAGAATTCATGAATTGGAGCAAGCAAATGAGCGGTGAGTGTTTCACTATCTCCGCTCTACTACAATATTGGGTGCTGCGATGCAAAAATGATTTAATAGACTGTCAGAATAGAGCAATTTGATTGTAACTTACACAGGTTCGCTTATTCACTTGTGTGAAGTTGCCATGACTACAGTCTAAACAAGTTAACAGCCTTGATCAGCGTTATCTATACTAAAACAATTTTCTATTTAAATTAAATTCACTCCTCAATGTTTTGGCTAAATGCTCTAGCCTCCATCAGGAATAAGGGCATCTATCCGAGGAACACATTTAAGTTGATTCCTGAGAAAGTCATTACATTCTACTACCCTATGTCAACTCAAGAGTTCGTTGAGAGCGATTTAAAAACCCTCAAGACTTTCTGTAGTGTGCTCTGGTGACTACAACCACAGCCTCAGTGGGTTCTGTAGATACCTCTGTTTACTGTCCGTGGTAGAAACCAGAGGTATCTATGGTGTTTAGAAACCAGAAGACCTGCTAGGGCTGGAGAGGCTAGATTACATCAAAACACTACTGGGTTTTTTTCATATAGCATAGATCCTGTTGGTTGAGACATCCAACATGTTTAATAGACTGTAGTTGTTGTAGCATATGCATGCAGGTGTATTAATATATATATATCATTGTCATGTACATGTCTGTGCTCAATGGGCACTTGCTGCATGGACTAACTCGTGTGTCATGACTGATGATGCACTGCAATTAGCTGATAGCTGCAGTCAGCAGTTTTTTCTTCTTTCACAGTTATGCTAGAAGTCGGTAATAATAATTGAGCATACATATATGTCCCATCCTATAACAAAATAATGGCCTGTGTTAGATGTGAAGGAGAAGGCTCTCTTATGTTTAGTTGAAAAATGTTTGCTTTGCTGATTGTTTGCTGATTGTTTCCACAAATAGTTCTTGCAGTATTTGTGGATGCTCAGAAAGTGGAAGTAGACGAATCTTGCCATTGTGGCAGTGGTCGAGGGTCTCCATATTAAATATTAAGCGTCACCATGCTGGCACAGTGTGAATATTGGCCCAAGGTAGAAGTTTACATTGCTAGGACTTTCACTTGTACTTTTTCTTGTCTGGTCTCAGTCTTCCTCTATTCAGCTCTCTCCAGACTTCCTTTTCTCGGCTGCCAATGCAGATCTCGCTAGTCTTGCCTTTCTGTGTTCTTCTCTCTGTGTTCGTTTCTTTCCTCATGTGGTAAAACCTCTCTCTTTTTTGTTCCCTTTAGATATAATGATACTTGCTCTTAAATTTTCAGTCCTTCTCTGCCCTATCTCAAACTTCCGGCAGTCATTTCTGGCAGTTGCTACATGTTGCCCTGCACATGATCAGTAGCAACACACATACACACACATGGACAAGCGTATTATTGTTTAGAGCTCCAGGGGTGTATTTAGGGGGGGGCGTCCCCCCTTGTATCATTCTCGCCCCCCCCCCCCTTGAAATTAGAGATTTTTTTATAAATAATGTCAAGAAAGGTGTAATACAAGAAAGGTGTAATAAGCTTATGATATCAGGTTCAAATGATAGGAATGTCAAACTGAGGTTCTTCTTGGTTTTCTCTGCCATACGTCCACAATCTCTTCAAGGTCGCTCTCAGAGAGTACTTCTGGTGCCTCTATAGCAATCCTCATAAGGTGAGAAAGGCTGCAGTCACTTAGAGAATTACGCAAACGAGTCTTGATCATCTTCATCTGTGAGAAGCTTCTCTCCACAGAAGCAGTAGAAACTGGAATCGATAAGCAGATGGAGGCAATCTTGTGCAAATTGGGAAACATGGCCTTGAGCATGTCGTTTGAAACAAGTTCTTTCAGCTGTGATGCAGTAGTAGTATCCCGTGGTTGCTTGACTAACAGCTGGCGGAATGTTTTCCACTCTGTAAGTATTTCAGTGGAAATCATGGCTGTCTTCACTGTTTCTTCTCCATCCAATGTTTCTGCATCTCTATCTTCTCCGTAGTGAGCAATCAGTTTCTCAACAGACGTGTCTCCATAAGTGGGAAAAGATACTGAATCTGGTTTTGGAACTTTCCGTGGATCGAATATAGACAATGCTGATACAACAGCGTTGGATGAAGAAAATCGGCTTGTTATGTTGGCCTTTAAATCAGCAACAAAAGGCTTACCAACAACATTCTGGAACGAAAGTATTTTATCAGCGTCAATAGACACCTTTGTAGATGACTTCAAGTCTTCAACGTTTTCAAGAAGCTCCAACACCCAGTTCGCTCCAGGCAAAACTGCATCATCCAAGGATTTAACAGTAGCATCAACAAGGAATGATATAACGAGAGGTCAAGCTGCTCTGCCTGAAGTGCTTTGCTGAGCTTGGCTACTTGTGGTAGAGTGAAATCAAGCAAATATATAGCTGCAATCGTAGACAATTTGCAGAGGGCACCATGGATTCCAAGAGCTTCTGGCTCGTGGGACGTCTCGTAGATGTTCCCAATGGTGATTACAATTGCAGAATAACTTGCTTTGACAGCTTTGACACACCTTTCATGTGCCAGCCAGCGTGTGTCAGATGGCTTGATCACTTTCATTTCTGGAAGTTCAAGAACGTGCTGTACCTCCTTCAGACACTCTGCTCGCTTGGGGGAATTGCGAAAATGCTTCCAAAGAGTAGTCAATGTTCTGTAAACATGAGCAATTCCAGGAGTTTTATTGGCAGCTTGCACACAAGCCAACTGCAGTAAGTGACAGTGGCAGTGTATAAACAGAGCGTGAGGAGTATGTTTCTTGATACGTGCCTGAACCCCGGTCTTTCGTCCAGAAAAAGTTGCAGCTCCATCAAATCCCAATCCAACTATTCTTCCGACTTGTAGACCTTTCTTCTTTAAACAATCGATGAGATTAGAATAGATGGTCTCTGCATCAGCCTTCTTCAATGGAATAAGCTCCAGAAAGCACTCTACTGGTACACCATCTTCCTCCCAGCGGCAAAACACAGACAATTCTTCTACGTTGGTGACATCTGTGCACTCATCTGCCATGAGGCTGTACATAGGTGCCTTTTGAAGTCGCTTCAGAATCGACTCCTCCACCCATGTCCCCAATGATTCGATG
Source organism: Cladorhizidae sp. MBARI D1340-BT2 (assembly GCA_028752905.1). Taxonomy (NCBI): domain Eukaryota; kingdom Metazoa; phylum Porifera; class Demospongiae; order Poecilosclerida; family Cladorhizidae; species Cladorhizidae sp. MBARI D1340-BT2. The sequence goes on from JAQNBH010000017.1 coordinate 7,476,746, forward strand.
AATTCAACCACAGCCACTCTTGATGTGTACACAGCATTTCTTGGTGCAGTTTCTAAGAATTGCTTCAAATGTTGGCTGCCACATCGAATCACCACGTCAACCAGCTTCTCAAATTTTGTCGAATGTGCAACTTGTTCTTTCGTAAGAAAATGAGTGAGTAGGATCAGGCACTTCACTGCAGCTCTGTTCTGAGCTCTTTTGCGAGCTAAAACATTCTGGAGTTGCTGTACAACTGTTCCACCTTTGGCTGCTCCTTTAGCTGCAAAAAGAGCTTGAGTTGCATGGATATGGAAGTCACTTCTCGCATGAGCTTTCATTTTTTCAACAGCTTTCTTCCAATTTCTGCAAGGTTGTGTGACCCACACTCCTCCAGTACGCTGCAGACCAGATTGCTTGCAAACCTTGCAAAAGGCACCATCGCTATCCTCGTCATAATAGAGCCAACTGAAATCTTTCTCCCAGCTCTTAGAGTATTTTCTCTTCGTGGATACAGAAGAGCGGTGTTTGTTTTGCTTGCTTTTCTTTGAAGGTGGAGGACTAAGGCTAGGACTAGATGCCTCGACATGCTCAGAGCTATCTGTTCTGCTATCTTCGCTATCGCTGCTATTAGCATGAGAAGAGGCTTGAGAAGTACTTGCAAAGTATGAGCGAATATCCATATTAATATGAAGAGAAATCAGCTAGTAAGGTTTCTTTTATAGAGACTTTAAGACCATGACATAATGGACTGAGTTAAAAATACTGAGAGAGAGTGGGAAAGAAGGAGGGAACTGAAGAAGTGACAAACCTACAAAGGAGAACACGTGGTGGTGTGTGATGACTTTAAGACCATGACATAATGGACTGAGTTAAAAATACTGAGAGAGAGTGGGAAAGAAGGAGGGAACTGAAGAAGTGACAAACCTACAAAGGAGAACACGTGGTGGCGTGTGATGACATCATGTCTAAGATTAGACTTGAAGACCATGACATAATGGACTGAGTTAAAAATACTGAGAGAGAGGGAGTGGGAAAGAAGGAGAAACAAAAGAAGTGACAAACCTACAAAGGAGAGCACGTGGTGGTGTGTGATGTCATCGTGTCATGACACATGCTCTCCTTTTTCCAAGCAGCTACAATATCATGAGAAATATATACAGTCTAGCCATAGTTCGGTATAGCATAATGCCATTGGTAGTCAGTCAAAATAGCTATCCTCAGACATTGTAAAAGCAAAAAAAAATATGGGGGGATCTTCCCCCCAGACCCCCCTTTTACGACTTATGAACATGTTAAGAAAATATTAACAAAAATTAGGGCACCAAGTGACCAACCATTTCCACCCCCCCCCCCCTAGAGAACTAGAGAAAAATTGTGTATGAAACCTGTTGTCCATGATTTTGTAAGAAAATGCATGGAATGCAACATAATTCGATTTCACAAAAGCCCACCTCCATTATACGAGTGACAAGTGACTATATCTAATCTATATATGCTGATTGCCGTAGCATGCAACTTCAGCAAATATTTAAGATGGAATGTTGTACTAAAGATTTTAGAAAAAGTGCATGCCATCATAAGTAGCAGCTATATATACAGTTAGTACTGCAAAAATACCTGTGGGTAAAACACTTTCGTACTCCACGCGGAAGCCCAGGGTGCACGTCCCCTTTCCGCACCATCCAGGCTCTCCGCCCCCCCTTATTTTTTTCCATATCTCAAGTTCGCCCCCCCTTGGCAAAATTTCTGTATACAACCCTGAGCTCTAGTGAGTATATTTGCTAGTTGTTTTTAATGGCTTGTAACGAGTGCCTCTATTCTTGTCCTTGGAGGACTAAAACTTCAAGTGGTAGACTTTAGCTTCGTCCAAGTCCGTCCTGCTGGACACTTGCTACACATGTACCCTCCATCTATGATCACTACAGCATAGTGGGTGCTTGCTACACATGTGCCCAGCCTAATCCTTCATCACTACAGCCTAGTGGGCACCTGCTACACATGTGCCCAGCCTAATCCTTCATCACTACAGCCTAGTGGGTGCTTGCTACACATGTACCCAGCCTAATCCTTCATCACTACAGCCTAGTGGGTGCTTACTACACATGCACCCAGCCTAATCCTTCATCACTACAGCCTAGTGGGTGCTTGCTACACATGTGCCCAGCCTAATCCTTCATCACTACAGCCTAGTGGGCACCTGCTACACATGTACCCAGCCTAATCCTTCATCACTACAGCCTAGTGGGTGCTTGCTACACATGTGCCCAGCCTAATCCTTCATCACTACTGCCTAGTGGGTGCTTGCTACACATGTACCCAGCCTAATCCTTCATCACTACAGCCTAGTGGGTGCTTGCTACACATGTGCCCAGCCTAATCCTTCATCACTACAGCCTAGTGGGTGCTTGCTACACATGTGCCCAGCCTAATCCTTCATCACTACTGCCTAGTGGGTGCTTGCTACACATGTACCCAGCCTAATCCTTCATCACTACAGCCTAGTGGGTGCTTGCTATACGTGCACCCAGCCTAATCCTTCGTCACTACAGCCTAGTGGGTGCTTGCTACACATGTACCCAGCCTAATCCTTGATCACTACAGCATAGTGAGTGCTTGCTACACATGTGCCCAGCCTAATCCTTCATCACTATAGCCTAGTGGGTGCTTGCTATACATGCACCCAGCCTAATCCTTCATCACTACAGCCTAGTGGGTGCTTGCTATACATGCACCCAGCCTAATCCTTCATCACTACAGCCTAGTGGGCACCTGCTACACATGTACCCAGCCTAATCCTTCATCACTACAGCCTAGTGGGTGCTTGCTACACATGTGCCCAGCCTAATCCTTCATCACTACTGCCTAGTGGGTGCTTGCTACACATGTACCCAGCCTAATCCTTCATCACTACAGCCTAGTGGGTGCTTGCTATACGTGCACCCAGCCTAATCCTTCGTCACTACAGCCTAGTGGGTGCTTGCTACACATGTACCCAGCCTAATCCTTGATCACTACAGCATAGTGAGTGCTTGCTACACATGTGCCCAGCCTAATCCTTCATCACTATAGCCTAGTGGGTGCTTGCTATACATGCACCCAGCCTAATCCTTCATCACTACAGCCTAGTGGGTGCTTGCTACACATGTGCCCAGCCTAATCCTTCATCACTACTGCCTAGTGGGTGCTTGCTACACATGTACCCAGCCTAATCCTTCATCACTACAGCCTAGTGGGTGCTTGCTATACGTGCACCCAGCCTAATCCTTCGTCACTACAGCCTAGTGGGTGCTTGCTACACATGTACCCAGCCTAATCCTTGATCACTACAGCATAGTGAGTGCTTGCTACACATGTGCCCAGCCTAATCCTTCATCACTATAGCCTAGTGGGTGCTTGCTATACATGCACCCAGCCTAATCCTTCATCACTACAGCCTAGTGGGTGCTTGCTATACATGCACCCAGCCTAATCCTTCATCACTACAGCCTAGTGGGCACCTGCTACACATGTACCCAGCCTAATCCTTCATCACTACAGCCTAGTGGGTGCTTGCTACACATGTGCCCAGCCTAATCCTTCATCACTACTGCCTAGTGGGTGCTTGCTACACATGTACCCAGCCTAATCCTTCATCACTACAGCCTAGTGGGTGCTTGCTATACGTGCACCCAGCCTAATCCTTCGTCACTACAGCCTAGTGGGTGCTTGCTACACATGTACCCAGCCTAATCCTTGATCACTACAGCATAGTGAGTGCTTGCTACACATGTGCCCAGCCTAATCCTTCATCACTATAGCCTAGTGGGTGCTTGCTATACATGCACCCAGCCTAATCCTTCATCACTACAGCCTAGTGGGTGCTTGCTATACATGCACCCAGCCTAATCCTTCATCACTACAGCGCACCTGCTACACAAGCACCCAGCCTAATCCTTCATCACTACAGCCTAGTGGGTGCTTGCTACACATGTGCCCAGCCTAATCCTTCATCACTACAGCCTAGTGGGTGCTTGCTACACATGTGCCCAGCCTAATCCTTCATCACTACAACCTAGTGGGTGCTTGCTACACATGTACCCAGCCTAATCCTTGATCACTACAGCATAGTGGGTGCTTGCTACACATGTGCCCAGCCTAATCCTTCATCACTACAGCCTAGTGGGTGCTTGCTATACATGCACCCAGCCTAATCCTTCATCACTACAGCCTAGTTGGTGCTTGCTATACATGCACCCAGCCTAATCCTTCATCACTACAGCCTAGTGGGTGCTTGCTACACATGTGCCCAGCCTAATCCTTCATCACTACAGCATAGTGAGTGCTTGCTACACATGTGCCCAGCCTAATCCTTCATCACTACAGCCTAGTGGGCACCTGCTACACATGTACCCAGCCTAATCCTTCGTCACTACTGCCTAGTGGGTGCTTGCTACACATGTACCCAGCCTAATCCTTCATCACTACAGCCTAGTGAGTGCTTGCTATACGTGCACCCAGCCTAATCCTTCGTCACTACAGCCTAGTGGGTGCTTGCTACACATGTACCCAGCCTAATCCTTGATCACTACAGCATAGTGAGTGCTTGCTACACATGTGCCCAGCCTAATCCTTCATCACTATAGCCTAGTGGGTGCTTGCTATACATGCACCCAGCCTAATCCTTCATCACTACAGCCTAGTGGGTGCTTGCTATACATGCACCCAGCCTAATCCTTCATCACTACAGCGCACCTGCTACACAAGCACCCAGCCTAATCCTTCATCACTACAGCCTAGTGGGTGCTTGCTACACATGTGCCCAGCCTAATCCTTCATCACTACAGCCTAGTGGGTGCTTGCTACACATGTGCCCAGCCTAATCCTTCATCACTACAACCTAGTGGGTGCTTGCTACACATGTGCCCAGCCTAATCCTTCATCACTACAGCCTAGTGGGTGCTTGCTATACATGCACCCAGCCTAATCCTTCATCACTACAGCCTAGTTGGTGCTTGCTATACATGCACCCAGCCTAATCCTTCATCACTACAGCCTAGTGGGTGCTTGCTACACATGTGCCCAGCCTAATCCTTCATCACTACAGCATAGTGAGTGCTTGCTACACATGTGCCCAGCCTAATCCTTCATCACTACAGCCTAGTGGGCATCTGCTACACATGTACCCAGCCTAATCCTTCGTCACTACAGCGCACCTGCTACACATGTACCCAGCCTAATCCTTCATCACTACAGCCTAGTGGGTGCTTGCTACACATGTGCCCAGCCTAATCCTTCATCACTACAGCCTAGTGGGCACCTGCTACACATGTGCCCAACCTAATCCTTCATCACTACAGCCTAGTGGGTGCTTGCTACACATGTGCCCAGCCTAATCCTTCATCACTACAGCCTAGTGGGTGCTTGCTACACATGTGCCCAACCTAATCCTTCATCACTACAGCCTAGTGGGTGCTTGCTACACATGTGCCCAGCCTAATCCTTCATCACTACAGCCTAGTGGGTGCTTGCTACACATGTGCCCAGCCTAATCCTTCATCACTACAACCTAGTGGGCACCTGTTACACATGTGCCCAACCTAATCCTTCATCACACAGCATAGTGGGTGCTTGCTACATGGAGGGTACTAACAACATACGTATGGTTATATGAATATCAAAGCTAGCAATTTTATTTAATTCTATAGCCTAGATGCTATTATTATTGTTGTTGTTATTATAGTTGGTGGTAAGTGGATGTCACACATTTGAATGACTGTTTTAGTTAACATTTCTTGACACACATGGGTTGTGGTGGGTGCTTATAGGCTAAGGCTTCAGAACAAGCAGCTAAAGAATGTAAATGAAGCAATCATGGAACGCTGCCGACCCTTTCAGGATCAGATTGACGGGCTGGAAGAACTCAATCTTTCCCTGCAGAACCAGACCAGTTCCGCAGAGGTTGAGGCTCAGAAACTCGGCGATCAATACGCAACACTCCTGGGCCACCACAACCAAAAGCAGAAAATCCTGCATGTCAAGAAGCTGAAAGATGACAATGCTGCATTGAGACAGGTATGCGAAACTAATGCTATATAACTTAGCAGCCTTGTTCTTAGCAATATCTCACTCTGTTAGGAAATTGCCAGGCTCAAGGCAGAGATGACTCGCCAAAAGCGTACTATTGCACGCATGGATGAAGAGAAAGTGGCGCCAAAGAACCTTGTTGCCTCCCGTTCTTCCCCAAGCACTCTTGCCTAATTACATATTACATGCATCCATGTGCTCAGTTTCATCCACTTCTTTGTTCACTGCTCATGTTTTCGAGTCGTAAAAATAAAATAAAAAGACACATGCTGCTGTTTATATATGTATGTGTGATAGATAATGATTATGGAATAGCAGATGTGGAATGAGAAAGGTCATCCTTGGAAAAGGTTGAATAGTCGCTCGCATTGTCATCTTCCTCTAGAGACGTGTGCATCTTATTGTATGGTGTCTCCTGACTCCTTTGTCTCAGGTCTTTACGAACCTGATGGATGGAGTGCTTGAGATCTTTGAGCGTCTGGTCCCATTCTTCCCGTTCCAGCGCTGGAGGAGGAGCAGGGAGAGGGTGGTGCGAAGGGAGGGTGGTATCCAAGAGCACGGAGCCTATTGTCTTGCGGTGAGGCAAGTACTTGTTGATGCTTGTGCGTCTTGCTGGCAATTCCCTGTAGTGAGAGTGGCTGAAGGTGTTCATATCTTGTGGCCTGCAATCATATCAGTACAGGTAGACAAAACACATTACAGACAATAAGGGGCAGAGTTGTTCCCATGGGAATGACCCACAGCTGAAGACATAATAATCAGCTAAGCATTGCAACGAACGTGCTCCGAGTGTTTGTGAATCGACAACCCATGGAGAGGTGCTTAAATATACTAGCTAGCATGTGCCTGATTGCCAAGTATAGAAGCACCACATGAGTCGCGTGGATAATGGGCATGGCTTAGCGTGCATAGTTTTTTAGGGCCCGAGTCCCAGCAATCAGGTAGCTCCAGTTCTACATTCCTATTGAAGTGTAGGTCCTCGGGTGTGAGATGATTTGCAGTGCCTTCTTCAGCAGTTCTCTCCATTTGCACTGTTACTTGTCTGCTGATTGTGCCAAGTTTGACTCATTTTTCTCCTTCCGTGTGTGCATGAGTGTCTGGTTAGCGAGACTAGGGATGTGTAGTGCTGGAGCTACCTAATTGCTGGGTCTCGGACTATCAAAACTGCACGTACATTTCGTGTGAAATGTGTTGCTAGTGAATATAAATTGCATTGTATTGTGTTCGATTTTTCATTTGTCCTGATGAAGACCGAAGCATCAAAAACTACTTTGAGCTGATTAAAAGATAAATATATATTATGAAGTCGGCCTAGGCTCACCATTCCAGTTTCAAACAAACAAACACTTGTTCTTATATACCTTTCTGGACTCTTCCTCACTTGAAGCTTGAGGACATCTAATTGCCGATTGAGTTCCTTTCTTGTGTGCATCAAGTTCTTCTCGCGATCAATGAGCTCAGAGAGTTGGCATTCTGTTTCCTTGAGCTTGTGCCGGAGTGTCATATTAGATTTGGTGGCCTCACTGTGCTTCTTGGACAGCCCATCTTTGACGCTCTTAGTGTGTTTCAACTGCTTGGTCAGCTCATTGGATCTCATTTTATACCTCATTAGCTCGACATTCAAATCAGAAGTAACTCGTTCATAGTTCTGGGCTAGAGTTTTAGATTCTACCTTCCATCTAGCAGAGAGGGGGGGAAACATGTATAAAAAATAGTGTAGCTGGCAATTTCACGAGACTGACTTGGCTCCCAATTTGTACTGTGCTGTGAGTAACTCTCTCAATTCTTGTATGGATTTGTAGTGAGCTTCTTCAGCACTGTCCAGGCGGTAGGCTATTTCTTTATCCTTGACAGTCTGCCTCTGCTCCAGGGAAGCTACCTCCTTGGTGAGCTTTAGCTCAGCGGCCTCTCTGGCTTGCTCGCTCACTCTTAGTCTCTGCTGCAGTTCATCTGCATGAGCAATGGCCTTCATCCTCTGTTCCCTCAGCCGCTGAGAGCCTTCTTCTACCTTACTTTGCCATTTCCGATGGTCTTCAATCATTTGCTTGTTCACTTCCTTCTCTTCTGACAGACTTTCATGTGCATTATTATTACTAACATAATATATTTTTATTTGCATGCCACACTCACCCTAGTTCCAACCTCTCGACATGGGTACCTTGAGCCTCTAACTTGATGACTGCATCGTCCCTAACCCTTTCAGCCAAACATGCTCGTTTCTGGAGGTCGTGCATGTTCTGACTAGCCTGCCTGATCTCCACAGGCCTATTAGCATAGGCCCTCTCAAGCTCCTTTTCGACGGCTTTCTTCTCTCTTTGACAGCGATCAAACAGCGCTTGATACTCCGCACATTCCTGGAGAAAGACACATAGTGAGTGAGTGATGCATTTAACATACACACATGTGCTCCGAGTGTTCCCATTTATCGGGAAGTTCTCCCAATTTTTGGGTGCTTATCTCCTGCTAGTTGTCTTTTAAATGGGGACAGCAGTCTTGTTTCCTTTCCGTTTTTAACAGGTCAATCCAGTTTCAGCTAGAGGGAAAATATTCTACTATGACAACTGAGTTCGTTGAGTGCATTATATAAAAAGCTTCTGGATATTGAGGGGGGGGGGGGGGGGGGGGGGGGTATTTATGCCAAAGCAGTAATCAAAAGCTACATGAGTTAGCCACCCAAAATCTACTACTGCATCAATACCTCCCACAGAGTCCCACTAGACAGTAATGAAGCTTATAACTACATACCTAGATTCTATAACTAGTTATTGAACTTTCATATAGTTTTCTATTGAGTAACGAAAGCTAAATAGCTACCCTTGATAGCCTTTGATATATCTAGATAAGGTCTGCTGCTGATTCTATACTAGCCTTTAACAAACAAACCACAAGAACTTTGATTAGCCACCTTGTGTATATATGTAATATAATACCTGTGCTGGAGTGCCTGCGACAAGTTTATTATCCACACATGTACCTCTAGTTGTTTGACTGATCTAGGCAAGGAAGTCCACAGCTAGGTACGCAACTTAGTTGAATAGCTGCATACTGTTTTCAATAGAGCTCTCAGGTGGTGAAAGAGTTACAGCTACAAACCACAGCAGTTGTAGTTGTGCTACAGGTTAAAATTGGTTAGCTACACAACTTGGGATATAATGTGTATATATAGTACATCACTTGAGGCCTGAGAATACAAACCACAACTGTAGTGATGGCAGCTGAAGAAGGAAAACAACTAGACAACCCTGGCAGCAAGAGGGTTGAATTCTCCCATTCTTTACATAACCCCCTCACCCCATCTTCCTCAATTGATTACTGCTAGGCCACCAAGTTTGGCAGTGAATTGATGAGATGCCACTGTCATCTATAACAATGAGCACCAGCATCCAAAGAGCTCCAGGAAGAAAAGCATGCAACTGAGGTTGAAGGTCAGCAGAAATAACTGCCCTCCAGGTATATTCCTGGCCCGTCCCCTCCCCCACACGAACCATTGCACTTGATTGAGTGCCGACCACCTGCCCTGATTTGGTTTGTTTTGCTTTATCGTTTTGGGGGCATGGCATACATCGTGAGGGGTGTGGCTTAGATGGGTTAGGAATATCACATCCAGAGTGTAAGATATTACTGACCCCCACCCCCCTAAATTGACCAACATCTTCCCTTCTGGTTTGGCTGTTATATATACATGTATAGCTGTTTGGGGCAACACTTCCTGGGGTCAAGAGATTTCCAATTATTGCAGCACCATGTGTGGTTAGGCTAGTTTGGGTAATGGTTGCCAACAGCAACGTTGTTCAATATTCTATATTGGATGTACCACCCACAGGTGGGCTCCAGGGGGTGGCTCACTCCCTCCCATCCTGATTGACAGTTTGTGGTGCTTTGGGGACATGATCTAAGGTCCAAAACCTTCCTGAGGTCAAGAGGTTTCCAGACATGTGCCGAGTTCAATAAGCACACGCACACACACACAAACACTCTCATTTGAAACTGACAAACATCCTTCAGGCGTCATGCTCAGTTAATAATCCACTGTATAGCTAACAGATGTTCCACTCTGTCAGAGCCACCAGTATTACTTCAATAGTTCATCAATTATCCACTGCAGCTAGTCCTACACCCTCACCCTCACTGGGAGCTCCACACTTGTGGGGCCACTTTCTCTTTCTGGATGCTCAAGGGTGGGAGATCTTTCCCTTATAACAGGTTGGAACCTCTGCATACACATTAAGCCAAACAGATGTGTGTATAATTCTGCAAAAATGAAAATTGATAATTACTGCTGAATAGCTTCGAGTATTCCCATACTTGTGATGTCGTAAAGAAAAGGGGACGAGGGCAGGGATGGCTATGAATATCAAAGTGTACACAATAATCATTTCTTACCTGCTCTAGGCGGCGGATCTCCAGTCCCATTTGATCAATGCTGTAGTTGTATTCTTTCCTCGCTAGGTTAATCTATGGTGAGGGGAGGGGGGGATATCATAATTACCTATATATCTTGTGTGTCTGTATGTGTGTCTATTGGTTTATACACTCAAAAACTAGACCCCACAAATGTATATTCTGAATCAGCATGACCAAAAGATGGTTTTAGGAGGGAGGAAAATTGATATTCCCCCCCCCCCCCCAAAAAAAAAGAAACTGACTCCAAGCTACTGGAAGCCATCGTTGCCAAAATGGCACGGCACTTGCGATCACTGTGATATAACCACCTGCACATAAGCTTTTGCTTTTCCGATGATAGCAGAAAAAGTATGCAACATGTCGCCATTAAGGAACTAGCTATGTTAGAGTTTGCATAATGCAAGCAGTTTGCTATTAAGGTTGCCTCTAGCCTTACTCTATTAGAAAAACACCTTAGTTACTTGGAATGGTTGCTTCCATGCCTTCAGAAATAAGTATCACTTTTAATCAACAGAGAGGATACCTTCCCATACCTTTGGTGGTGGGGACCTCGGCTAGCATACTGTAAAGTATACAAAGTGCCCTCCATGAAGTAAACGCCATAAATATGTATCGATGATTACCACACATTGCACCAACCAGAGAAGGGTGCGATTACTTCTCCAAACTATAAGTTGGATACAATGATTTTCTCGATAATCAGCCTGAGTATCTCGTTATTCCTGATGGTATTTGATCCTCTCTACCTTTAATATGAATACTTCTTGTGCTCTGGTCATCATTGATGCTTGCCTAGTGCAAATCAGGCTTAATTAAGAAGCTGAACTTGGCGTACAAAGTGGACAAAATTTATCTATGTGATAGTCTAGATTACAATAGTGCACAGAATATGAGAGGTTTAGTCATCATTACACAGGCACATTCAGAGACATCCAGGTTAGCAAGTTGGTAGTTACCAGAGACATTTTGACCAAGCAAAGGACTGGACTTAAAAAAGGCAGTATAATGCTGGGTCAACATAATTGGGCCGTTAACATTTTGGCTGAGCTTTTTTTTTCGGGGGGGGGGGGGGGATTCTGGGATTGTACTCACCATTAACCATGTGTATACCTGAACACATGTGAATGGTTCACCAGTCCTAATGACAAACTATATTAAAAAACAAAGTGGGGCCTAGTCACACACCAGATGGACTCCCCACTAAACAGGGCCTCGGAATTTCACTTGTCTGATTAGCACTCGTCTGGTTACAATGTCACTATTACCTCCTTTCTGGTCCTCTCTCCAGCCTCCTTGACTATGAGATCCAATGTGGACTGAAGCTCCTCTACTTCTGTTGTCAGTTGCCGCTCTCTGAGGACTACTTGGTCCTTCTCCATCACAGCAGCTTCAGCTACTTCTATGCTGTCCTTCACATGACGGGTTACCTCAAACTCCCGCTTTTGCATCGATGAACTACAAAAATGATCACAGGTTGACTGAGATACACATAAGCACACACCATCTTAATATTGAGGGGGAGGGGGGCATTCACGATTTGACAACAGAAGACTACAGATACTTTGTGAAAGGGACAGATGTGTAGTGGTCAAATGAACGGGCCATGTTCAAGGTCCCATAACTTCTTCCACATACCTCCCATGAAAGTGATTTTAGCATCAAGAGATAGATTTCTTCATGTGCTTAAAACAACATTCAAATATTTGGATTAGGTAAGTATAAGGTCAGTGGCAAGTGAAAACTTGGGAGGATAAGATCTATCTGAACTTCAAACTGCCTGTGGGTGTCTCTTATGCATAAAGGAATGCAATATATAATATACCACATTTCCAGAAATGTTGACTGTCAATTTTTGAAGATTGTAGACGACCAGCACTTCGTACACGATTATTAATTATTACAGGGGAGGGGGGTTGAGAGTGAGTGAAGACAATGTGTGCTTCCCTTGAAGTACTCTGTGTCATGTTGCCACGTTGACATTGCAGGCATTCAAACTTAATATGACTTGTGTTTCACATGTAAGAATTGGAACTGAAACAAGTTGACGAAATCCACAAAGGTGTAATTAACATTTTGATTTCAAGAATTGATTTCAAAATTCTTGGGGGGTAGGAGTGGGAACTGAACTTTGGAAGAGTGGGTGAGGGGTTCCTCCCACCCCACTGTGCATGAAACACTATTAAAACTTACACGATTATTAATTATTACAGGGGAGGGGGGTTGAGAGTGAGTGAAGACAATGTGTGCTTCCCTTGAAGTACTCTGTGTCATGTTGCCACGTTGACATTGCAGGCATTCAAACTTAATATGACTTGTGTTTCACATGTAAGAATTGGAACTGAAACAAGTTGACGAAATCCACAAAGGTGTAATTAGCATTTTGATTTCAAGAATTGATTTCAAAATTCTTGGGGGGTAGGAGTGGGAACTGAACTTTGGAAGAGTGGGTGAGGGGTTCCTCCCACCCCACTGTGCATGAAACACTATTGGGTATTAAAATTTACACGATTATTAATTATTACAGGGGAGGGGGGTTGAGAGTGAGTGAAGACAATGTGTGCTTCCCTTGAAGTACTCTGTGTCATGTTGCCACGTTGACATTGCAGGCATTCAAACTTAATATGACTTGTGTTTCACATGTAAGAATTGGAACTGAAACAAGTTGACGAAATCCACAAAGGTGTAATTAACATTTTGATTTCAAGAATTGATTTCAAAATTCTTGGGGGGTAGGAGTGGGAACTGAACTTTGGAAGAGTGGGTGAGGGGTTCCTCCCACCCCACTGTGCATGAAACACTATTGGGTATTAAAACTTGGCAATGATGGAAAAGTAGGTGGGCCAGATTTACTTGTGGCAACATCAAGCCAAGTATCGATAGTTTTGAACTTGATAATTGTGTGAGAGTTCACCCTATACCAGTATATATTATATATACAGATGTATCCAGCATTGCTCGGGTCAATAAGGAATAATGTAGCTAGATACAGAACCTAGTCTAGTTGTACCTAGACACAGAACCTCTAGTCTAGATTAGCTAAGCACAGAACCTCTAGTCTAGGTATAGCTCGACACAGAACCTCTAGTCTATGTGCAGAACCTGTAGTCTAGGTAGCTAGAGACAGAACCTATAATCTAGGTGTAGCTAGATACAGAACCCATTGTCTAGGTGTAACTAAATGCAGAACCAATAATCTAGATGCAGAACCAATAATCTAGATGCAGAACCAATAATCTAGATGCAGAACCAATAGTCTAGATGCAGAACCAATAATCTAGATACAGAACCAAAGTCTAATTGTAGCTAGGTACAGAACTAGATGTAGCTAGATAGAGAACCTATAGTATAAGTATAGCTAGACACAGAACCATAGTCTAGGACTCTAGGTGTAGCTATATAGATACAGTCTAGGTGTAGCTAGACACAGAACCATAGTCTAGGACTCTAGGTGTAGCTATATAGATACAGTCTAGGTGTAGCTATACACAGAACCATAGTCTAGGACTCTAGGTGTAGCTATATAGATACAGTCTAGGTGTAGCTAGACACAGAACCATAGTCTAGGACTCTAGGTGTAGCTATATAGATACAGTCTAGGTGTAGCTATACACAGAACCATAGTCTAGGACTCTAGGTGTAGCTATATAGATACAGTCTAGGTGTAGCTATACACAGAACCATAGTCTAGGTGTAGCTATACAGATACAGTCTAGGTGTAGCTATACACAGAACCATAGTCTAGGACTCTAGGTGTAGCTATATAGAGGTGTAGCTATACACAGAACCATAGTCTAGGACTCTAGGTGTAGCTATATAGACACAGTCTAGGTGTAGCTAGACACAGAACCATAGTCTAGGACTCTAGGTGTAGCTATATAGATACAGTCTAGGTGTAGCTAGACACAGAACCATAGTCTAGGTGTAGCTATATAGACACAGTCTAGGTGTAGCTAGACACAGAACCATAGTCTAGGACTCTAGGTGTAGCTATATAGATACAGTCTAGGTGTAGCTATACACAGAACCATAGTCTAGGACTCTAGGTGTAGCTATATAGAGGTGTAGCTATATAGAGGTGTAGCTATACACAGAACCAGTCTAGACGTAGCTAGATACTGTGGTCTGCAAACAACTCTGTGAGATGCCTCCTTATACCTGCAACAGCTCTTCCGACATCAAAAATGGCCTCCAGCAACCAGGCCAACGTTACATAACCTATTCTCTTTGATTGGGTCAAAACCTTCCTCCATGCCAAATTTGAAAGAATTTGGTCCAGCAGTTTGGTCGGCTATAAGACCCAGACATACAGACAGAAAGACTTCTCGTTTTATTATATATATATTATATATTTATACATATATTTATATAAACCATCCTGCAACATTATTAGAGCCGATCTCCACACTTTATGGTATTTGAGCACAATAAAAATTGCCATATGGAAAGTTGTTGTGAACTACTTACTCTCCACCATTAATCCTATGATGCAGGATGGTGTTTTTATTATTATTTTATGATATTTGACCATAAATTTAATCTCCATCAATACTTTCCCAGTACATGGCAAAGTGTTGATGACTTTTTCACAAGAGGTGTAAAGTGGTGCTATGATGTTTAGTTGTCAATAGTGGTACATCTAAAGTATATTATATGCATAACAAACACAAGGGAGGAGAAAAAAGAAGACCCACACAGCGACACTCAAACAAGCTATATACCATTACATTTGAGCTTGTAGCATAGCAAGTGTTTCCTCAAGGTATTCCTTTTCAGAGGTTATTGTCATGATTTCTCTCTGAGCGACTTGGTATCTAATGATGGGAAGTAAGTTGTCACATATTATAGCAATCAATGATGGCATTCTCACCTTCCCTCTAAATCCACATGGGCAATAAAGTGAAGGTTTTCATCCAGTGCATTTTCGGTGCTTCTTAATCTCATCTGCTCAGCCTCCTATGACAGTTGTAAAACACACACACTTGAAAAGAAACTAACTTACTCTCTTTTTCAGTTGAAATAATTTATCGTCTAGTGAGTGCTTCAGTTCGTCATTCTTGAGATGTGCTTCCGTCAGTTCTGCTTTGAGTTGACATGCAAGGTCCTGCAAGGAAGACAACTCCACTTCTTGAGATTTCATGGCTCTCACACATCTAGCCTGTTCCTGTTTCATAAAACTTCAACACACATCAAAAAAGATGATCACAAATGATTACTTCAGTCAACTTCATGCAGCTGGACTGAAGTTCTTCCATGTGTCTCATAGCAAGAGGAGTTGTTTTTTGAACCTCCAGCAGCTCAGTCTTACACTCTATGAGCTTTATGCCCTTATTCTGTACAACAACAAGAAATAATTGTTTCTGAATCTTCCTTTCCTTCAAAATACGATGTTCAAAACAAACCTGTTCACTCTTTTGCATTATTTGCAACTCCTGTAAGGTCTTGTTCAGCATGTTTTGAAAGCTATCCCTCTCCTTAGATATCAACTTGAGGTCTTCCTGCAAGGAATCCACCACACCTCCTACACCAGTCCCTTGAGTGGCCACATTGATCTGGCCTTCCAGAGTTTTACGAAGTTGAGAATGGAGATGAGTATTCTCTTCAGTGACTTGTTCTACCCTTAATGCCATTGCTTCCAATTCAACCTTACAAATGATGTACATGCAGTGATTCGGTTATCTTATGTAAGTTTATTATCTTATAGAACAGAACACGATATGTTTTTAGAATGCAAGTCCGCACCTACGCACATATATGCATGCCGACCTCTCACCTTGTATGTAGTCATTTCCTGGGTCATATCTTCGATGATATGATCATACTCCAATAGCAAGGGTGTCAGCAGCCTGTATGTTGTTCAATGGAATACATTATTTTCCCCTCTTCATCGTAGCTCTTGCGAGAAAATCCGTACATAAATGATGGGAACTTTACCTTTGGTTAAGCCAAGCAACTCTTTGGCCACCAGACTGCAATTAGGTATAATAATATAGGTTTGAATGAGTGTTTAGTTTGAGTGTGAGACATGTTATTATCAGCAACAGTAATAATTGATACTTGTTAAGGCCACCACATACACAGCAGCTGTGACACTAAATAAAAGTACTAATAGGTAACAACAACAGTAGTTAATAATAATATAATAAGCAATAATAATAACTAAGGGTGTCAAGCTGTTCAAAGAGGGGGGAGGGGAGGGGACTAAAGATCATTCATCAGCTCGCCATCAGTTCCTTTCTCCTCTGCCACCACTTCCCTACCTAATATATACATAGTATTCATCCACCTCATCCAACTCTGCATCACTTACTCCCTCCACATCTTTCCCCACCAGCAATGCCACATATCCATCCTTTTCCACTCTTCCATATTCATCCAGCCACTGTCCTGCCCCTACAATTCTGTACACCTCATCTGCCACTGCCAACTGATCCCTCTCAATTTTCCTATACATCACCAAGAAATGCTCCACATATTCCCCTGCTCAACCATCACACATTATACATCTCTCATCACTAAATATTCCACATCTCTTCTTGTCCTCTAACAACCCAACTGACACGGTCATCAGTTTAAATTGCAACTTTATATATACCCTCCTGATCCTGACGGACCTCTTCACCCCTGCACCATTCTTTGCAACTTGAGCGTACTCTTACAGTTTACTTCCTCCTCCCAATTCTTCTCATTTCTCACCTTCATCTCTTCATTCCACTTGTGTACTGACCCAACCTCATTGTCGATCTCTTACTTCCTCCTCAAGATCTCATACTCTTCCACCAACTGATTCCTCCATCCTCTCTCTTAGTTACAACTACTTTCACCAATATGCTCTCTTCCAACATTCCAATCCCTTATCAAACAAAACCCTATATTACTTGGCTTTCAAAGATCTCTCATCTTTTCTTGCAATCATTACATCCTTCAGTCCACCACACTTTCGGCTGCATACTCCATACTAGGTCCTCACCAGAAGCTCCTACGCCATCCTTCCTGTGTCTACTTCCACCTGCCCATTCACTCTGCTCATCTATTTCATCTTTGCCATTTTCTCTAACTGAACATTACCTCTTAGCTTCCTATCACCCAAGTACTTGAATTTTTCTGACACTTGTACTATTTCCTCACAATCATCCAATTCACTTCTGCTTTCCTTCATCTTCCACTTTAATGACTGTACCACATCCAACATAGCTTGCAGCTCCACCCCTGAGTCCGCCAAAAGAACATCATCTGCATGCATAATTACCCCACACCAACACCCTTCCACCTTAACTCCTAGCTCAGCTCTCTCTAGCTCCTCTCTTCTTCACAAACATTTTTTTAACATCAATCATTGTCCGAACATCTCTTCTGACTCCTAAACCTTCCCTGCACTTCTGTTAAAATCCTATCCTTAGCAAACCCTCCCAAACTCCTCGCCAACAGTCTCACAAACACCTTCATTACACTATAACCCAATGCAATCCCGTAATTAATTCCCTAGTTGGTCCTCGTCACCATCCTTGTGGAAAGGTAAGGTACACACAACTAATTCCATTCTGTTCTCTAATCTTCCTTATAGTACTCTTCAACTCCTTCTCTTTCCTAAGTCTTTATACTTGCTTCTCTAAAGTCATCCAATAGTTAGTAGTCTTTCCTCCCCTCTCTTCCTGGCTTCCCTTTACCTCTTTAACCTCCTACATTTCTTCTTCCTAACACGAATTAACCTCTCCACATCCTCCAACCACTATCCCTTTGACTTCTCCGTAATCTTCTTCATTCCTCATCCCTATTCCTTTCTCCGGCTGCAGCCAAAACTTTCTCCTTTCAACTCCACATCTCATCTGTTTCCTCCCAACTCTTGCTCAAGTTCTCTCACCTCCTCTCCCCACCCTATGAACATTTCCTCCGCTGCCTCCTGGTACTTCTCCCCGTCTAACCTATTGTCAACTCTCCATTTATATTGCTCTCTTCTCACTTGTACTATCTCCTTAATTACTTTGCAAGGGGAACAGTTGAGTAACTCACATCTGCATCTTCATCAGAAATATCTTCCAGTTTGTTCTTCTGGAGGCGTTGACTAAGATGACTAAGCCGATGACTCAATCTATGGACTACAGTTATTATTGTACCTGACATTGCCTTGGAAATATATACCACCTACCAACCTTTACCATGGAGTAAACCTTCATTAAAATCCTCCCTTGACATCCTTCCAGCAGTGGTGACAAACACACATATCCCACTGTAGAGTTATTAAACGGCAACCACAGGATTTTTATAGCATTCTGACGAGAAGGTAATGAGGGGGTTAAATCTTGGTTGCTTAGGTACAACGCTTGCAACCACTCACATTCTTGGTATCCAGCCCGCCAATACACTATTCTGTGGGTTTGCCGTTTCTTTGGTACTCATGACCCCCCTCGGGATGGATCTTTTTGTACTCGAGGTCGGACTAGAGCAGGTACGCTGTACACAACGAAGTAATTGACGCGGTTCTAAAAAGGCGTAAGTACAGTAGCAACCTGCAGACACTACGGAAAGTCGGACTCGCATTTTGATATGATTTCACAATACAAGGAACTTGATGGTGTAGAGACGCTGCTGTACATAGCGTGACAAGTGCACCTTTTCCCTCAGCTCAGCCATATCTCAGACAATTAGTTTCCTGTACAACTGTGCTCAGTGCAGCTGTACTGGTTAAGATTAACTTGTTTCATTCGTACTGTATGCAAGCACATTGTTATATGCTAAGAGTTCAGGTAGGCTAGCTCAGGACTTCGTTTACTAGGAGGAGTTCAGGTAAGCTATGGTGGCAAAATCGGCCCCAAAACTGCCAAAATGGGCAAATATTTTTTCCATTCCAAAAAGCAAGTATTCAGGTAAAAAAATGGGGGAAATCCAACTTACAGGGAGGCCAAAAATGCCACAAAAAGGTGGAAATGAGGTACTTGGTCCATTCAAAAAAAGCCTTTTGGGTGGTCCTTAGCCACCTGATGTTTTGTGTGGATCATCCCATGAGATCTCTATATACATGGCATGGCCCAGACAAAAAAGGACAAGTGATGCAAGTACTGATCAAAGATCATACACAGTTGTTATAGTTTGATCCTACACCAGCCTTGGATGTCGACGTGCGTCATTCGGCAACTCAGGACAATAAATGCAGTGCCCAAAGCTCTAGACGACATGAGAAGTCAAGTATAGGAATGAAGTTGTATGGTTGATATATAGTATCGGGGGGAGTTTTCAGCCACCTAAGCTACTTTTCCTTGTTCTACCACACTCTTCATTGAACTTCATTTCTTTTTGTAGGATTTAGTGTTGGGCATATCTTGGGCTACAATAATATCACTTTAGTTAAGGATCATGTATGTGTTTTGTTCAGATTTTTACACCAAAGTGCACCCACCTAACTAAGGGAGTTTTCAGCCACCAGAGGGAGTTTTCAGCCACACCTTTTAACCCAACAATTGTGCCAACAACTTCCATTCTACACACACAATAATGATGTACTATGAATTAACTATTATATCTTCTCATTAATATTTAAGCAAACCAAATAGTAGTGGGGTTGTTTTTCATATTTTGACCAATAATCAAATACTTTCACAAAAGTGACAAAGCCATTCAATGTCTAAAATACTTCCAATGTCTACATCAGCACATGTCTCTTCAAACCATCTTCCACAGTGGCCACATTCCACCCAGTTCTCCTCAGAATCCGAACTATCTTCGGCTGTCCCACAGAGAGCACAACAAACAGACGTCACAAGTGCAACCTTACGACGCTTCGTTCCACGTTTCACTACACCAGAATCACCTGATGAAGACTGGTTGAAATGTGGCAACCCAGAACCTCCCAATGTTGAAGGATCACCAGTGGATGACAGAGGCTCAGTAGTAGATGGAGGCTCGATAGTGGATGACAGAGGCTCACCAGTGGATGACGGAGACTCACCCGATGAAGATGGGTTGGAATTTTGCTTGCTTCTCTGTTTCCCGTACTTCTTCTGTTGAAGCTCAAGCTGCCTCTTTTCCTTTCTCTTTTGCTCCTCCTCCTTCTTCCTCTCTCTTTCTTCCTGTTTTTGATGCCGGATTCTGGCTTTCTCTTTTTCCAATTCCTTTCTTTTCCTTGCCTTTTCCTCTCGCTCTAGTCTTTTCCTTTCCTTGTCCTCTTCTTCTTCTTTTTTCTTTCGTTCTTTTTCTTCGCAAAGTTCAATAAACTGATTTGATGTCAGGTGGCTTGGAAGCTTAGTTCGATGTGCTGTTTGCTTCCCCTTCTTACTTTTCACTTTTGGATAACATAAAATGTCTTTGAATACCGGAGAAATTGCTTTTCCAGGTTGCAATTTAAGATTTGGTGCTGGTGTCTCACTTGATGCATGCATGGAAGCTACAGAGACAGGTGTGGAAGTTACAGAGGTAGCCGTACCACTGGCCTTTGGTGGAGAAATGTTACCTTTTGTTGTAGCATCTTGCGACGATGTGGAAGTCTGGTCTGCTAGACTTTTGAGTGACTTCCATTCAAGGTACAACTCATCATGAGTGAGATCATATCCTTCATCTAGTCGGCACTGGAAACACTCAATCTGGTCCACTGTCATTGATTTTTCTAACATCTGCAGAGTTGGTGTAGATCCTGTAACATCAGGTAGATTCTCAGGTGGGTTGTCATGTGGACACTCAGGTGGACTCGGATTCTTGTCACCAGCTCCACTGTTCTGAGAGTGGTAGACAGTAGATGGTGCAAGGATATCAGCTTTAATAGCTAGCCTGTTTATAGGACAAAGACCTGTGACTCTGAAGCTGTTTACCATGGTTGACAATTTCACTGTCTTCTCCCAGGCAACTCGAAACACTTTTGCGAAATCATATTTACTCAATACATCGCCTAGGTGCTCTATCTCCCATCTTTCTACAGCCTTATCCCAGTTCTGTTTCAGAGGCTTGAAGAAGCCGACATCACATGGCTGCATACAATGTGTACAGTGAGGTGGGAGACAATAGAGTAGTACCTGATTTTCTATGGCGAGTTTAGAAACTTCCATATTGATATGAGAGCCATGTCCATCAAAAACTATGACAACTGGACGTTCAGGAGGTATTCTCTTAATAAAATGGTTGGCTAACCAACCATAGAAGAGTGATGCTGTCATCCAACCATTGTCACTGTGTCCCATGTAACTATTTGGAACACCACCATCTAAAGGGTTTTCTTTGAAGCGTTCACCTGGAAAGACGTGATAGGGTGGTATGGTTTCGCCAGCTGCATTATAGCAGACCAATGTAGTGATCTGTTGTTTATTTCCACTACTAACTTTGTTCACTTGTTTTGAACCACATGGTGCTAGCACTTTCCCAGTACGAGACATGAGAGGAAACCCACTCTCATCGCAGTTGTAGATAGCAGAGGGGCAATCAAGAATATTGTGTGATTCTAGGAAAACTTTAAAGCCAGCATACCATTGATCCAGAATGGCCGGAGTGCAAGAGAGAGCACGATACACATCCAAGGTTTGTGACTTCCTGAGTGAAATTTCAGGATGTCTTGCCATAAACCCACGAAGCCAATCCTTACCAGGACGGTTTTGTGCAAATGGGTTACGTCGACCATCTTTATCTAGAATCGCCTTGACTATCAACGTTAGATGGTCCCTTGTGCGGCCATATCCAATTGAAGACATGTGGAATACCCAGTTAACAAGCTCAGCTTCCTCTGCACCAGATAGATATGGAGAAGGGCCTGATCGAGAATTAGCAGGGATGTTGTGCTTAACTTTACTTTGTAGAGTACCTATAAAGGACAAAGGAAGTTTCATTCAACTCCATTATGAAAAAAAACACCCTAAAACTAAGCTTAGAAGTGAAACTTACCTCTAGGAACATCATTTTTTTTGGCAGATTGCCGCACCCCCATGCCATCATTGCAATCTTTCAAGGCCTTTGTCATCATTTGTACTGACCATTTTCTGTACCTTTCCCTGGTGTTAGTTTCCCTTTGATGTAGATTTTCTTTATTATCAGATCTGTTAGCCTGCAGACCAACTCCAACAGCTTAACTCCAATCACAGACAGAACTATACTACAAAGTTTACACCTCCCCCTTAGCTACACACTTTCAGGGTGGACCGCGACTAGTTCTGAAGCAAACGCCACTGCTTATTCACCGCCTAGCTCGGTCGAAGCCTATTACCAGCTATTAAACAATGGCTTAAATTATTTCTATATTACCATGTGACTTCACTGGATGTCTATTTAGAACATCTGCGCTCTAGTTCAGAGGATAAAATTAAAAAAGTTGCGAGGTGGCTGAAAACCGACCCTGGCTGAAAACTCCCCCCGTTACTATATAGTGTTAGTCAGCATATCTGGAGAGGGCGATAAATCAAGAGTTCTGGAAAACTGTAAAATATCCATCCGCAACTCTCCATTATAATGGTGAAATTGGTGTGTCTGACCCAATATGCTAAATGAATTTTTCTTGCAGTGCTTCAACTAGCCATCCCCCTTTATCTCAGTCTGACAAACTGTGATTTGGACAGTCTGCCTGGATAAGGAGATACTTATGTAACATGAAGCAACGTGGTGGGAGGTGGTGTGTCTTCATGGGACGTCCTTGCACTCTATGGTGTTCCACAGGGTTCAGTGTTGGGCTCTTTTTCATCTATACAGAAGATGTAATGGACGTATTCTCTCTGATGGAAACACTTTAAATCTCTGCTGATGACATGCTGCTTTACAAACCTATTAATGACTTATTGAGTCTACAAATGGACATTGATCGTATCAATCACTGGGCCTGCTGTAATAATCTTTCCTTTGACCCAACCAAATGTAAGACCATGATGATATCAAGGAAATACATTGTTGAATGGTGCAACTCTTGGACCGAGCTAATTCTTTCAAATACCTGGTGTGCTGTTCTCTCCGGAACTATCTTGATCTGCGCATATAGACAGCATTTGTGTTAAAACTAGGAAACTATTATGTAGGAGTTTCTATAATCATGTAGACTCCACCAGTATGCTAGAGATGTAGCTATAATGTTCTAGTATATATGTCTGCTGGAATATGCTGCCCCTGTTTGGGATCCATACCACATTGGAGATGTTGCAAAACTAAGTTTGCTCGTAACAAAGCAGGGCCTGCAATTAGGGAAGCCCATTTCTTGAGAATCGCAGAATGTTTTGCTATGTAAGGTATTCAAGGCCAGCTGCTATTTGCATTCATTATCAAACTGAATAGGCAGAGTCACCCAGCACTGATACCCTGTTGAACCCACCACATGCTAAGATGCAAGCATTCAAATTTTCTCTTAAGAAGCTCTGGAGACACATTCACTCATCACTTTCAAATACTCCATTACACCTTTGTTCTTGTCACATTAGCAGATCCCTTGAATGTAATTTTTATAATGGAAAAAAAATGGGGGAAAAATCCCCTATCACTTTATGGTTGTAAAATAAAATAAAAAACACACAACAGACACTACTACTACTACTACTATACATGCACCTAACATACAACACACACTACTACTACTACTACTACTATACATGCACCTAACATACAACACACACTACTACTACTACTACTACTATACATGCACCTAACATACAACATACACTACTACTACTACTATACATGCACCTAACATACACTACTACTACTACTACTACTATACATGCACCTAACATACAACATACACTACTACTACTACTACTATACATGCACCTAACATACAACACACACTACTACTACTACTACTACTACTATACATGCACCTAACATACAACACACACTACTACTACTACTATACATGCACCTAACATACAACATACACTACTACTACTACTATACATGCACCTAACATACAACATACACTACTACTACTACTACTATACATGCACCTAACATACACTACTACTACTACTACTATACATGCACCTAACATACAACATACACTACTACTACTACTACTATACATGCACCTAACATACAACACACACTACTACTACTACTATACATGCACCTAACATACAACATACACTACTACTACTACTATACATGCACCTAACATACAACATACACTACTACTACTACTACTATACATGCACCTAACATACAACATACACTACTACTACTACTATACATGCACCTAACATACAACATACACTACTACTACTACTACTACTATACATGCACCTAACATACAACATACACTACTACTACTACTATACATGCACCTAACATACAACACACACTACTACTACTACTATACATGCACCTAACATACAACATACACTACTACTACTACTACTACTATACATGCACCTAACATACAACATACACTACTACTACTACTATACATGCACCTAACATACAACATACACTACTACTACTATACATGCACCTAACATACAACATACACTACTACTACTACTATACATGCACCTAACATACAACATACACTACTACTACTATACATGCACCTAACATACAACATACACTACTACTACTACTACTATACATGCACCTAACATACAACACACACTACTACTACTACTATACATGCACCTAACATACAACACACACTACTACTACTACTATACATGCACCTAACATACAACACACACTACTACTACTACTATACATGCACCTAACATACAACATACACTACTACTACTATACATGCACCTAACATACAACACACACTACTACTACTATACATGCACCTAACATACAACACACACTACTACTACTACTACTATACATGCACCTAACATACAACACACACTACTACTACTATACATGCACCTAACATACAACATACACTACTACTACTACTATACATGCACCTAACATACAACACACACTACTACTACTACTACTATACATGCACCTAACATACAACATACACTACTACTACTACTATACATGCACCTAACATACAACATACACTACTACTACTACTATACATGCACCTAACATACAACACACACTACTACTACTACTATACATGCACCTAACATACACTACTACTACTACTACTATACATGCACCTAACATACAACATACACTACTACTACTACTACTATACATGCACCTAACATACAACATACACTACTACTACTACTATACATGCACCTAACATACAACACACACTACTACTACTACTATACATGCACCTAACATACACTACTACTACTACTACTATACATGCACCTAACATACAACATACACTACTACTACTACTATACATGCACCTAACATACAACACACACTACTACTACTACTACTATACATGCACCTAACATACAACACACACTACTACTACTACTACTATACATGCACCTAACATACAACATACACTACTACTACTACTACTATACATGCACCTAACATACAACATACACTACTACTACTACTATACATGCACCTAACATACAACACACACTACTACTACTACTACTATACATGCACCTAACATACAACATACACTACTACTACTACTACTATACATGCACCTAACATACAACATACACTACTACTACTACTATACATGCACCTAACATACAACATACACTACTACTACTACTATACATGCACCTAACATACAACATACACTACTACTACTACTATACATGCACCTAACATACAACATACACTACTACTACTACTATACATGCACCTAACATACAACACACTACTACTACTACTACTATACATGCACCTAACATACAACATACACTACTACTACTACTACTACTATACATGCACCTAACATACAACATACACTACTACTACTACTATACATGCACCTAACATACAACATACACTACTACTACTACTACTATACATGCACCTAACATACAACATACACTACTACTACTACTACTATACATGCACCTAACATACAACATACACTACTACTACTACTACTATACATGCACCTAACATACAACATACACTACTACTACTACTATACATGCACCTAACATACAACATACACTACTACTACTACTACTATACATGCACCTAACATACAACATACACTACTACTACTACTACTATACATGCACCTAACATACAACATACACTACTACTACTACTACTATACATGCACCTAACATACAACATACACTACTACTACTACTATACATGCACCTAACATACAACATACACTACTACTACTACTATACATGCACCTAACATACAACATACACTACTACTACTACTACTATACATGCACCTAACATACAACATACACTACTACTACTACTATACATGCACCTAACATACAACATACACTACTACTACTACTATACATGCACCTAACATACAACATACACTACTACTACTACTATACATGCACCTAACATACAACATACACTACTACTACTACTATACATGCACCTAACATACAACACACACTACTACTACTACTACTATACATGCACCTAACATACAACATACACTACTACTACTACTACTATACATGCACCTAACATACAACACACACTACTACTACTACTATACATGCACCTAACATACAACACACACTACTACTACTACTATACATGCACCTAACATACAACATACACTACTACTACTACTACTATACATGCACCTAACATACAACATACACTACTACTACTACTATACATGCACCTAACATACAACATACACTACTACTACTATACATGCACCTAACATACAACATACACTACTACTACTACTATACATGCACCTAACATACAACACACACTACTACTACTATACATGCACCTAACATACAACATACACTACTACTACTATACATGCACCTAACATACAACATACACTACTACTACTACTATACATGCACCTAACATACAACATACACTACTACTACTACTACTATACATGCACCTAACATACAACATACACTACTACTACTACTACTATACATGCACCTAACATACAACACACACTACTACTACTACTATACATGCACCTAACATACAACATACACTACTACTACTACTATACATGCACCTAACATACAACATACACTACTACTACTACTACTATACATGCACCTAACATACAACATACACTACTACTACTACTATACATGCACCTAACATACAACATACACTACTACTACTACTATACATGCACCTAACATACAACATACACTACTACTACTACTACTACTATACATGCACCTAACATACAACATACACTACTACTACTACTATACATGCACCTAACATACAACATACACTACTACTACTACTACTATACATGCACCTAACATACAACATACACTACTACTACTACTATACATGCACCTAACATACAACATACACTACTACTACTACTATACATGCACCTAACATACAACATACACTACTACTACTACTACTACTATACATGCACCTAACATACAACACACACTACTACTACTACTATACATGCACCTAACATACAACACACACTACTACTACTACTACTATACATGCACCTAACATACAACATACACTACTACTACTACTATACATGCACCTAACATACAACACACACTACTACTACTACTACTACTACTATACATGCACCTAACATACAACATACACTACTACTACTACTATACATGCACCTAACATACAACACACACTACTACTACTACTATACATGCACCTAACATACAACATACACTACTACTACTACTACTATACATGCACCTAACATACAACATACACTACTACTACTACTATACATGCACCTAACATACAACATACACTACTACTACTACTACTATACATGCACCTAACATACAACATACACTACTACTACTACTATACATGCACCTAACATACAACATACACTACTACTACTACTATACATGCACCTAACATACAACACACTACTACTACTACTATACATGCACCTAACATACAACACACACTACTACTACTACTATACATGCACCTAACATACAACATACACTACTACTACTACTATACATGCACCTAACATACAACATACACTACTACTACTATACATGCACCTAACATACAACACACACTACTACTACTACTACTATACATGCACCTAACATACAACACACACTACTACTACTATACATGCACCTAACATACAACATACACTACTACTACTACTATACATGCACCTAACATACAACATACACTACTACTACTACTATACATGCACCTAACATACAACATACACTACTACTACTACTATACATGCACCTAACATACAACATACACTACTACTACTACTATACATGCACCTAACATACAACACACTACTACTACTACTATACATGCACCTAACATACAACATACACTACTACTACTACTATACATGCACCTAACATACAACATACACTACTACTACTACTACTACTATACATGCACCTAACATACAACATACACTACTACTACTACTACTATACATGCACCTAACATACAACACACACTACTACTACTATACATGCACCTAACATACAACATACACTACTACTACTACTATACATGCACCTAACATACAACATACACTACTACTACTACTATACATGCACCTAACATACAACATACACTACTACTACTACTATACATGCACCTAACATACAACATACACTACTACTACTACTATACATGCACCTAACATACAACACACACTACTACTACTATACATGCACCTAACATACAACATACACTACTACTACTACTATACATGCACCTAACATACAACATACACTACTACTACTACTATACATGCACCTAACATACAACACACACTACTACTACTACTATACATGCACCTAACATACAACACACTACTACTACTACTATACATGCACCTAACATACAACACACACTACTACTACTATACATGCACCTAACATACAACATACACTACTACTACTATACATGCACCTAACATACAACACACACTACTACTACTACTATACATGCACCTAACATACAACACACACTACTACTACTACTACTATACATGCACCTAACATACAACACACACTACTACTACTACTACTATACATGCACCTAACATACAACACACACTACTACT
Organism: Cladorhizidae sp. MBARI D1340-BT2; assembly: GCA_028752905.1. Classification (NCBI taxonomy): domain Eukaryota; kingdom Metazoa; phylum Porifera; class Demospongiae; order Poecilosclerida; family Cladorhizidae; species Cladorhizidae sp. MBARI D1340-BT2. The sequence continues at coordinate 7,506,275 of JAQNBH010000017.1, forward strand.
ACTACTACTATACATGCACCTAACATACAACACACACTACTACTACTACTATACATGCACCTAACATACAACACACACTACTACTACTACTATACATGCACCTAACATACAACATACACTACTACTACTACTATACATGCACCTAACATACAACACACACTACTACTACTATACATACACCTATTTATAGTGACTTAGCTAATACTCGGTGACAGAATGCACATCTTCTTTTGGCACTCCAAGATCATTTTGCTGCTTATTTGCCTACCGAGTCTGAATGGCTAGCAATGATCAAGGTCCACTTGCATAGCTGTGATCAGAGTAAAGCAGCTAACTCTGATGTTCTGGAACAGTATTTAGGATTGCCTATAGAGGTTTACTTATATGCATACCTTTTGCTGCCTCTACTCAGTATGCTGTTGTAAATTCACGAATAGTATATAACTAATGATAAGTTAATGAGCACTGTATCAAAAATATCTATATCTAATGAGTAGTGTATCAAGAATAAATATCTTCATACTCTGCTGCCATGATAATGCATGTCAGAAGAACATAATAGAATGTTGAATAGTTAAGAGGTGTGGGAAATCCTCATACATAATGCATAAATGATACACTCAGTGATAGAACATGTTTCTGTTACAGTTGATAATTGGCCAATGGAGTATATACCAAGGTACTGAACTATTTTCTAATGCTATTTTAGAGTGCCACAAACAACATGGAACCACTCGCTACAGGTACTGCACTGCATCAATTTGACACTTTCCCTTCTGACATCTTACATAAGCAGAACACAGGCAAATATCCACACATTTCTGCCTTCTGTAATAGCAAGTGGGAAACTCTGCTATCATTCCTTTAGCTAAGCAGTTGTGTGTGTGTATGCCTTTAATTTAAAAGCTCCCTCCATAAATAGCATTAGAAAATAGTTTGATACCTTGGTACTGTATATAATCAAACTTGTATAATTACTTTCAGCTGATATCAAATACTTTAAAGATTCAGATTTTTGTAGTTCAACCGAAATACAGTATCCCGAGTACATAATTTACATAGGTATTTATATTGTGCATGATTGCCACATCTCGACACTCTTCGACATAAATAATGTTCTTCTGATCAATGACATATTATTTCCATGGCACAGGAGTATATATGAAGATATTTTTATACATTGTTCATTGCCTATACAAAGCATACTGTGCAAGTTCTCTAAGTTGTCCTTCATATCACTTATACTTAATATATTTCACCACTTACCTGTTTACTATTGTGATACTGTAGAGCATTAACATATTTTTTTAAAGGCACTCATTCTGTGGATCAGCATAGCACATTGTGTATATATATAGCTCTATTGGAATATTTGTTTTATTTTCAGTATTATTTTTATATCCGTATATATATTTTTATGTTGCATGTAAACTTTCTTCTCGTTCCATTCCATTCCCCTCAACCCGAAAAAATATTATATACTATATACATGGATCCAATATCTGGAGAGCGAGCACGAGCTGCATAACCTAGATTTACCCCTTAAAATTTTTACTTATTTTTTTAATGACAATTGGATGCACCCAGTTGTAGCATAATTATAGGACAACATGAATAACTCTTAATTTTTTTTTAACAAATGGGGGGGGGGGGGGGGGAGTGAACCTCAACCTCTCCACCTTCACTTGAAATAGAGTTTGGGAACTTTCCTCTGGAACCATATTATCAGTCAGACTTACCATGCACTTGGTGTTATCTTTGCTTATGCACTAAATGTTTACTACCTTCTCCCTTTAAACTAGTCTCCACTTATAGGGCTACCAGCAGCTCTTGTTGGTATGCCTACAGCTATTGCTTTCCATTCCATTACAGGTGCTGTAATATCATATATTATTATCAATAAAAAATATATAATGATGATGGTGATGATGATGATGTTGATGAATATAACTATATATATAGCCAATCCTTGTTCTGGGGTTACTTTTTCTTTCACAGTTATTGCTAGAAGCCGACAATTACCACCTACAATCAAATAATGTAATATAAACATTAACTCTCATTAACCAAGCTCCTCTACAACCGTTACATCGCCCTGTTTCCTCTCCCCAGGATAGAGGCCTATGACAATGTCTTTAGATCTGTGGTGTGTGGAATATGCAACATCTCTTTCGACAATGATAATTTCACCTGGACATAAGCTACAGCCCCAATGAAGTTTGGTGGTCTTGAGATTCAGAGCCGAGGGCAACCCAGCTTGCACCTTCTGCCTTCCTGGTATTTACTGCTGGTTCATCGGACCTTGTTTGCCACATTGTCACCTCATCTCCATGGAATCCCACCCCCCAATTCGGATGATGCAGTCAGATTGTTAGAGTTCCTACGACTGCTAACAATCTACTTGCGAATACCCATGACCCAGTTTCTAGAGCTCATTTGCTTGCTGCCTCTTCAAGAGAGTCAGGTTTTTGGCTGTCTGCTGACAACTGAGTGCTGACGATTTATAGCCAGACAGAAAAGTAGAAGACCCAAAGGGTCACTGCTGAAAGAAGGGCCTTATCACCCCAGAACGGAAGGAGCAGAGTACACAAGAGTGGACAATTGGCGGTGTATGTCAGCCTCCACTGTTTTCAGAATCTTATCCTTCACACACACTAGTCATCTGTGTCATTTATCTTGATGACATCATCTAGGAAGTACACCTGAAGCTATCCAACATGACCTTGAGGTCATCAAGTCTACTGAGGAGACAGGACTGTGTTTAACATTCAGAAGTCTGAAATCATCTGTGTTGACTCAGTTGCAAGGGAGGCCATTTTAGTTACCCTTCCAGGACCCAAGGTAGTCAACCCTTCTAAAGCCTGTCTCCTAGGTTTCTCCCTTGGTATGAGGACTCTGTATCTGCTGCCCTCAAGGTGAAGCTCAACTCTCTCGAAGTTATGGGCAGCAGTCTTGAACATTTCATGGCACATGTTACCTTCCTTCCTACTTCTCTGGAACTCTCTCTCAATCCCTAATCTTCTTTACCTATTACGAACAACTCCCTCCTTTTTCTCTCCCATCATTACCTCCTATGAGGAGTGCCTTAAGTCCATTGTGAGTACTGGTACGTAGTAGAAACGACATAAACTTTATGGCTGATGACCCAAACTACTCTTTGGCCTCAGTTTCTGCCTCATTGGAACTCATTCTGCCACCCCAACTTCCAGTCGCTCCCTTTTTCTAACCAGAAGGTATGTGGTCTCAAAAATCCGTATGCAGTAACTGTCAGTGGCAGTACAGATAGTAAACTCCAAAACAGTTTGGGGTACATTAGTTACTGGTTCTTTAAAAAAAAAAGTAGACCTTGGGGGGGGGGGGGGGGGGGGGATGCGGGGCAGTATACAAAATTGAAGGGTTTTTATCACAACTTGGCCATGGGATTTGTCAGAGAACTGGTGAAGTGAAATCCCTCGCTTGCCTTATCCATCAGTCAATGGAGTGCCGAGGGGAAACTTTATTTCTGTTTTGGGGTCCATTGGTGGGTAAGGTATAATAAATAATAAAAACAGCAGTATTAGTGGTAATAATAAATAAACAATAAAGAGGCCATGGAGGAGAGACTTGTTTTGTTAGTAACTGTGTATATATGTTTTATTATGGAGGCCATGGAGGTGTGGACTTGTTTTGTTAGTAACTGTGTATATTATGTGTTTTATTATGGGAAGCCATGGAGGGAGGGACTTGTTTTGTTAGTAACTGGGTTGTGTCAAGTCAATTCTCTTAAGTTATGGGAACACCCCAAAGTTGTCAGTCTGAGTGTTTTATTATGGGAGGCCATGGAGGGTGGACTTGTTTTGTTAGTAACTGTGTATATATGTTATATTATGGGAGGCCATGGATGGGTGGACTTGTTTTGTTAGTAACTGTGTATATATGTTTTATTATGGAGGCCATGGAGGTGTGGACTTGTTTTGTTAGTAACTGTGTATATTATGTGTTTTATTATGGGAGGCCATAGAAGGGACTTGTTTTGTTAGTAACTGTGTATATTATTATTATGGAGGCCATGGAGGGAGGGACTTGTTTTATAACTGTGTATATAATAATATAATGTTTTGTTAGTTCTTATTATTTTGCCACTTCTACTTTTTTTGTTTGTTAAGTATCATCTTCAGAGAGTAAACATAACATACCAATTTCATTAACACCTAATTAACACATGCTATCTAGTTATATAATAATCAATTACAAAAATACCAAAATAATAACTAATTAACAATAAATACATAAATAAACTAAAAAGGTGCTTGTTAATATATTTTTAAGTGTTGTAGAAATGAATCAACAAATATTTTACCTATGATTTGATTTCTTTTTGAAATATTTGTACAGTGCGCAAAGACTAGGCTAAAATCTTTCAGGAATGCCATATTTTTACTCCAACGACTATATAGAAGATACCAAAAACCCCTCTCCAGGTTGGTTTACTAGAAACAAACATCACTAAATTAAAGAAGCACTTGTCCAGCCATAAGAAGTCTGATACAGAGTATGCTAGCAAATCTTTTACCGAATTGCAAAGCGATTCAGTAAAGGTCCTAACTAGCTAATTATACACAATCAAGTTTGCAGCAAAGGATTGTAGCATTTAAGTATTTGAGGGGACTTGGTAAGCAACTAAATACCGTGGCTGAAGCATTTAGGTATGATAACCTCGACACCAAGCATAATTGTTTCTAAACTTGCTTCTCGACCTAAAACAGGATGTAACGCATTATTCACTTTCACATTGTATCTTGGATATCATTTTGAAGAGGTGTTTAACTTCACTGCTTGAGCCAATCTTACTTTATTAATATAATACACCCACAAATGTGTACAATGCCAGAAGAAGGCAACTTCCAAAGAATGAAAGGAGGAAAAAAAGTTCAGTACTTAAAGGAGGGAGACTCATCAGATATTCTGCTTTGATTCGAACTAGTTTGTTTCATGCAAGGTCTGCTCTAGTCTGTCCCAGTTGCTTACATGTCCAGAAGCATCTATATACCAATCAACAAAGCATTTGCTGATGCTATTCGGGTTGATTTTCTTTTAAGAAGGCTTTTGACATGCTTCCCCACAACGAGCTACTTTGTGATTTAGTCTCCTCTATAATAAAAGGAACAGGAACCTTTTTGTATGAATGAATCTCAGTCCTCTTGCTTGCTAGCCTGTTACCTCGGGTGTCTCCCAGGGAAGCCAAGTTCATATTCCGAGAATATGTTAACATCCAAGACACTATGTACATTCACAGAGGATGCATTTGTCTGGTCAAGATTCCATCCTAGTGTGCTCAGTGGCTCATGCCTATATATCCATTTACACCTTCCCAGAAATACCTGGATTGTGCACTGGTTAAGTGTGGCATTGTGATATATACATATTCAGGTCACTGCTAAATCCTGCTTATTGTTCAGTGACGACATAATCCTCCATGACTGGGATATAAATGCTCTCCCAAATATTGTACTGGTTGGAGCATTATATCTTTCCAGTGAAATGACTGCATGATGTAAGTAAGGAGACAGTGGCAAAGAATATCCGAGTTAGTGGAGATTAGTCTGACTAGCGAGACTATATAAGTGGAGGTCAGGTTGGATGGCTGAATTCAGCTACCATGTCCGAAATTTTTATTACATATCTCATCTTCATCTCCACCTACTCCCACCGCTGCTCTGCAGGCAATAACATGAACAGCAAGTAGGAGCGAGTCGACCATTTCCCCCCCCTCTCAAGTTATATGAATGATCTTGTGCTCTCTTGGAGCTATTGGTCTATTTTTGACAAAATTTGAAAAAATAATTCATGTATAAATTATACACAACACACACAATATTCCTTGATTCTCTAGACTAATGATATAATAATGTTCTATAGTTTGGCAAAGCTTGTAAGTGCAGTAACTCCAGGTAGTTCCTTGCCCTCCAGTAGCTCCAGACAAGCCCCGCCCCCTGTGCTCACATGATTCACTTTGTCTGCCATCCCAAACTTCTCTACACATGCGGCAGTGTCCCCTCCACCTTCAGGCAGAATACAAAGACTTCTCACACAACTAGAAACAGCACTTTGTCTTCAGCATGTGCATGCATGGTGGGGAGGGGCTATGCCTCTAGTATATGCATTCGTTCAATTTACAAATCACAACTCTGAGGTCACTAGCACTGGAAACATCCTTTATTGTGCAACTTCTGTATGTTAACTGAGATCAGGTCAATGTCAGAACTTGCATAGGAATAGACATACAAAGTGTGTGGGTGGCAATAGAGGACATTCATCAGTTGGCAACAGATGTAATTAATTGCACAACCAACAAGACAACAAAGATCAAATAGTACCAAGTACATAAAATGAGAGGAACACGCTTGGAACACTGGCAGGCAAAAATTGCCTATGACGCGAAAACCTGCTCCTCAGCTTCACCACCACCCCGAGCAGGTCTGGATCCTGTTCTATATACAGGAAGGAGGTGATGACCCTTTACCATAGCTATTCTGGGGTCTGGATAGTGAAGGAAGGTTACTTTCATACTCTATGGAGAGACCACATTGAACCCCCCCCCCCCCCCCCTACCCTAGAAGAGAGATGCCACATCAAATCTGCCCCCCTCCCAGCGCTTCCCAGGGAGATGCCACAATGAAACTTTCCCCTCCCTGACAACTGCCCACCACATATAATGTGCGTGCATGACATGCTGGTTTTCTATAGAGAGGGAGATTAGTAATCTGCTTCCAATCTTGTGCCAGAGTTACTGTGGTCTAGGGTGGATCAACACTATAATGACCCACTAATAAGTACATAATTATGTAGGTTTTTCAATTACTAGAAGTTGAAACTTGGCCCATCACATACCAGCCGAACTGCCTGTAAAAGTCTTCTCAACGAACTCAATATAACTTTCAGCTACTCCTCTCAACATTTTTTGTTGGTAGCCGGCATCAGAATTCTAACTAGAGCGACTCCACCCACAAACAAATTCCAAATTCCACCCACAGATTGACTAATTGGACTATAATTTGTGCATTTACAGAAAAACCAATTCGGCAGAAATTTTGTCACGTATGGTTTGTATAATTGATCAACTGCCATATAAAGAACAGGCAACCAATAGGCAGCTATCTCCAATGCCTATATAAATCCTAGAGAGAGATTGTTTATGATTGGTAAAGGGTCTCTATCCTAATTAACAACTTCATTATGCATATACCTATTATAGATGTGGCACCCTTCTCAGTTGCCATGCAAATACTCTCCAGCACTGCCCGCGAGCCATTGGAGAATTTGTCTAACTCGAACACACCGACTGGTCCATTCCAGATGATGGTGGCAGCTTTCTCTATGACTGCACAGAAAGAGATGACACTCTGTTCTCCCACGTCCAGCCCCATCCAGCCAGTGGAGATCCCAGAGCTGACTGTGGCTGTTCCAGTCTGTGCATGTGTGTATTCACAACTTCACAATAACAGAACACTACTGTAAAACCTGGTTGTTAAGCAGGGGACTGATAGCATCCGTCTGCAAGCATCTGCTACTTTACACTGAGCAGTTGCTTGGCAAGCAGTGACCTTGTGCCAGCGTACCAGACTTCTTGCAGGCGCGGATCGCTGAGGCCATGTATCGGACCTTGTACCAGCATGCCAGACTTCTTGCAGGCCCGGATCGCTGAGGCCATGTATCCGGCTAGCTAGAAGGGGCCGGTGGAGAGTTGAGCAGTTCCAGCGCACAGCCTGGAGAGTGTCGGACGTGGACACCTACAAGTCTGTCTGGTCTCGGAAATGGAAGAAACACAGCAACTCTCAAGCAGAAGGAGGTGTGGTTAAGCCTCGGCACTTAACCAGCGAAGGTTGGTACCAAACAGTGAAGCAGATGCTACAGCCACCTGCTTAACAACCAGTGCTTAGTACCCATAGTTATTAATTATTATTATTAGGTCGTTATTATACAAATTTGAAGTCATCCAAGGAAACGATACCGTTTAACATCACATAATGGTCCAGGTTCAAAGTCCTCTACCTGTTAAGACACACCAACCCTGGTCAAGTTGTGACAGTCATTTTTAATTATACACAGAAGTCTGAAGTTCAATAAGTAAATGTTCACAATCTGAACAGGATCTCTACTCACGAGCCCAGCTTTGCCTGCCTCATGTCTGAAGTGTTTTCACGACCTCAACACAATCAACAGCTGTTGTTGTTGTTGTTGTTTATTATTTGTCAACAACTTTAACTTAGGAAACGGCCATTACTCAGCCGCCTGAGCTTGTACCTTACCACACTCACGTTGGCATCTTTGCTGAACTTGTCGGCAGTCACAAAGTCCACTGGGAACACCATGTGGACTCCCTTCTTCTCCGCTTTAGCCATCAGGTCTCCCACGATGCTAGAGCCTTCTTCATCAAAGAGTGAAGCACCAATCTAAACAATTATAACATGTTACAGGATAACACACCTTCACTCCAGATCACGCACAAAACATAACATCAAAAATCCGTGGCTAGATTCACAGCCTCTATTCAACCCAATTTTTAAATAGAATCAGGAGAAATGACCTTTGATCTCACTATGATTAATTAAACCTTCCACCTTGGAACCTACAGACATCTTGGAACCTATAGACAGACATCTTGAAACCTATGGCAGACATCTTGAAACCTATAGATAGACATCCTGGAACCTACAGACAGACATCTTGGAACCTACAGAGAGACATCTTGAAACCTACAGACAGACATCTTGGAACCTACAGAGAGACATCTTGGAACCTACAGACAGACATATTGGAACCTATAGACAGACAGACATCTTGGAACCTACAGACAGACATCTTGGAACCTATAGACAGACATCCTGGAACCTACAGACAGACATCTTGGAACCTACAGAGAGACATCTTGAAACCTACAGACAGACATCTTGGAACCTACAGACAGACATCTTGGAACCTACACAGACATCTTGGAACCTACAGACAGACATCTTGGAACCTACACAGACATCTTGGAACCTACAGACAGACATCTTGGAACCTAAAGACAGACATCCTGGAACCTACAGACAGACATCTTGGAACCTACAGACAGACATCTTGGAACCTACAGACAGACATCTTGGAACCTTCCTGATGGGATGCCAAGACAAGGCCTCGTCTCAAGGGAGTGATTCTAGATCCGATGCATACCACATAGCAGGGCACTTTTGATGGCCAAATAGTCGCAGAGACGACAAGGATTCGCAGGGACATATGCAAGGACCCTGAACCACATGAGGGCAGCCACACCAACTCTATTCGGACTGGATTCCAGCCATGAGAACAGCGAATATTGACCTCGACCCTCGTACGAGATGGAGCTGCTGCGTCCTGGCGCTCCATCACCTCCCATCACTCCTAATCCCAGTCCACAATATGTCTCATGGCATTGCGTTCCACTGCCTGTTACTGGTCGCCATTTTCTGCTGGTCGCTGCTCGTTCAAAATTTAGCGACTGCTAGCGTTGTTGGTGCACTTTAAACCCCACAGTGGACCACACCCATTAATACATTTGAGCCCACCAGCTATGCTTCAGGAAACACGGACAATACGGACAGTTCCGATACGGACAGTTCCGACGAAGAAGATTTACAGACTATTCTGCGATTAGAGTTAAATCCTGGGGCGGAGAAGGAGTCCAAGTAAGAGAAGAAGATGGATGCCACACCAAATCACCTAAATATATTATTACCTCACTGGCAAGAATTCCTGGAAATTCTCTATTGGCTGATGTCCCTTTATGTGTTATACACACACCGATGCGTGTCAACAAACTACCTCTAGTCAATGGATGCGTGTCAACAAACTACCTCTAGTCAATGGAGTTGTTTTGACTTCACCCTGTAGAATGACACCTAGAAGTAACTATAGCGCTTCACCTCATTAAGGTTAAATTTAAATTTAAAAAAAAATATTTAAAAAAATGTACCTAGATGTGATTAGGCCAGAACATGTAGCATGGTCTCTGGCAAGTGTGTGCATGACTAGCCTATATGTAGCATGGTCTCTGGCAAGTGTGTGCATGACTAGCCTATATGTAGCATGGTCTCTGGCAAGTGTTGCATGACTAGCCTATATGTAGCATGGTCTCTGGCAAGTGTGTGCATGACTAGCCTATATGTAGCATGGTCTCTGGCAAGTGTGTGCATGACTAGCCTATATGTAGCATGGTCTCTGGCAAGTGTGTGTATGACTAGCCTATATGTAGCATGGTCTCTGGCAAGTGTTGCATGACTAGCCTATATGTAGCATGGTCTCTGGCAAGTGTGTGCATGACTAGCCTATATGTAGCATGGTCTCTGGCAAGTGTGTGCATGACTAGCCTATATGTAGCATGGTCTCTGGCAAGTGTCTGCATGACTAGCCTATATGTAGCATGGTCTCTGGCAAGTGTGTGCATGACTAGCCTATATGTAGCATGGTCTCTGGCAAGTGTGTGCATGACTAGCCTATATGTAGCATGGTCTCTGGCAAGTGTCTGCATGACTAGCCTATATGTAGCATGGTCTCTGGCAAGTGTGTGCATGACTAGCCTATATGTAGCATGGTCTCTGGCAAGTGTGTGCATGACTAGCCTATATGTAGCATGGTCTCTGGCAAGTGTGTACATGACTATCCTATATGTAGCATGGTCTCTGGCAAGTATGTAGCATGGTCTCTGGCAAGTGTGTGCATGACTAGCCTATATGTAGCATGGTCTCTGGCAAGTGTGTGCATGACTAGCCTATATGTAGCATGGTCTCTGGCAAGTGTCTGCATGACTATCCTATATGTAGCATGGTCTCTGGAAAGTGTCTGCATGACTAGCCTATATGTAGCATGGTCTCTGGCAAGTGTGTGCATGACTAGCCTATATGTAGCATGGTATCTGGCAAGTGTCTGCACGACTATTCCACAGGAAGGTTCTCTTGACTTTGAATACATGCCTCACCCCATCATTGCCATGCCAACCTACCTCCATGCCCTGGAGGGTCTTTAGGAAGGTGTAAGCCATGCCCCCAGCAATTATCATTTGGTCAACCTTGTCCAGCAGATTGTCGATCAGTTTAATCTTGTCATGCACCTTGGACCTACAAAGAAAGGGGGGGGGGAAAGGGGGGGGGGGGAATGTTTGGAAGAAACATCCTCCATCACTCCACACAACATATCATTCTTGGACTCCTCCATCACTCCACACAACGTATCATTCCACACATTGGCTTTCCAACTAACGGACTGCAATAGGACTAGTCTCCTTAGTGCAGGTACTTCCATGCACAGCAGCAAACTAAATACCAATGGGGAAGTGGGGGGGCATTTTTGGGGAGTGGGGGAAGATAAAAATCTTGAGGGAGAAGGGGGGAAAATGAACATTTCTGAAGGGGAAGGAGGGAAAAAGAGAAGGGGGGGGCAGAGAAATTGGAAATGTTTTGTATCTGAGAGGTTGTACTGCACTACATGTGCACAGGTATTATTATAGCTAGAGAGAAAGTGTATGCATGCATACATTCACATGCTCAAAAGTGCTTTACTGACCCTCCAAGAATGGCTAAGAAGGGTCTCTTAGGATTATCAAGAGCCTTTCCAAAGTATACCAGCTCTTTTTTCATGAGAAAGCCAGCTGCCCTGATGGGGAGGTCAACGCCAACCATGGAGCTATGGGCGCGATGGGCCGTCCCAAATGCATCATTGATAAACACGTCCCCAAGCTTGCTGAGAGAGGCACGAAACTTCAGGATGTCCTCAGGGCTTGGAGTAACCTTCTTCCCTTCTGCATCTTTCCCCTTTCCTTCCTCCTCTGGGTGGAAGCGAAGGTTTTCAAGGAGAATGATGGTCTCTGAGGGAAGAGGGCATAGGAAGACAGGAAGAAGGGCAGAGATTTATGAGAGGATGATGACCATTATCTACCAGCAGTTTGACTCATGCAGGCAACTCACCAGGGGCTGGGGCTTCACATGCAGCTTCAACCTCTGGACCCACACAATCAGGAAGAAAAATGACATCACTAAAAACAAAGCAGCATGCACGCATAAACACAGGAGTATCACTAATCTTGCATGGATATGCTCCATGTTGTGTAACCTAGCAACCGTCAGATCACACTCATCAAACAAACAAGGTGAGAAGTATTAAGATCAACAAGTCTTTCTCCCTGCAGAGTGGGTGCTCAACACCACCAAAGAGAGTGGCAACATCCATTAATTCATTTTCTTTTGCTAGTTGGGCTGTCTTCATCTTTGCCTATTATGACTTGCTGCTAGTTTAAATGTGCAACCGGATGACTAGCTGCCAGCTGGCTATGTAGAATTGGTTAGTACTGGACAGGTGGATTATGGCAGCTGGAAGACAATGTCAGAACTGGAAAGAATACAGATTGTCATGCACTCAGTGCAGGTAGTCAACAAGTGACGTAATGAACTGTCACGACAATTTGTTCCCCCCATATTTGGTTCCCCCTGGAACTTTTTCTTTAACCACTTGCGGACGGATGACGAAATCCTCGTCTGGATATTTATTTCCACCACGGCGGTTGACGAAATGCTCGTCAGATATCTATTTCTACCATGGCGGATGACGAAATACTCGTAATCAGGTCGACCTATATATATATCGAAAGCACAGGGCTAGTAAAACCTAACTGCGCATGTCTAATGAGTGGTGGTTACTTCTGCACTGCCCAGACGGCAGCACAAGTCGATCGGATCGTCATGGCTTCGAAGAAAAGATCGTGCCTTACACTTTCACAAGTCATCGACGGTGTATTTGCAAGCAGTGGATGACAGGAAAGCAATTTTGGGAGATAATGTAACTTCCTTTGTCATCTAACAATTATAATCATCCAACAATCATACCAACAAGTTATAAGACTAAATATTATTCAGCAAATAATGTCTTTTTTTAATAACATCATTTTTGGTTCTAAATTGGGGTGAAATTGGGGTGAAATTGGGGTGAAATTGGGGCAAATTCATGACTCAAATCCTTTTTTGGTCAACCTTGATCATATCTTCACAGTTTCAAGCCATTAAAAAATGTTTAAAAAATAAATTTAAAAAACTCAAAATCATCCCGTCCAGGGGCATTGAAATAGGGGGGAAAATCCGTCCTTGAGTGGTTAAAAAATATGTTCCGCATGGAACTTTTTACTTGAAAAAAAAGTTCCCGCTTGAAAAATAAAGGGCTAGGGCAAGGGCAAGGGTGGGAACAAAATTTTCAATAAGGGGGGAACAACTTTTGGGGGGGAACAAAATTTTCAATAAGGGGGGAACAACTTTTGGGGGGGAACAAAATTTTCAATAAGGGGGGAACAACTTTTGGGGGGGAACAAATTAAACGTTACAGAACCTCACGAGTGAGTGCATTTCAGGACAAGGACAACAGCATAACTGGATGGTCTGTTGGTTAACTGGTCAAGTTGAGCACCAGTATAGAATGTACATAATTATATATGTATTAAACTGCAGAACTTACCTTCCCAAAACCCTACCAAGCTCGGCAGCAACTGGCTTGAGGGAGAACTTTTCATTGCGTCTACCATCAGGTCTTCCTAGATGACTCATTAGCACTACACTACAACCCTTGTCCAGCACATACTGTATGCTAGGCACGGCTGCAACTATCCTGCACTTGTACAATGCATGCAATCACAAGTATACTAACAAGAACTCGAGTTATTTCACCTCAAGTTGTTAGTCACTTTTTCTCCGTCCAAGGGAACATTAAAGTCGACTCTAAAATGGAAGCAGCGCCTTATAAATTAGGATGAAATCCTAACCTTTCATCTAATTAACCTCATGAGGATCCTCTTCCCTTCCAGGTCCAATCCGCGATCTATAACATCTTTGCTGTAGGCCATGACCAGCAAGCTACGTCTTCAAGCGTTTGAAGCCGCAATACGTAGGCACGTAAGCGCGACGACCCTCTACCAATCAATACATTCTGAAGTTCCCCACATACTCTGCTGATTCAATTCATTAATTAAGTGAGAAAGGAAAATATATTATTATGGACTTATGGACACACATACATAAAAAAAAGTGACATTCATTGCTTGGCTATGTAACAAAGCGGAAGAAAGATTGATTACAACACAAGAATGCAAGTTAGCTAATGGTAAGTGTTCCTCTGACTAGATCCAGGCTGACTAAATACTCTTGGATTGGATCCAGGTTGACTAAAGCCTCTGGGGGGGCCACGTAACTGCTGATGTGGATGTTGTATTTGCTGTCGCTGTTGAGGCTGATCATTCTCGGTATTGGTATTGAGGGAAGTGTCCGAAGAGTACATCATATCACTCTCGTACTCATTGGTCAGTGCCCGTGTATTCAATGCCTCTTCTGTGGGTGTGGAAGATGGGGAGAGGGTCCCTGCCCCCATCCCAAGATGCATTGGGTGGTGCATGTAATCGCCATGGTAGCCATACCCTCCCATTGCCGGGGGTACTTCCTGAGATGAACCTCCACCCTTCCCCACTCCTCCGGGGTGACGTCCCATGGAGAGATGTCGAGGGGAATTGTGCGGCGAGTAGCCGAGGGGACCAGAGGGCAAGGAGTACTTGGGAGGCACCCCTCGCATCATGCGGGGGTCGTGGAGGTGAACTTGTTCCACATCGTCATAGTAGAATTCTGGCTGTGGCTGCTGCTGTGGTTGTGAGTGATGGTGACGGTGAGGGTGGTGATGGTTATGTCTCAGTAAAGACTGAGTCGACTCCTGGATGGAGCTTCCCCCCTGATAGCCTGACATTCCTCCCTGGGACTTGCTAAATTCATCTGCCACAAACTGCTGGTTACATGGCATATGCTTTTCGCTCCCGTATGCAATTTGGTCAATACTTTCCACTATGTTGTTTGTCCGTGGGGCCCAGGCTGGACTGTGGCTATACGGGGGGTAAGGCCCCTCTACTGGGGGCATGTTCATGCTCAAACCTTCTCTCGTACTCTGGATGGCCCTCCTCCTGTAGTCTCTGGCATCACTGCCATCGATCTCATCTTCATCATCATCGTCTTGCATAGTGGTTGAATCATCATCGTCATCGAGATCATTGAACTTTCCATAAAGGTCGTCTCCTCCATCACTTTCCCCTCCCCCCTCGGAACCAAACATGTGAATGCTCTCATTGGAACCAGAATCCAGCAAGTCCGCGTTCTTGGCGTAAATCCGTTCAATTTGTGATTTGGGATAAGGTGCGGTCTCTTGTGAGCCGTTGGAAAGCTTATCCGTGGCCATGGTGCTGCTACCAAGATCTGACGTGCTCCGGGACGGCTTTGACTGCTGCGATTTATTTGACACCGCACCTGGTGATGGGTACGTGACCCTGTCGTGCACACCAAGTACCCCTCTACCACTTCCGTCTCTTCCTGGCTCAGTGTCTCCATTGCACACGTAGCTCTGACGGGTTGAGCTGGCGTTGCTTGCTGCCACCGTCATTTTGGCGAGCTCCGGAGGGTGTGGACCCAGGGAGGTCTGTTTGTAAACACTCATGGACCCATTATTACCACCACTGCTTTTCGTGCTTCCAAATTTCTTCTTCAGCTCGATGGACTCTGGGGTAGTGTCATTTATCGCGACCTTTGACCTCCTGGCACGGCAGATGCAAGCTATGATCATAAACCCTATGAATAAGATTGACACCACTAGAATCCCTGTCACAGTAGCCGTGATGATCACAGTTGGAAATGCTTGCGATGGGGTAATAACTGGTGTGCCAAAGCTCTTATGTAGACTGAAGTCTATGGTGGTGTTCTGTGAGATTTCTCCATCGGTTACACGAATCACGGCTTTGATGATGAAGTAGGAAGGGTCAGCACTTGAAGTTTGAGCCGTTGTTGTAGAGGAACATTTATTCTCAGAGTTTGGGTTCACCTTCAGAGTGACCTCCCCAGTCATGTTGTTGATCTCAAAGTAGCACTTGGGTGCCATGTTCACAAAGCTAAAAGATAGCTGTGTTCTGGTGTCTGGATCTCTGGCTTGGACTGTGTAGATGTGACTACCCTTTACCATGTTGGCATTCACCCTGATAGGGTTGTCTGGAACAACAGTGAACTTAGGTGCACCTTCATTTACATCTATCACAAAGATGGCAATGGGAACAGAGGTAGAGCTCACCGGATTTCCTCCATCTGACGCAACAACATTGAAGGTGTAACTGAGCTTGGCTTCATAATCCAAAAGACCCGAAACAAAAATGTCTCCTGTGTTTGAGTCGATGCGAAAAGGAAGATCATTGGGTTCCAGGTGATAAGAGACTCTCCCATTGCCTCCCAAGTCCATGTCATTGGCCGTCACTCTGACCACAGAAGTGTTGGCGGGAGAATTCTCCCTTAAGGATCTGTTATATCTATTCATTGTGAAGATCGGACGATTGTCATTCACATCAGCAACTATTATGCTGACATAAGCAGAGCAGGTGCGGGGAGGATTGCCACTGTCAGTAGATAGTATGGTTAGCTGATAATTATCCAGAGTCTCCCTGTCCAGGGAACGTGTTCCAATCAAATCTCCTGTCGTCGAATCAATAGCAAATGGAGAAGTGGAATCAGCAATCGAATACGAGATGGAATCTCCGTCGACATCAGTGGCAGTCATTGTGATGAGGACATGGTTTTGATCCGGTTCTCCCTCAGCGACGGACAAGTTGTACTGGGCTTGTGAAAAAACAGGGCAGGCGGTGTTGATAGGAGTAATTAGGACCGTGACGTTGATGGACGAGGCCTGCATGTACTGCACGCAGCTTGGAGAGAAGGAAGGGTTGGAAACATCCACTTGGAAATTGAAGCTTCTCACTTCAGTCTGGGGGCGAACCAGCGCAAGCATCCCACCTCCCGAGTCAATCCTAAAGTTGTTAACTGCATCTGAAAAGTAGTGGGGAATGAGGAACATCAGTGGAGATGCATTTACGGTAAAGTCCTCGTCCGTCACATTGAATTTGTGCAATTCGGTGCCGGGACTGGTGGCAATGGAGACCATCAGAGTAATGGTGTCACTCTCGAACATAGGGGCGTGGTTGTTGACATCCACAATGGTGATGTAGACGAGCTTGGTAACTTTATTCCGGCGACCAATCCCTTGGTCCTCGACAATCATGTTTCCAGAGAAGCTCAAGATGCTGCTACTGGCAAGGATGACAGCGTTTGTCCTGATGACACCACTCAGCGGGTCTATCCTGAAGTAATTTTGAGGCCACCCACTTCCCAGAGAGTACTTCACCCAGGAGTTTATCCCTACATCGGCGTCGGTCGTAGTGATAGCATCAGTTACGATTATACCCGAAGGCAGGCCTTCCATTACACGCCACCTACGCTCCGGTACGGTGACATCAGGTGCATTGTCGTTCACATCCAGTATCTTGATGGCGAGATATGTTCTGGCCATGTTGACACGATCTGTTGCTCTCACCACAAACAAGTACATATCCACAGACTCTCTATCGAGAGCAAGAGATCCGACGCTGATCAAACCACTAAAAGTATCTATGACAAAACTGCTTGGGAGGTTGTCGATGTTCTGGGGCCTACCATTGTGTTTAGCTCTTAGCAGCTCCATTTCGTACCTCAATGGTGGACCTTCATCAAGATCTGTGGCTGGCAACTTGATGATTCTATCTCCTGGTCTGGTGCTGGGGAACTCGTAGACATTGAGAGAGTAGTTTCTGCCACCGTAAGTAGTCACAAAGTCATTCTCGTCAGTTACAGTGACACGGATGACTATCTGTGACGAGTGGGGCTGGTTGCTGAGGTCCTGGGCTTGGATCAAGAGGTTGTATGAGCTCGTCACTTCCCTGTCAAGCTGCCGTCTCAAGTACACGAGGCCTGTAGAGCTGTTGATTTTGAAGGTTCTCTCGCTGTCCCCTCGGATGATGTCATAGACGAGCATTCCTTCCAGGCCGAGGTCTTTGTCCGTGGCCTCAACCTGGAACAGTGGGGTGGCGCTGACTGGCGTGCTCTCTGAAAACACCTGGTCTCCAACGACAGTAAAGACAGGCTCATTGTCATTGACATTAGTCACCATCACAATTACGTGGAGGAAGTCTGATGACCTTTGTATGGAGTTGGAATCTGAGGTTGTGACTCGGGCCTCCACAATAATGCTATACTCGTTCGTCTCCTCGTAGTCCAACGTTTCTATGATGCTCAGTCGACCTTTATCCTCGGTGATGGTGAATTTCTCAATGGGAGAGGTGTCTCCACGTACGATCTGCTTCACCAGGTGAAAGCTCTGAGCAGAGGGGTTTGTGATGAGGGCAATGTTTACGAAGCTGCCCAATGAGATGTCCTCCGGCTTAGTGATGTGTCTAGGGTTTAACCCTATGATGTTTGGGGTGAAGGATTCGGCACTGCGAATGGTGATTTCAATGGTTGCGTTCGAGGCTAGAAACGGATTTCCACCATCACGAGCTTCAACGATCACGATGAATTGCTGGTCGCTTTCCAGTGCCCTCAGGTTCCTCACAACTCCCCGATCATGATCAACGGCAAAGTAGCGGTTGGGATCAACAATGATGTAACTGACGACACCATGAGCTCCCTCATCTTGGTCTGTGGCTGTGACAGTGAAGAGCTCAAGTCCAACATACGGGAGGTAGGAAAGAGTTAACTCTGATGGGAGATTGACAAACCTTGGTTCAAATTCGTTTCCCGGACTGACGTTCACTCGAACAACTCCTGTGGCTGTACGACGAACACCAGTTCTGCTGTCCGTGGCCTGCACTGTCAAATTGTAAATTTTGATACCTTCAAAATTCAGTCTCTCTCTCAGAGAAATTCTCCCGCTCCCCGAGTCGATCGCAAACTGAGGATAGGACTGAGCAAAGGTGTACGAGAGACGACCGTTATCTCCACTGTCAGCATCAGTCACAACAGAGCTAACAACAAAAACCTCTGTCCCAGAGCCACTGAGTTCACTCACATATGTCGTAGACACCACGGGGTTGAATCGCGGGTGGTGGTCATTATCCGTTTCAACCAGCATCTCAAGACGGGCAGAGGTGTAAAGATTTGCGTCTCTTCTGTCCACGGCTCGGAGGGAATAAACGTAAGCCAGCTGGTACTCACTAGGAACACGCTCTTTCAACATTAGCTGGCCAGTCGCGGAGGAAACGTTGATGGCCAAGTTAGAAGAGGAATCCACAATGACATAGTAATGTTGGGCGTTGGCGCCCTGGTCACGATCGGACGCCGATATGGACGTTGAGATGAGAATGAAAGGAGCCTGATCTGGGGGAATTGAAATCAAATATTGTGCTGCGGTCAATAGCGGCGCATTATCATTGAGATCAGTGACCACCACTTCAACATTTGCAATGGCTGTATTGACATCCAAACCGGGAGCTCCATCTATGGCATGGACGGTGAAGAGCACATCGTTGCTGGACAGAACATCCCTGTCGATCACTCTGAGCGTAAATATGTCGCCATTCGTGGGATCCACATCAAAGAAGTCGTTGATCCCTTGGGAGATGGAGTAATGGACAATGCCGTAGTCACCTTTGTCTCCGTCCTGCGCATACACGCGGCCAACGACTGTCATGGCTGGCTCGTTCTCGGCCACAGAGAAGGAGTAGCTAGTGGAGTTGAAAACAGGTAGCTCGTCATTCTCGTTTTGGATAGAAATCCAGACAGTTGTTGAGGATGTCATCTGTGGGCTTCCGGTATCTCTGGCGTAGATCCTCAGAGTGTAGGAATGTTCCTGTTTGTAGTCGTAGTCGAGTGACTTATTGATGCTGATCTCTCCTGTCAATGAATCTATCATGAACGGCAAGTCATCATTCTCGCCACCAATATGGTAGCTGACTGCATCATGGGTGGCGTTGTCGTCATCGCTTGCTCTGACCGTCCACACCACTGTGGAGATGGGAGTGCTCTCTTTTATCACCAGGGGCTGACCCAAGGAATTGGGCTTGCTGTTGGGTTGGAAAACAGGAGGGTGGTTATTGATGTTATTCACGGTTATGATCACAAGGACACTGTCCATCTTATTTCCTTTGTCAGTCGCTCTGAGCGTAATGTTATGCACCACTTGGATAGCGTAGTCCAAGTTTCCGTTGTTCATGATGGCCCCTCGCTCCACATCATAGCGAAACAGATCAGATTGCTGGTTGTCGTTGAGCACCTGATAGGTCACGTGTTCGTCCTTATCTTGGTCCACGGCACGTATCCTCGCCACCTCTACATTGCTGCCTTGAGTCTCATCGACGTAAACAAACAGCACATCCCTGTCGAACATAGGAGGGTGCTCGTTTATTGGCCGTATCATGATGATGACGGTCTTGCTGACAATGTGTCGCGGGATTCCGAGGTCGTAGGCAACAATGTTGAGAGAGTACATGCTCCTCCTCTCAAAATTCGTAACGTCTTCGTCCTGGCACGATATGTGCTGGAAGCACAAACGAATCTCACCCGTCATTCGGTTGATGCAAAAGGTTCGACTGAGTGTGTAATCTGCTATGGAATACATGACCATACCATTGTAGCCAATGTCTGCATCCGTGGCATTCGCCGTCAGAAAGACCACGTTTTCTTGCTGGTTCTCATAAAGAATGACGGTGTGAATAGGGTTAAACACAGGCACATTGTCATTGTAGTCTTCCACTATGATGGTCACGTTGGCCGTGCTGCTCTTCCCACCCAAATCCCTCGCCGTGACCGTGAAGAAGTGGGAATCAGCCGTCTCTCGGTCCAGGCTCTGGATGAGCGTGATGGTGCCATTAGTCTCGATGTGAAAGTGCTGGCTCAGCACTTCACCAATGAAAACGTTCACTGGTCTGTAGAGGTACGAGTCGGCATCAGAGACGCTGAGCATTGCTACAACTGTATTGATTCGCGTCTCTTCTCCCACAAAGAAGGTCCGGTTCTGGCTAGGGTTGAAGATGGGTCTGTTGTCGTTGAGGTCTCCAACGATGACTTTTATGGTCACACGGCTGGTCATGGGAGGAGTGGCTCCATCTAAAGCGATGACGTCAAAGTTGTGAGATGCACGTACTTCATGATCGAGGCTCCGCGTAGATCTCAGCTCTCCATCGACCGTCACTTGAAAGGCAGTGGAGTCTGCCACTTGAAAGCTGATTCCTGCAGAACCATTCACGCCAAAGTCAACGTCCATTGCCGACACGCTCCCAATGGGGACAGAAACATCATTGTTCTCATTGACATTGAAGGTGAATAAAGGCAGGGAAAATACAGGAGCGTTGTCATTTTGGTCCTGAATGGTGACTGTCAAGTTGACTGAAACAGAACCGTGTGTGATGGACTTGACGGTGATGTTGAGAACGCTCTGCACCAGGCCATTGCGTCCCACCAGAAGAGCCTCTCTGTCAATATTCCTCTTGACATAAACGATCAGCATGCTGTTCTCAGTGTCATTCGTCAGGCCAAAGTCGTCCGATCGAACCACTCCACTCTCGTTGGTGATTGTGTATGTAACATCGACGGTTCTCATGATGGGGTTTCCGGAATTGTCTGTCACTCCAAATTGCGTCACCCTATAGTTGATTGGGGAGTTCTCCTGGACATGCACGCTGTGGCGAAAGTTTACCAGGGTGATATTCACCTCTGGAGCCATTACATTGACGATGACAGTTTGTGAAGCGCGATGTGCCACCATGTTGGGGTCTACGGCCAGAACAATGAACTCATGTCTTTCCCTTGTTTCAAAATCCAGAGGTGATGTGAGAACAATGACCCCACTTCTCACATTGACTCTAAAGAAGGCTGAGGCTTCGGGAGTGCTCCCAGATATTTCGTAGTTGATGATGTTGTTTGGAGGACTGTCCCTGTCAGTGGCCAATACTCTTTCTGGGAGGGCATTGCCCACCACAAAATTCTCTCGCACGGTCATTGTGAGAGTTGTCTGCTCAAACACAGGGGGGTTGTCATTTTGGTCTGCAATAATGATGGAGACGATCGAGTTGTTGGAGAGACTTATGCCACCAGCTGGCAAATCAGCTGCTTGCACGTTGAGTCTGACTAACCCGTTTCTTCCCTCCAAAATCGCATCTTCCCTGTCCAGTGTGCGATTGGTTGTTATTCTCCCACTATTAGGGCCCAAGGTAAACCAATCGAAAGCGGCAGAGGGTGTTGCTTGGACCACAGTGTACTTGATGGCACCATTGGTACTGCTGTCGGCATCCACTGCAAGTACGGTACCCACGAGATTCACCTGGCCGAGATTTTCGCTGACTGTGAATGTGTACGGTATGTTGACAAACTGGGGAATGTTGTCGTTGATGTCGATAACTTGCAGGTACACAGAAGTGGTCGTGGGTGAATCCGAGCCATCGCTGCACTGGATCTGCAGTGAGTAGTTGCTGACCATTTCATTGTCCAGTGGTTGAGTTGTGAAGATTTCTCCTGACATTTCGTTGATCGTGAAGTGGTTCCTGGTATTCCCTGCCACAATCGAGAATCTCAGCTGCTCTGTAGGTGTGTCTCTATCCGTGGCAACAATATTAAACACGAGCAGATTGCTGGGATTTTCTTCATGCACGCTCGTCGTGTACGAGGCAAGTTCATCAAATATGCACCTCTCGTCATTGATGTTCTCGACCTGAATGTTGATGTGCCTTCTTTCTTCATTTCTACCATCCGAAGCAGTGACCTCAAAGCTATAATTGGTCTGCGTCTCATAGTCCAGCGCTTTTGTGAGAGTTATGCTTCCTGAACTCGAGTCAATCCGGAAAGGGATGTTTGCTGGGGTCGTGAAGGAGTAGGCGATGGTGGAAAACGGCTCTGTGTCGTTGTCATATGCAGAGATGGTGAGGACCACAGAGCCAACTGGCAGAGTTTCCACGATGCTAAAGGTTTCGTGAGGAAGAATAATGATCGGGGTGTTGTCATTGATGTCGATGAGTCTGATATTGACCACCACATAGTCGGTAAGGGGTTTGCTGTCTGGGCTGTTTGGGTTGTCTTGGGCCTTGACGAGGACAAAGAAAGTCGCTTGCTCTTCTCTGTCAATCCTCTGGGCAACCATCAGGTGTCCGTTTGGGTCCACCGTTAGATAGTCCTGGTAAGGGAATGTGCCATTGCTGGGGGGGATGGAGTAGGAGACTCGTCCATTCCCCGATTCAATAGAGTCTCTGTCTGTAGCGGACACCTGAGCTATGGTGGTGTTCAGCACTGTTTCTTCATCCACAGGATAGAGATCTTCCACTGGCTGAAATATCGGGGGGTTGTCATTGACATCAACAACTTCAATCAAAAGATGATCAATGCTGGAGATATTTGGAGTGCCCCAATCTGTTGTATTAATAACAAGCGAGTAGCTGCTGATAGTCTCTCTGTCGAGACCTTGTCCTAGTTTCAGATCCAATTTGTTTCCGATTGGGTATAAGAAAAACACATCGGTATCTAGGAGCTCGCCTGTAGAATTCTCGTGCAGAGTGATGGAGAAGGGGGGAGAATCTCGGTCCCTCCCGTAATCTTCGTCTCTCACGCTGAAGAAGAATATGGTGGAATTCACCTTTTGTGTCTCGTAGACAGCAGGTGAGCCGATCAGGAACAAGACAGGGGGATTATCATTCACATTCTCAACCAAAACTATCACAGTTGCAGTGACTTCCCGCATGCAGCTGTCCCCGGCAATGACAGTTATTTCATACTTTGCAGATGTCTCTCTGTCAATGTCATCAGTGATGACAGTCAGGTCTCCTGTCTCTCGATCGAGCTGAAAAGGAGAGTCCGTCAGCGGAAAACAGTCGCTGTCTTCGTAGTGGCTTTGGCAGAGCAGACCGATGCGATACCTGATCTTTCCCACATCCAGGATGTCTGTATCTGTGGCCGTGATGTTGGAGAGAAGCAAGGTGCCTGACGGACTGTTCTCCCTGACGGTGGTATAGAAGTTAGAGTTGGGGAACATCGGAGTTTCGTCACAGACATCCAAAACTGTTACGTTGATCACAAGGGTGGTTGACTGAGGGTTCATGTTGCCTTCGGTGGCTATTATTTGCAGCGTATAATTGGACACCTGCTCTCTGTCTAGTGTACCATTTTGGACCAGTCGGACTTCAGTTACAATACCGTTGGCTTCGTTGCGCTTCACCTCTAGAGCAAAGAGATACCCAAGATCCAGAGGTAAATGCAGGGTGTAGTTCTGAGTGCTGTTAACCCCTTCATCTCCATCCACAACGAGGGGGAGGATTTCATACCCAGACTCGCCTTCTGATAGCATAATGGGATAAGGGTTATTTTCATAGCCCACGAATATGGGCTCGTTATTGTCCAAGTCGAGGACTCTCAGGGTCTTTATGATGGTTCTGATCAAGTTGAACTCGTTGTCGGGGTCAAGCACGGTGAACGTGATTTGAAACACGACCGGCAGGTGGGGGTTGTTGAGTTCGGCTGCAATCGTATCTCTGCTGACTTCATGTCGTGTGACAATCTTACCAGATGCGCTACTGAAATGTGCACGGAAAACTATACGCCGATTGTCACCGATATTGGCTACGATGAAGAAACCATCCAGGTCGTACTCTGACTTAATGTCGATGACAGTCACGTCCCCCGGTGTACCCTCTACGATGCTGATTTCTGCGGCGGCATCCACAGTCAACATCGTGGCGGCAGTGTAGAGTGCCAGCCAGAGCAATTTAGAAATGGAGTGCTCTCTAGGTCTAACCCTAGCCACCATTGTGAAGGGCAACCTGCATGGAGAAAACGACCCGAGTAAAATAATGGTGGGAAGCTGGCAAAGCAAGATGGGCATAATGTCACAACAACATGAGGGTCACATGATTATCTTCGTCCATAATCTATGCTTTCTCTCTCCTCCTCTCAGTATACATATATTGCCTCTCTCCCTATATATATATGTTATACATTCAATATCTACAGGTAACGGTTATTAACACGAGCGACTTGGTTAAGTATTAAAAACACACACACACCATTTTCCAACTTCTCTACCACCGGTATGAAACCTTATTCATGACCGTGTACAACGTCTTCCTAGAACAACAGCATTCTCTGTTCTAGTATTTGCACATCCTAGCAGGACTTCATGTCAGGAGACGTCACTACAATGTCCTAATTAAATCTTGTGGCAACTGACGTGAGGACAACACCTCACCATATACACCATCGAGACAGATATCACCTGCACTGGCTTGACCGCCACAAGAACTTCTCCCAGTCAACCCCAGGAGATTACTGGGAGATTACTGGTGGGGTTTGTTAAGGGCGGAAAGGTGGGGGAGAAAGGCACTCAGTCAAGAGTTGCCAGTATGCCACGCACTGAAGTAATCAGGCATTCCAGTGGTCTGGTAAATTGAAATGTAAGACTGAAGTAAGACAAGACCCTCCAGTATATTTCCCATCATAAAACAAACACTAATTACCATAGCGATAGCCGACAAGTATCTTCTCGGTTTGGCTCAAGTCATTGCATACAACAAAGAAATATGCTATTATATTATAGCATTTCGTCTTCGTTTCTCGTCTGGTTGTGCATACTTTTGCCAATTTGTCTACATAACAAGCAACTGAAAGATAAGCAGAAAATTGGAAAGATGACAGAATTACACTGGAGGGGATTCGGTTTGTGGGCATCCCCATAACCGTCATAAACATACGTCATGCATATTTCATAAAAACTTGTCATGTGGGCTCCATTGAGAAACTTACCCAAGGCACTCGATCGTATCGGGAAGTCGCCCTGGGAAAAGTCACCCCGTCTTATGTAGACATTTGGTGCTAAAATCAGATGGTGCTACAAGAAACATTAGATTGGGTTTGGTAGTCCGCACATATATATACTTCATTATATGCTATGAGCCTCAAGGGCCAACAAAGCTGTCAGAGCTTCAAGGCCTGCTTCATTGCTCTTTTCTTCCTGCAAAAAAAAAATGTACCGCTGCTTGTATGGCCCATCCAAAGTCCTCGGCAGCTTTCCATCCATGAAGACTTTCTTCTATTCCAACGCAGGTGAACATGACGTGTACTAGACGGTTTGAGCGTGCAACTCTTGTACTTCATCATCTATTCTTTCCTCCTTTGCTAAGCAATGGTCACTGTGGTATTGAACAGCTAAACCTGGCAGTCAGGGATGGTGAAGCTTTAGCTATGCAGCAAGCTGAGTACTAAGTGACCTTTTGCACACAGGAATGAATTTGACAGGGTGGCAAAAAACCTATTGTCCTCCTCAAAAGACCCACTCTTCTCAAAGAACCCACCTTCCTCTTCAAATACCAACCTTCTTTCAAAAAAAAATCCACCTTATATCCTCAAAAGGACCAATCCTGCTTACTTAGAAAGACTCCTCCGAAGACCCATCCTCATAAAAAAGATGCACCCTCTTCCTAAAAGCATACTGTTCAGTACTTTTCCTAAGATACTCTGGGATAGTCCAAAGTATTCCAGGATAGTTCCGGGATAGTCCAAAGTATTCCGGGATTGTGTAGTCAGTCAACCCTGACCAGGATCATCCAGGACTGCTCTGGGACAGAACATGGCACCATTGGACATGACTCAACATCATGGCATCATTATACTGCATTACTCTAGTCATTGCTTTAGTCAGTGCCCTAGCCACAGCCCTAGCTACTGCCCTGGCCTTCATCCTAGCCACCATCCTACCCCTGTATATGAAGCTTTAATCCGGTGTGCACTATTTGTGATGCCGTCATTATGATTTAATGCCAGGGTTATGCCATGGGAAAGCGAAGAATGCTGTCTCAATAAAATAAAAAACACATATTAGATTGACTAGCAATAAATAAGGATGAAAATAAGGATGTAGGTATGTACCTCATTTTAGACCACACACACACACTCACACACACACACACAACGACCCAAACCAAACAACCCAATCGACCCTTTCATGACCGTATCACCAAACATTGCACAAGTTTCAAGTGTGTGCATTCATTATACATGCTTGTAAAGAGTAATACATGGAAAGTGTGTGGTGCAGAGTCTCCAACCTTCTTTCCAAAATAAGTCCAAGACCATCTAGGCTGTTTAAAGCTACTCAAATGAATTTTAGCCGATATATGAAATTCATCTTTAGGCCATTTGGGTGGCCGTCACTTTGTTGTACTGGTCAACCACAGTGCTCTCTCCCTCTCCCTCTTATATATATGCATACTAGCTGGACTAGGCCTAGTAGTCAGGTATAATAATGTATGTATGTATGTTATACATACAACTCCCTGATAACTTTAGTAGCGACAAAGTCTGAGAAATGATTAATCCTTCCTTGTGCCAAGTTTGGAGCCACCTGCATCTTCCTTACAAGCGCGAGGGTAGAAGCAACCCAGTTAAGAAGCTAGCTGCCCGGACTTATTTTAAGCATAAATGTGTGCCAAGATTAGAGGACTAAACAGTAATGGTTATCTTCTGGCTTCCTGTTTTTGCATTCAAATGCCATTCAAATGCCATTCTGTGGGTATGCCATTCTGTGGGTAATTTTAGTAAGAATATTCAAAGTATCGTTACCAAATGGTTCTCAGATAACAACAATTCCATGAAAAGTGGGCGTGTTATCAATACTTGCTCCCGCCTTATATTCTTCTTCCCACTTGATTATGCCACGAAGCCCATTTTGTGAATAGTTTGTACCTAAGGCACTCTCACAAGGCTATTGTCAAGCTAGGCTCAGAGGTGTGAGAAAGCAGATGGACCATGCACTCGACTGCTCAATCATTGGTGTACTTAAAGCAAAGCATCAAAGGACATAAGAGTACATTCCTCCACACCACACTGCAGTATTGAAGAAACTTGAAAGCCAATACTGGGACTTATAGAGGTTCTATTACAACTAGTGGACAATCCAATGCTATATCATAATGTTCTAAGACATGCTTTATTACAAATCAAATCTAACGTTGATTAACACTAGATTGCACTCAACTCCTCGTCATTTGGCTACAGTAAACTATACCTTTGGGGGTTAGCTGATATGTCAAACTTTAGGGGCTAACATTAATGGCTAGTCAGATACACCCACTTTGGTTACTGGTCAATATTCCATATAATAATATATCTTTCATTAGAGAGATTCTTCACTCTGCAACCTCTTCATGGCAGTCTAATATCCAGACATTTTTAACCTGGTAGCTAAGCGAAACTATTCCAGAACCCCACGACTTTGCACCAATCCCGTGCTAGCTATCACTACCGAGTTAGTAACGCACTTCTCTGACATTCGACTGATGGAAAATGCCAGGTGCTCTAGGTTCATTTTACTCACCTCAAAAGTTGTTCTGCTAAAAGCTAGCAGTTGGAAGTTGGTCGGGTGTTTCGGCAGCTCCTTTGCAGAGGTTACGCGTCGTATGTTTCCAGTCACTCACCAGCTAGATCTCTGTCAGCATGACATGCGATAAGTACACCTAGTAGAATAATCTGACGACGCTAATTGAGAAGCGTGACAAACGTATTTAAATACTGAAAGGAAAAAAAATTGAACGAGTATTTATTGTGACACGCACGAATGGTTGGGGTAAAATTGTGTAGGAGTCTATACAATAGCATTAATGAATGGGAGGGTGGTTCAGACATGAATGAGCTTTATTTTGTCTCTGTTGTCTAATATGAGCTTAGATTTTCCGGTAAACTTCAAGTGACCCAGTTCACTGCTTTCTTGAACACGTTCAGAGGAGGCAGAGATGGAGGCAGGGGGAGGAGGGGCTACTGTTGAAGGAGAAAAAGTAACGGTTCTCCTTGGTCTCAAATGTGATGAATGGGGCACACTCTGTTTGAACTCCTTAAGCCAATCGGTCTGTCTCTTTATGAGAGCCTCTGTAGAACTCCTATAATAATTATAAAAATTAAAAAATGTGTAAATTATTTGCACAAAATTATGAAATAAGTATACCTGGCTAGAACTATTGTGGTGTAGCTGACCCTTGCCCTTCCTTACCTTTGGGGAGGGGGAAAGGGTCAGATGTCCCTTTAGCAAACACGATTTGTATCTGAGCAACTAAAGTTGCATGTAATCCACTGATAATTACACTCCAAGCACTTCTTCTTGACAATGGTGAATGCCAAGTTAATTCTCCACAAGCAAGGTCTTGTTGTTGGAGAGAAACCACAGCAGAAGTACCCTATCAGCTATTGTCCATCAGTTAGAGTCATGAGGTTGCCTCTATTACATTTTGTCGGCCATTTTTTTTGACATATATAGGCAGTGAAGTGTTAAATTCCTGCACAATCGTATTTGCTAGAGACACCACACCCCTTTTCCCCCCTGTCCCAAAGATAGGCCATGACAGACCAAGGAACTACTGTGCTTACCTAGCAGTGGCAGAGAAACTGCCAACACCAAAAGGCATCCTCACAGCTGACTGATGATCTGGAAGAAGGAAGGAAGCTGTGAGCAAGGCAATACCCAACACATTCTGCTTCCACTAATCACCAATGCTCTCTGGTCAATACAAATAACAAAGCCAATACCCAATGGGACACAGTTCATGTTCCTCTTGGTTATTCATAAGCAACACAATGTGCAACAGCTAGTTTGGTCATGACTTCATGAATGTGTGGATGTTTGGCAGTGCAGCTCTCTCTGTATGATGACACGGAGTTGCATCGTGCTAATGGAGGGCAGTAGAGGAAGGAGAGGCAGTCATGATGGCGTGTGTGGTTTCTCTGTATGTAGCAGTAGCACTCAGTGTTGCTTATGCTTGGCTACAGAGATGACACTATGGAGGCACTTACCATTCAGAAGTCATCTAAATTAGTCTGGAACACAGAAGCAATTTCCTTCCTAAGTGAAGGGTACTCAACAATTTCTTTGTGTTAGCCAAAATAATCTCAAGTAGGACATTCCAAGGAAAATTCTAATCATATTTCTGCAGTGCATGCATCCAATAGCTACGACTTATAAACTATGACCAAATACATTACAGATCAGGTTTACACATTCCTTGGGTTCCAGCGAGTTGACAGCCAAAGGTCTGAAAGGGCACAGTCACACCCTATGGGTATCAAATAGCTTCGTACAAACATTGGCAGACATCCGTACACTCAGGGGAGTTCATCATAACTCTCTCTCTTTCCCATGGACTATGCTCTATAAGCTAAGCTAATCTTAACCTGGTGGGCCATTATCACCAAGGTGTCCAGATACCAGACAGCCTAATTACTAAACTGCACTTGTATACTACAAGTATAGTAATCACTCAAGAGGCATTGTCAGTGTGGGAGTGATAACTGCTTCCTGGAGTCCACACACTGTGAGCCAGCAAACAATTTTCACAGTTGGCTTCTAATTGCTCCCGGAGGCTATTCTCTCCCTTCTCTTCTCTCCTATACTAAACATGGGCCATGGGTTTACGTGTGGTAATGATGTTACAAATAAAGACATGCCTCGGCATTAAAGCAGTGGGTGCCAAACTGGGTGGGAGCTGGAAGACAAGGGGGAATTGGAGGACGGCTATAGCCACACATTCATTGGAATGCAACAGTGGGATTACAAAGAGCTCCTACTTGGCAATAGTGTTCGCAGACTAGTAAGTTAACAAGAGCATAGTACTTTTGTCATTAAAAAAATACAGTGTCAGTCTGTCTGGGTCTGTCAAGGGTGTCAACCGACAAGCCCCTTAGGTACAATAATCAATTAACGCAGCTCTGCATAGAAAAATGAGTCATTGTGTCGTTGTCAATTTTCACATTCGTGCACTTCGCATCTCACTCTGCATTCCTCCGCCCACCATCCCTCATTGGCTGCAATAAAGCTTCCACCCACACCATCCACCCTGATGATAGAACCAGACAGACACCCACCCACCCCCTCCCCTATGAAAATTCGGACCTCCCAAGTTACAGGGTGGGAACTTCATTTCTTTAATTTCCGGTGGCAGGTCAACTTTAGGAGGCATCAGTGGATCAGTCCACCTGCACACACAGACACAGACACACACACACACACACACACACACACACACACACACACACACTTAAGTTAAGGTTAATCATTTTCACTTTCATAACTTTGTGTGGTGCAAAATACCTCATGCTGGTGTTAGTCGGAGGAAGAACTCCCACGGGCTCTACTACTGAAGGAGCTGCATTACTGTCCGGGTGGAAAGGCACAGGCTGGCTTCCAGCACACAATCCTACAGTCCTAGAAGCACCTGAAGTCCTCACTTGATTCATCAGCTCTGCCACCTGAGTGTTGATGGATACAAGTGTCTTCATGATGGAGTTTGTCGAAGCATGATCAATCTTGTTCGGTGGTGGATGTATCCTGCTCGCTTCTTTCCATGCATATTCTTGCTGCTGCTGTTGCTGCCATGGTTCTGTGACTGCGATCCTCATTGGCGACTCAGCACGAAATGTCGACAGGTGCGTTGCCTGGGATGTAGCAGGTGGTGGTGGTGTGGTTGACAGAGGACGATGTCGCTCCCTCACAGCATCAGTCCTGCTGGAGTCCGACTCAGATGAGGTGAGTTCGTATTCCTCTCCTTGAGAGGTTTTGAAAGAAGGCGGCCGATGGAAGGTAACCTCACGTAGTGGAGAGCCCATCCTGTTTCCCTCCAGAGCAGAGAAGGCAGAACTAAGCTTGGAAATCTGCACCTCAATGGCCGTGGGGGAGATGGATGGAGGAGGAGGAGGAACATCCAAATGGCGAAAAGCATCTGTCTGATATATAGATAGATAGAAAGAAAGGTAAAGGGACAGTCGGACGGATTAATAGATGCACTGCATCATCATTTGCTCCACCTCTTGTATAAATGACCCACCTCTTTTCCAGCAATTGCCTGGAGCTGACTCAACCCTCGTTCCTTACGGTCCAGAAGATCGTTAGATGCCTTCACTTTCTTTTCCAGCTCAGCCAGTGCTGCACCCTCCTAAGCACAGCGTAAAAAGAAGCAGATGGAGAACAGGGTGTGAGCATATACTTGCCAAGTGCATGAAGTGGCATGTAATTCCAATCATGTCCATCTTGCTAATTACATGCAATTACCTGATCCAATTTTCCCTGTATATCCGTCATTAGAGTTATGTTGTCGTCATTGCATAGTTGCTGCAAACACACACAGACAAAAAGGCATCACATCAACACACTTGCGTCCACCACATCTACCATCACAAAAAGCACATGCTCACTTGTCTTCCTCCAAGAGACTTCATATTTGCTTGCTTGTAATCGGCCTGCCTCTTCTTCAAGTGTCTCTCCTTCTCGTGAAAGTATGCTCTCCTCTTCTCCAGCGATCTCTTCTCTTCTTCTAATGCTTCGTGCATCTCTCTGTTGCACGTGTGCATTGTAAGTATTTAAAATAAACAGCTCTGTAGTTGAAGGTGAGGATGATGGAGCACACAAACGCACCTGTGTCTCTGGTCCATTCGAACTCTGGCACACTCAAGCTCTTCCAAATTGCTCATCTTTGCATGAGCTTCATCCTGTGACACAGAAGGTAATTAATGACATAACTATAATCGTGTGATTGCAACCACTCCCACCATGATGCATGTATGTGCCACACCTACCTCCAGGTCTTGGAGCCTCATGGCGGTTGAGTGGTCTTGGACTTTGTAGTCTTCTTCGCTGCTGGCTGTCAAACTCCCCTCCACTGCCACACTTCCTCCCCTGACTTTGGCCCAGGCGGCATTTCCTCTCCCAGCGTCCCCCTCTTCCGGCCATGTAACTAGGAGTTGTGGAGGTGGTGATGGAGGACCACCCAGCTCAGTTTGTCTGAGCAGTCTCGTAGTTTGGTATGATCTTGAAAGATCCACAATGGTCTCGTTCAACTGGATACTGGCCTCACTGTGAGAGAAAAACATCAATCTAAACATCATCACAACAACAACAGCACAAAGACAACTATATAACTCCACGTCTCGTGAGCAGCGGGTTACAAGTCTAATGCACGCATACCTTTGGCAAAGTTTGGTCTCCTCAGCCAGCCTCTCCACACGCAGTTGGTGCTCAGACTCGTCCTGCCGTAGCCGTTGTACGCTTGATTCAAGGTCAGACTTATACTGTCTCAGCTTGAGGAGTTCTGATTCCAATGCATCTCTAGTCCTGCACACGTTGATAAGCCACACACACACACAACAACAACAACAACAACGTTTAGATGCTGCATGATGGGTGGGTACCCTTAACAGCAAGGTTCATACTTGTTCAATCCTTCCAAAGTCATCTTTTCAGTTTTGACGGAAGACTTCAGGTGTGATGCCTGTCCTTTCAACAGCTCCTCAGTCTCTTGAGCATTGGCAGACCTGAGCTGAGACAGCCGTTCCTCGTCAGTTTGGAGCTGCCCCTCTTCATCTCGCAGCCTTTGCATCCTTTCTTCCACCCCTGCAACCTGCTGAGCGTGCTCAGCCAACTTCCTGACAAGTTCTGCCTTGTTTAGCTCGTGCTCAGATTGCATAGCTTCGAGTACACCATCCTATCGAGTGTTGCCAGGTCAACCAAGAAGCAAAAATGACCCAACATGTGATTTAACATCTTAGCAAAATGCCAATATGGGTTACGTGTGTATGTGTGAGTGCAACCTCAACAATACCAGGAAAGACAACAGAGAAAATGCATGGAGAAAGAGGAGGAAGTAGGGGGGGTGAGGAGATGCCTGACGCTCCATTTAACTGCAACTAATTAGCATGTCCTACACATACCGACATGTACTACACTGTACCTGATCATGTTTCTCTCGCTCGATTTGCCGTGCAATGACCTCTAGGTCCTCCCTCAGTTTTTGGAGTCTGGACTCATGTTCCTGAGAGTACAGCATGCATTGCAACATTGGATGCTAGAGAGTAGAGCGTAGCCAGTATGTGGGGGACAACCACATCTAAAGTGGGTGCGTTGTCGGCCAAACATACTGACCAAGTAAAAATAGAAAGGCCTGTAGATTCTAAGCAACAATAAAGTGAACCAATTGGACCAGCTGCCAGACCAGTTCCCCCTGCCGGTGGAGCACTGATTAAAGGCCCACACACACTGCACACAGAAAATTAACCTAGATCCCAACCAGATCCTTGGAACTGTTGGCTAAATATATCTGCCAAGTGAAAATTGCTTCTAAAGGAAAGGCCTCCTAACAAGTTCCTTGGAACTGGTCAGATCTTGATAAATTGTGTCCACACTGCCAAAAAGAAAAGTGGCTCCAAAGTGGATGCATGCTTATTTACACCTGCGACAGCGTGAGGTGGCAACCATGCATAAATGGTCACAATAAAGAATTACTGCCTTGTAAGCCACGCCTTGTACCACTTGTCCTAGCTCACTCAGGACTGTTAGCTGAGAAGTGAGGGCTTTGGTGCTAGAACACTGAGAGGATTCCAAAGAGAGATAAAAGAATGCTCTGCTGGAGACCAACCACCATACTCGTCAACACAAACTATTGACAAGCTACATTCTCTTTTGTGTGCAACCACATGTACATAGTGTCATTCGCTGGCAAGAATACTATTATTCTTCATGTAGTTGGCATAGAGATGCTTAGTACAATAACCACAGCTGCATAAGCTAGGAAGGTTTGTCCATGCTACTGAATGCTCACAGCAAGTCTCATAAGCCAGCAGTTTTGAGGAGAGTGGCTGTCTTGCGAGACTAGCTAGCTAGATTTGCGTGCACAATGAGCAATACTAAGCTGAATACTTGTTCACTAAAGGCAAGTAGCTAGACACTGTCATTACTAGCCCTCAGGAAACTGTTGGACCGTATCGCGGCCACTTGTAAAACAGCTCATAGGCAGACATGCACCTCAGATCAACTTTGTTCTGATTGATCTCGAAACACACATCTTCAAGTGGCTCAAGAGTGAAGTGTTTGACAAGTTGCAGTGTGGACTGCTGGAGCGCATTTGAATTTTAATTCTTTTTTTAGCTGGTGTACATATAAATCATTCAGAGGGACTAAACTGTATGATGCTAGAACTAATTTACACCTGTGCAGTAATCACGCATGGGGATGGCAGTTTAATTACAATGCTAGGGCTCATCCATTATGTAGCTCTAGGTGCAAGACCCGTACAACACAGAGTTCACTTTACAACTCTCACCAAGATGATGACATTTCTGGAATCGTTCAGAAGTTTCTCTTGCTTAGCTTTCATCTATAAACACATTCCAACAACAAAATATCATTACCAGTTATTTAGCACGTCCCACACACGTTCACATCACACACAATCACTACTGCCACACATTATCACACACTGGCACATCACGATTGCCACATATTATCACCACTGACACACATCACACCACCTCCACTGACACACATCACACCACCTCCACTGACAC
This sequence comes from Cladorhizidae sp. MBARI D1340-BT2, assembly GCA_028752905.1. Lineage (NCBI taxonomy): Eukaryota > Metazoa > Porifera > Demospongiae > Poecilosclerida > Cladorhizidae > Cladorhizidae sp. MBARI D1340-BT2. The sequence goes on from JAQNBH010000017.1 coordinate 7,541,485, forward strand.
ACATCACACCACCTCCACTGACACATGCATCACACCACCACATCACTGATACACATCACCACTCACACCATCATACCTCGTGTTCTGCGCCTTTATTGATTTGATCCAATTTCCTCCTAAATTCCTCCTTCAACATATCCTGACCAAAAAAGAAACAGAACCATCCCATCATCCCATTCCACATCACCCCATTCCACATCACCCCATTCCACAAGTTAGAGCACATCCACATACCAACATCCACATACCAACCGATGCTTACAAACACATCATTACAGTACGTACATACATACATGCATACAATACAATACACACATGCATACATACACATAATACATACATTACAATACGCATGCATACACTACAATACTTACATTACAATATACACACATACAATGCATTATAAGCATATACATTACAATACATATACGCACACATTAGAATACCTACATACATTACAATGCATATATTACAATACATACATACATGTATATACATACATACCAACTCTGTCTCGTGTTGCAGACCCAGCTCTGACTTCTTGTCGTCCAACTCTGCTCCAAACTGTCAGCACAAAAACATCACAGAACACACGTGAGCAGAGAGAAAGAGAGAGGTCCGAAGTGTTCCCTTCATTAGTGACTAGAACCACTTGAAAGCAACAGCTAATACAATTTGTATGTACATTGACTCTCAATTGCATGTATGACCTCGGCCATTGAATCCCAGGAGAACATCTGCTTTTTCTGCTCTCTGTTCCAAAATCCTGGGTTCACACACACACACATCTCCTCACAGTGCGCAAGGCAGGATGAAGGCTGTTCCAGCGACCTAACCCTAGTCCTTGACACATTAAAAAAAAAATGGGCTGGGGCATCAAGAAGTCATGATCTAACAAGGCCAACAAACTCTTCTTGAGTAGACCCCTCATGCCTGGCAGAACTATTCTTCCCTTTCCACATCTGCAGATGTATAAGCAGCCAGACACCTCATCCAGATAGAGAATCTGATAGCAAAGATCTGTCTGGTCTGCAGTCCAGGAACTCACCACTGTCAATCATCCCACCCCACACCATCCCCACCACCACCACCACAACCACTACCCCCCCCCCCCCCCCTCCCCTGGCAGAGATGCCCACTAGGTTGTGTTCTATTGTTGTCTGCTTGAAATGAGATTGAGAGGGTTGGAAGGCAAGCATAGAAGATGTTCTGGCCACTTCTCTTCTGCAAGTTTCACTGTCAGTGACCTCTGGGATCAAGAAGACATAACGACGAGACGCTAAGGGATCAGCGGTATTTTCTAAGCCCGAGAACCAGTGACAGTTTGAAGACGTTACCTCCCTTTAGATAGTTAAACCCGCAAATGACAGTCAACTCGCTACATTCCGATAAGCTGGCGTTTGATCCCCCAGTTAAATATGCCCACCACTGGGCAAGCCACAGATGTGACTAAACTCAATGCATGGTCAGTTTTGAATTGCAGCACTGCAGTCATTGAATATCTGTAGATAAAGACCTAACAAATTAAAAAAAGTTCCAATGGTAGTGTGTTGATGATCCTGCCACTTTGAAATCACTTCAGCTTGGTTGGAACACACACTCTGCACCGAGCAGATTGGCTGCTTTCTTGACGAGAGTCAAGTCATCTCGGGGGGAAAGGGATGGGTAGAAAACACCCGGTGCAGAACAAGGATGCACCAGTCACATGACAAGATGCATCTGATTGGACTGTGTAAATTCCTGGAGTATGTACAGTATACACAAAAAAATAGTCGAGTCATCATCAACCTCCCCCCTCGTTCCCCTTTCCCCTTGGAGTGGGCATGTGGTGGACAAGGAGTCTATCACGGCAGTTTCAGTTACGAGGGTAGGAAGAGGGGACGCTAGCTTCCTCTCATTGGGAGACAGGTCAGTGCCAGCAGAGACACAGTCATCAGGAGTCGGAGGAAAGACCAATTCCAGGCTGATGTGGCCAACCAGAAAGACCAGCTTGTGCTGAGCTAGTAGCTGAGTCGCCTCTCTCTCCCCCCCTCCCTCTTACACACTGCTTGTACGAGTAGTGACCACAAGACTAATGTCCCATTATTGCAAGTAAAGACTGCAGTGCATTGTTTGGCAAGCGAAAGTGAGGTGGGGAGAAAAAGAAGTAATTTTTGTCTCAGCCACAGGGACGACATTGCTGGTCGTTGTTCCTCTTCCTTTGCTGCAGCAAGGGAGGGAGCACTTGCACGCTCAGCTCCACTTCCTTTGCTGCAGGGAGGGAGCACTTGCACGCTCAGCTCCACTTCCTTTGCTGCAGCAAGGGAGGGAGCACTTGCACGCTCAGCTCCTCTTCCTTTGCTGCAGGGAGGGAACACTTGCACGCTCAGCTCCACTTCCTTTGCTGCAGAGAGGGAGGGAGCACTTGCACGCTCAGCTCCACTTCCTTTGCTGCAGGGAGGGTGCACGCTCAGCTCCACTTTTTGGCACTCTTCCCAGCTCTGCCTTTTTCATTTCTTGTTTTCCATCTTTCTTTCCTTTTCTTCCTTGGTCTCTGAGGCAGACATCGCTCTTTTCTGATATTTTTTATGCCTTCTTCAAACTTTATTCCGTTTCATGAAAACTATCAGATATGTGGCAGAGCAAGCAATATACTGCCTATTAGTCTAGTCTGTGCATTATGGGGGATCCACATAGTATAGCAGAAAATCTTTATATATATATATATAATTATACCATGCAATTGAGAGTTGGCTCGCTTTGCTCGCTGAATTATATTTTTAATAATAATAATAATAATAATAATAATAATAATAATAATAATAATAATAATAATAATAATAATAATAATAATAATAATAATAATAATAATAGTAATAGTAATAATAATAATAATAATAATAATAATAATAATAATAATAATAATAATAATAATAATAATAATAATAATAATAATAAATAATAATTATTATTTAAATAATAGTAATAATAGTAATAGTAATAGTAATAATAATAGTAATAATAATAATAATAATAATAATAATAATAATAATAAAATAATAAATAATAATAATAATAAATAATAGTAATAATAGTAATAGTAATAGTAATAATAATAATAATAATAATAATAATAATAATAATAATAATAATAATAATAATAATAATAATAATAATAATAATAATAATAATAATAATAATAATAATAATAATAATAATAATAATAATAATAATAATAATAATAATAATAATAATAATAATAATAATAATAATAATAATAATAATAATAGTTGTTGTTGTTTTGTTGTTGTTATTATTGCATCCAATGTAGAGGTCTGACCAGACTGTTTGTTTGTAATGGAATTCTTGTCCAGGTAAAGGTCAACTGTCCATGACCACTCATAGTCACAGCCTCAAAATATACAGCCAAGAAAAGGTATTTCAGCAGTCCACTGTAAAAGGAGCTATTGCATGCTATCTCACAGACACCCTATACTTAGTTTCACTCGTTAGGGCATAAAATTAAAATAGCTGATGCATGCATGTGCCTGAATTATATTTACAGTCATGTGACCTAATAATAGCAAGAGTCAAGGGTGCCTTTTTAATGGCTTGAGGGCTCTATCAGGTAGGCAATGTTGCCTAGCGACAATAAAAGTAAAGAAAAACTCTTGGAATATTTTTTGTTTCTCTAGCATGCTAGCATTTGGGCCAAAGACCACGGCAGTCATTTTAGCTTTAGCTAGCTGGTACCTCGGTCTTCTAAGCTCTAGTATGGCAAGCAATGGTTTCCTCCAGAGCACTTCCACATTGTGTATGAAACCATTTGCTGCCTCCAGCTAGAGCTAGCCTTGTACTTACTCACTTTCTTTAGTTTTGCTTTTTGTCAATGCCGATGCTTGCCTCTGTAAACCTCGTCATTTCAGCAAATGCGGTGTTATTCTATGGAGTAAGGTTAGATGCAGCCTTGCTAGCCAAGCTTTTTGGTATTGCTACCAAGTTGCGATCTTTGTGCGGATATATATCTGTTATATCCGCCTGTATGCTGCATGGGTATATCCACCCGTGTGCGTGGATATACACACCCGTGTGCGTGGATATACCCACCCGTGTGCGTGGATATACACACCCGTGTGCGTGGATATACCCACCGTGTGCGTGGATATACACACCCGTGTGCGTGGATATACCCACCGTGTGCGTGGATATACACACCCGTGTGCGTGGGTATACCCACCCGTGTGCATGGATATACACACCCGTGTGCGTGGATATACACACCCGTGTGCGTGGGTATACCCACCCGTGTGCATGGATATACACACCCGTGTGCGTGGATATACACACCCGTGTGCGTGGATATACACACCCGTGTGCGTGGATATACACACCCGTGTGCGTGGATATACCCACCCGTGTGTGTGGATATACACACCCGTGTGCGTGGATATATTCACCCGTGTGCCCACCCGTGTGCATGGATATACCCACCCGTGTGCATGGACACACCCACCTGTGTGCGTGGACACACCCACCATTGGTCCTAAACAAAAAGTAGTTGCTAAAAAATCATGTGACCTCTGTCTGATTGTGACCTCTGTCTGATCAATTATACCATGCTGTCTCAGCGACAGTAGGGGTTCCCATTGGTTCCTCTCTAGATGCACAGAAAACTCGGCGACTTGTAGCTGCTGTTTGATGACCATAAACTTCCATCTCCGCATCAGCACAGTGCATTCCACTCACTCCCACTAGCACGCTCTGTGGTGGCCAGGCTTAAAAGCAATAGCCCAACTACAAATTTTGCATGTACTCTAATTGGGTATAGAGTTCGTGGGCTAATTACTTCATGAATCTCATTGTGGTGCTTCCTGAAGTTTATTAGACAATCTTACCAAAGCTCCTTTAATGATGCCTACCTAAAACGCCAGGTAGTCTCATTGGTCGGTTCCTTTAACCACTGAGCCGCCACGGAAGGGGGGAGAGAGAGAGGAAGGGTCTGGACAATTCCCTACATTAGATTTGTGCCAGCAGAATGCGCCAATTAGCAATAAAGAGCCTCGGCCAGTCCAATAGTGCATGAGCATGCTTCAGCACTATGAACACATGAGCATGCTTCAACACTTCAACACTAGTGCTGGAGCATGCTGTGTGTTCATAGTGCTGAAGCATGCTGTGTGTTCATAGTGCTGAAGCATGCTGTGTGTTCATAGTGCTGAAGCATGCTGTGTGTTCATAGTGCTGAAGCATGCTGTGTGTTCGTAGTGCTGAAGCATGCTGTGTGTTCATACTGCTGAAGCATGCTCATGTGTTCATAGTGCTGAAGCATGCTGTGTGTTCATAGTGCTGAAGCATGCTGTGTGTTCATAGTGCTGGAGCATGCTGTGTGTTCATAGTGCTGGAGCATGCTCATGTGTTCATAGTGCTGAAGCATGCTGTGTGTTCATAGTGCTGAAGCATGCTGTGTGTTCATAGTGCTGAAGCATGCTGTGTGTTCATAGTGCTGAAGCATGCTGTGTGTTCATAGTGCTGAAGCATGCTGTGTGTTCATAGTGCTGAAGCATGCTGTGTGTTCATAGTGCTGAAGCATGCTGTGTGTTCATAGTGCTGAAGCATGCTGTGTGTTCATAGTGCTGAAGCATGCTGTGTGTTCATAGTGCTGAAGCATGCTGTGTGTTCATAGTGCTGAAGCATGCTGTGTGTTCATAGTGCTGAAGCATGCTGTGTGTTCATAGTGCTGGAGCATGCTCATGTGTTCATAGTGCTGAAGCATGCTGTGTGTTCATAGTGCTGAAGCATGCTGTGTGTTCATAGTGCTGAAGCATGCTGTGTGTTCATAGTGCTCAAGCATGCTGTGTGTTCATAGTGCTGAAGCATGCTGTGTGTTCATAGTGCTGAAGCATGCTGTGTGTTCATAGTGCTGAAGCATGCTGTGTGTTCATAGTGCTGAAGCATGCTCATGTGTTCATATCGCTGAAGCATGCTGTGTGTTCATAGTGCTGGAGCATGCTGTGTGTTCATAGTGCTGGAGCATGCTGTGTGTTCATAGTGCTGAAGCATGCTGTGTGTTCATTAGTGCTGAAGCATGCTGTGTGTTCATAGTGCTGAAGCATGCTGTGTGTTCATAGTGCTGAAGCATGCTCATGTGTTCATTAGTGCTGAAGCATGCTGTGTGTTCATAGTGCTGGAGCATGCTGTGTGTTCATAGTGCTGAAGCATGCTGTGTGTTCATAGTGCTGAAGCATGCTGTGTGTTCATAGTGCTGAAGCATGCTGTGTGTTCATTAGTGCTGAAGCATGCTGTGTGTTCATAGTGCTGAAGCATGCTGTGTGTTCATAGTGCTGAAGCATGCTCATGTGTTCATTAGTGCTGAAGCATGCTGTGTGTTCATAGTGCTGGAGCATGCTGTGTGTTCATAGTGCTGGAGCATGCTGTGTGTTCATAGTGCTGAAGCATGCTGTGTGTTCATTAGTGCTGAAGCATGCTGTGTGTTCATAGTGCTGAAGCATGCTGTGTGTTCATAGTGCTGAAGCATGCTCATGTGTTCATTAGTGCTGAAGCATGCTGTGTGTTCATAGTGCTGGAGCATGCTGTGTGTTCATAGTGCTGAAGCATGCTGTGTGTTCATAGTGCTGAAGCATGCTGTGTGTTCATAGTGCTGAAGCATGCTCATGTGTTCATAGTGCTGAAGCATGCTGTGTGTTCATAGTCCTGAAGCATGCTGTGTGTTCATAGTGCTGGAGCATGCTGTGTGTTCATAGTGCTGGAGCATGCTGTGTGTTCATAGTACTGGAGCATGCTGTGTGTTCATAGTGCTGGAGCATGCTGTGTGTTCATAGTGCTGAAGCATGCTGTGTGTTCATAGTGCTGAAGCATGCTGTGTGTTCATAGTGCTGAAGCATGCTGTGTGTTCATAGTGCTGAAGCATGCTGTGTGTTCATAGTGCTGAAGCATGCTGTGTGTTCATAGTGCTGAAGCATGCTGTGTGTTCATAGTGCTGAAGCATGCTGTGTGTTCATAGTGCTGAAGCATGCTGTGTGTTCATAGTGCTGAAGCATGCTGTGTGTTCATAGTGCTGAAGCATGCTGTGTGTTCATAGTGCTGAAGCATGCTGTGTGTTCATAGTGCTGAAGCATGCTGTGTGTTCATAGTGCTGAAGCATGCTGTGTGTTCATAGTGCTGAAGCATGCTGTGTGTTCATAGTGCTGAAGCATGCTGTGTGTTCATAGTGCTGAAGCATGCTGTGTGTTCATAGTGCTGAAGCATGCTGTGTGTTCATAGTGCTGAAGCATGCTCATGTGTTCATAGTGCTGAAGCATGCTCATGTGTTAAGGAATACAAATGCTAGCCAGCATTATCTACAGTTAGAGTGCATGCTATCATGTTCGCAATGTTAATTTCTGACCATGATGTGACTTTTCGTGACATTCAGGTGTGTGATGGGCCACCAAGATCCTGGCTCTGGACACAAATCTTGTGTATGCTACTGTCAGACTCTTTCTCTCCAGCATCAGCAGTTCAGAGGCCCATGAATGCTGGGCAGTGCGTGTTACTTCCAGCCGCTCGTGTAGACATTGACACAACTACCCACTTTCAGCATAACCATAACAAGGAAGCTTCTTGCTCATGACCTGTCAGAACCCGGACTCTGGCTTCAACATCCAGACCCTGACCATGTCACAGTGGCTCAGGATGTTGGCTGCCTGCCCATACTACTTGTAAATCATTCAGAAACACAGACGCTTGCTGGAGCATTATATTCGACACAATTGACAGTGCATGCTTTTGGCTTTACCGTACAGAGACATACAAGAGGGGCACATACTTCCAATAAGCTGCCACTCTGAAATGGTTACCACATCAGAACAGCATATAAAGGAAACAAGAGAAGCCTTTTAAAAAGATTATGATCTTGGTAGTGTATATTTGGCTATGTGTACATTCTCTTTCCTGGAATCTCCTTTGTCTAATCAGATTTTGCTGTCCAGCTTTCCTACTTTCACATGACATGTCCACTTTGCCTCTTCCTGTGCTACTGTTGTTGTTCTGTATTGGCCTATCATTTAGAATCATAATCTCACCAGGAAGTTCCCTTTGTCCAACCAGACCGCTGCCCAGCTTTCCTGACATGTCCACTTCGCCTCATCCTGACTCAGTGTTGTTGACACACTTCAGAGGCACTGTATTGACTCATCGTATACTATTATGCTTTCTCCTATTCACCTGGTCTCTGCCTACCTAGATAGTACTGCTCAGTTGTTTGCTTCTTAGGACTTTCTACCCCATTTTGTTGTTGCTGTTCACAGAGGCTTCCTGCTCTCAATGCAAATCTACATGGTGTGTTTCCTCTCTCTCTCAACCTTTACTCCTGCTGATCTGGGCAGCCTCCTCAATCTGTCTCTCCCATTTCTCTCAATGGGTTAGCTGCTTTGTGCTGGCTCCTTCAACTTCGACCATCTCAGCTAGAATGTGAATAGCATGTTGGTGCATGCATAGTGATGCTCTATGCTCCCTGGTGCTTGAATGCAGGGGAAGATCCATGTTGGGGGAGGGTCCTTAGGGGCACAGGCCTTCTCCCCCCTCAACTTGCTTAGCATAGAAGACTTGGTAACATACAGTGGCAAGATTTTTTCAAATATGAAAAACTCGTGAAATGGGATGTGCTTTAGAGATAAACTTTAGTTATCCTCCCAAGGCTGACAGAAGAAACATCTTTGTGCTTCATGCGTGCTTCATGCAAGGCTTTGTGTGGAGGCATTGCTAGTGCTCATTCCAATGGTGGATCAATGACTTTCTTGGGGGGGGGGGGGGGGACCCAAGTACTGGTTGGATAAGTTATGTTGATCTCTACAAGCACTTTTTGGAAGTTTTTTGAATTTGAAAAAATCTCACCCCTGTGATGTTTATCCTCGTCGAGCCTTTTTCCTTGTGCTTTGTAATGCATGTCCTTTATGGATGCTCTACTTATGCATTGCATCATCACTGCATGCCCTGCAACAAAGTCTATACAGTGCGACCTCTGCTAATCCCAATACGCCTGTACCCAGGACTGCTGGATTACCTAACTGTCTAATTTGTATAGTTGTAATAATTCTACATGTGCACATGTAACTTCAGTGCATAATAAACTTCAGTGTATAATAAACTAAACAGAGAAATATTCAGTTAGCATCTTCTGAGTAAGGTGGTGAGTAGGTTCTTTATGCTTACAGTACAGCATACTGTTGGCTGGGTTGAAACAGAAAACACTGTCTTGTAAATTGAATCCCATAGATTAACTTGCACACGCCACAAAACTTGTTTGGGTTGGTACTGTATGTACAAGAACCACTTGGAACTGGCAAGCCTACTCAATGTCCATTCTGGGGATTAGCCCTGTTCAGATGATTAGCAGGTTGCACTGCAATAATATGCTTGTGTGTGTGCGTGCTGTGTGTGTGTGCATGTGTGTGTGTGTGTGAGTGTGTGTGTCGGTCATGCTCCTGAGCATGTGCAGTGCAACATATACTGTCATTAACCTGCGAAATGCTGCAAGTGCAAGGTAGAGCTGGAGCAGCAGAGAGACAGAGAAGAGCTGATCTAGATGAAAATGTAAGAGCAAGTGCCAGAGTATCTAACAGAGAGCTGGAGAAAGAGAGAGAAGAACACCATTACCACTCGAGGAAAGAAACATCCAAATCTGATCAGAGAAAGGCAGAGATTAGCATTAGCAAATGAGGAAAGAAACATCTGAAGAGAGCTGATCAGAGAAAGGCAGAGATTAGCGATAACAGCATTAGCAAATGAGGAAAGAAACGTCTGAAGAGAGCTGATCAGAGAAAGGCGAAAACAGCATTAGCAAATGAGGAAAGAAACGTCTGAAGAGAGCTGATCAGAGAAAGGCAGAGACCAGCGAGAAGAAATACAAGCGAAAGTTCTACTAAAAAAATTACCTTGGGCCCATGTCCACACTACACAAGCATTGTTATGCTTTATTTAATACAGAGACCCTGAGCTGCCACAGTGGAAATAATGAGCAAAGCAACCATTTTCCACAAAGCATTAGGAAATACAGCAGAGCCCAGCAACAAGGAGCAACACATGAAAAAACTCTCATTCTTTATGAAGTTTATCGAGATGTTTTAAAGTATCATAATACAGCTAATGCAGGTACACCATTTGAAAAATTATTATAGGTGGTATATGCGTACAGTCAATCATTAGTAATGCTTCTAGCATTGAATGTCAGAGAAACCACAGAGTCCCTGTGGGCATTGACCTGTTATAACTCTACATTGGTAAATTCCTGTCCAACCATATTTTTGGTTTTTAAAATATTTTTTGTCTTGTGTTCCCATACCTCTCCTATGTTGGCCACCTCTGTATAGCAACTGTGTAGCCTGTCTATGAGAGAGAAGCACTCACCACGTGCAAGAGCTAGTCTACGAGAGAGTAGCACCACACGCAAGAGCTAGTCTACGAGAGAGAAGCACTCACCACGTGCAAGAGCTAGTCTACGAGAGAGCAACACTCACCACACGCAAGAGATATGAGAGAGCAGCACTCACCACGCGGAAGGAACTGTTTGTTATTCGATACGGTTTCCACAATCTCATGACCAAAGGTCCTTAGGTATGCTGAGCACTTGAGTAGCTCTAATGTTGTGATGGAAATCCACCGCCTTGCCCCGACAGTTATCAACCATGCAGCTCACTGGCACCAGCGCCTTGCCCCGACAGTTATCAACCATGCAGCTCACTGGCACCAGCGCCTTGCCCCGACAGTTATCAACCATGCAGCTCACTGGCACCAGCGCCTTGCCCCGACAGTTATCAACCATGCAGCTCACTGGCACCAGCGCCTTGCCCCGACAGTTACCAACCATGCAGCTCACTGGCACCAAGTCCAGTCAGCTCTTTCGTTGAATTGAATCTGATCGTCTTCTGCCACTTCCCTCGACTTTTCCACCCATCAAGACGACGACTTCCAGTTTACGTTACGCCCGTTATATTTTGTTATGTTACCCATAGATAGATAGCTGCATATATATGCCATGCACGGCAGTACAAACTTTTCCATTCAACCCCCCCAATAAATCTGCCAACAATTTCCCCATCCATTGTTTGTTACGTTTGTACTCACTAGAAGACCAACAAGAAGATAGATAAGAGGAGATAACTCCAACACTATAGGTCTGTTGTAGTTAGTACTGATGTGGGGGCCACTTGTCTGGGCCCTCAGACACTATAATTATAGTAAATAGTGAGTAATTAAAACCTGTTGTTTGTGTGCGGAACCATTGGCCGGTGCATTGCTAAATTGTCAGCCAATCAAAAGTCTCAATGAAGGGGGGGGGAAGAGAGAGGGAGCAGAAACACAGGTACATGTGCATGTCTTGCTTACCTTTTCTTTCATTTCCACCTCAGCCTCTTTGAAGGACTTTTCAGCTTTCAATTTCATCTCTTCGGTATTGAATCTCTTCTCAGTTTCAGTCCGAGCCTCTTTGAGTGCCTGGGGAGAGAGGGGGGGGGGGGAGAGTGAAAATAAGACAACTTTATAGATAAAAAAGCACCTCACTTTTTCATGTTCAGCCTCCAGCTGGCTCTTCAACAAATCAACTTCATCCTTGCATGTCTTCCTCAAGTCTTTCATCAACTTCTCTTGGTCCTCTTCTCCGTTCCTCCTCATTGCCTCCAGCTCCTTTTCATTAGCCGAATCCAGTGCCTTCTTCTTCTCCTCGACGTCCTGCTTCAGCTTCCCTCTCAACTGATCGAGCTCCTCCTGCAGAGCCTCCCGGGCTTTGTATTCCTCTTCCTTCATCTCCTCATGCAGAGCTTCCCGGGCTTTGTCTTCCTCTTCCTTCATCTCCTCATCAAGATTTTTCCTGAGGCTGGCAGAGTTTCCTTGTCTAAAACTCTCTATCTCTTTCTTCTCCTTTTCCAGTTCCGCCGCAACCTAAAGGTGTGAAAGTATAATAATGGACAGTGCACACCACATCAGTCAGACTGTACAGTACACACCACATCAGTCAGACTGTACAGTACACACCACATCAGTCAGACTATACAGTACACACCACATCAGTCAGACTGTACAGTGCACACCACATCAGTCAGACTGCACAGTACACACCACATCAGTCAGACTATACAGTACACACCACATCAGTCAGACTATACAGTACACACCACATCAGTCAGACTGTACAGTACACACCACATCAGTCAGACTGTACAGTACACACCACATCAGTCAGACTATACAGTACACACCACATCAGTCAGACTATACAGTACACACCACATCAGTCAGACTGTACAGTACACACCACATCAGTCAGACTGTACAGTACACACCACATCAGTCAGACTATACAGTACACACCACATCAGTCAGACTGTACAGTACACACCACATCAGTCAGACTGTACAGTACACACCACATCAGTCAGACTATACAGTACACACCACATCAGTCAGACTGTACAGTACACACCACATCAGTCACACTGTACAGTGCACACCACATCAGTCAGACTGTACAGTACACACCACATCAGTCAGACTGTACAGTACACACCACATCAGTCAGACTGTACAGTGCACACCACATCAGTCAGACTGTACACATCACATCAGTCAGACTGCACAGTACACACCACATCAGTCAGACTGTACAGTACACACCACATCAGTCAGACTATACAGTACACACCACATCAGTCAGACAGTACACACCACATCAGTCAGACTGCACAGTACACACCACATCAGTCAGACTGTACAGTACACACCACATCAGTCAGACTGTACAGTACACACCACATCAGTCAGACTGTACAGTACACACCACATCAGTCAGACTGTACAGTACACACCACATCAGTCAGACTATACAGTACACACCACATCAGTCAGACTGTACAGTACACACCACATCAGTCAGACTGCACAGTACACACCACATCAGTCAGACTGTACAGTACACACCACATCAGTCAGACTGTACAGTACACACCACATCAGTCAGACTGTACAGTGCACACCACATCAGTCAGACTGCACAGTACACACCACATCAGTCAGACTGTACAGTACACACCACATCAGTCAGACTGTACAGTACACACCACATCAGTCAGACTGTACAGTGCACACCACATCAGTCAGACTGTACAGTACACACCACATCAGTCAGACTGTACAGTACACACCACATCAGTCAGACTGTACAGTACACACCACATCAGTCAGACTGTACAGTACACACCACATCAGTCAGACTGTACAGTGCACACCACATCAGTCAGACTGTACAGTACACACCACATCAGTCAGACTGTACAGTACACACCACATCAGTCAGACTGCACAGTACACACCACATCAGTCAGACTGTACAGTGCACACCACATCAGTCAGACTATACAGTACACACCACATCAGTCAGACTGTACAGTACACACCACATCAGTCAGACTGTACAGTGCACACCACATCAGTCAGACTGTACAGTACACACCACATCAGTCAGACTGTACAGTGCACACCACATCAGTCAGACTGTACAGTACACACCACATCAGTCAGACTGTACAGTGCACACCACATCAGTCAGACTGTACAGTACACACCACATCAGTCAGACTGTGCAGTACACACCACATCAGTCAGACTGTACAGTACACACCACATCAGTCAGACTGCACAGTACACACCACATCAGTCAGACTGTACAGTGCACACCACATCAGTCAGACTGTACAGTGCACACCACATCAGTCAGACTGCACAGTACACACCACATCAGTCAGACTGTACAGTACACACCACATCAGTCAGACTGTACAGTGCACACCACATCAGTCAGACTGTACAGTGCACACCACATCAGTCAGACTGTACAGTACACACCACATCAGTCAGACTGTACAGTACACACCACATCAGTCAGACTGTACAGTGCACACCACATCAGTCAGACTGTACAGTACACACCACATCAGTCAGACTGTACAGTACACACCACATCAGTCAGACTGCACAGTACACACCACATCAGTCAGACTGTACAGTACACACCACATCAGTCAGACTGTACAGTACACACCACATCAGTCAGACTATACAGTACACACCACATCAGTCAGACTATACAGTACACACCACATCAGTCAGACTGTACAGTACACACCACATCAGTCAGACTGTACAGTGCACACCACATCAGTCAGACTGTACAGTACACACCACATCAGTCAGACTGTACAGTACACACCACATCAGTCAGACTATACAGTGCACACCACATCAGTCAGACTATACAGTACACACCACATCAGTCACACTGTACAGTACACACCACATCAGTCAGACTGTACAGTACACACCACATCAGTCAGACTATACAGTGCACACCACATCAGTCAGACTATACAGTACACACCACATCAGTCACACTGTACAGTACACACCACATCAGTCAGACTGTACAGTACACACCACATCAGTCAGACTGTACAGTGCACACCACATCAGTCAGACTGTACAGTACACACCACATCAGTCAGACTGTACAGTACACACCACATCAGTCAGACTGTACAGTACACACCACATCAGTCAGACTGTACAGTGCACACCACATCAGTCAGACTGTACAGTACACACCACATCAGTCAGACTGTACAGTACACACCACATCAGTCAGACTGTACAGTGCACACCACATCAGTCAGACTGTACACATCACATCAGTCAGACTATACAGTACACACCACATCAGTCAGACTGTACAGTACACACCACATCAGTCAGACTGTACAGTACACACCACATCAGTCAGACTGTACAGTACACACCACATCAGTCAGACTGTACAGTACACACCACATCAGTCAGACTGTACAGTACACACCACATCAGTCAGACTATACAGTACACACCACATCAGTCAGACTGTACAGTACACACCACATCAGTCAGACTGTACAGTACACACCACATCAGTCAGACTGTACAGTACACACCACATCAGTCAGACTGTACAGTACACACCACATCAGTCAGACTATACAGTACACACCACATCAGTCAGACTGTACAGTACACACCACATCAGTCAGACTGTACAGTACACACCACATCAGTCAGACTGTACAGTACACACCACATCAGTCAGACTGTACAGTACACACCACATCAGTCAGACTATACAGTACACACCACATCAGTCAGACTGTACAGTACACACCACATCAGTCAGACTGTACAGTACACACCACATCAGTCAGACTGTACAGTACACACCACATCAGTCAGACTGTACAGTACACACCACATCAGTCAGACTATACAGTACACACCACATCAGTCAGACTGTACAGTACACACCACATCAGTCAGACTGCACAGTACACACCACATCAGTCAGACTGTACAGTACACACCACATCAGTCAGACTGTACAGTGCACACCACATCAGTCAGACTGTACAGTACACACCACATCAGTCAGACTGTACAGTACACACCACATCAGTCAGACTATACAGTACACACCACATCAGTCAGACTGTACAGTACACACCACATCAGTCAGACTGCACAGTACACACCACATCAGTCAGACTGTACAGTGCACACCACATCAGTCAGACTGCACAGTACACACCACATCAGTCAGACTGTACAGTGCACACCACATCAGTCAGACTGTACAGTGCACACCACATCAGTCAGACTGTACAGTGCACACCACATCAGTCAGACTGTACAGTACACACCACATCAGTCAGACTGCACAGTACACACCACATCAGTCAGACTGTACAGTGCACACCACATCAGTCAGACTGTACAGTGCACACCACATCAGTCAGACTGTACAGTGCACACCACATCAGTCAGACTGTACAGTACACACCACATCAGTCAGACTGTACAGTGCACACCACATCAGTCAGACTGTACAGTACACACCACATCAGTCAGACTGCACAGTACACACCACATCAGTCAGACTGTACAGTGCACACCACATCAGTCAGACTATACAGTACACACCACATCAGTCAGACTGTACAGTGCACACCACATCAGTCAGACTGTACAGTACACACCACATCAGTCAGACTGTACAGTACACACCACATCAGTCAGACTGTACAGTACACACCACATCAGTCAGACTATACAGTACACACCACATCAGTCAGACTGTACAGTACACACCACATCAGTCAGACTGTACAGTGCACACCACATCAGTCAGACTGTACAGTACACACCACATCAGTCAGACTGTACAGTGCACACCACATCAGTCAGACTGTGCAGTACACACCACATCAGTCAGACTGTACAGTACACACCACATCAGTCAGACTGTACAGTACACACCACATCAGTCAGACTGTACAGTGCACACCACATCAGTCAGACTGTACAGTACACACCACATCAGTCAGACTGTACAGTGCACACCACATCAGTCAGACTGTACAGTGCACACCACATCAGTCAGACTGTACAGTACACACCACATCAGTCACACTGTACAGTGCACACCACATCAGTCGGACTGTACAGTACACACCAAATCAGTCAGACTATACAGTACACACCAGCATCGGTGAGAAGCTACCTGGTTTCTTATCTTCCGTAGTGCATCTTGTTTCTCTTCCATCTGTCTGGCTTCTTCTTCCTCCTCCTCCTCCTTCAGCTTGGCTTGCAGTGCACCCAAATGCAAACTTTTCTTCTCTTTCAGCTCTATTTCCTCAGCAGTCTGTTCCGATGACAATCTCATCCTCAGTTCAGCCATCTTCATCTCCTTCTCATGATGCAAGGATTCCTCCTGCGCCTGCAGCTCTTGGTCCATACGCTGTCGCAGCTTCTCCAGCTGGAGCTCATGGGAGGACTGCATCTCCGCCAGGGAGGCATCATGTTTGGTCTTGAGAGAACACACCTCTTCCCTGGCTTGCACAGAGTCAACCTTTTCCCTGTCAGCATGTGAAAAAGAAAAGAAAAAAGAATAAGAAGAGAGGAGATGGAAGTATTCAACAAATGCTCACTGGAGTCCAATCTGCCTCACCTCTGCTTGGATGGTCTGCTATCTCCTGTACCTCCTGAAGTTGGCTTCACCTCTGTCGACAGTGGCAGTCGAGACCCACTAACTGCAGAGGGGACATGAAATTGATCGGCTTGGAAGGGGGGTTCACTTTTACCTCCTCCTCCTCCACCACCACCACCTGCGTTACCTCTGCTGCGTCCACGAGTAACAGGCCTCAGTTCACCAGGAGCAGTTTGGGGAGTATGAATTTTGTCCGCCACTAGGGGTTTGTGGGGAGGAATTAATGTGGGACGCTTGAAAGATTTGTCGTCCTCCTCGCTAGTTTCTGCAGTATTGCTCTCATCCAGGTCCATGACTCGACGCAGTTCCCTGCTCACATCCTCAGCAGAGTGGGATTCCTGTGGAATGGAGACACAGATATAGATGAATGAAGTGTGCCTCACCACAAACACTGTTGACCATTTCCCACTTATACGGTTGACACTTTGCCTCAAAACATGTTGATGCTTCACCACAAATATTGCAGAACCACTCTCACAAACACTCCTTACTTATACTAAACAACCCTTTGCCAGCACATTGCTCACCACACCTTTATGCTTAAGACCTTGGCATCAAGAAAGCTGACACCAAATTTGCTCTGGAATTTTTCATCAAATTTCTGATGTGGGAAACAAAAATAAAATAATAAGAGATGGAAAAAGGGGGAGGAGGAGGGGGGGGGGGGACCCAGTTGCAATAATCAACCTACACATGCATATATCTAGATGTAGCTACATACCACTATCAAATACTATGTAACCCATACTCAATGTATACCCATACTCAATGTATAGTGCTTACTGGGTCAGATTCATCTTCAGACTGAGTCTCAGAATTCTCTTCCTCGTACTGGTTGGAGATATTGACAGCTCCAAGGTCCACAGTACCTAGTTTCTCTGGTCCACCAGAGATACTGCTGTTCAATGCTGTCAGCAGACTGCCTCCTAATGCCAGACTGCCATTACCAATGGGTCTGCCAAAAGGATCTCCTAGGCCAGAAGACTGATGGAGTGGCAAAACACAACAACAGGTGATTGTCACTCCTTACTATCATGCATGACAGAAGTTGCCCTACTCAGGAGACACACAGGCTGCCAGGGACAGAAGTCACCCTACTACAGGAGACACACAGGCTGCCCGGGACAGAAGTCACCCTACTACAGGAGACATACAGGCTGCCCGGGACAGAAGTCACCCTACCTCAGGGGACACACAGGAAAGAAGTTTTACCTCAATACACACCAGGGCAGGTTGTTGTTGTTTTGCAACTATTGTCTCTCTGTTCCACCACTTCTCAGAATTCACACCAACACATTCACCCACAATTATTAAACTAACACTAGGCTTTAGGAAACACATTTTTTCTAAAGTGCTGCTGGTCACAATGCTATTCAACACACAAGAATGAATGACCTAACACACCAGGTGCAGCACATTGCTGACTTGGAAATATGCAACACACTACTTCTCCTAGAGGACTGACATTACAACTGCTATAGATGGTGCATCCTAGCTACATTTTACCGTTTCAGATGGAATCTGAAGTGGGGCCAGAGAACGTGGCATCATTTTCAGCTTAGGGAGACTTCCCAATCCAGGCAGAGGAACATTATGGCCTGTTGGCAAGGAGAGTGGAGGGAGACCGCCAGGAGTCTGGGGCAGCTGTACGACATCATGTCACAAGTAACACACAAAACAATATCTCACAAACTCTAACTCTAGTCCAAGCCCTAACCCAATCCCCACCCCCACCCCACACACACACACAAACACACACAAAAAGTGAAAAGGGAGTGCACTAGCACCCTTTGGATTGGTTTAACCAATTTTTAAATGGTGGAATACGGCATTCCAACCCCCCATTCCCCATTCCCAGAGCAAAGTTCAGCTCTTAGCTTCTTCCAAAAGAGTAGTGCTCTTAGCTTCCTTCCAAAAGAGTAGTGCCTCAAATATTTAACCACGGTAGTGAACTGGAAACCATTAAGTGTGAAAAACCCTTGAAATTCATCTTATCTATGTGTCCATCTCTTTTTTCCCGTCAGGCATAACTTGCGTGCATGCAATCGTAAAATTTTAGTACTAGAAAAGGTGTGGGAGGGGTTGTCATCAATGCCATTAGCTAGCTCACGTGGTAGCTAAGCTTGGTTCTGGAGTTCTCCTAGCACAACACTGAAGGTCTGGCAGCACGCAGAAACATTGAAGGAATACTGTTCCCTCAAGCCCAACACCACCTCCTATTCGGCCTGCATTTCTAACACTGTGTACATGTACTTGACATGTGCGATTGCTGTCAGGTCGTTGACGGAGACCATAGCTGATTCCTGGCCGACTCTTACAACAACGCAAAACAAGGTATAGCATGTACTGACTCATGTAGTGCTAAATAAATGTTTAAAAGGAGAGGCTCATCTCTGCTGGTTGGTTTGCTTAAAAGGAGTTCTACTCTGCCACAACTTTGAAGGATTCTGTGAATAACAAAAGAAACGAGCAACTATAAATAAGAACAAAAAATGGAAACAAATATCTACTTTGGATTGGAAGCCAAGAATGTACCCTTGTAAACCACTGCTTTTAAAACCTGTATAATGGCATATAATGTGTAAAATGGCAATGGTGTATAATGGTGTATATAATGGCATATATTGTGTATAATGGCAATGGTGTATGATGGTGACTATTAGTGTATAATTGTGTATGATGGTGAATAATGGTGTATAGTAACCAGTACAATGGTGTGTAATGGTGTATAATGGTGTATATGATTTTAAATGATAAAGCCTCATCAACTAGTGGTTTACATGGGCATCAGTTCCTTTTTCTTAACCATCCCTTCCCTCCCTTCCCTCCCTCAGTTCCTTCCCTCCTACATGAACAAGAACAAAAATGTTACATCTAAACACAAACGCTGATATGTGAAAATACACGATGCTTGCTTATAAATAAACATTCTGGCTCTTGTTCTTGTAAGAAAGAAAGAAGGAAGGAGGGAGAGAGGGAGGGAAGGAGAATGAAGGAAATAAATAAAGAAAAGAAAAGGGTGACTCACCCTTTTCATCATCCTAGAAATACTGCTGTCCAACAGGAGTTTATATCTTATATACCACAGTGTCTGCAACATAGAGAGGTCTCCCAGAGAGGCTTCCATTTATATCTTATATAGCACAGTGTCTGCAACATAGAGGTCTCCCAGAGAGGCTTCCATTTATATCTTATATAGCACAGTGTCTGCAACATACAGGTCTCCCAGAGAGGCTTCCATTTATATCTTATATACCGCAGTGTCTGCAACATAGAGAGGTCTCCCAGAGAGGCTTCCATTTATATCTTATATACCGCAGTGTCTGCAACATAGAGAGGTCTCCCAGAGAGGCTTCCATTTATATCTTATATACCGCAGTGTCTGCAACATAGAGAGGTCTCCCAGAGAGGCTTCTTATATAGCACAGTGTCTGCAACATAGAGAGGTCTCCCAGAGAGGCTTCCATTTATATCTTATATAGCACAGTGTCTGCAACATAGAGAGGTCTCCCAGAGAGGCTTCTTATATACCACAGTGTCTGCAACATAGAGGACTCCCAGAGAGGCTTCCATTTATATCTTATATAGCACAGTGTCTGCAACATAGAGGTCTCCCAGAGAGGCTTCCATTTATATCTTATATAGCACAGTGTCTGCAACATAGAGGTCTCCCAGAGAGGCTTCCATTTGTATCTTATATACCACAGTGTCTGCAACATAGAGGTCTCCCAGAGAGGCTTCCATTTATATCTTATATACCACAGTGTCTGCAACATAGAGGTCTCCCAGAAAGGCTTCCATTTATATCTTATATAGCACAGTGTCTGCAACATAGAGAGGTCTCCCAGAGAGGCTTCCATTTATATCTTATATAGCACAGTGTCTGCAACATAGAGGTCTCCCAGAGAGGCTTCCATTTGTATCTTATATAGCACAGTGTCTGCAACATAGAGAGGTCTCCCAGAGAGGCTTCCATTTGTATCTTATATAGCACAGTGTCTGCAACATACAGGTCTCCCAGAGAGGCTTCCATTTGTATCTTATATAGCACAGTGTCTGCAACATAGAGAGGTCTCCCAGAGAGGCTTCCATTTATATCTTATATAGCACAGTGTCTGCAACATAGAGGTCTCCCAGAGAGGCTTCCATTTGTATCTTATATAGCACAGTGTCTGCAACATAGAGAGGTCTCCCAGAGAGGCTTCCATTTGTATCTTATATAGCACAGTGTCTGCAACATACAGGTCTCCCAGAGAGGCTTCCATTTGTATCTTATATAGCACAGTGTCTGCAACATAGAGAGGTCTCCCAGAGAGGCTTCCATTTATATCTTATATAGCACAGTGTCTGCAACATAGAGAGGTCTCCCAGAGAGGCTTCCATTTATATCTTATATAGCACAGTGTCTGCAACATAGAGGTCTCCCAGAGAGGCTTCCATTTGTATCTTATATAGCACAGTGTCTGCAACATAGAGAGGTCTCCCAGAGAGGCTTCCATTTGTATCTTATATAGCACAGTGTCTGCAACATACAGGTCTCCCAGAGAGGCTTCCATTTGTATCTTATATACCACAGTGTCTGCAACATAGAGGTCTCCCAGAGAGGCTTCCATTTATATCTTATATACCACAGTGTCTGCAACATAGAGGTCTCCCAGAAAGGCTTCCATTTATATCTTATATAGCACAGTGTCTGCAACATAGAGAGGTCTCCCAGAGAGGCTTCCATTTATATCTTATATAGCACAGTGTCTGCAACATAGAGGTCTCCCAGAGAGGCTTCCATTTGTATCTTATATAGCACAGTGTCTGCAACATAGAGAGGTCTCCCAGAGAGGCTTCCATTTGTATCTTATATAGCACAGTGTCTGCAACATACAGGTCTCCCAGAGAGGCTTCCATTTGTATCTTATATAGCACAGTGTCTGCAACATAGAGAGGTCTCCCAGAGAGGCTTCCATTTATATCTTATATAGCACAGTGTCTGCAACATAGAGAGGTCTCCCAGAGAGGCTTCTTATATACCACAGTGTCTGCAATATAGAGGACTCCCAGAGAGGCTTCCATTTATATCTTATATAGCACAGTGTCTGCAACATAGAGGTCTCCCAGAGAGGCTTCCATTTATATCTTATATAGCACAGTGTCTGCAACATAGAGGTCTCCCAGAGAGGCTTCCATTTGTATCTTATATACCACAGTGTCTGCAACATAGAGGTCTCCCAGAGAGGCTTCCATTTATATCTTATATACCACAGTGTCTGCAACATAGAGGTCTCCCAGAAAGGCTTCCATTTATATCTTATATAGCACAGTGTCTGCAACATAGAGAGGTCTCCCAGAGAGGCTTCCATTTATATCTTATATAGCACAGTGTCTGCAACATAGAGGTCTCCCAGAGAGGCTTCCATTTGTATCTTATATAGCACAGTGTCTGCAACATAGAGAGGTCTCCCAGAGAGGCTTCCATTTGTATCTTATATAGCACAGTGTCTGCAACATACAGGTCTCCCAGAGAGGCTTCCATTTATATCTTATATACCACAGTGTCTGCAACATAGAGGTCTCCCAGAGAGGCTTCCATTTGTATCTTATATAGCACAGTGTCTGCAACATAGAGAGGTCTCCCAGAGAGTTTTCCATTTGTATCTTATATAGCACAGTGTCTGCAACATACAGGTCTCCCAGAAAGGCTTCCATTGAGTTCAGGTCCCAACTCATTCTTCCCAATGGCTCTGGAGGGTGGCATGTGATGTTGCTTTCCCTGCACTGCCAACAAGTTGCCGTTGGTCAGTCCTTTAGACCTACCCACAGCCTTCCTTCCTTGCAGTTTTTTCACAGTATTGTGTCTCTTCTTGCTGCCATGCTTGACACTCCTAGTTGCCTTCTTCTGTCTTTCTTGCACGAGCAAGTTTTTGTAAAACTCATCGCACGGGTGCTCCCAGATGCTCTCGCCAGTTTTAAAGTTGAAGTAGTAAATGTTTCCCAGCTTATCCTCCCTAAAATTGGAGACATTTACAGCAATAATTAAAGGGGATAGATTTACAGCAATAATTAAAGGGGATTAGAGATTTACAGCAATAATTAAAGGGGTTAGAGAGGTGCAACTTTGAAGCTAAAAACTCCTGCTTATGAAAGAATGCATACCAGCAAGTTGTAATTATGCTATGTATATATATATATACACACATATATATATATACACACATATATATATATACACACACACACATATATATACACACATATATATACACACATATATATATATACACACACACATATATATACACACACATATATAAATACACACACACATATATACACACACACATATACAAGTATATATATATATATATACACACACATATTTATATAGCTTTATGCTGTGTCATTGCAAAAGAGAATCTAGAACGAGTCTATAAATGCAATTAGTTTCACAATGCTACATAAAACAGATTCACAAGCAAACACAATGCCAGTCAGGGGAGGCTCCATAGGGGGGGCATTGCCCCCCCCCAATGATCTTGTGGCCTGTCAATGCATGCTATAATTATACTGTACTAGCTGCCTGTAAACCTGCCAAAACCACCTGCATTATGATTGCAGCTGCTCAAATTATTAAACCCACATGTGCAAATAAGCAGCTGGAGATGAAGAGAAAGGAAACTAAAAGAAGTCTAACAGAAATGTGGCTAAAGAAGAAGAAAACTTCACAAAAAGAAGGGATGCCTGGTGTATCTGGGAATGAGCTTTTACAAGAACATGACTTTGAAGTTCTTTCAGAACCAGAGTCTGTCGATAAGGAACAGGTATGTAATGAGCTCGAATGTCTGGAAGAGATAGGGGAAGAAAGTATTTCTGTTGGTGACAATGAATCTGTTACTGTCAATGAAGAATGCATGAATCAATGCTGTACGGAGGAAAAAACTGCTTACCAACCAAAAGGATTATCTCTATTTGCTAATAATGATCGCAAATTTCTTGCTACATGGTATGACAAACATGAATGGCTCACTCTATGTACTACGAAGAAGAAAGTATTTTGTGTCTACTGCAAATATGCACACAAACATGACCTACTTACATTTTCGACAAAAGGTGAGGAAGCATTTACAATTAAAGGATTTGATAATTATAAAAAGGCTACTCAAAAATTTCGTACCCATGAGAATTCAGATATGCATCTTGAAATGAAGTTGAAATGGAATGCTTTTGCCAATCCATCAATTGCTACTCAGCTCAACACTCAAATTGCTAGAGCTCAACTGTCTCGGCGTATTGGGCTCTTGAAACAACTTGAGGCTATGAAATATCTTCTCAGGCAAGGCATAGCATTGCGTGGACATTCTGAAGAAGAGGGAAATCTACCTCAATTATTAAGCATGTGGTCAAGTGATAATAATGACATAAAAAACTGGGTCAAGGAGGGGAAGTATTTATCACATGACATTGTTAATGAAATGATAAGTCTGACGGGGCAAAAAGTATTACGACAAATTTTAGCAAGAATCATGAGTAGTGTTCCTAGTTGGTATGCTGTGATTGCTGATGAGGCTACTGACGTTACTTTTAAAGAACAGTTTAACTTGTCTATAAGGTATGTCGATGATTATTATATGGTGCATGAAGATTCAGTTGGTTTATTCAATCTTCCCAACACTAAAGCTGAAAATTTATTTGTTGTATTGAAAGATATGCTTATGCGATGTGCTTTGCCTTTGTCATTATGTCGTGGTCAAGCATACGACGGAGCTGCTTCAATGCAGGGGAAAAGAAAAGGCTTAGCTACCTTGTTCAGAAAAGAAGTCCCAGCTGCATTGCCTGTTCATTGTCTTGCTCACTCCCTGAATCTCTGCCTGCAGGGAGGCAGATACAGCTATTGACAGATACTATTGATCTTATTAGAGAAATAGTGAAGTTAATAAATTCCTCTCCTAAAAGAAAGCATCTCTTTTCTAAGAAATTGTTGGTAAATGAGACTGCAGAAGGTGGCATTAAGGTGCTGTGTCCAACTCGACGGACAGTGAGAACTGGTGCCATTGGTGCTGTGATCAATCAGTATGGTGTTATTATGGAAACCATGGAAGAAGTCCATCAAACAACCCATAATGATTATGGATTGAAAGCAGCTGGAATACTTGCTGCTTTGGAATTTTATTTGTTTTAAAATTGGGTCACCTTCTTTTCAGTGCTGCTGAAGAAACTTCTAAAGTCTTACAAGCCAAGGATCTAAGCATTCAAGAGGCAATGTCAGCAGTTAATGTAACACAAGATTTTTACAAGCGCCAGAGGAAAGATGTAGAGTTTGAAAGGTTCTATAGTGCTGTTGTTGATCAGGCTCATTCATTGGAAATTGGGGACCCTAAACTGCCTAGGTATAAAAGGTTACCAGCAAGATTCGATAGCAGTCAACCTCATCAGTTTGATACACCCAAAGTTTACTTTCGTAAAATTTATTATGAAGCTTGTGATATCCTTATCCAAGAACTGGATGATCGATTTAAGCAAGTGCATTTAATGAACCCCATGATTGCAATGGAATCACTTATTATTAAGGCTGCTAATGGAGAAGTTTATGAAAGTTAGCTTGAAGTCATTCAAGAATCAATTTTTATTGACTTTGATCGACTGAAGAAGCATCTGGGAGTTCTAGTTGATGTTATCAACCAGGCCTTACCAGAAATGAAGAAAGTAACTAGCATTCAAACAATATGTGAAGCTATGAGTACACTTGTGTATCGATCAATGTTTCCAGAAGTTCACAGATTGCTACGCCTCTACTTTACAGTTCCAATTACATCCTCAACCTCTGAAAGAAGTTTTTCTACTTTAAGACGTGTTCTAACATACTTAAGATCCACTATGTCAGGAGAAAAAAAGGTTAAATAACTGCATTTTACTACACATCCACAAGGATCTCACAGATAGACTTAACTTACAAGAAATTGCCCAAGATTTTATAACACTAAATGAAGAAAGAAAGAGATACTTTGGAACATTATAAGTAATCATTGTAATTTGTGTATGTGTGTGTGTGATAAAAGTTGTGGCTTTAAAAAGTTGGGGTAGTCTTCAAATTTTTTTGCATGCTGCCATCCCCTTGCCCCCCCAACCAGCAACTACTGGAGCCACCCCTGCCAGTGGTATTTGTGTTACATGTTACCCTCTACCTGTGTATGCCAATACATTGCATTGTTGACATGTGTAGACAATATATATATATACTCACACATCCAAACCCTATTCCTGTTGGATATCTGGACATGTGAAACATGTTGTATGTACACTAACAACTCAACATGATTGAGGTCAAGAAGTGAGTGTTTTAAAGATGACTCTTTTAACAACAAAATGGAAGATAACACTAGGTGGAAAGTCTTCTGATTTTTTTGAAAAGAAGCAGATAAGACTTGCAGCCAGCACCTGTCTATTTTGCTGACAGCTGCAATGTTGTTTTATTGATGGCTACAAGGTCTGGACTTAGCCAGAACAATAGTAGTAGTAGTGGCTTCAAGTACAGTACTACAACTACAGATAAACCAGAAGCTGATAAGCGAGGGCTGGTTATGCCAGGGCCTGCTGTATATGATTTGACTCCTATTTTAAAATGTCAGCCCCCAAAAAGAAGCCATCTAAAACTCACTTTGGCAGCTTCTTAGTACCATAGACGGTGTCTTCAGCCAATCTTGACCCTAAAAACACTTCAAGTGTGCCTTGAATCCTTCGCGAAGGCTGTAAACAAATGGGGAGCCTCAAATGCGCTAAAGCCATGAGTTAGCATCTTTAGGATCTTGTACCTATCTATTTATCTCTCTATGTATCTATATACTTATCTTCTATATATTTATCTTTCTATGTATCTATCTCTCATGTATCTATCTATTTATCTCTCTATGCATCTATCTATTTATATCTCTATGTATCTATCTATTTATCTCTCTATGTATCTATCTATTTATATCTCTATGTATCTATCTATTTATATCTCTATGTATCTATCTATTTATCTCTCTATGTATCTATCCTCTCTATGTATCTATCTATTTATATCTCTATGTATCTATCTATTTATATCTCTATGTATCTATCTATTTATATCTCTATGTATCTATCTATTTATATCTCTATGTATCGAGAGTATGTCTGTTGTCATAATTTTTCCAGAGGACTCCAAACTGTCCAATGCATTACAAAAACTAGCAGTTTCTCAATTCAGCATTAATCCGCTTTTTCTCTACTGAGCCAAACACCTGAAGATCAGAAAGGGGTTATCAATCAAGGTCGTACACACGCTTGTGCACGTGCAATATTGAGTCCAGCTGAGCTGAGTCAGCAAGTACCTGCACATTTAAGTCCCATGAAGTGATCAGTTGGCTTCCTCAGAAAGTTTACTCTTGTGACAATAGTTAACAGAACACTACCTCAACAAAACCAGGTACTTACTCACAATGCATGTGGGTATGTGAATACAAGGCAAGTGGGTGTCTACTCGAGTAATAAACATTGCAGGTAATAACATCTATGATTGGTTAGTTCTGATGTCATAATGAAAAACAAGACAATATATATATACATATATATATATATATATATATATATATATTTATATATAATATAATGGCAATAACAGCAATAATAATAACCAGAGTTATGGAGGTGGAGATGGATCCAGGGTGCCCCATATGGCACACTGCTGCAGCATTTCCCCTCTGTAATGCCTCAGACAAACGTTGAAATACATCCTGGAGTTCAAATCTCCGGTTCATGTACTTAACTTCCTCCCCAATTCCTTGACAAACAATCGTGCCTCATGCCCCAACACGCCAGACATTCCACCGCAAAAGGAACAAAGAAATGTTTGTCCTGGAGGAGTGCATACTTAGTCTTCTTCAATTCCTATGCATGCTTAGCCATTAATCCTGCTCATTACAGCATAAGAGGTTCCATTCTAGAAGGAATCCCAGCAGATGTAAGCGACCTATGGATGATATCATTGATGGAATGTTGAGAATAATGACCATTGTTGAAGCGGCAGCTTAGACCATGTCTGGCCCAACAATCAAGACACCACAGTGATGTCATGCATGTGGCTGTGAGTGAGGTGTTTCCAATGGAAAACCCACTGCAATATGCACTGACTCATCACATATGCAAAACCCCAGAGATGGAATTGGGTGAGCACTTAACCACCACCTGCTTCAGGACATGACATGACATAGCCAGAAATATTGCACAAGAAACCTTGTCTCTAGCAGAATCCAACAAGGCATCCGCCATAGCACATGCTTTATATGCATCCCATGTCTTCTGGTGAAAGGCTGCTCGGATGGATGGGTCAGGAGGAGGGAAGGTATGGCCCAGCTTCCAAATGGGTAGAGGATCATTCAGGAACCAGAGGGCAGACTTAAAATCAGGGTCGTAGCATCAGAGCAGGTGAGTCATTGGCAGAAGCAGAAGGGGCCACCTGTGCTGTGCTGCACACCTAATTCCAAAAACCCCAAAATTGATGAGGAGGCTTACTTGGTTCCAAGCTGAATCTAGAACATCAAAATGGTTGTTCGTAATAGAACTATCTCCCTTAGGGTATCATCAAAATCCCGCTCGACAGAAAACACGGTGTAGTACAAAGTAGGTACAGCAACTTAGGAATGGAGGAGAGACGCAGCAAACACTGGGCATCCTGGGCACGTAGGCCAACCTTCCCCCTACAACTTTCAAAAGGTTCATCTCCTCCAAGATTGCAGCAACATCATTTCCCATTAGTGTGCTGTGGCCGGCAGTAGAAGGTAGTGTTTTGTCCCTCTGATATAAGGTCTGTGACATACTAGCTGTGATACTGCATGGTTCAACTGCAAGCCTAGCTCACTTGCCAAACTTTCAACTAACCCAATATCTTTCAGAGCCAAACTTTCAACTAACCCAATATCTTTCAGAGCAACCTCCGAGGAGAGCCCCCAATGGTTTCATCATCCAGGTTAGAAAACATGAAATTCTGACTTCAGGCTCTGACTTACATGCGTGGTGGATGGTTAGGCAGAACAATAGTGGACCTAGGGAATCTCTCCGCTGTATTCCTTCAGGCAGGTGTCTTGCCTTCCAGGATCAGATTCATAGCATCAGGCAGGACACTAAGGAACTGCTCACCTCCCTCCCCTAATCAATCATATCCTTCAAGTGCCAGGGGCCCAGACCATCAGCACCACCAGCAGAACCCCTGGAAAGGACAGGATTGCCTGAGCCACTTTCCCTCACACACTGCACAGGTATAACTGGTAAGGTGGAATGCTTCTGCCAGAGGGACAGAAGTTGCCTCAACTCGGTCAGAGATCCTGAGCTAGCCAGGCATATGGCTCTCCTAAAATCACCCTCACCCAACTTTGAAGATATCCTAGAAGCTAATGATTGCATAGCATCCTTAGATGACCTATCTCTACCCTAAAATATCCCAACAGTACAGTACAGGTTGATGGTGGTGGTGGATCTTCCCTCAGCTGCTTGTTCACAAGACTTGCCAGGCTCTTATGGTCACCCCTTCTCTTGGATATCCGTAGGCATCTTGCAAACTGAAGGAGCTTGGACCAAGAGTCTACGTCATTAGCTCTGACTATCATCTGGATCAACTGCAGCAACTTCCTCAAGAATGGGAATAGGCCAGATGGTGTTACCATGGTTCCGTGGGAGAATGGCAGGCCATTGGTATGGGATGTTACCTGCCCATACTACAACACCTCTTTGTGGCCATAAGAAAGGGAACGCTACCTCTGTTCTTCAGTTGAAGGTGATTCCTGTCATATATTTTTTGGTATATATAATTATTTTTGGTTATATATTTACTTATTATCACCAAGTTTTATCATTTATTTATTTATAACATGTTTTGTCATTTTTTCTATACTGTGTATTTAATATTGAATAGACGAAAGTGTTTCATTTTGGGAAAACTTAACTTGCTAATAATAAAATATATATATATATATTGGATTGACCAGTCAAAAAGGAAATGAAACATGTGAAGACAAACATTTACATGATCCTTTATGATCCTTTATCTATTAATTTAATGAAGACAAATATTATAATATTGCTTTAAATTTAAAAAAATATCTGTATTCTATTTGGAGTTCAATTAATAGATAAAGGTGGTAAATTCTTGTTTCATTTCAATTAAATTTTTATTACATTAACCTTCTCAATAATCAACTTGAAATTGTATTCTCTCAACATTTTTGATTAGATGCTCGCCTTCATCAGGAATAATAATCCTGATGAAGGCTATATAGTTGAAACGTCAAGAGAATACAATTTCAAGTTTATTGAGAAGGTTAAGGTTATTGTAATGTTATTATGTCAAATGAGAGTTCATTGAGATTTTTTTGTGCTAGTTATGTGCTTGTTATACATGTAATCCTTTACCCAGGAATGACTTTCTACTTTCTACAAAATATGACTTTCTACCCTTTACCTAGTCCTACCCATAAATTAGTCTGCAAATTGTACTTGTTAAATTCTACCCTTTACCTATACCCTTTACCTAGTCCTACCCAAAAATGTTTACCTAGTCCATGCCAAATTGTACTTGTTAATTTATGATCCCTTTACCTAGTCCTACCCAAAAATGTTTACCTAGTCATGCCACCTGTTAAATGTGGTCACATTTACCTAGATGTGCATGCTTCTTGGCCTTTTGAGTCAAGAGCCATGCCTGATTCCCCAAACACAGGACCATTGACTTCACGACTCCTGATAGCGACATCTTTACTTCAAGCTAGCTTTCAGTGCTGCCTTCATGTAGCTTGTTTTAATTTATATTACATCACTTTAACTACAACAACAATCTGTTAAGAGATGCTAATATACTAGCTCCAGGACACTGGGACATGAATCAGTTTTCCAAGACAGAAAGAAACTCTATACAAATCTGGTGAATCAGCTTTGAGGAGACAAACCGCAAAGCATTTCCGATAATCAATTGCATATTGCAATGACTGTTCCTGCAAAGTTCTTGAGGTGCTTGCTATCTTTCTGGAGCATATTATACTGTGTGTGGAAGGGTGATCCTACACCTCACTGCAATACAATGTTGCTGGACTAACAAATTATAAAATCAAATCCATATCGTTTTCTTTCAAAATGAAATGACCTCACCCACTATAGCTGCTTACACTGGCTTCCAAGTTTCTGGCAAGGGAGCTCTAATTCCCTCCCTAGCGATAAACAATAAATCCTGTTCTGCGGAGGGATCCAAGCCAAGCATGTTGCAATATTCCAACAATTCTGCATTAATGTGACCATGGCAACCATGGCATTTGCGAATAATTAGAGTAACGATAGCATTATAATTTAAACAAACCTTCTTCTGTAGGCTCGAAGTCATCCTCATAATGCTCCACTAAAATCCTCTGACTGCTATCCAAGAGATCCATGGCTGCTCATTGTTTATTAGTTCAAATTTTCTAAATTTCTAATTAATGCCCAAACGAGCATGCATGCGCGTTGAACCGTCGTTCGGAGGGAAATTTTAAAAAAGTTGTCAAAGCTGAACATGGACCCGAGAAGGTATATTAATACTCGTACGGTTAATGGGTATACTTGATTCCGTGAATGGGTGCGCCAGAGTCATTATCATTTCTATTTCTTTACAGATTAGCTCTGGAAGCATGGAGGAAAGAGAAGGGGTAAGAATAATAATAATAGGCGGCTTTACAACACTAAACCAGGAACGGAGGGGAGATATTATTACAGTAGTGATTAGGTTGAAAGGTCGGCACCAATTATTTATTGGTAGTCGTATTAGTTTACATTATAGTTGAACGTAGTGATAATATAGTTTGTTGCAGTTGCAGCATGTGTATACAGTCTGATGGTGCAGTGGTGTCAGGGCTAAAGGTTGATAAGGAAAGACTGCCATAGAGAATATTAAGATAGTTGGCAGATAGAGAGAAAGGTCCATAAGAGGGAACGTCAGACAGTTCCCACTGTCTCCAAAGTTCTTGGCCTAGCTGCTTATTATATATAATTTCATATTCTCTTTCCTGTGGTTCATACCAATTGCAAATTCAATGAGCAGTTATCGTTGTAATTCCACTTCAAAGTTTGTAACATGCATAACACAAATCATCTAGATACAGCTGACATGCCTCTGCACACTGTTCGCATCCATGCTACACTACCTGGTTTTATATGCACTGAATTTCAAGTGGAAAATACTAAAAATTCCAAATCAACTAATCAAAGATCCCCTGCCTGTGTTAGTCTGACCACACTGGACCTGTCTCTAAGGGTCGACTGGAGTTCAAAAGCAGCTGAATGGGCCTCTAGATCCGCTCAACTCCCTGCTGGTGTTATGGCTAGTTCACAACATGACGATAGTCGAGCTCTGGAGCATTGCATTGCATCGGATTGTGTTTGCTGCTTCACAACAATAGAGCATTTATGCAATGCTTAGTATTTACTATATTCATTAACAATGGACGGTAGCAGTGACAGCAGTGGAGAAGAGATGGATTTGATTTTTCTATTGGCTAGGAGGAGGTGAAGAAAGAGGAAGATGTGGCATGCACAGTATTCACTCGTCGAAGTTGAAGTGACCTTGCTAATCTACAACTAGCTGTAGTTAGGCCATTCTTACCTGACTTGCTACCACCTTCCAGGCATTTCCTTCTGCTCTCGTATCCTCGTAGGCTTTTGCTGTGACTTGCCATAAACAGGGGAAGCTCCGGACAGATTCCATCAACTTTTCTTCGTCCATTGCCATCCTTGAGACCCCACCTCTACAGCTGGCAGTTCCTCACGTGCTTAGATGGGCCCGACAATGCATTGTTAATGCTGAAATAGTAATCGAGCATGGCATTGCGTTGCATTTTCTTGTGTGGTGTGGTTCACAATATGTCGGAACACAAGGACGCAATGCTCCACTAGGCCATTGTCATGTTGTGGAACCAGCTTTAAATCTACCCATAGTAGACCTGTGGTGAAGGATGCTGCTTCAATGCCTTCTGTGAGGTTGTCTGATGTCCCAATGGAGGAGATCGCCACGTGCAACACCAATAAGAACTTCACCAGGCGGCGTTCTTTGATATATCTCCTGCCATGCCAGGCATCCCAGGATTTGACTACGTCCAAAAAGTCAATGGAATCGTGATACACCCAATGCTCATGAATTCAGTACAGTTGCTGATAGCAGATGGATGAAGAGAAGAACATGGTAATGGCTACATTTGCAATGGGTGACTTTGTCACAACCGTATGCGAGGACGAAGTCTGTGGATGAAGTTGAGGCCAGTTCTTCCAACCGTCTCAGCCTGAACTTCATGAAGTTTGCAGGCCTGAAACATTACAACTTACTCAGGAAATCAAACTGTGTCCCCATAGGAAGACACTCAGGCAGATATCATCCCCCACCACCTCCCTGCTCCAATCTCAAACCCATCCTGCTATTTCATGGTGATTGGAAGTGATAAGAAGATGAATAGTTTGCTCGGTGGAGATCATGAACCGTTGATCTCTATCTCGTGTATAGGAATCAACTTTGTTGACTTCTTGAGCTGCTCGGCAGAGTGAGTACACAACCCTGCCCCTTGCCACTCATCCTCACACTCTCACCCTTGCCCCTAGCCACTCATCCTCACACTCTCACCCTTGCCCCTTGCCACTCCTCACACTCTCACCCTTGCCCCTAGCCACTCATCCCCACACTCTCACCCTTGCCCCTAGCCACTCATCCTCACACTCTCACCCTTGCCCCTAGCCACTCATCCTCACACTCTCACCCTTGCCCCTAGCCACTCATCCTCACACTCTCACCCTTGCCCCTAGCCACTCATCCCCACACTCTCACCCTTGCCCCTAGCCACTCATCCTCACACTCTCACCCTTGCCCCTAGCCACTCATCCTCACACTCTCACCCTTGCCCCTAGCCACTCATCCTCACACTCTCACCCTTGCCCCTAGCCACTCATCCTCACACTCTCACCCTTGCCCCTAGCCACTCATCCTCACACTCTCACCCTTGCCCCTTGCCACTCATCCTCACACTCTCACCCTTGTCCCTAGCCACTCATCCTCACACTCTCACCCTTGCCCCTAGCCACTCATCCCCACACTCTCACCCTTGCCCCTTGCCACTCTTCCTCACACTCTCACCCTTGCCCCTAGCCACTCATCCTCACACTCTCACCCTTGCCCCTAGCCACTCATCCTCACACTCTCACCCTTGCCCCTTGCCACTCTTCCCCACACTCTCACCCTTGTCCCTAGCCACTCATCCTCACACTCTCACCCTTGCCCCTAGCCACTCATCCTCACACTCTCACCCTTGCCCCTAGCTACTCATCCTCACACTCTCACCCTTGCCCCTAGCCACTCATCCTCACACTCTCACCCTTGCCCCTAGCCACTCATCCTCACACTCTCACCCTTGCCCCTTGCCACTCCTCACACTCCCCCTAGCCACTCATCCTCACACTCTCACCCTTGCCCCTAGCCACTCATCCTCACACTCTCACCCTTGCCCCTAGCCACTCATCCTCACACTCTCACCCTTGCCCCTAGCCACTCATCCTCACACTCTCACCCTTGCCCCTAGCCACTCATCCCCACACTCTCACCCTTGCCCCTAGCCACTCATCCTCACACTCTCACCCTTGCCCCTAGCCACTCATCCTCACACTCTCACCCTTGCCCCTAGCCACTCATCCTCACACTCTCACCCTTGCCACTAGCCACTCATCCTCACACTCTCACCCTTGCCCCTAGCCACTCATCCTCACACTCTCACCCTTGCCTCTAGCCACTCATCCTCACACTCTAACCCTTGCCCCTAGCCACTCATCCTCACACTCTCACCCTTGCCCCTAGCCACTCATCCTCACACTCTAACCCTTGCCCCTAGCCACTCATCCTCACACTCTCACCCTTGCCCCTAGCCACTCATCCTCACACTCTCACCCTTGCCTCTAGCCACTCATCCTCACACTCTAACCCTTGCCCCTAGCCACTCATCCTCACACTCTCACCCTTGCCCCTAGCCACTCATCCTCACACTCTTACCCTTGCCCCTTGCCACTCATCCTCACACTCTCACCCTTGTCCCTAGCCACTCATCCTCACACTCTCACCCTTGCCCCTAGCCACTCATCCTCACACTCTCACCCTTGCCCCTAGCCACTTATCCTCACACTCTCACCCTTGCCCCTAGCCACTCATCCTCACACTCTCACCCTTGCCACTAGCCACTCACCTCTGCCCCTTGCCACTCATGGTGCCAACTCCTTCCTCTCACCTATTTTCTCTTGTATGTGTAAATATTGTGAACCATTTCGTTCTGTAAACACAGAGAGTGGTTTGTACATTTCTCTGTAAGAACTCTGTGCTTCAAAGATGTCAATTCTGTGCGTAACTGTGTCATAGTACACCTGTCTGCAGTGGCTGCTGTAAGAATGTGGATTATGATAGAAACACAAAGATTGGAGGATTTGTTTGCAGTCAACCTAGTCCTGCTGAAGATTAAGCAATTGCAGGAGCACTTTTAGGAGAACCCTCCCTCAAATTTTGGTGAAGAAATTTGACGGCATAATTTTGTAACGTGCGTAATGGGCGCTAACTGTCTCTTATCTCCCAAACTACTTGGAGATTTTTCATTAGAAATTGGTGAGTAGCCAAAGCAGTTTCTTCTTGATTGGGGAAAGTGATTGAGGTTCATATGTTGACACGTGCCAGAGCAGCACACATGCCAAGTTTGTAACACATAACGTGTCATAATGGCGTCCTGGGCCTGGTCTTCCTTCACAACATTGCCACCCAATATCGTAATTCCACTCTTCTCTCGGGCAATGGGCAATTTTTCAGCTACAGTCAGATTCCAAACATCTTGATTAATATAATGACGCTCTTGATCAGGAGTTCAGACTTCTCATGGGGAAATTTGCCCTCGCCATGCCAAGCACTAGATGTGACCATGCATCTCATTGCATGCCTCTCATTAACTACAAATCTGCTACATGTAATCCCTTACCTCCACTCTCATGAACGAAACCTGCTCAATTTGATGTATATGTAAATTGCATCTCATGTTTTGACCAACATGCTTTTGCCTTCTTCAAGGTGATATTGGAATGGACAGGCAGAGTTTCATTTCATTCAGCTGCCCCCCTTTGGAACCTTTTTGCCCCCCCCCCCCCTTGGAAATTGTATTCATTAGAAACTTTGTCACATCTTTAACCATCATGCCCCCCTTAATATCCAGATTCCTCCAGTTGACCACCCCTTGGACAATTTTCTAAATGAAACCCTGACAGGTGTCCCCCCAAAATGTCACGTGATCCATGATAGGTCTGGTCGCTGGACTGTAGAAAATGCGACAACATATTAGACAGTGTGATGATGGGTGTGGTTTCAAAGCCCGGTCTTTAGTGTTGAGACTCAGCAATCAGGCAGCTACATCGCCTATTGAAGTGGTGCATGCACAGTGCCTCCTTCACAAGCAGTTCCCTCCATGTACTGACTGTCTTGACCATCGCTGAGTTCTCCCAGATTGGGTGGTGGATCAGAGCATGATCTGCAATGGAAGGACTTCCTCAGGTCTCCTTTCTTGTAGGCATCTCTGTGTTCCTTTATCCAGGCTCCAATTTTCTCATCTTTCAAATATGCCATGGGTTAGCTAAACTTGTTTCCTCGTGTATCATTTAGTACCTAAAGGAGGTCAAACATTTGTCAGATATGTAATCATTTTAATATAAAGAGAACTTATAACTATATATTTACCTACTAAACAACTCTTGATGTGATGTAGACGAACTCCCATGAAGAGGTTCTCTTACGTCCAGCCATGTTGGATTCACACTGGCAGTGAAACAAAAGTGTGCAGGTAAAAATAATAGAAATTGTCTGCTAATAGTCTTAGTTGTGTGAGGGGAGGACCCAGTCCCTTGCCATTTTTATTTGGGGTGGAAGGGGAGGGGGAGGGGTTGGAGATGGGATACTGAGTCAATTTTTTGAAGTGGCAGTGGCAAAAAATGAATGACAGGGTGGGGTCACAAGGAGCATGTGACCTCATACTGTAGTAGATGCAATGCTCTCATTTTTTTGGGTGGGAAATGTTGTTGAAACTAAGCATGAATGTACTGCAGCTTGTAAGATCAAAGTTGTTGAATTTGCAGAGCAGTCTAGAAGTAGAAGAGCTGAATGGGATACAGAGCTACCAAGACCAGCCAGGCCACATGGAGTTTAGGTCAGAGCTTACTCTAGCTCCTGCATGCTGGTAGATGGAGCATATTTAGTGTGAATGCTACCAAGACCAGTCAGGTCACATGGAGAGCTACCAAGACCAGCCAGGTCACATGGAGTTTAGGTCAGAGCTTGCTCTAGCTCCTGCATGCTGGTAGATGGAGTGTGAATGGGATACAGAGCTACCAAGACCAGCCAGGTCACATGGAGTTTAGGTCAGAGCTTACTCTAGCTCCTGCATGCTGGTACGTAGATGGAGCAGTAGTTAGGGTTATAGCAACTGTCATTTTTTTGGTAATGATGACCAAATTTGGAGGACATTTGGTGTGACCTCTACTCCACCAAATATGGCTGTAAGTCATGTAGCTATAAATGTAAAGAATCATGAAAAGTGCACTGTCAGCACTCATGCGTAGCAGTTTAATAGATACCTAGTGTTAAAGGCAGTAGTTGTACACAGGTTGCAGTGTTGCAGAGTTGTGCTGGTTGCAGAGTTGTGCTTGTTGCAGAGTTGTGCTTGTTGCAGAGTTGTGCTGGTAGCAGTGTTGCAGGGTTGTGCTTGTTGCAGGGTTGTGCTGGTTGCATAGTTTTGTTGGTCGCAGTGATGTGCTGGTTGCAGTGTTGCAGAGTTGTGTTTGTTGCAGTGTTGTGCAGGTAGCAGTGTTGCAGAGTTGTGTTTGTTGCAGTGTTGCAGAGTTGTGCTTGTTGCAGAGTTGTGTTTGTTGCAGGGTTGTGCAGGTTGCAGTGTTTCAGGGTTGTGCTGGTTGCAGTGTTGTGTTTGTTGCAGTGTTGTGTAGGTTGCAGGGTTGTGCTGGATGCAGTGTTGCAGAGTTGTGTTTGTTGCAGTGTTGTGCTGGTTGCAGTATTGCAGTGTTGTGCTTGTTGCAGAGTTGTGTTTGTTGCAGTGTTGTGCTGGTTGCAGTGTTGCAGAGTTGTGCTGGTTGCAGAGTTGCAGGCTGGCTGCAGTGTTGCCTATTAACTCCATGCATGAGTGCTGACATTGATATTTGTTGATTTGTGTATGACATTATTGTCGGGAATATGACAGATGCATGCACACGTATAGCCATTATCAGCCCTGAAGAGTTTAGAAATGGCTGATGGTTGCAACTGCGGGTTTTTGGTGATGGTGGGTTCCAATGAGCTTGGAGGCCCATGTCACCTAGCTTATAACCATCTTTTGGGTGGAGGTGATCTCCATGGAAATCTTCAGGCAAGTGGGCCCAGTGGTTTGGCCGCGTGTATGACCCAACTACCAATGTATGTCACACACATATGTAGAGATTATTGTGTGTATGTACGTGGTGTGTGTGTGAATCCTGTCATTTCTACCTTACAAATACCACTATATCATGTCATTGCAAGGCAAAAGTATTTCACTGCCATCACAATAGTATTGAAAACAAAATATCGATAGGAAACAAGCAATGTAGATTACAAGCGTTTGGATGACCCTTTACCTTGTACACCAAATATATTCAGATTGGAAATGATGTAATGTTGGTGTTTGGTGTCATGATTGAACTGTGTCATGATTGAACTGTCATTAAACAATTCTTCATCTGGTGTCAATAATGATATTCATATCCCTGTAAGCATTTTGTGGTTTGTTGCTAGGCAACCAGTTTGTATTATATATGGTTGCTAGGGGGGTTAGTGATTCCTAAACCCAGTCTATAATGATGTACAAATATCTTTACAGCTGCAGTTGTGAGCTTCTAGAAAGCCACCGGTGAAAGAGTTGAATGTGCAGCGGGGACAGTTGCATTAAAATAAAAATTAACTTGTGGTTGCCACTTTAGAGCTCTGTAGATTCTGTAAACTTCATGGTATGGACTTGATATATAGCTCAAAAGATAGGTCTCTCTGTGTGCTCTCTTTTGATGTTAAAATATTTTTCACTATAGCTGGACCTAAAGTGGAGGGAACTTCAAAAAACTGAATGCCTGCATTGGCTGCATAAATATCTCCAGATTGCAAAGTGCTAAAGATTTGAAATTAGCACCAGTGGCTAGAGGAACCCTACTCTATTCAATCCATGCCATAAAACGTTAAGTACACGATCAAGCGCGTGGGTGGAAAATGAGTTTTATGGATTATTAACGAAATTCATTTTCCACCCACGCGCTTGACCACGTACTTACATTTTAGCGCCTAATGAAAACACTCATTGGGGAAAAAGAGAAAAAATACATGTGGGTCACTCTCCCCCAACTGTCCCTCCTTAAATATTGCACATGCATAAGTGTGTTTATGACATTGGTAACCCTTTACTGATCTACATGTGCTGGTTGAGTAGAGGTTGAGTAGAGAAATGGCTGAATTGGGATACATGTACTGTTGGTTTTTGGAGTTATCGATAGTAAAATTATGACCAATGGACATATTATATGCCATTAATGTGTGGGCGAGCGTAGAAAGGTACGTAGATAGATAGATGTTGAAATATAGTTGTAGTGCATTGGACACTCTGGAGTCTTCTGGTAGTGAAATTTTGATGGGTGGACATACTAGTGAAGTTATGTGTGGGCAGATAGTAAGTAGCTAGATACATAGAGAGATACAAGATCCTGAAGATGAAATGTTACAGTTTTAACATTTTTGGTGCTCCCGGTTCCGCGAATGGGCACACTCGAAAGTGTTGGGGGGGCGGGGGGGTTTCTGCTCAAACATTGAAGGCACCTTTGTGATACTACGAAACTGCTATTAGTGAGTTTTAGCTGCAATATACATTTTTCCCCCAGATGCTATTTTAAAGTAGGGCAAACCCATAGAGTGAGTGCTACCTACCACCCTCTCCTTGTGGTTGTTTAGTAGTGATTAGCGCCTGTCTGCTGTTTGGTGATACTTTCGTTGTCATCTAAATCATCTTTGCTAAGCATCCCACGCTACCTCTATGAAGCTCTTCTCTCAAAACATGTATCTAGAGGAAACAGTTGAAAAATACTTATGAGACTACCTACTGCTCATCCTTGCCATCTGTCCAGGAAAAAGTTCAAGGGGTTAGTGCGTTACGACTCTTGGATGGAGCATGCTGCAGATTACAGCTCGTGGTGGCTCCTGTCTCCCGTTTCTCCTCTGGCTCGCGTAACAGTTCCTCCTTTTTCTGCCACGCCTGAAACATAATGTGCAGTTAAATATTCTCATATTTTAGGTAGAGAAGTGAATAGGTGCTTGATATTTAGAAACTGTTCTGCAAGTGCCTAGTCACTGTTTGGCTCTGGGTGTCTTGCGGGGCTGGACACACGCAGGGTGCTAAATATTTACGGTGTAGATGTGCACAGATCTTTATCAGACAGAACAGCATATGTTAAGCTAATATGGGTAAAGGTTCTCCACTAAATGGTAAAGGGTTACTGATCACTCCCCCTCCAGTGGCAGTTAAGGTATGATGTAGTCACACAATCGCTTTGGCCAGTGTATTGTATCTGTCTGCCAGAATGAGTTAGTGGCTAGTTGGCACGGGTGGGGTGACAAGGGTCACCGCCTTTGCAGACAGCAGGCTCCATGTGGGCATACTTGAGGTGGTCCAAATGACACGGTACGATCTTGATTCATGATGCGCAGGAATCAAGCTTCTCCTGGCACTGGTCAGCAAGGGGAAATTGGAGAGTAGAGGTTCTAACTCATTGACCGATGCTCGCAGAAAAAGGGATGGGCTAGGTGTGGTTCCCGTAGCGGAGATCCCCTGTATTCTCAACTGGGTCTGGGCAGGTATGTGTCATGTTGACCAAGAGGTTACAATGACAGAGGAAATAGGTACCTAGGATGGGGTCTCGCAATCGGCACTAAGGATGGGGTCTCTCGATATCGGCTAGGATGGGGTCTCTCGATATTGGCGAGGATGAAAACTCAACAGAAGGTGCATCAAAAGCCGAGATCAAGAGTCAGTGAATGGCTGCTGTAAGTGACAATCGAGGTATTGTTGATCACTTGTAAGATCAGGCAGACATATGGTGTTTGCATTTGGTGGAATTACGCCAGTTACGTTTAAAAGGTGACTGGGTACAGGCCAGAAGCGCTCGTTGAAGCAAGCACCTGGTCTGGTTGTTTAACCCCAGGAGGCAAAGTTGATGATACTAGCGGGATCTCCAAAACACTACTGGTGGTACCAACAGAGGGTGGAGTCTTCCCCTTGGCGATTGTTGGGCTAGGCTTGGGGAGCGTCTGACTACATGGCTGGATGAGCATGGTCGGAACTGTCTGGATTGCATGGACAGAGACTTCACTAGCTCCTGTAAGTGACGAACTTTGGAGCGCAGAGACCACATGGTTGTAGCTGCCGAGGGTGTTGGGGATGCCTTAACTGCTGCCGTAGACAGTGCTGCCACTTCCATGACTCAATCTGCTCACGTTACTGGGGAT
This sequence comes from Cladorhizidae sp. MBARI D1340-BT2, assembly GCA_028752905.1. Lineage (NCBI taxonomy): Eukaryota > Metazoa > Porifera > Demospongiae > Poecilosclerida > Cladorhizidae > Cladorhizidae sp. MBARI D1340-BT2. The sequence goes on from JAQNBH010000017.1 coordinate 7,583,166, forward strand.
GCATTGCAGAAACAACTTGCATAAAGAATGCCATCATCAGCATGTGTTGTCATCATCAGCATGTGTTGTCACAACAACAGAGAAACTGTTGAATTTAAACTGCTGTTCTCTTGATTAACTCTTTTAGCCAGGACTAGGTCTCGGATATCAGTGGCAGTATCGGGCGAGAGCCATGCCAAATTTAATCTTCTCAACCGAAATGCTCCCCCCCCTGAGTCGCAAACTTCCTGTGCAAACCGTACATGTTAGGGTGAACATACCAAAAGGGTGGCAGTCTTAGGTACCAGCGCTGATAGCACCTGCAACTGCTCCAGATATGTCTTCCATGTTGGTTATCATCAGGGTCACTGATGTAGATGTTAGTTGTTAGTAATGTTAAGCCGAAGGTAAGGGGATCTCAACTAGATGGTAAGGGATCGTCAATCAATCACTACATATCGAAATAGTTTACCTGATTTTGTTGAAAATGGTTCTGACTATGATTTTAGCTTCAATTTTCATGAACAAACCACAGCATCAGCTCATCCATCATTATAATCGGCCACACACACACACACACACGGACAAGCCTATTGGTATATCGATTGTACCAATGTTGTGTGCGGGTGGAAAATAAAGTATATAATATATAATTATGTATATTTGATTGACTAGTCAATGAAACTAATGTAGACAGCAAGCATTTACTGGACCCTTACCTGAACTACAAAGATTCCAAGCAAGTAGTGTCAATAGGCAAAGACTCCTGTCATGTTTGTTGTCTCTCTGTTGGGGTAGTAAATTCTTGGCTTCATTTCTTTTTTGACTATATAGTCAATCAAATATATTTTTGGTTTATTTAAAACATTTGTTGTTTTGTTTCTGTTGTTGTGTTTATGTAGTCGAGCAGTAGCACAAGAAGTCACTCAGTGTAACACCAATACTGAGCAGTAGCACAAGAAGTCACTCAGTGTAAAACCAATCTGAGCAATCATGGTGTTATTATTGGCCATGTGTATTACTAAAGTAGACACACATTTATAAATACAAGCAGTTGCCTAGTTTTGTTGGAGTTCTGAGCTGCTAGCTACTTTAATTAAAGCATGTGTATGTCATTGCAACCTTCACCTACATACTTTCAGTGTTTGAATAAGAGAAACGAATTAGTCGTAGTATACTGTACAGTTTGGAGTCCTCTGGTAGTAGAATTATGAAGAACGGACATATTAAACACAAGTTATGTGTGTGTGTGGTGTGTGTGTGGGGGGGGTAGATACATAGACAAGATCTTGAAAATGAAGTTTCACGGTTCTAATGGTTTTGGGGGATGCTAGTTACGTTACTATGTACCTTCAGAATGATTCAGGCAGGCTGCAAGTGTTTGTGTGTGCTATTTTATAAATGGGAACCCAAACCAAATATAGTGAGTGCTACTGCACCCCCCAATAGATGGTTGAACAGGAATTTCATGTTTTTTAAAATTTTATTATAATTTGTTTGTTTATTTGTTTATTTATTTGTTGTTGTTGTTGTTGTTATCATCATCATCATCATCATCATTATTTATTTTTTATTTTTTATTTTAATAAGCTGCCTGTTCACTACCTTAATGAAGGGAACGATGCATTCTGGAAGTATTTTTGGTGTCAAAAATGAAAATGGCCAAAATAATTTGAGCTGTATAAGTGAGTTTTAGCTGGGTATGAAGTGTGTGTATGTGTTGGGCCATTTTGAAATAGGTGTCAAGGGAGTGTGTTATGTATATGTACATGGTTCATCATAAATGCTGAGTCTAAAAATAAAATACGCTGCAGGCAAACTTCTTTGTTTAGACAGTATATTGTGGCTCTTGTGTATGCTGGGGCATGTGCATCCAGATGACAGGTGCGTGGTTCCACATGGCACATCACCCCTGCACTCACGGACAGGACAGGTGCGTGGTTCCACATGGCACATCACCACGGACAGGACAGGTGCGTGGTTCCACATGGCACATCACCCACTGCACTCACGGACAGGACAGGTGCGTGGTTCCACATGGCACATCACCCCTGCACTGCACTCACGGACAGGACAGGTGCGTGGTTCCACATGGCACATCACTATTGCACTCACGGACAGGACAGGTGCGTGGTTCCACATGGCACATCACCACTGCACTCACGGACAGGACAGGTGCGTGGTTCCACATGGCACAGCACTCACTGCCAGGACAGGTGCGTGGTTCCACATGGCACGTCACCACTGCACTCACGGACAGGACAGGTGCGTGGTTCCACATGGCACAGCACCACTGCACTCACGGACAGGACAGGTGCGTGGTTCCACATGGCACATCACCACTGCACTCACGGACAGGACAGGTGCGTGGTTCCACATGGCACATCACTATTGCACTCACGGACAGGACAGGTGCGTGGTTCCACATGGCACAACACCACTGCACTCACGGACAGGACAGGTGCTTGGTTCCACATGGCACATCACTATTGCACTCACGGACAGGACAGGTGCGTGGTTCCACCACTGCACTCACGGACAGGACAGGTGCGTGGTTCCACCACTGCACTCACGGACAGGACAGGTGCATGGTTCCACATGGCACAACACCACTGCACTCACGGACAGGACAGGTGCGTGGTTCCACATGGCACATCACCACTGCATTCACGGACAGTTTCTTGTATTTTTTTCTCAGAGTTTAATCAAACCAGAGGTGGGAATCAAAGTAGCGGAAGTGGGTCAAACTAGGGGGAGGGCTGTGTGTGAGTCACACCGAAGGTTGCATATTCAGAGGGCATAGCAGGTGTCAAAACTAAGGTGGGAGCAAGTGGGAGCAGGTCACACCGGGGGTGTGTGATAATCATGGTTGGGTGGTCAGAGTACATATTCTATGAAGCTTGTGCTCGGCTCAATTCTCTTTGCTCCATCAACCAGCCAGGAAGACACAGTCATACATAGCTTAGCTCTGGTGATGTTACTGTACTGTTTTAGCACTGGGAAAAGCGGGCCACGGCTTATTGCTTGTGTAAACCTGTTAGCATAAGTAGGTTCTCTTGCAGACAGTTTTGTATCCCTCCTTTGATCCAATTCACAGGATTTACTTATTAGCTCACACTAATTTGATTTCGTCGTTACCTTCTTGGCATCCTAGAGCGGATACATTTCGGAATGTTTTTCTGCAGATGACTCTCTTTCCTTTCCTTGACAGACATCGATCGCAGCGTAGTGATTAGCTCATCACTTGAGCCCCCTATTTCCGCGGAAACACCGGATGTTTTGCACCACCGATGCATGGAAGTGTCTGGCCACACTTGATGTGCTTCTGTGTGCCTTGCTGATAACCAGTTTACATGCTCAAAGAATTTTAATAACTATCTGGGAATGTCATCTCAAACCGGGTGCACTGCACTAAGCCGAACGTGGAGGGTGGGGGGGGGGGGGGGGGGGGGGGGCAGATAGGACAGAGGCTAGCCAGTTGCAGTATCTGGGACCCGTTTATCGGCCGACAGAATTGGAGCTGAAAAGCCATTTACTTCTCTAGATCCAGCAGGCCACATCTAATTTTAAAATTTTATTCTAATTATAGGTAAATTTGTTTCCACCTACTTCGTGGTCATGCTGACTGATACAGGAGTGTTTGTCCATGCCACAAAATCATGGCTGTTCAATGAGGAAGAGGGTGGGGAAAGTGAAGGGAGCGAGAGAGATGGCAGAGACAAGTGCGCATCGCAAGTCTACATGCCGTGCCTTGCATTTGTGCCTCGGCCTTTTGAAAGACGCATGTGAATAACCTCCCCCTGTGGGACTATTCTGAGCTGGTGCGTGCGTGTGTAGTGCGAGGAGTCAGGCCCTGTGTGACTTATTTGTCGAACTAAGCAAGATACTTGCTGTATGTGCTGGTAGAAAATCCGAAGTCATGATGGAGGAAGATGGGCATTGCTTTGTGCATGTACGTTGTCAGCAGCACACAGCGCATAAAATCACGTGCACTGGCGTAATAACGAGTCCCACCACCCAGGCACGCTCTGGAGAGCTGCTAACTTTGTGTTCTTTAAGCATTCTGAGAGCATGGAAGATTTCTGTAAGGAAATGAACAAAAGTGGAACAGAGATAGAGAGTGTTGGAGAGCACTGGACCTTTGTGTGTCTGAGGTGGAGAAAGTAGAAACAGCACCATGCAAGACTGTAGACCACCACGCAAGACTGTAGACCACCACGCAAGACTGGTATGCATGCATATAATATTTGCACAATATGTTCATCCAGTGTCTTGACGTGGCTGGATTCAGTGAGCCCTGACGTTTATTTTAGATGGCGTCATAATCTATGGGAATGTTAAACTGTGCAAGTCACGCAGGCCTCTGTTGCCACTATTGTTGTGTGTCTATTGTATGAGTTTTGTAGTTCATCAGTAATGTTGATAGGCTTAATGTTGTGTGACTCTCTGTTCCCAGGGATGAGGTCAAGAAGCCCTATGTCCGTGCAACTTTGGAGAAGAACAGCAGGACAGAGATCAGGAAATCTAGGCACTGGGGTGCTGATAAATCCCTCAGGAGGAGGAGGAGTGAGTCCTGTCGTCTGCGGGAGGACAAGACGCCACTGCAACAAGTGGGAGGGTACACCGCCATGACTGCTGAGGAGAGGCTAGCCATGCAGCAAGCCTTCCAGAGAGACATAGACAACACCGTGGCCGAGCTTCGGGCCGAGGAAGCTGCCAAAGCCGTGGTCATGGAGCTCGAGTCTGAGGGCAAGTGCCTCGTACCTAGCTGAAATAGGTGTTAAGTGGCGAGAAAATAGGCCAGGAAACCTCGACAGGAGAGGAGGTTGCATGCATGCAAAGTTGCAAAGTTTTGTGTTGTTTTTATACCCCTAGACAATCTTGCCCCCTCAACATCACACACTGCAATGTGTGCACAATGTCTAGGGGCATATTCAGAGTTTTCCAAGGGGGGGGGGGGGGGGGATGAAGGGTACTGTATGTCCTCTCGGCTATTGGTTCTCCTCATGCTGCTCATCTCTAGACCTTGCTGTGTATAGGACAACCATGCAGGTCAACCTTAGACCTCACTGATGTGTATAGGACAACCATGCAGGTCAACCCTAGACCTCACTGTTGTGTATAGGACAACCATGCAGGTCAACCCTAGACCTCACTACAGGGTATAGGACAACCATGCCTAGATCACACTGCTGTGTATAGGACAACCATGCAGGTCAACCCTAGACCTACTGGGTATAGGACAACCATGCAGGTCAACCCTAGACCTCACTCAGTGTAGGACAACCATGCAGGTCAACCCTAGACTTCACTCAGTATAGGACAATCATGCAGGTCAACCCTAGACCTCACTCAGTGTAGGACAACCATGCAGGTCAACCCTAGACCTCACTCAGTGTAGGACAACCATGCAGGTCAACCCTAGACCTCACTCAGTGTAGGACAACCATGCAGGTCAACCCTAGACCTCACTCAGTGTAGGACAATCATGCAGGTCAACCCTAGACCTCACTCAGTGTAGGACAATCATGCAGGTCAACCCTGACAACCATGCAGGCCAACCATGCAGGTCAACCCTAGACCTCACTCAGTGTAGGACAACCATGCAGGTCAACCCTAGACCTCACTCAGTGTAGGACAACCATGCAGGTCAACCCTAGACCTCACTCAGTGTAGGACGACCATGCAGGTCAACCCTAGACTTCACTCAGTGTAGGACAATCATGCAGGTCAACCCTAGACCCTCACTCAGTGTAGGACAACCATGCAGGTCAACCCTAGACCTCACTCAGTGTAGGACAACCATGCAGGTCAACCCTAGACCTCACTCAGTGTAGGACAACCATGCAGGTCAACCCTAGACCTCACTCAGTGTAGGACAACCATGCAGGTCAACCCTAGACCTCACTCAGTGTAGGACAACCATGCAGGTTAACCCTAGACCTCACTCAGTATAGGACAACCATGCAGGTCAACCCTAGACTTCACTCAGTGTAGGACAACCATGCAGGTCAACCCTAGACCTCACTCAGTGTAGGACAATCATGCAGGTCAACCCTAGACCTCACTCAGTGTAGGACAACCATGCAGGTCAACCCTAGACCTCACTCAGTGTAGGACAACCATGTAGGTCAACCCTAGACCTCACTCAGTGTAGGACAATCATGCAGGTCAACCCTAGACCTCACTCAGTGTAGGACAATCATGCAGGTCAACCCTAGACCTCACTCAGTGTAGGACAACCATGCAGGTCGACCCTAGACCTCACTCAGTGTAGGACAACCATGCAGGTCAACCCTAGACCTCACTCAGTGTAGGACAATCATGCAGGTCAACCCTAGACCTCACTCAGTGTAGGACAACCATGCAGGTCAACCCTAGACCTCACTCAGTGTAGGACAATCATGCAGGTCAACCCTAGACCTCACTCAGTGTAGGACAATCATGTAGGTCAACCCTAGACCCTCACTCAGTGTAGGACAACCATGCAGGTCAACCCTAGACCTCACTCAGTGTAGGACAATCATGCAGGTCAACCCTAGACCTCACTCAGTGTAGGACAACCATGCAGGTCAACCCTAGACCTCACTCAGTGTAGGACAACCATGCAGGTCAACCCTAGACCTCACTCAGTGTAGGACAACCATGCAGGTCAACCCTAGACTTCACTCAGTGTAGGACAATCATGCAGGTCAACCCTAGACCTCACTCAGTGTAGGACAATCATGCAGGTCAACCCTAGACCTCACTCAGTGTAGGACAACCATGCAGGTCAACCCTAGACCTCACTCAGTGTAGGACAATCATGCAGGTCAACCCTAGACCTCACTCAGTGTAGGACAACCATGCAGGTCAACCCTAGACCTCACTCAGTGTAGGACAACCATGCAACTGAGCCCTAGACCTCACTGAGTGTAGGACAACCATGCAGGTCAACCCTAGACCTCACTCAGTGTAGGACAACCATGCAGGTCAACCCTAGACCTCACTCAGTGTAGGACAATCATGCAGGTCAACCCTAGACCTCACTCAGTGTAGGACAACCATGCAGCTGAGCCCTAGACCTCACTGAGTGTAGGACAACCATGCAGGTCAACCCTAGACCTCACTCAGTGTAGGACAACCATGCAGGTCAACCCTAGACCTCACTCAGTGTAGGACAACCATGCAGGTCAACCCTAGACTTCACTCAGTGTAGGACAACCATGCAGGTCAACCCTAGACCTCACTCAGTGTAGGACAACCATGCAGGTCAACCCTAGACCTCACTCAGTGTAGGACAACCATGCAGGTCAACCCTAGACCTCACTCAGTGTAGGACAACCATGCAGGTCAACCCTAGACCTCACTCAGTGTAGGACAACCATGCAGGTCAACCCTAGACCTCACTCAGTGTAGGACAACCATGCAGGTCAACCCTGACAACCATGCAGGTCAACCCTAGACCTTACTCAGTGTAGGACAACCATGCAGCTGAGCCCTAGACCTCACTGAGTGTAGGACAACCATGCAGGTCGACCCTAGACCCTCACTCAGTGTAGGACAACCATGCAGGTCAACCCTAGACCTCACTCAGTGTAGGACAACCATGCAGGTCAACCCTAGACTTCACTGAGTGTAGGACAACCATGCAGGTCAACCCTAGACCTCACTCAGTGTAGGACAACCATGCAGGTCAACCCTAGACTTCACTCAGTGTAGGACAACCATGCAACTGAGCCCTAAAGACGGGGAGATCTGTTTGCAGCGTAGCACGAACTTTCAGTTATTTTTGTTCTTCTTTTACAGAATATTTCTGTGAGGTTGAGGCTACCATGGACAACCCCAATTGTCCCTCAGTGACCACACCCATTTCTATTCCTTCAAGTACAAAGGTTTGTCAGTCGTACCAATTGTGCTTGACTATCTGTACTCTAATGTCTAATGTTAATTAAAGTCTTGTTTGTGCGATTTTCATATAGAAAAATCATAGACGTCGATCTAGTGCCTACTTTGTGAATGCCGAGCTTGCATTTCAATCATCCAAGATCCGATATTCCTTGGTGAATATGAAGAGGAGATGTCGCAGAAGGTGAGGAGTGTGGCATTACCGCTCGGTTAGAAGATGTTTGTTGAACCATGATGTGCTCCTTTGCTGTCTAAAGCATTCATTAATAAGGAGAAATTATTTTGTGAATGTTTGAGAAATATACACGAGAAAGGAGTGCCTTGACCTTCACATCTGCACAGGTGAGTGAGTGAGTGAAATATACATTCACGAGAAAGGAGTGCCTTGACCTTCACATCTGCACAGGTGAGTGGTGAGTGAAATATACATGAGAAAGGAGTGCCTTGACCTTCACATCTGCACAGGTGAGTGGTGAGTGAGCTAACTCTTCTGCAATCCGTAGCAGTAGTCTGGAGATATGCATCATTATTTTCTAGCGCAGAATCCGACTTGAAAGGTGTTGGTTCATAACCCAGCAGATGGTAGCTTTGCACCTCATTGGCTGTTCAGCCGGGCATAGATGACTAACTCAATTTCAATGCATTATCAAGCAGCTTGACAACCAGTCCTTTTACTGACCAACATAATGCCAGCATCTGGGATCAGTTCCTCTCCAGTCCATCAGCACGCATACTTTACTTATAACTTGACATGCACACACACACACACACACACCAATGATGGTATGTTCAACTCAACGACTCTAGTTTTAGATGATTAGTAATATACAATATATTGCCCATCACTGTTAAGAGCGAGAATTTTTTTTTGTATTTGTGGTAACAAAGACAAAAATAAAGGTACATGGTTATTGTGGTGGGTGTGGTATAAAACAATGGATCGGCCATGTTTCTTCACTGCCACTAATTACCTAATGTACTTTTAATTAGGGTAGACTTAGGGTGGATGAATCAGGAATATTTCTTGGCAAACCGTAGAGCCACATGGAAACCTCATACTCATTGTTACAGGTGTAAGCATCTTACTTAGCAACAAAGCTTTGATTATCTGCACCTCTTTCTTTGAAAAACACCTCAATGTACGGGCATTGTAAGATCGTGAATCTTCTGCACTGCTCATCGACCAGTTCTGAGACCACAGAGTGCTTCTAGCCAGCAACCAAAGTATGATTGAGTCTTTTGATTGCCAGCATAAAACAGAGGAAAGACTGATTCTCAGATAGCGCGTTTGCCACAAACAAAGACCAAGGCTTTCATTTCCGACTCAGAGGGAGCTGAAATGTCCCCCAAAGTGTAGGGGGGTGCAAGACGAGCAGACTGACCCCGGTGAGGTGAGTCTAGCTCAGGTCGAGTGTGGTACACTTTAAGGACAACTTCTATTGTGACTACTTAATGACATTAGAAAGTAATGCCTTAGAATAGCTTGGGAAGTGTCTTTGGCATTACAGTCCAGAAGACAAACTCAAAGATCGCAATTGATCCAGCACACCAATGGCTTGCAATCACAATAAAAGAGCAGTAAACTCAATCCAGTGGGCCAGATCTTTAAGACTAGTTCACTTTTAATTATCACTCTGCCAACTTTGGGTGTACCGTATAACCGGAAATATTGACAAAGAATTAAATTTGATGCATTGGCAGTCTACCCCCACAACTGACGATATATAAGGCACACCCACCAATCATGGTCATCACCATCAAGTTGAAACACCGTCAAATTTTATTCAATGTCCGAATCCTCAGATATTTTTTACCCTCAAGCTTTCTGCTTGTAGCTGAGAGCTGTGCTGATCAACCTTGCTCAAGCCAACGTTAAGCAGTTTCCTCTTTCTACCTATCTCGGACCCAGTTCCCTCTATCTATCTATCTTTAAGCCAGTGCTGGGAATTCCTCTGTCGAGATAGGTTCTGTACTGATAGTAGGTCAGGTAATGTCACGTGGTAGAGGTGCATAATGGTTCTTATGAACTTGTTCTTGTTAGCTCCCACACTTTGGAGCTCCGCCGCTCACTGGTGAAGTGTGAGTAGAAGGACATAGCACGTGGTGGCGATAATTTAGTCACGAGTTTTGGTTTGGCTGACTGGTTTGTTTGGGTTTAGGTCGTAGCGCTCTCTGAGCCACAGTTGGGCTTGATGGACATGGTCCCGGTCATTGGAAGGTCACTCTCTCAGGCTCGCTCCCACAGCAGATAGGATCAGGTCAGACTCACCAACTGGATAGCTGGCTGCCCTTGTTACTTGTTGGAGTGAGATGGCACTATACCTTCTCCGATCTCTGGACTCATCACCGTGTATGATTCTGACTTTGAAAAATGCAAGGGGAGGTAACATTCTCGCTTCACCCCATGGTCGAAGCTAACTGGATGAGGGTGGGTTCTCGCTTCAAGTGTCGCCTGCTGCTCGGGATGGCCTTCTGGCTGTGTTCTATGTAGGTTATTTGAGCGTAGGTGTGTATTGTCTTGCACTGGTCGTATACAACTCTATTGTGTGGATGTCTCTGTAAGTTCTAGTCCATCACTGCCATACAGAGGGATATTTTCAAGGCATTATATATTAGCAGGTGGAGACCAAACTGCAAAGTTCACGGGTGAGAACATGCTCTTCTTCCTACGTATGGATTCTAACAGTGAAGACTATGTATATTAAACTATTTAAAGTGGCTCTCTTACGCAATCATTGACGGAGCTCTGGCACAATTCTTGGGGTGCTTGTGAGTCGTACACCTGTGCCGGGTTATGTAGACATTGTTGCTGTGGTTCAGGCTTCTCTCCTCATGCTGCCATGGTTCAGGATTCTCCTCTCCTCATCTCCCATGCTTGATTTTTGCCCCCCTAAGTGAAACCAGCGTCGCCTCCTTAGCTGCCTGCTTCTCTCCACTAGCTTAGAAATGTGCAGCAATGTTTGTGTAGTACACATACACTCAGCAATACACTGTTTGTTTGTGTGTCTCCTCATGTCGTCGAGTGGTCTGCCAACATACAGATGTTTGCTCTAACAACTACTTTTTATAGTACTGTGGATGTGTTTGTTGCGAGTCTTTAGCAATCAACCAATTATTGGTTGATAGTGTGCTTTGCTGTTTATGATAGTCGTGGCAGACGGTCAAGAAGGGAGATGGTGGGCTTTATTTGGAAAGTTATTTTCTCAGAGTCCCTTCAATCATTACAGCTCTTCTAGGCCCCACACTTACAGTACGTGACTCCCTAAGTATAGGGACCATAATGGAGGCGGGCTCCTGTCAAAACCTAGCCTTTCATTGGAGCATTGTTAGGCTGCATTGCTCTATTCCTAGCGAGCTGGTCTTACCCTACCTAAAGGTGTCCAGCACAGATCTGTACAATATTAATGATGTCAATGCCAGGACTGTGGTGTGGGGAAGAGCAGTCCAAATTGTCTTGTGTGGACATAATAAACCTTAGATATCGTTTCCCTAGCTACCAAACTTTGATTAGTCACACCTCTCTGCACATTTGCATGGCATGTGTGTGTGTGTGTGTGGTGCTCCATTAGCCACAGACTATTTAGTAGCAAAGCCAGCCGTCATGGTTGAAGGGCCTTGCCATTACAGGGAATGAATCTGGTGTACCTGCTGCTGTGTGTGTTCATTTGTTCTGCAAGTACATATGGGTGGAATTTATCTGGTTCACCTTACAATATATATTACCAATTATACCCCACTCTCAGAAGATTCTATGGGTGGAACCCAAAAAACATTAAAAAAATTTAAATTAATTAATTAAGCTCATTAGCTCAGTTAAAACTCAGCTTGGCAGCTTCTTATCTTCCTAAATCTATTGTTTTGGTCGTTGCTCCCAAACACCTCCAGCGTGCCTTGGATTCTTCAGTGACCTAGGAACTGGCAGGGAAATGGGTAAGGATTGTCACTTGTGTGCAATCTAGCTTACTCACGTGCCTTATTAGTAATTGTTTGCTAGCGGACGAGTGAGAGGTCAGCTAGGTTGACTGAGAATCTTGTTCAGCAAGTCACTACAGCAACAAAACAGCCTCCTGGGTTGGTAGATTGTGCTCTTGGTTCGGTTTCACTAGTAGGAATAGAGTAACATTTGCTTCGTTCTGGAGTTATCATGTGGAGCTTTTGCCGCATGTTTGAAGGAAACAATAGCTGCACTTCTATTTAGGGACTGACTCTAATAACAATACAAAATGTTGATAGATATGCTAACTTTTATAGGTACAATTATGACAAGTTGAATGTATTTAAAAAGAAACTAAACTACCCTACAATATTATATAGTATTATTATTATTATTATTATCAACATACTCTCAGTCGACATAATATAGATGTGTTTTTTTCTCTCTCGATAATCAACTTAAATTTTCTCAATTGATGTTTCGGCCAACTTCATTAGGAATGTTGAAGGCTAGAGCAAAACGTCAAGTAAACAAATTTAAGTTAATTATCGAGATAGTGTATAATATAATTGTTATTATTATTACTACTAATATTTAATAAACAAAAATTGAAATTCTTATTTTTGTCTTTTAAGTGTGTATGTATAGGCTATCTTACTTATACTACATTGCGCATGCGCTAAACTACATAGCAACTAGAAATGGAAGATTTTTTTACTATTGACCAAGGCGCCCCAGCTATTGACAAAGTACTGCTAGATAAACACGCAGAACAACTTCCTTCAACTGATAATAAAAAACTCCTTCAACTTCAGGGATTTATGAGCCCAGATATTTTGCAGTGGCTGCAGCC